>JBBBDQ010000317.1:3805000-4497500 GCA_037127315.1 Ascarosepion bandense
TGGTTACAGGAACTTAAAGTGAAAGAGAAGACTAAGAATAGGGAATATTGAGGAAGGAACGAAGAAGAACGGGATTAAGAAAAAAAAAAAAGAGAAGATAACAATTGACGTTACATTTAAATTTTTGAAGAGTGCAGTTGTCAGGGAAGCAAGTAAACTGAAGACAGTTCCATACGTGAGAAGTGCGAGAAAAGAAACTGTTGGCGTAGAAATGAGGGTTGCATTTAGTTTAAACGTGTGGGACCTTGATGCCAATCTAGTACGACGTTTAAATTCATTAAATTTTATGATAGTCTTGGCGGCTCGACTACAGCCACTTCCCCACCGACGAGATGTGGTCTCCCTTTATCTGTTCTATAAGTACTTTCATGGCTTCTGCTCCAACGAACTTAAGTCACTGGTCCCACCCATTCACAGTTAGGTTAGCCAAATGCAGGCGACAATTCCACTCCTTCAGCTTCTTCTATCGCACTTCCCGCCTGTGGAACTCGATTCCATATTCTTGCTTTCCTAACGACTACAACCTCCAGGAATTTAAATGCAATGTCAGTTCTCATTTATTAACCACTTGACTCTAGTTCTTTCACCACCCCGTATATCTTTTCCTTTCTCTCCACCTTTGCAACTGTCATCACACCTGTATTCCCATCCTTCTCTTGCTCTTTTCTAACTGGTTCGTCTTCCTCTTCACTCTTTTCTACTTAATCTTTTTACTCTTATGTAGCCCCCTGCACATCAGTGGCATTATCGCCTTGCTCGGGGTGATACGATTTAAAAAAATGTATTCGAAGGACCAGAGAAAAAATATTGCCATAGCAGTTGCCGTTAAAATATTTGTAAAAAACAAAAAACAAAAAAAAAACAGGAAGCTGCATCATGTCGGTGAGAAAGTGACTGAAGTCGAGATTCCTGGTCAGGATCGTAAAGAGTAATAATATAAGAAGAGACAAATATCTTTCTTTTAATTGTCTTTTCTCCTCGGTAACATTTCCTCAGTTACAGTCACTTGATTGCTTTTTACCCTCGGTATCCCCATGCATCTTAGTGGCTTTATCACTTTGTTTGGGATGAAATGATGAAGTAAAAACTTTATATATCTATGTCTTATTACTTTACTGTTGAAATTGCTAAATGTAACCGTAACTTCTATTCTAATAGTTTCTTCTCTCGCATTTCTCGCCTGTGGAACTCTCTACCAGTTTCTTGCTTTTCTATCGACTACACTCTAAAAAAACTTCAATGTAACGCCAATCGTCATCTTCTGTCTTCTTGAATTCTGTTCCTTTTATTGTGATTTCTGCTCAGTAACCAGGATGTGCCTTGTGGTACAGTGGATATCGGCTCAGAACGACAAAATTCCATTTGAATTCCTTGCATTCACTTACGCACAAATACCCTTGGGAAAGGTATTAATCCGTCTCTTTCCTCCGGTATGGGTTAAATAACAGGACAGATTGGATTCTATAGCCTTGGCTGGCAACAAGTCTACCGCAGAAAGTAATAGCAACCTACTGCGGGATAATCTTCTGCCGAGTCAATCATGTCTTTTTCGAGACATGATCGCCCAAGCTTGTTTCACGTATGGCACTTAACTGACTGAACCAGGTTTACGGCTGAAAAATGCTGAAACACCGGTTCCCATAATTTACCGAAATTAAGCAACGTCGAGCCAGGTCTTTAACTAGATGGGTGACCATTTAGATGCCGTAAGCTTCGATGTACGTGGGTATAATGGATAATAGATCAGCTCTCACAGGAGAGCCGATTTCCAATATCGGCTGGGTTAGTTATATTCACTAGCTCTTGAGAAATTTATGAATCCGCCTGTTCTTCCCCAGCTATGGGTTAATTTGCCGGAAAAAAAAACTGACCTTTGAATCTGAATATTTTATCATTTAGGAATGAACATACAAAGACCGCCAGCATTCAAAACCATGTCCTTCGATAATATTTTAAATCTGGTATGGCGTGTACTTTTGAGTTGATTCCCTATGAAAATTCCCTTGAGAAATTTATAAATCCGCCTGTTCTTCACCAGCTATGGGTTAATTTGCTGGAAAAAAAAGAAACTAACATTTGAACCTGAATATTTTAGTATTTGGGAATGAACAAAGACCGTCAGCATTTAGACCATGTCCTTCGATAACGTTTGAAATCTGATGTGGCGTGTATTTTTCAGCTGATTCCCGATGAAAGCTCTACTTTTATCGTCAAAGCACGTAAACATATGGCTGATGTGTGTATCAGACAAAGAAAACTGTTTGAACTACTCGGTGAGCTTGATTTATTTGGAAAAGATATTAAAATAATCCAGAACTTATATGATGTAATGAATAGGTAATGAATAAGCATACACCTCGGTTCCCCCTCACAGTAACGTGATTGACTGGTGTCAGCCATAAATACAGACGAAGGCGAGGATGCATAGAGGTCTATAGGTCTACATCCATAGGTCTACCGCTAGAGGTCTACAGGTTTTCGAAGTGGCTGTAGTCGATCTACATCTTGAGGTCTACGACTATTGGTCTCCGTCTATTGACTACGCCTACGCCTCAGGATACTGCATACGACGAGTACCGTCCATTACGTCTACTTACTAGATTGACCTACCCGGTTGCATTTGCCTAAACCGCTTAACTACCTCGAATCAGATATATATCCCTTTCCGGGATATATCAGTATATTCTACTGCAGAAAGTAACGTCAGCCTACAACGGGGTAATCTTCTGCTCAGGCAGTCATGTCTCTTTCGAGACATGGTCGTCCAAGCATGTTACACGTATGGCACTTAACTGACTGACTGAGGTAAGTTTTAATGACCTGGACATTTTTTTGAAAAGAAGAGTTTTAATACATTTCATCATGCATTTATTGAATTTCTTTTTCAGGGAGGAACGCCTGCATATAGAATAAATTCATAATAGCTACAAAAAGATTTAATGGTATCAGTGAACATTGGTCAGTCAGTTTAGTGCCATACGTGATACACGTTGGGCGATCATGTCTCGAAAGAGACATGACTGAATGAGCAGAAGATTATCCCGCAGTAGGTTGCCATTGCTTTCTGCAGTAGACTGGTTGCCGACCAAGGCTACAGAACCCAATCTATCCTATTATTTGACTCATAGCTAGAGGGGAAAGAGATGTAATATATTATTAAGTAGTATTTAGTGGGGGATCAGTTTATTACTTCATAACAATAGAAAACCGTCCCCCCAATTTATGGCCAGTGGAAGCCATAATCATGATTCCAACTATTATATTCATTCAGTCAGTCAGTTTAGTGCCATACGTGATACACGCTTGGGCGATCATGTCTCGAAAGAGACATGACTGACTGGGCAGAAGATTATCCCGCAGTAGGTTGCCATTGCTTTCTGCGGTAGACTGGTTGCCAGCCAAGGCTATAGAACCCAATCTGTCCTGTTATTTAACCCATAACTGGAAGGAAGAGACAGATTAATACCTTTCACAAGGGTATTTGCGCGTAAGTGAATGCAATGAATTCGGCTGGAATTCGAACTCGGCTCCCTGATTTCTCGTTCCGAGCCGATAAAAAATAGAAATATGGTACTTGTTGGCAAATGAAGTACCACATCATACATGCAGAAAAACAAGTTCCAATACCTGTATATCAACAAAAACACACTCAGAGAAAGCAGCAATATACCAGTCAAAAGCAAATATTTATATAAAATCTGATATTTTTATAAAGCAAGCTGCAACATATTATGCAATTTCATAAATTTCTTCATTTTTTCCCCTGTGTGAATTTTTTAGAGATATTGATGCTTTTTCACTCCCAGGAGTCCGAATTTCAGAGCTAAGTTTATTCTGGTGAACCCTACTGTGTTCCTGGTCTTCATGTCCCTCTCATACATGATACTGGTGTATTATACGCAGGCCATGTCAAATAAGCCGGCAAATACAGTCATTCTTTATTACAAATTTTACCAAAATAATGATTTGATTTTGTGTAATTAATATTCATTTTCTGTTTATTCTCCGCTCCAATTACTCAACATCCAGCGTTCACTCGAGAGGTTTACCCCGCTGATCTCTTCCAATGTCTGTCGTCCAATGGGAGTCACGAATGGAAACATGCCAAAAATTGTCATAATTTTTGCTCTGCAACATATGCCATTCTAACAAGTAAAGTCCCTCCATCTTCGCTTTTTCGATTTCTTCTTTTACCAAACATTGAACAGAATAAAAGCAAGATTAATATCATCAATGTCAGGCTCTTGAGAAAAATAAGTGAGGACAAGAATTGGTTCCTTTTTAACAGGCAATGGGACTTATGATAACAGTGCCTTTTCTAGTGTGATAATTAGTAATTCTATCTCGCAGACCTTCGCGCTAACTTCAATTTAATTTGGTACCCAACTGTTACGTCCTAAGGCAAAACTAAACTAAGCCTTTTGTTTCGTTTTTTTTTTATATATACTAACAGTATAGCCCGGCGTTGCTCGGGTGTAATGAATGATTTAAAACTAATCCATGGTGCTGGAGCTCAGACTCAGCCTAAAGAATATCTGTGTGAAATTTGGTGAGAATCGGATAAAAATTGTGGATTTGAATAAATGACATACAGGCAGATAAACAGACACACACACACACACACACACACACACACACACACACGCATCTTACCTTTTATATATATATATGTATATATATTATCGATTTTCTGCACTATTGTAAGAACTAAAACCTTGAAACTTCTGAATATCGTTTCTTATGTCTTTGTCTATGAGTGTATCAAATTTGATTCAAATCGGACCACTCCTTCTATAACCCGATTTTTTTGATTATCGATATTTATCAGGGGTACCTCGACACAAAACCTAGCTAAGAACACTCGTAGACGGTTATAGCACAACTGTGTAAATTTTCAAGAAAATCGGTTCAGCTGTTTCGGAGTCTATAGGTAACGAACACACACACACACACACACACACACACACACACACACACACACAGAGACAAAGTTCCATTTATAAATAAGTTAAGATATCTTTTAGCGCCCAGAATCAATGATGCACTCGACAGTCATCACGGAAACGATCTTCTTATTCTTATTCTTCTTATTATTATTCTTATTCTTCTTATTCTTATTCTTCTTATTCTTCCTATTGTTCTTCTGTGTGTCGTGATCCATCATGGACGTTGGCGATCATGGCTCTCAATAATATCCTGTCTTAGTAGCTCTGAATAAAATTCTGTCTATTTGTTGTCTCCCCTACATCTTGTTCCTCCATCAATTTCCACAAGCGCGCTAGATAGGTTATGTGTTGTTTCCTCTGTTCCTTTTGCCTTCAATCAGTCCTGTGAGTATCAAATTTTCCAATCCGACTTTCTTCATTATGCGCCCTACAAATTTCAGCTGACTCTTCCTGATCTTAACTATCAGTCAGTTAGTCAAGTGCCATACGTGATACAAGCTTGGGAGATCATGTCTCGAAAGAGACATGACTGTCTGGGCAGAAGATTATCCCGCAGTAGATTGTCATTACTTTCTACGATAGACTGGTTGCCAGGCAAGGCTATAGAATCCAATCTGTCCTGTTATTTAACCCATAACTGAAGGGAAGAGACCGATTAATACCTTTCTCAAGGGTATTTGTGCGTAAGTGAATGCAAGGAATTCAAATGGGATTCGAAATCGGCTCCCCGATATCTCGTTCCGAGCCGATATCCACTGCACCACAACGGTTTCCTCTTTGTTTCCATTTTCTCTAAAACTTCGACGTTGCTCGCAGGTTTGGTCGATTCTATTTTTAGTATCCTTGTGTAGAACTACATTTCTTCATCTGTGAGGAGATTGTCTAACATTCACTGTTATATAGGGGGACTGATATGACACATCAGTTCAAATCTCTTTTCTTTTTTTTTTAATAAAATTATTCTGCATCTCAATACTTTGCTTAGCTTTTTGAGTGCATTTTTCATTATCCCAATACGCCTCCGGATTTCAGTGTTACACATTTATTGCATTGTTAAAACACTTTCCAGTTATTTGTTGTGTTTGTTTGATTTTGGGATCTCCAATTTATTATTTCCATGTTGGGTTATTCCATTTGTTAAGAACCATATATTCTGTTTTCTTGTAACTGATGTTTAGTCCTTTCTTCTCGCTTTCCTGTAGTTCTTGCAGTTTCTTATCTGCGTCTGCTATCAAAACTGTGTCATCTTATGTTGTTAAGATTATGGCCGCCGATAAGGAAACCTGGTATGGCTTCTAATTCTCTCAGAATCACCTCGCTGTATGGATTGAATATGTACTGTGATACCGACCGAGCAAAAGCGAGCTGACCGGAAGTTTGCTTTATAACAACCAGAAAGCGAATGAATAAAAATCATCTCCGCGCAGGTGGATTCGTGCAGATGTTCCGGTTGAAAAATAAAAATTAATCAAATATCAAATTTCCATTTCGCGAGCCTACGCGAATTTTATTTACCAGCCAATTGGAAGCCAGGAATCAAATACAAGTATGAAATTCGAAACGAACTTTTGATCCAAAAAGCGGATATAAAAAGCGGAGACAAAAAGCATCGTTAGACAGAATGACTCATAGGCTAGAGTTATCAGTGCCTCCCCTTGACTTAAGTCGAGCGGCTACTATGCTGACCTCTTTCCTTCTCCCTGTCTCAAAAGTACTTACTGACCTCAGGAGTGACCTCTTCAAAGACATTCTACACAAATCAACTTACTGACTTACTGACATTATAAGTGGCAACTTCAAAATGAACATTCATCACACTCCTAAGCCTTTTATCTTTTTCAGCATTATATTTTCATGAACATTCTAACCTCCGTTGGACCTTTATTTCAATTATTGCTTTAATTGTAAAACATTAATTGAAATGTGTATATATAAATGTTATTTTATACTCAAATTGCCATTCTTGATTTTATAATCATTTTGTGAAATATAGTGGGCTATCTTCCACGGGGCCAAATTCTGTTAACCTGCAACGGTATACAATTACCCTTCACTAGAACGGAATCCTACTACAACTAGAAAAAGAATAAATAAGATAAGATACCCCCGATATATGTACGGTGAGAATACACACTCTCGTCTTACACCCTTTTCTATTTTTGTATATTTATTGGATTCATTTTCTGTCCGTATGCAGGCAGTTTGCTGCTAATAGAGGTTCTGGATTATTCTAATATCCTTCCCAAAGTTTCTGGGAAACAGCGTGTTATCTAGCGTGAACAACAGTTGAACTAGGCCAGAACGCTCAAACCCTCGGTCACGATGACTTGTAACTTCGAGGTAGCACAACCATCGACGACTTGCCAAAGGGACTTCACAAGATTTGAATCAATCCGTAATATGGTTTCCAGGCACTTTCCAAAGGTGCCGCACGCTGGGATCGCCTCTTCCAGATCGATATCCTCAAGACAAATCTTCCTGACAAATCGATCATGGTGAGTTTCGAACCATGGCTTCCTTGTTGGAAAGCGAAAGTTCTAATCACTCAACTACGCGCCCAAACCATATATACATATGCACACACACACACACACACACACACACACACACACACACACACACACACACACAAATATATATATATATATATATATATATATATATATATATATATATATAGATATAGATAGTAGAATAATGTTTAGCGGCTGGTATTGAAGAATTAGAGAGCCAAGTTCGAATTCACTTATGTGCTAAAAACATGAATCCATCTCTTTTCTCTCCCCACACACACCAAGCTATGTGTAACTAGTAGGACAGACTGGGTCATATATCCTTAGGTGACGAAGGATCTAGGAGAACGGGAAAGTTCATATATATATATATAAATCCAAGTCCAAAGAGTACCCAAGGTTTTACGATTTTGAGTTCCCTGGCATTTATTTTTTATAAACATTGCTCAATACAATAAATATGTAGAGTAGAAATGTAAATCATTTTCACAACCAATATCCAACATTGCCTGATGACGAGATTCTATTGCTAAATATAGAAATTTCCGTGTCGCAATGTACTTTTAATTCATATATATATATATATTGCTTTGTGAAAACACTTTCCAGTTATTTGTTGTATTTGTTTGACTTTGGAATCTCCAATTTGTATATATATAGTGATGTAAATTAATAATAAATACACATATGAGGAAGGTGTACATATGTATACTATTATTATTCAGGTTTTAATAAAACAGTACTTAGTGTATGAACAGAGCTGTATTATATATATATTAATAAATATACATATTATCCTACGTCTATAGCCCAACTTGGAGTTTCATGCGTTATGCAATCATCAGGTGCATATTGCAAACTGACAGTTTCATAGATTTTGATTTAAATTCACTCGATGTAACCTTAGATTATTTAAATTTTTAATCTTGCTATTAAAAAGCAGTAACTTAATTTTAAAAGATTAAATTCCCATGAACATCGAGTGAATTTAAATTCGAATCTATTAAATTGTCAGTTTGAAATATGCACCTGATTCTTGCATAACGCATGAAACTCCGAGTCGTGCCATAGACCTAGGATGCTATATATATACTCTATTGGTCAAAATCTTAATACTAAGTACAAACGTGTTAAAAAATATAAAATGCTTTTACTTTAATCGAAATATATTTGCGAAACATTTACATTTAATTTAAAAAATGTAGTTTATGAAGAAACAATGGAAAATTTTAGGCTTTTTACATTATTAATTTAAACATTCTTAGCTCCGTCGTTATGGCCCTCTTGATGCTCTCCACGACTTCAAAACGGGTTCTCTTGCTAATCCCCTTGAAAGAAATGTCACACGGAACAAGATCAGATAAATATGAAAATTTTTTAGTACGGCGATGTTCTTTTCGGGCATGAACTGCCGGATGCTCAGGACGTTGTGAGCAGATGCATTGTCGTAATGAAGCAACCACGATTTTTCCTGCCACTCGTCTTTTCTTGCACAATGTGCAAATCAAACGTAGAAGAATCTCTTTATGAACTTGCGAATTGATTGTCTGTCCCTATAGCAAGGATTCGCTATAGACAATGCGCATAGCCCACACGGCACACACAGAGTCCCGTTACTTTTCAGACAGATCTTGTATACTAATTTTAATTTTTGTTTGTATCTAAAGCGTTTATAAAACAGACATACAAACAAAACGTGTGTCTTTATATATACATAACAGATATATTAAGGCGTGTCAAATGTATGTTTTTGCTTTGTAGCAATATGTTCTTGGTGAAAGGCCGTGGGTCGAAATTGTGGATTACTGAATAAAAAGATAGTTAATCCCGCTGTAAATTCGATAAGATCGATTTATTGATTTATTGACTATGTTAGAATGTGCTGATAGGGGGCAGATCTAAAAAAGAAATTTGATCTTGGAAAGCAATATTTTGGCTTCAAACTATTTCAATAAAAGAGGAATAATGGATAGAAAGGATAGGGAGGAGAAATGTGAAACGAGAGAGGGAGAGAAGTGAAAGAGTTAGCAAAGGAAGTATTGAAGAGAAAGAAAAGGAAGAAGGAACGAAAAGAGGCCCATGAAAAGAGAGAGAAGGAGGAGGAGGAAATATAGAAGAGGAAGAAAATCAAGAGAAAATAGTGAGGGGAGAAGAGAGTTGGATAAGAATAAAAAATTTAAAGAGAAAGACAGGGAGAGATAAATGGAGAGAGATGATGGATTAAATAAACAATGACGGGAAAAAAGCAAAAAAAATCAAATCAAAATAAAGAAGCTTATCTGAATAAAGAGAAATCTCTCGTCTCTCTTTCACTCTCAACTCTCTCTCTCTCTCACACACACTCTCTCTCTCTCTCTCTCTCTCTCTATCTATCTATCTATCTATCTATCTATGTCTATCTCTATCCAGTCATCTCATTATCTATCCCATATGTTTAAAGAATTAGGTCTCTTCTCTTTCCTTTTACCTATCTCATATGTTAAGCGTTAAACTCCCCTCTTTCTTTCTTACTCTGTCTCTCTCTCTCTCTCTCTCTATATATATATATATATATCTATCTATCTATCCAGTCATCTCATTATCTATCCCATATGTTTAACGAATTAGGTCTCTTCTCTTTCCTTTTACCTATCTCATATGTTAAGCGTTAAACTCTTTCTTTCTTACTCTCTCTCTCTCTCGCTCTCGCTCTCTCTCTCTCCACACACACACATACACACACACACACACACACACACACACACACACATATATATATATATATATATATATATATAGAAAGATAGAGAAAAAAGAGAGAGAATTAATGTAGAGAAACTTGTCATTAATCTTAGTGGTGCTATTTTAGTCTTATGCTGACTTTGAAGTTTCGTATGGGCATTACAATCATGTCTTCACTCTTCAGGGTCATTTGTTTTTTCGCTGCTATTAATTCCCAATCTTTTCATATTTATATGAAGTTTATTGTAATTTGTCATATATATATCAAAGTAGCCAAAAATAATCTTACAAACCTTGGGGCGGGTTCCTCACACCAAAACAAAAGTTCATATGAACATATTTCTGCAAATCATTCGCATTTGAGTTATTAATTTTCAATAAAGTTTGTGGTAGATGGTGCTGTGTTGTCATGTAAACTAGGTTATATTTGTCATTCGTGTATATTTGTGGCGCGTCTGTCTTCAACGTTAATCTTTAGAAGCAGTTCGTTAAGTGAGACGTGTTCCGTTTATCAATGGCAGGATATTCATATTGTGAGAAGGCAGATATGGTTATTACATAGATCAAGGCGAATGGAAATGAACGCAAGGCTGCACGATTGTATCAGTTTGCATTACTAGACAGAAGGCAGCCGAATCATCTAACGTTTGGTGCTGTTTATCGTCGCCTTGATGAGACATGATTCGTGGTACCGCAAACTAAGGATCGAGGAAGACCCAGATCCGCTCGTACGCTTGATCACGAACACATTCTACAATTTACCGAAGACGATCTATACATAAACACACGTCACGTAGCCCTAGCATGTCGTTGTACCGCATGGAGGGGAGGGTACTTTAAATGTATCTCCTGTATTCGTATCATTTACAACGTGTGCAGAGTCTTTCGCCCACTGATCACTCAACACGGAAAAATCTTTACCGATCGTTTCTTGAACAAACTACCAATCCGTTGCTTGTCTCTTCAGTCTTGTTTACGGAGGAGTCAACATTTGGAAGAGATTGAATAACAAATTTACACAACCAACATTTGTCGGCAGATCGGAATCCACATGGTATTATAGGATACAAATCCTATATCATCCATCAAAAACACAAAATAAATTACACACCCGCAAAATCAAATTCAAACGACTACAAACTTTGGGAAAAACCCAAAGTAAAATTGCACACCCGCAAAAGTGGACCTAAATAGCTAAAAGTTTTTTTTTTCTAGTCAATGTGAAAAACGATACTCTGGATCCTGATTGATTGACAAATCGAGAAATTCAAAATACGTCAGCAAAACGGTTTTTTTACGGCTAAAGAAAAAATCGTTCTGGGATCCTCTCATGTGACCAGAATTCCATATTTAAGGAGGACTCCTGACCGGTCACAGTCAGTCAGTCAGTTAAGAGGGTCATTGAGAGACAGCAGTCGGTCGATCCGTCACTCAAGCAAGCAGTCGATCTGTCAGTCAGAGAGTCAATCAGACACGCCAGTCAAGCCCAAAAGGCGCAGTGTCAGATACACACAGTCAGATAGGTGCCTACATCAAAGAGACCAGTGCCGACAAACTAATCCTTCGCCCACTCTACCGTTAGGAACGGAAATAAGGGAGGAAACACCTGCAACGGCCATAAAACTTTTCACAGCACTCAGCAACCAGAAAGGAGAAGTAACACAAACTTACGTTAAGTAGATTGATTCATCGTTTTATACACACATTTTACTAATTACCACTATCTCCATTTGACACACACACACTCTCTCTCTCTCTCTTCCCTCGAGAATTCTCATTCACAATCACTTTCAACACAAATTTGAAATACTTTCCTTTTCTACCTACTTAGCGGCTGATACATAAAAGGAAAGAAACATTGTCCCATTACTCTGTTTAATTACTCTCAAAACGGACATTTTTATCTTCCACCAACGTTTACTCAAATTCAACAGACACTTTTATATTCAACCAACATTCACGCAAATATAAAAGACACTTTTCTATCAAACACAAAGATACACTAAATTGTACACATTGTTTATATTGTATATATATTGTCAAATACAAAACTTTCATATTTTTATACATTTCTTATTGCGTTGTCTTTTCTTGAAATTTGTGTTTGTTTTGTGGACCGGAATTCTCGCATTAAAAGTCGCCTTTTTAATCCGGGTGTTCTGAAACTCCACAGTACAATACAAGCTAGACATCATTAATGTGGGGGGCTGGAATTGTAGTAGGTTCATATATTCTTCTAGCACGTGTTCTCCTAGCATGTCTTACAGGGGCTGTTTATGGGGACTTTATTTCGAATATACTTCCAGACCTGCTAGAGGATGTACCCCTTCTAATACGAAGACGCATGTGGTTCATGTATGATGGGGCTTTAGCACATTTTAGTCACATTGTTCGCGATGCACTGGCTGACACTTACACAGAATGATCGATAGGTAGGGAAGGTTCGGTTTGATGGCCTGCATTTTTCCCAAACCTTAATCTTTGGGATATTATCTGTAGGTTCTTGTAAAATAATCGGTTTATGCAACAAACATTAATAATGCAGAGACGCTTCATCAACAAGTGGGAGTATTTGAAAGGTCCGCCCAGTCATTGAACTGACGGGTGCATGCGTGTGTAGAAGCTAGAGAGGGACATTTTAAACACTTGTCATGAGTACATTGAGGTACAACAATGGCCTTTTGGACATATGGGCATTTTACTTTGGTAATTTTGGTAATTTTTGGTAATTTTGGTAACTTTTGGTAATTTTGGTAATTGTGGCATTTGTTTTGGTGTCAAGAACCCACCCCAAAAATTTGTAAAAGTATTTTTATACACCCTGTATATATAGTGATTAAAAAGTAACGCCATATTTTAAAATTCTTATAATTTATTTATCAATTATAATTTTTAGGAGAAATGGGTACGAGGAGAAAGCATTTAGAAGGAGGTTTTATTTGAAATTCGATATGGGCACTAGATTTTGCTAGCAAATTCTCGAGCCGCCCAGAGATCGCGTCAACTAATTTCACCAAAAACTCTTTGTGAAAATCGTAAATTCACTCGATGAAAGAATAATTTAAGATGAGAGATTTTACCAAAATGATACCATTTGGTGCAAAGAAAACAGTAACAAATATATAAAAAAAACTAATACAATCTTTGGATTTGTCGCCTTTAAATTAGCCAAGGAGAAGTGTCTCCATCCTTGCACCAAAATATGCGTTGACAAATATTATTCTTCCAGGCCTTAGACTTTAGTGTAGATGAGGGATTTACATCTTGATAGTAAGGAAGATTCATGCACGTTATTCTAACGGGGCTTAGAACAGAGTATTCCTTGGTCTTGTTGTTACATGAGGGATATACGATGATTTATCCTCAGTAATAAGGGATGTGCACTGTGGTGCAGGATGTGCGCTGTGATTCAGTGGATATCAACTCGAAATGACAAATCGGGGTGCCGAGTTCGAATGCCAGTTGAATTCATTGCATTCACTTACGCACAAATACCCTTGGGAAAGGTTATTAATCCGTCTCTTCCCTCCAGTTATGTGTTAAATAATAGGACAGATTGCGTTCTATAATCTTGGCTGGCAACCAGTCTACCGCAAAAAACAATGGCAACCTACTGTGAGATAATCTTCTGCCCAATCAGTTATGTCTCTTTCGAGACATGATCGCCAAAAAGCGTGTATCACGTATGGAACTTTGACTGAATAGGGGTTCTAGAATAATGAAATGTTTAACAAACCAAGTTACAGGTGTTGTGAATTTGTTCATCACTAGGTGTCCTGTCATTTTTTTATAGGTATCTGCTTCATGGAACATGTTGACAGATCCCTACAAGCGCCCCAGTTTACTTTGGTATGAGTTTCTTTATCCTGTCACCATATCTTGACTGGTTACCAACCAAGTCTATAATGCCCAGTCTGCACTCCTATTTAACTTATAGCTAAGGGAATAAGGAATTGATTCAGCTTTTCTTTAGGGTAATAATACGAAAGTGAACGTAACGCACTCGTTTATAATCCAAATTGATTGATTGATTGATTGATTGATTGATTGATTGACTGAGTTGTTTTATGGCTCATTAATTCTTTGTAGGTTATTTAAAAACGAAACATATTTTGGATTGTAAGAAGAATATTTTGTGAGTGAATAAATAATAAACAATCTTTTGAAAATATAAATGATTTTTTGAGTTACAAATACTACTATTTAACACATAACTGGGCGGTGCTTGATAGAGTCATACCTTACGAAGGGTATCTGCACATAAGTGAATTTAACGAACCCGATTGAAATTTAAACTTAGCTCTCCGGTTTTATATTCCGAGCCACTATCCGTTCAGTCAGTCAGTCAGCTAAGTGCCATACGTGAAACACGCTTGAGTGATCATGCCTCGTTCCGAGCCGATATCCACTGCACCAGAACGCACATCCGTTCTTCTTCTTCTATGTGCCATGTCGTTTCAGGAGGTAGGCGATCATGGCTTTCCACATCTCCCTGTCTCTGGTGGCTCTGAGCACGCGTTCTCCTGTTGCACCATGCAACCCTCGTTCCATCATCCATCTGATCAGGTTCCCCAAATATGTTATCCGCTGCTTCCTCTGTCACTTTTTCCCTCTATCTGGCCTGTTAGTATCAGGTTCTCCAAGCCCTCCTTTCTCATTGCATGTCCCAGGAACTTTAGTTATCTCTTCCTGATACTTAGTATTAATTTCCTTTTCGTCTCCATCATTTCCAACACCTCGTCATTGCTCACATGCTCAGTCCATGATATCCGCAGCATCCTTCTTTAGAATCACACTTCAGCTGCTTCAAGATTTTCCTTCATCATCGAAGATATTGTCCAACATTCACTGCCATATTGAAGAACCGATATCACATAGCAATCCAGTACTCTCTTCTTTGTTTCTAGTAAAATTGTCTTGTTTCTTAATACTTTACTCAACTTCTGGAATTCTTCTTTCTTCATGCCAATTCACCTTCGTATCTCAGTGTCACACTTTCCGTCTTCTGTTAGAACGCTTCCTAGGTATTTAAATTTCTGTACCTGCATCCGTTACACAACCGAAGTTCGAAATCAGCTCTAACCGTTTGCAGTTTAAGTCAGTTCAGTTCCATACGTGATACACGCTTGGGTGATCAAGTCTCTTTCGATCCATGACTGACTAGACAAAAGATTTTTATTTCTTTCTGCGGTAGACCAGTTGCTAACCAAGGCTATAGAATACAATCTGCCCTGCTATTTAACCCATAGCTGAAGAAAAAAAAAAGATAGATTCATACCATTCCCATAGGGAGATGGTTAATTTTTATTTATTCGGCCTTGTGTGAAACATAACCGAACTCCCTAAAGCTTACACATTTTATCCAGAATTATCAGAAGGTTATTATCGTTACCATCAGAAAGTTTTCATCAGAAGTTTTGTTGGCAGCAGAAGGTTGAATTATGTGGAACTGTGTGGAATAGTGTAAGAATAAAAATGTACATTTTTCATGTTAAATTAGAAATTTATTAAAAGAATAGAATAACAAGACTAGGTAGTAGTTAAAAGTTCAATGAGAAAAAGTAATGAGTTAATGCATCAAATGTGGCCTCCCTTTGCCTGTTCTATAAATACTTTCATGGCTTCTGATCGAACGAACTTAAGTCACTGGTCCCACCCATTCACAGTTAGGTTAGCCAAATGCAGACAACAATACTACTCCTTCAGCTTCTTCTCTCGCACTTCCCGCCTGTGGAACTCGCTTCCATATTCTTGCTTTCCTGACGGCTACAACCTCCAGGAATTTAAATGCAATGTCAATACTCATCTATTGACTGCTTGACTCTAGTTCTCTCACCACCCCATATATCCTTTCTTTTCTCTCCACCTTTGCAACTGTCATCACACCTGTATTACCATCCTTCTCTTGCTCCTTTCCTACTGGTTCGTCTTTCTCTTCACTCTCCTCTACTTAATCTTTTTACTCTTATGTAGCCCCTTACACATCAGTGGCATTACCGCCTTGCTCGGGGTGATATGATTAAAAAAAAGAAATGTTGATAGTAATAATTTGTTGGAAAGAGTTTATGCGTACGTATGTATATATTAGCATTTGTTTGGTAGGAATGTCTTTGAATGGAGAAGAAGAAGTAAAAGGAGTCAGCACACGAGAAGGAAAGAGAAAGAGGACGAATGTCCAGGTCAGCTTGAAGCTTCTCCCGTTACATTTTTGCTTGTCGTCTCTGCTGCTCCCATCCCTGGCTCTCTAACTGGCCTTCCTTTCGCTTTTTATAATCATTTTGTTTTTTTTGCACTTTTGGGTCTTGCAAGTCGCTTCCATTGGTCAGAATATCAATTTAACATCTACTTTCGAAATCTGATTTCGACTTTTTCTTTAAGCACATGGTCAATTCTTTTTCTATTTGGGAAAAACCAGGATTTCACACGTCTTTGTGATTTTTTTATAAAAGGTGTTAAATTAATTTTGACCAATGGGAGTGACTTGCAAGACTTGAAGACTTAGCGATCCAGTGTGAAATTCAAAAGGACAGTAGAAGGCTCAGATCAGCGCCAGTCGGACAGTCAGTCAGATGGAAGCAGCGAGAATGACAAAATTAAAATGTAATTTCAACTTCAAATCGACCCGGAGATAAGGTCAGGTGGCACCTTGTTCTTTTCTCCTTCTTTCTCGTGTCCTGATCCCTTTTACTTCTACGTACGTACACATATACTCTTTCAACAATTACTGCTACGAACATTTTCTACAAATCTTGATAACTTTAACTTTCTCATTGAACACGAACTCCACCCTTAACTTCTTAATAATGTTTCTAATTGCACATTAACTCCTAAAACTTATGTTATTCTTTCCTTTTTATAAATTTCTATTTTAAAATGCAAAATGTATATTTTTATTCTTACACTATTCCACACAATTCCACACATTCCAACCTGCCGACAACCAACCTTCTGATGAAAACTTTCTGATGATAATTCTGGATAAAACTTGTAAGCGATAGGGAGTTCGGTTATGTATGACACAAGGCCGAACCAAGAAACATTAACCAGCTCCCTACGTCAGCAAACCTAAGATGGAAAAATCGAGAAAAACTGTAAAAATAACAAAAAAAAAAACAATACGACGAATGAAATGTACAGAAATTCCTTGAAACTTCTTCCCACCCACCCCCGCCTCACAAAAAAAGTGCTTCTAACCTTTCTACCTCTGAATTTCAAGGAATCGGTAGCATTGCTTCAAAAAGTAGCAAAAAATCAATAATCAAGCTTGTTCTTCCGATTGGCCTGAGTATTGTCATTTATCATTGCTTCAGCTCTCAAAAATAAAACCAAAAAAGACGTTTTTATTTTTTCTTTCTCTTTCATCGCAGATCCTACAGATATTTAATCTTCGAATCAAACTGAATTTGCTTTCTCTATATTTGGAATAATAATTCCATAAGAAGCTTTCTAATGCCTACCTCTCGCCAGGGATTTACTAATAATCTTTATTTTATAAAAACATTTTTTTATTTTTAGTCGAGCCGAGACCGGAAACGAATTGTTTAATGCGAAGAAGAGTCTGTTGTAAATCCACATCTAGTTTCTTCTTTTTATTATATTTTTATTTCTGTGAAAATTATGACTTAGGCTAACTCGTTGTGTAAAATAAACTAGTACTAAATAAACTACTGATAAATGTAATGCGTTTAATCCTCAGTGGGTGATCTATACTTGTAGTTTTATGCTTCAATAAGTTAATCTTAGGCAATATACTAGTTTTTATTAGTACCGTCAAAAAATGACGACTATATTTAACTAATTTTGCAACTTGATTATAGTTTCTCAATGAGTAATCGCGTAATTCAAATCGAACATGCATCAGAAATTTAATACTGTTGGTTCGTAAAAACTTTCCCCATTTGTTAAAAAATCACAAAATGTATCTTTAAATTACTCCTGTTTCTTCTTCTTCTTCTTCTTCTTCTTCTTCTTCTTCTTCTTCTTCTTCTTCTTCTTCTATGTGCCTTGTCTTTTCAGGACGTAAGCAATCATGGCCTTCCACGTCTCCTCATCCCTGTTAGCTCTAAGCACGATTTCTCCTGTAACATCTCGCAACCCCCGTTCTGTCATCCACCTGCTCAGGCCCTTCAAATATGTTAACCGCTGCTTTCCTCTGCCTCGTTTTCCCTCTATCTGACCTGTTAGTATCAAGTTCTCTAAGCACCCCTTCCTCATTGCAGATAGATAGATAGATAGATAGATAGATAGATAGATAGATAGATAGATAGATAGATCTGCAATTCTGAAGACGTAATTTATGCTCTAAAATGCGACGAATGCGCAAAAATATACGTGCGGGCGACACAAGGTCTAAATAAAAGAGTAACCTTGCACAGAAGTAACATTAAACTCGCCAATAACAGGCAATTATACGTTTCCCAACATTTGCACGAATGTAGTGGAGGTACATTCAGAGTAATGCCTATCTACCAAAATGCAGATTATGACACGCTGATGATGCAGGAAAAATATTTATAAAAAAAAAATATAACCCTTCCCTCAACAAAACAACATGAAAAACCTAAGACACACACAGACACACTAAATTGAAACGCGATAAAAAAAATATTCGCAAACAGTTGTAAAAAAATAGTATTCCAAAAACAACAAAAAGAACTAGATGACCCGTAGAGCAGAATTGAATCAAAATCGCTGAAAACAATTTTAAAGTATATAGACAGAATCAAATTTTACATGTCAGTGTCAAAAATTTATGACCAACAAAGGTGACGGAAGAGAGTTAACGTGCGAGTGTAAAAAAAAAACTAACAAACACGCATGCATATGAACTTTTTCACCTGCTAACCACTTATGTTGGTCATCAGAAAAACAAACGGATCTCGATATGTAAAGTCACAAGTATATTCACCTGAAGAGAGTCAAACGTTCACGGCTTCCCGACATTTTTTCTTCATTACCAATTTCTCTCGGTGGGACAACCCTTATTTCTGTTTTAATATATATAGCCTAAAGAGCCAACGAACCTACCAAGGTTTCACCTAACAGGATCTTCAGGGAAGATCCGGTTAGGTTAGGTTTCTTTCTTTGTTTGCTCTGCTTGTGTATTGAGCACTTTTTTGTTTTAGGTTACTCGTCTCGGGTTTCTTTCTTTGGGCTGCGTACTTTGACTGATGTTCAAGTGCTTAGCTCTTTGTTTTTTTATTACCATTTTTCCTTCCGCGTATATACTCGGAGTGGGGTGGGTCGAAACGAGTATAGCGATAAGTTCATATATATATATATATATATATATATATATATATATATATATATATATGCACTGTTGTATGGCTCAGAATCGTAGACTGCCATCAACTGGATGTAAGCACGAAAGTTGTCTCCACGTGATCTGTGGTTATACTTTTGACGATAGGATGTCTAACGCCGATCTTCTCGCATGTTGCAAGAATGAGTGACAACAAAATACCCAAGTCTTCATGCATCCCCAGCTTGACTGTCGACAATGGACTGTTGAACGGTCTTGACTCAAATAGAAAGACAAGCTAAATAGTAACTTCTCGGCTTTCAATGTGCTTCGTACTAACTTCAAGTGAGTTGCCCTGGATAGAGTTAACTGAGGATATTTGTGTCAGTTGTTTTGACCAGTTAAGGGACAAAAGACAACAGCGACAAGAGTCAGCAAATATTCCTGATGCTGTGACACAAGATCCTCATTGTTACACCATATGTGGACTTGTATGCAGGTCACTAGCAGGACTGAAGTGTCACATACTCAGTCAGTTGAGTGTCATACGTGATATACGCTTGGGCGATCATGTCTCGAAAGAGACATGACTGACTGGGCAGAGGATTATCCCGCAGTAGGTTGCCATTGCTTTCTGCGGTAGACTGGTTGCCGACCAAGGCTATAGAACCCAATCTGTCCTGTTATTTAACCCATAACTGGAAGGAATAGGCGGATTAATACCTTTCCCAAGGGTATTTGCGCGTAAGTGAATGCAATGAATTCAGCTGGAATTCGAACTCAGCTCCCTGATTTCTCGTTCCGAGCCGATATCCAATGCACCACAACGCACATCCACACATACTACACAAATATAAATGAGGTTGTCGTATCTTCATACGTCGAAATCGACAACAGTGTCGATCATAAACAATACAGAGTGCGATAGATGAATTGTCATCTAAATTACGTAAAAATGAAAATGATATTGACATCTCATTTTAACAGATATATTTATCAAAATTCCACAAAAATGTCTTAAAATTTTACCATTCTGATTTTTTAATTAGAAGGAGACAGGACTTTTACGAAGTCATAACTTAATATGAATTCCTTCGTATGTATGTATGTATGTACTTTTTTTTCTTTCCGCCCCAAAAGTATAATTGTGCATTCAGTCTAACGACTATGCTTCTGTTACTGAAACTTGGGTAGGGGATGCACATTAATATTTTTCTTTACTTGTTACTATAGGCTACTTGATATTCTGCAACTTTCATTCGGGTTGGTCTTCAATATATCTTATCTTAAATTTAGCTCGCCGCAATTTCTGACCCAAACATACCACATTATTCCCTACACCAAAACAACACATTCACCATAATACCTGAGAGTCTCTATGAAGACCTAACTCATTATCATATGTGCAATTTTTCTGTAGGGAATAAAAATAACATTTAAAAATGAAATTCCAATGAATATTTACAATGATTACAATTTATATACAAGAAACTAAACAAAATAGTGCTATAGCGAAAAATATTATAGAAAAAGCACAAGAAAGCTACGTTACGGCGGTAGAAAAGCCGAGACACCAGGTCAAGACCAATATGGTGGATTCTTCTTTGGATTTTACCAAAGAACTTTAGATATATAGCTGGAATACCAGGCAATATGTGGCAGCAATATTCTAAACATGGATGAATGGTAAACATATAAATATGCAAGATAGATTCTGGAAAGAAAATGATCTAACACGACACAGTGAACCAACTTTCTTAGCAGTTGATCTAGCAAAGGATTCAATATAGTCTTTCCATTTCATATCAGCAGAGAACGTTAGCCCGAGAATTAGTTACTCTCCTGGAGGTTAGCAACGGCCATGGTAATGGAAGTCAGAAAGAGGTCTCGCAAAAATATTTTCTGGCTTTAAATAACCTGCAAAAGATTGATAAACCGTAGAAAATGAATCAAACAACAGTCAGTTCTACAATACTCTATATTTACAACCAGACCAAAATGTAATACTTCTGATATATTTATAATGTAATACTTCTGATATATTTATAATGTAATACTTCTGCTATATTTATAATGTAATACTTCTGCTATATTTATAATGTAATACTTCTGCTATATTTATAATGTAATACTTCTGATATATTTATAATGTAATACTTCTGCTATATTTATAATGTAATACTTCTGCTATATTTATAATGTTGTTGCCCAGTACTTACGTGGATTTGTGGGTGACTAACTATTTTCCAATCTGCGATCACAGACGAATCGCCACAGAAATCTCGCTGCCCTATCGCAATTTCCATTGAAGATGTTTTGACGAGCTACATTTATTGATTTCAACAGTTCAGACCTTCACAGGTAAGTCATGGCATGCCCCTGAGGCGAACTATCCCTATCCCTTTTTTATTCTAACGATAAGAAGGAAGTTTTATTCGGACAGCTTCACAACAACAGTTACTTTGTAAAACAGACACCTGAGAGGATGCTTCCCAGTTCACTATAATTTTGATCTCTTCAGTTCTATTGTTAACTATTCTTTTCTCCCTATCACTATAAAACGCACTTTTTACCTCCTCTTTTCCTCTTCCTCTTATGCTCTTACAACAAACTCATTCAGTAAGCTTGGGTCATGTATTGAGTGAAACAGTAATAATAAAAAAGAAAAATTACTATTATTATTCACATTCCAGTTTTTCTCAGGTGTACATTGATCTGAGTAAACTCTAGGGAATTCTAAACTGGAGGGCATAACGGTTGAAAGTTTGTGATAACAACAACAAAGATGAGGATAATAGTCCAAATATAAATAGTGTAAATAATGATAAGTCCTCATCCCAGTAATGCATACAGAAAAGTTTGCGATATCATTTTCCATGAACTTTTTCGCTATTTGCATTTTTGATATTCACTCTTTACTTAAACGCAGTAATTTGGTTGCTTTCATGATTTTAGCCAGATTCTTAGCCAATATATTGAATTTTTATTTTCTGTTTCATTCGTAACTCCACTTTCTTCAAATATTTTCTTGTCGGCCAATTTAATTTTGTTGTTTAACTTTTTCATATTTCTCACATCTCTTTTTGGGAGGTCCTGGGCATGACGGTAAACTGCATCCGGCAGCAAGGCCTCTGATTGGGAAGTTGTGAGGAGCATGGAACCACCTCTTAATTGCTGTTGTTCCCAGGTCCATCCTGACCCGGAGTGGTAGCACCTGTTAGGGTCCCAGCTATGGGCAACTAGTTAACTCCTAAACTGGGGTCAAAACACTATGAAAGTATAAAAATACACTTTTATAGAAATATATACATAGAAATAAACTTTCATAGAAATATATACATCTTTGAAGGAAAAATATTATCAACAATACATTTTTGAAGAAAAAAAGAAATATTCTCAGCAAAACATTTTGAATACAAAACTAGAAAACATTTTCAGTTTTCTAAAATAAAATATAATAAAATCAAAATAATATTCATGAAAATTTGACTAAATCAACCTTCTCACTATAACTGAACATTAAAAAAATACCTTAAAACGCCACCTTTTTGGCATTAAATAAGCCAGAGGTTGATATGCCGTTAAACAAAACTCAAACTCTTTTTGGGACATTCTTAAAGGCTAGTTATTTTTCTTGTTCATATTTTGACAAGGTTTTCAATCTCTCTTTTTTTTTTTTTTTTTTTTTTTGTTCTGGAATATTTATTCAGCACTTTCGTAATTTCAACGTTTTGTTATAGTCATTTCATGTATTATAGCTTTTTTCCTTTTTCCGATTATATCTTTCTTACGTCATATATGGTTAGCACCCATGAGAATCTTCTTACCAAGTGAGTATCACAATCGACTTCTAAGAATAATTTCTTACTAGTCAGTCTATTTTTATTGCTTATTACCTTTTTAATGTTCTTCATACATCTTTTTCAGACATTCTTAAAACCTGTTCATTTTTCTTACTTTCAATTTCTATTCTGTTCGATCTGTGGCCTCTGTTTTTCAATTTTCAACCTTGCCTTCGATAGGATACACATCCTATATCCTCCACCAATTAACTAAAACACACAAAGTAAAATTGCACAACCGCAAAAATGAATTCAAACGATTTTGGAAAACCCAGACCAAGAAAATTTCACAAGTTATAAGGTTACTTTCGAGCTATTTATTATATCGGAGAGCCGAGTTCGAATTCCAGTTGAATTCGTTTTCTTCACTTACACGCAAATACTCTTGGGAAAGATTTCTTTCTAGCTATTTATTGTATCGGAGAGCCGAGTTCGAATTCCAGTTGAATTCGTTTTCTTCACTTACACGCAAATACTCTTGGGAAAGGTTTCATTCGGGCTATTTGTATCGGAGAGCCGTGTTCGAATTCCAGCTGAATTCGTTGTATTCACTTATGTGCGAATACTCTTGGGAAAGGTTTCTTTCTAGCTATTTATTCAATAGCAGAACACACTTGGTTCTATAGCCTTGGTTGACAACCAGTCTATTACAGAAACAAATGACAACCTACTGCGAGAAAATCTTCTGCCTAGTCAGTCATGAATCGGAAGAGACATGATTTACGAGGTCATGATCCTCCAAGACTGAGATGCAATAGAACTCTTTCTGTCTCACAAGTTATAAGATCAACTTGATCCATCAGACTCTTAAGATCTGTCCTCCTAATAAGTTAAAACAAGCATTCAAATTTATCAGAGATACTTAGCAATCTTAACTATCCTTTAAACATTGTCCAATTAAGCACAAATGCTAATATTGTACAATTTCGTAGGCCCACACTTAATTTAATATTTCCTTTCTTCAAAAAAGTTCTGTTATTTATATTTTTAAATGTCAGTGCGACACTGACAATATATAGGAAGGGCGACCCAACAATTGGAAAGGCGAATTTCACATCAAGTTCCGGTAATTATCCAAAAGATGTCAGTTGACTGATAATTTGCGGTCGGTTGCTTCTAGGTCTGCAATCGTGAATATGCACCGAATAAGATCAATTTTATCAAAAGTTAATTATCGTCCGTGCATTGAGGGGTATCGGGAGATCATCTCCCTTACGTTGTGCAAATCGCACTCCGAGTTTCGACTTATTGTTTGAAACATTTTGTTAAATCTAGGTAGCCGTCCCTGTGTTAAGGAATGGCTGACTGGTTTTAATGTAATTTTCATTTAAATCCCGATTAAGTTTTTGAGAAGAGAGAAGCGAAACCGGTGAACTCCAGAAAATGTTTGCGTTTACTTTTCCCTGCTTAATTTAATATTTTAAATGTGTCCACTTTTCAGGCCACATATATTTTATGAATTTCATAAATATGAGGGTGAGTTGAAAAGTTCACAGGCTGACTATGAGGAAGTGATGCTAGGACTGTGAAATCTTGCATGTGTTACTTTCAATTCTTATTAATAACTGCGTCGTTTCTTTCCAAGTAAACTGACATTTGTTCAAAGAAGACTTCAAAAGGAACTAGAAGCGACTTCTTTTGAAAATGGACAAAATTTAGTATTGTGATATAATCAATCACCTTCAGAAAAAGGGTTTAACCTCCAAGGGATGATGTTCCAGCTTTATTGACGGGACAAAAGTCAGTCAGTTAAGTGCCATACGTGAAAAACGCTTGGGCGATCATGTCTCGAAAGAGACATGACTGACTGGGCAGAAGATTATCCCGCAGTACGTTGCCATTGCTTTCTGTGGTAGACTGGTTGCCAGCCAAGGCTATAGAACCCAATCTGTCCTGTTATTTAACCCATAACTGGAAGGAAGAGACGGATTAATACCTTTCCCAAGGGTATTTGCGCATAAGTGAATGCAATGAATTCAACTAGAATTCGAACTCGGCTCCCCAATTTCTTGTTTCGAGTTGATATTGACTGCACCACAACGCACATCCGGGAAAGGAAGAGTTTAGAAGATGACACACGGTCTGGACTTTTTGCAGCTGCGCCCACCGAGGAAAACATTGAGGGTATTCACCTCATGCTGATGGATGACATGCGATTGACTATAAATCAAATAGTCAATGCTATAAATATATCCCGTGAGAACTTGACGAAGATCTCTGTTCGGTGAGTGCTACGTCTTCTAACACCTGACCAGGTTGATTATATCTGACATTGTCTGAGGTAGATCCAGTTGGTTTAATTGAACGTTCCTTAACTCAGTGTTGGGTTCATCACTTTGAGCCAGAGACAAAGAGATAATCCCTGAAGTGGAAATACCTCTCCACAACTACTCAAAAGGAGTCCATGGTCATTTCATCTGCAGCGAAGGTGATAGCCTCAGTTTTGGGGGATGCAAAAACATTGTTTATTAACTACTAGCAGAATAGCCCGGCGTTGCTCGGGTGTAATGAAAGCTACAAAGCTAATCCATGGTCCTGGAGCTCAGACTCTTTGGACGTTGGTACGAAAGACTAAAAAGCAATAGTTGTTTCCAGTTAAAGTGAAACCGTAGACTGAAAGAAAAATGAATAGATGATGTAAGTCAAATTTTGATTTCCTGGTATCGATATTAAATAAGTTTTTTCGTCGTAAACTGAATTTTGAAGGCTAAATAAGTCCTCTGAGTAAATGGCATCATGGCTGAGACTAAGAACTACAATTATAACTACTTAGAGCCAAACCCGAAGCAAAAACTAAAATAAAAGGGCTGAAGAAAATACAGACATACAGGCAGAAAAACAGACACACACAAAAACAACTTGCCTTATATATATTATCGATTTTCTAAAACCTTGAAACTTCTGAATATCGTTTCTTATGTCTTTGTCTATGAGTGTATCAAATTTGATTAAAATAGGACCACTCTTTCTATAACTTGATTTTTTCGATTATCGATTATCGATATTTACACAAAACCTAGCTAAGCACACTTGCAGGCGCTTATAGTACAACTGTGTAAATTTTCAAGAAAATAGGTTCAGCCGTTTAGGAGTCTATAGGTAACGGATACACACACACACACACACACAGACACGCACGCACACACCACACACACAGAGACAAAGTTACCTTTATAAATAAGTTTAGATCTTCAAACGGGACATACCATCAATGAAGAATATTATTTGCTGAGGCAGTTCCGAAAGGCTATCAAGGCCAAACGCCAAGGAAAACTGACAAAAGGTGCTTTTTTTTTTTTTTTTTTGACATCATGATAATGCTCCGGCATACAAGTCTTTGGTTTCAAAAGGTTGCCGTGCGTGACTGGAGATTTAAACTACTTGATCACCTCTCCTATACTTCTAAATTAGCCACATTAAGCTATCATCTTTTCTAAATGAAAAACACCTGGCTGGGAGCCAGTATAGCAGTGATGATGACGTCATATCTGCAGGTGGATGACTAGAGGATGACATCTTCACCAATAGGATGAAAGCACGGCAAAACCTATAGAAAAAAAGTATGTGGACCGAAAGGGGGACTAGATCGAAAAATAAACCTTATTTGGTCACGTCCCATGAGTGTATCTTGGACAACTTAAGATCTTTTCTGCCAACTATCTATCTATCTATCTATCTATCTATCTATCTATCTATCTATCTATCTATCTATATTTCCTATTCTTTTTTATTTTTTACTTGGACAACTTAAGATCTTTTCAGCCAACTATCTATCTATCTAACTATCTAACTATCTATCTATCTATCTATCTATCTATCTATCTATCTATCTATCCTATTCTATTCTATCTTGGACAACTTAAGATCTTTTCAGCCTAACTATCTATCTATCTATCTATCTATCTATCTATCTATCTATCTATCTATCTTGGACAACTTAAGATCTTTTCAGCCAACTATCTATCTATCTATCCTATTCTATTCTATCTTGGACAACTTAAGATCTTTTCAGCCAACATCTAATCTATCTATCTATCTATCTATCTATCTATCTATCTATCTATCTATCTATCTATCCTATTCTATCTTGGACAACTTAAGATCTTTTCAGCCAACCTAATCTATCTATCTATCTATCTATCTATCTATCTATCTATCTATCCTATTCTATTCTATCTTGGACAACTTAAGATCTTTTCAGCCAACTATCTATCTATCTATCTATCTATCTATCTATCTATCTTGGACAACTTAAGATCTTTTCAGCCAACTATCTATCTATCTATCTATCTATCTATCTATCTATCTATCTATCTATCCTATTCTATTCTATCTGAGACAACTTAAGATCTTTTCAGCCAACTATCTATCTATCTATCTATCTATCTATCTATCTATCTATCTATCTATCTATCCTATCCTTTTATTTTATTCATCTTGGACAACTTAAGATCTTTTCAGCTATCTATCTATCTATCTATCTATCTATCTATCTATCTATCTATCTATCTATCTTATTCTATTCTATCTTGGACAACTTAAAATCTTTTCAGCTATCTATCTATCTATCTATCTATCTATCTATCTATCTATCTATCTATCTATCTATCTATCTTTATCTATCCTTATTCTATCTTGGAAACTTAAGATCTTTTCAGCTATCTATCTATCTATCTATCTATCTATCTATCTATCTATCTATCTATCTATTCTATTCTCTTCTATTCTATCTTGGACATCTATCTATCTATCTATCTATCTATCTATCTATCTATCTATCTATCTATCTATCTATGCTTACTCAGATTCTATCTATCTATCTATCTATCTATCTATCTATCTATCTATCTATCTATCTATCCTATTCTATTCTATCTTGGACAACTTAAGATCTTTTCAACCAATCTATCTCCATCTATCTATCTATCTATCTATCTATCTATCTATCTATCTATCTATCTATTAATTCCATAATTAAAATCATATTTTAGAGTACGGATGATTTGGTTCTTTCCAGTTTCTATGGTGATGGTCTAACTTTTGACAGGGAGAATTTGCTAATCTCTTAAGGGGTGCGTGAGAAACATGTGACAGCATGTTGGTGAGAATTTACTTCTTAGTTTCGCTCGGATGAGGTCGTGCAGTTGCCGCTGCTTGTCTTTCTGCAGTAGACGACACAACCCCGTCTTTAAATTCATTCACTCCAAACAAAACGATAATGGCACTGAGATGCAACGGGCTAATAAGAGTGAAAGAAAATGTAAAAAGATTTTAGAAGGAACTGGAAACCCAACCCTAAACAGTAAACAAGGGATAAACATCTTCTCCTGTTCAAATTACCGGAGAGGGGTGTTAACCGGACAATAGGCGAACCTATCTACTTCTATTAAAGAAATACAACCTAAATAAATAGTAAATAAAACTTTAGAGTTTTGGTGGAGACGTTAGAAGTATAGGTTGGAAATAGACTTCAGAAGAAACCGGAAACTCAATACTAAACAAGAAACAAGGGATAAACATCTACGCCTGTTCAAAAGATCGGGATGCCCTATGAACAGAACGATATACAAACTTATCTACTCATATTGAGGGGCACCTCGATGTGGTGTAATGATTAGCAAGCTTGTCCTGCTAGAACCTATTACAACTGAGTAGTGAGTTCGATCCTTACTGGGTACCCCATACCTCCGTTCTCCAAGCCCTCCTTCCTTATTGCATGTCCCAGGAACTTTAGCTGTCTTTTCCTTATGCTCAGTATTAATTTCCTTTTCGTTTCCATTCTTTCCAAAACCTCATCATTGCTCGCATACTTGATCCATTATATCGGCAGCATCCTTCTGTAGAACCACATTTTAGTTGCTTCAAGTTTTTCCTTCGTCTTTAATGAGATTGTCCAGCATTCACTGCCATATTAAAGAACTGACATCACATAGCAATCCAATACTCTTTTCTTTGTTTCTAGCGAAATTTTCTTGTCTCTTAATACTTTACTCAGCTTCTAGAACGCGTCCTTCACTATGCCAATTCGCCTTCGCCAGTAAAATTACAAATACAATAAATGCAACTGTTGACAAATATTTTTAAATGAATTGAAATTTTAAAAGTACAATTGCAAAATGTGGACCTGAACAGGAAATAATAATAATAATAATAATAATGATAATAATAATAATAATAATAAAATCAGTCAGTTAGTTAAGTGCCATACGTGATACATGCTTGGACGATCATGTCTCAAAAGAGACATGACTGACTGGGCAGATGATTATCCCGCAGTAGGTTGCCACTACTTTCTGTGGTAGATTGGCTGCAAGCCACGGCTATAGAACCCAATCTGTTTTGTTATTTAACCCATAACTGGAGGGAAGAGATGGATTAATACCTTTCCCAAGGGCATTTGAGCGTAAGTAAATGCAACGAATTCAACTAGAATTCGAACTCGGCTCCCCGATTTCTCGTTCCGAGCCGATATTCACTGCACCACAAAAAAAAATGTATCGAACAAGCATTTCAAATTGGTGATTTCAAATGGTAAGAAAACACAGAAGTTACATATGAGGACGCATTCAGAGCACAACTTTTTATGGTCAATCGTTAGGTCTTTCGGTGAACTTCGACTCACTGAAGAGAGGCGGAGGATTTTTATGGTTGGAATAAACCTATTTTTTTGACCTCAGTGGTGTTGGGGTAACAGAATCAATACTACAAGGATATATCGTGTTCTTGAGAAATTTACAAGTAAAAACTCTTCACATACTGTTTTCCTTGTGTGTGACGGGTGAGCGTGAAAAGCGTACATGCAAGAGTGTCTATAGAAAATCTAAACTTATTTATAAATGGAACTTTGTGTGTGTGTGTGTGTGTGTGTGTGTGTGTGTGTGTGTGTATCCGTTACCTATAAACTCCGAAACGGCTGAACCGATTTTCTTGAAAATTTACACAGTTGTACTATAAGCGTCTGCGAGTGTTCTTAGCTAGGTTTTGTGTCGAGGTACCCCCGGTAAATATCGAAAATCAATAATCGAAAAAATCGAGTTATAGAAGGAATGGTTCGATTTTAATGAAATTTGATACACTCATAGATAAAGACATAAGAAACGATATTCGGAAGTTTCAAGGTTGCAGTTCTTACAATAGAGCAGAAAATCGATAATATATATATATATATATAAAAGTCAAGATGTTCGTGTGTGTGTCTGTTTATCTGTCTGTATGTCCTTTATACAAATCCACAATTTTTATCCGATTCTCACCAAACTTTACACAAATATTCTTTAGGCTGAGTCTGAGCTCCAGGACCATGGATTAGTTTTAAAACTTTCATTACAGCCGAGCAATACCGGGCTATACTGCTAGTATGTATACATAGAAAGAGATACACAAACTGAAAAAAATATATTATCCTCAACTGATATTACAGACTAGGCTCACAGAAACGACCTATTTAAAAAAAATATTTCACCCGAAGCAATTTGGGACCGCCACTAATGTGCAGTGGGGTTACAGCGGGAGAAAAGACGTGGTACAGTGGGTATTAAAGAAAGGATAAAAGATGAACAGGGTTCAAGAAAGAAAATGGCAATTGACGTTGCAATTGAAGATGTTTTTAAAATTGTATCTATCAGAGGAGCAACTAAACGGAAATTATTTCCACATGCGGGAAGTGCAAGAAAAATACTGTTCGGGTAAAAGTGGCTGTTACATTTAACTATTTAAATGGTAAAAGGGTGAGACCTATATGCCAATCCAGTTACACGCATAAATTGATGTGGTCGGAGCACCAGGGAAAAGGTTCATCAGAGCAGTTGCCATGAAAATATTTATAGGAAAGACAGAGAAAAGCCACGTCACGTCACGTCACGTTATATTATATTGCAGATATTTTTTTGAATTTAGTTGAGAACCTCGAGATGAATAGCGAGAGCATTCGACCAGATTTGGCCACAGTATTTAATGCACGGATGAATTGTAAATTTATAAATGTGCATGACGAGAAAAACCTGAGTGACCCAATATTCCTAGCAGTAGAAAAAGTAAAAAGAGTAAGTGCTTTTCGAAATAAACACTTTTACTCTTACTAAATGCTTCAGTATTTGCAAGTGGGCCACTCTCAAATACTGAAGCTCGATTCTTAAGAACCTGAATCTATTTTTTTCTTTGTGCATGTTCCTCGAGGTCTTCCATAGTCTAACCTCTTTACTGCATGTCCTTGAGGTCTTTCTCATGCGAACACAAATGTGAACACTTCTACTTATCCTCTCGCCACAATTTGTCGAGGAGGCCCATCTGGCCTCTGGTGACATTACCCTATTTAAAGTATGCCATGAAACGAGCAAGTGTAGAAGACTGGGCGTAATAATTTGTAATTAAACACGCCGGATGTTTAGAGAGAGAGAGAGAGAGAGAGAGAGAGAGAGAGAGAGAGAGAGAGAGAAACGGCAGAAATACTTATACTAATATTGTTTCAAGCCCTCGAAAGAAAAAAAAAGTATCGGGCATAATAATTTGTAATTAAAATTTACAAAATTTGTAAAAAAAATATCGGGCGTAATAATTTGTAATTAAACACGCCGGATATTTTTTTAAAAAGCGGGAGATAGAGAGAAAGAGAGAAAGAGAGAGAGAGAGAGAGAGAGAGAGAGAGAGAGAGAGAAATGCTAATACTGATATTGTTTCACGCCTTCAAAAGAAAAAAAGTATCTTTTTTTTTTAGTTATTAGCATTGACTATTGCTTTAACTTTGAAATGAAGAAAATAGACAACAGATAATATTTCTTTCCTTTTGGTTAAGTTCTTTGAGTATGTAAACGAATTCAATAAAACCAAACTATTTTTGCTATTTTGAATTCTAATTTTGTAAAGTTTTCTGTTATGAAATTTCTCTAATTTTCCCATCTATGTTGTTTTTACCACAACGTTTCGAATATTGTTTCCTTTCGGGTTCCCCGAGTATCTGAAGAAGGACTGTAGCTATAGAGAGATGGTTACTGTTTATTAATTCGGCCTTGTGTCAGACATAACCGAACTCCTTACAGCTTACAAATTTTATGCAGAATAATCATCACCAGAAGGTTTGCGTATATTAGTGGAAGAACAGTGTGATTTAGTGTGGAATAGTGTAAAAATAAAAATATACATTTTCATGTTAAAATAGAAATTTATTAAAAGAAAAGAGTAACAAGAATTCATAGAAATTAATGTTCAATGAGAAAGTTGAGTTAAGGGTATCAAGATTTGTAGAAAATGTTCGCAGTAATTTGCTGGAGAGAGTTTATGTGTACGTATGTATGTATCAGCAGGTATGAGTGTCTTTGAATGGAGAAGAAGAAGTAAAAGGAATCAGCACACGAGAAAGAAGGAGAAAGAGTCCAAGGTGCGACATGACCTTATGTCCGGGTCGATTTGAAGTTACATTTTAGTTGTGTCTTTCTCGCTTCCCCCATCTGACTGACTAACTGACGCTGACCGAAGTATTTATAGCATTTAGACTTTTTCGTACTGCATCGTGAAGTTCCTATGGTCTTGTAATTGCTCCCATTGGTCAGAAAATCAATGTAAAATCTACTTGCAACATCCGGTTTCGACTTTTTTATAAGCAAATGGTCAATCCTTTTTATTTGGGAAAAACGAGGATTTCACACGTCATTGTGAATTTTTGTAAATTTTTCTTTATAATCATATCGCCCCAAGCAAGACATTTTACTGCTTCTGTTTTGCTGGGGGTTACATAGGAGGAAAGTTATGAGAAAGAGTGACAGGTTATAGGGAGTGTCAGGAAGTGGGTAAGAGAAAGATGAGAATACTGATGAGAGTGGAATGGACGAAGAAAGGAGCATGAGAGAGAAAGTACAAGTTAGTGAGATAGGAGATGAATATAGACTTTACAATTAAATTCTTGGAGATTGTAGATGTCGGGGAAGCAAGTAAATGGAAGGGAATTCCACAAATGGGAAGTGCGAGAAAAAAAGCTGATGGAGTAGAATTTGCGTTTACTTTTTGTTGGTTTCACAGTAACGGGGTGGGACCTAGTTACTAATCTTGTAGCTCGAGTAAATTCATATATAGGGGCACCAGTGAGCTAAGTTCATCGGAGCAGAAGCCGTGAAAGTATTTGTAGAAGAGACACAGGGAAGCCATATTGCGCCGGTGAGAAAGTAACTGTCTGAGCTTCGAAGTCGGGATCGATCACTTTACAAATTCAGGTGGATAGCAGAAGCACCCGACCAGATATGGCAGCAGTATTCAATGCACGGGCGGATGGTAGATTTATATATGTGCAAGAAAAAAGTGAAGAAGAAAGTTGATTTTAATTCTTAATTTCCTATTCGCTACAGGACGACGGGCACAAGGACAGTAATCTTATAGTAATAACAAGGATTAGGAAAATATTCTGTGCGTAAATCACGTAAATGATGCATAAATGTGTAGGAACCATTCAAAGTTCATTAATAATTCATTGACAATGTTTACGCAATAAATCATTTTCTCTCTTTCTACCTCGCTCTCTAACACACACACACACACACACACACACACACACACACACACACACACACAATTTAACATACAATGTGCTATGTTCTTTCAAGACATTAATAATCATGGAGCTCCACAACTTCCAAACTTTGGTTGCCCCATTACAACCACTCTTTGTCATTCAGTGTAGCTTCACACTCACTCCGGTCCTGGGTATGACCGTAAACTGCATCTGGCATCAAGGCTTCTGATTGAGAGGTTGTGTGGAGCATGAAATCACCTCTTAATTGCTGTTCCCAGCTGGTTGCCAGCCAAGGCTATAAAACCCAATCTGTCCTATTATTTAACCCATAACTAGAGGGAAGAGACAGATTAATACCTTTCCCAAGGGTTTTTGTGCGTAAGTGAATGCCATGAGTTCAATTGGAATTCGAACTCGGCTCCACGATTTGTAGTTCCGAGTCGATATCTACTGTACCACAAAGGATATGCTCTCCCATAAAATAAAACGAATGAAGCCTATCTATAAAGACTTTCACAATCCACACTACATACTCAATATATTCAGTAAATATGACTGACTGGGCAGAAGATTTTTTCGCATGAGATGGAGGTGGGGATGAAGAGATGGATTTATAGCTTTCCCAACTATATTTTTCAAATTTTTTGTTTTTTTTTAATCATATCACCCCAAGCAAGGTGAAAACGCCACTGATGCGCTGGGGGTTACGTAAGAGTGAAAAGATGGGAAAAGAGAAAAACCGGAAACCACATCCTAAACATGAAACAAGGGATGAGCCTCTTCACCTGTTCAATAGACGTGGGTGGAGTGTGAACCGAGCGATAGTTTAGTCTATCTACTCCAATTGAAAAAAAATAAAATAAAATAAAAAAAGAATGAAAAGATTGGAAAAGAGAAAAAGAGAAAAACAGGAAACCACATCCTAAACAGGAAACAAGGGATGAGCCTCTTCACCTGTTCAATATACGTGGGTGGAGTGTGAGGTATATATTACTGAAAATCTTCATTATTTTCCATATTATTCATTTTCCATATTAGTAAATACACATTTACAAGGATTATTTTTATAGAAGTGTTTTACAAATTTAATTGCAATAGAAAATATCGATGGATTTTTAAACTTGAATACATGTACAGTAATTAGTTTTAATTCATAAATAATTATTAAATAAATAAACTAAAGAAAACTTCAATAAATAAACATTTCAATAGACTGCAGGGATGTTTTCATTTTTACACTTCTAGAAATAAAAAACAAGAAAATGTTTAAAAAAAAATTCCTTCCCCGCTGAAACCTTGAAATACAACCTGGTTGAGAACCCCTGGTCTATAATCTAAACTTATTTATAAATGGAACTCTGTGTGTGTGTGTGTGTGTGTGTGTGTGTGTGTGTGTGTGTGTGTCCGTTACCTATAGACTCCGAAACGGCTGAACCGATTTTCTTGAAAATATACACAGTTGTACTATAAGCGTCTGCGAGTGTTCTTAGCTAGGTTTTGTGTTGAGGTACCTCCGATAAATATCGATAATCGAAAAAATCAGGTTATAGAAGGAGTGGTCCGATTTTAATCAAATTTGATACACTCATAGACAAAGACATAAGAAACGATATTCAGAAGTTTCAAGGTTGCAGTTCTTACAATAGTGCAGAAAATCGATAATATATATATAAAAGGCAAGATGTTTTTTTGTGTGTCTGTTTATCTGTCTATATGTTCTTTATAAAAATCCACAATTTTTATCCGAGTCTCACAAAACTTCACACAAATATTCTTTAGGCTGAGTCTGAGCTCCAGGACCATGGATTAGTTTTAAAGTTTTCATTACACTCGAGCAACGCCGGGCTATATTGCTAGTAATATTTAAATGAACAATTGTTGGAAATAATATAATTATTTTGACAATTATTTATCTCAAAAATAAAATACAAAATTATATAACATATACGCCTTCATTTGCCTATTTTGTATTCTTTCTATTTAGTTTTGCTAGGCCAATAAAATATGTCGTTGATTATACGTGTTGTGGCGAAATCTTCGTCGCCAGTTTGTTGTGGAGTTGTTATGGCCAAACTTCGCCGCAAAGTTGTAGTGACCGGTTTGGCCGGAAGTAAGACACAAAACACAGGAGGTAGGTTCAAAACAGTTTATCAGTATAAAAAGAACATATGCACAAGATAAGTGTTAATAATCAATAAATAGAAATAAGTAAGTTCTAACGGTACAGTTACGCTGCGTATTGCCTGATTAGTAGCTGGCTTTAACTGCGTACTAGCTGTCGTTAACCACGTTTCTAACTGCCTCTTCTGAAAGCCACGCAGGCAACTATATATAACAAGTGGAAGAGTTCATTCCTCGTAGAATGGCACCAAAACAATACATAAATTTGTGTATCATCATCATTTATCCATCACACCCAGATGGTGCATAGGGCAGCAACTTTTGGTTGCTGTTTCTGTAACTAACTGTTTTTTACGAGGCAGGGTTGTTAGCCCTGCACCCAACACCCAACACCCAACACCCAAACCTGGAGGACCGGCGGACCATTCTTGGTCCTTACGTTTACAGCACCTGGTATTCCCAAATGGTCACACATTTAAGTACTAACCAGGCTCAGATGTTGCTTAACTTCGGTGATCGGACGGAAACCGGTGTATTCAACACGATATAGCAGTAGGCAAATTTGTGTATAGCCATTCTTATGAGTAAATACTAATGCGTCCATTCACGTAACAACTAATTATCATTCTGTTCAAATACGTCTTCGAAAAAGGTGGTCTGCTGAGAACTTTTCTATCGATGACGAATGGTCCATACAAAACAATGGTATATAGAGATACTAGAATTTGTTCAATGGAATGAAACACAGAGAATCCCTGATGAATTGAAAATCCAAATTGATCACCCAGTCCCGGCCAGACGACTGGATCTGGTATTAGAAAACGAGAAGGAAAAACGTCAGATGACGTATGTCGTTGCTCCTATTGACCGCGGAGAAGATCTGAAAAAAATGTTAAAAATTGATAAGTGTATCAAGCTTGCCTGAGAACCGAGGAAGTTAAGGAAAATTAAAATAGACAGTTGTACCAGTAATTATCGGAATGCTGGGAACGGTGGCAAAGACACTGGGGAAAACTAAGGGAACTGGAAATTAACAGAAAAGTTTAAATTACCCATAAGTCTGCATTATTGATACATTTACGATGCTGAGGGGTGTTATAAAGTATTGATGGACTTATTGTCACTTAATCTCAATTGTAAGCAACTAGTTTCGACTGGTGTGAACACTAAATAGGTAAATAATAATACTACTAATAATGGGGTAGTGGAGAAGTATGTGTGTCTAGATAGTAAAATGGTTAGTGATTAGTAGAGAGAAATAGTCATTCCAAGTTTGAATTCCGACCGTGTTTTATTATATACACTTTCGAATTAATATTCTTCAGAAGATATTAATTCCCTAACTTAAATGCCACACCTCGTCACTAAATTTGCCGCCTAGGACGGGCCGCATATCTCGTCGCAGTCTATCTCCACTGTTGGTGCACTGCTCTCTTCTTCTTCTTCTTCTTCTTCTTCTTCTTCTTCTTCTTCTTCTTCTTCTTCTTCTTCTATGTGCCCTGTCCCTTCAGGACGTAGGCGATTATGGCTTTCCACGTTTCCCTATCCCTGGTGGTTCTGAGCACGCTTTCTCCTGTTACACCGTGCAATCCTCGTTCTGTCATCCACCTGATTAGGCCCTTCAAATATGTTATCCGTTGCTTTCCCCTGTCTCTTTTTCCCTCTATCTGGCCTGCTAGTATCAGGTTCTCCAGGCCCTCCTTCCTCATTGCGTGTCCCAGGAACTTCAGTTGTCTCTTCCTGATGCTCAATTTTAATTTCCTTTTCGTTTCAATAATTTCTAAGACCTCATCATTGCTGCTCTCTTACTTAATAATAACTAGCAGTATAGCCCGGTGTTGCTCGGGTGTAATGAAAGCTACAAAGCTAATCCATGGTCCTGGAGCTCAGACTCTTTGGACGTTGGCACGAAAGACTAAAAAGCAATAGTTGTTTCCAGTTAAAGCGAAACCGTAGACTGAAAGAAAAATGAATGGATGTAAGTCAAATTTTGATTTCCTGGTATCAATATTAAATAAGTTTTTTTTCGTCGTAAACTGAATTTTGAAGGCTAAATAAGTCCTCTGAGTAAATGGTATCATGGCTGAGACTAAGAACTACAATTATACATACTTACAGCCAAACCCGAGGCAAAAACTAAGATAAAAGAGCTGAAAAAATACAGACATACAGGTAGATAAACAGACACACACACACACACACACACACACACACACACACACACACACACACACACACACACACAAACATCTTGCTTTTATATATATATATATATATATATATATATATTATCGATTTTCTGCACTATTGTTAGAACTGTAACCTTGAAACTTTTGAATATCGTTTCTTATGTCTTTGTCTATGAGCGTATCAAATTTGATTAAAATCGGACCACTCCTTCTATAACCCGATTTTTTCGATTATCGATTTTCGATATTTATCGGAGGTACCTCAATACAAAATCTAGCTAAGAACACTCGCAGACGCTTATAGTACAACTGTGTAAATTTTCAAGAAAATCGGTTCAGCCGTTTTGGAGTCTATAGGTAACGGATACATACACACCCAGACACACACACAGACGCTTTCATTTATAAATAAATTTAGATAATAATAATAATAATAATAATAATAATAAGAAGAAGAAGAAGAAGAAGAAGAAGAAGAAGAAGAAGAAGAAGAAGATTGAAACTACACATACAGTGAAAGATTCTGGAGATTTAAGCTGAGTTTGTGTCATTCATTCTGCAGCGATATACACATCTAGTGAGAACACAAAAATTCTAAATAACAATAATAATGAAAATACAAGGATCTTAAAGAGGAAATCTAAAAACATTATTGTTATGGTAATTTACACATGCACGCATGAACTCTCCAACTATAAATACGCAGCAGTTTCTGCTTTGTGGTAGAAGTCAATTCCAGTAGTGGGGTTTTCACGGCCCGGTGGGCAAGATCAAAGTCTAGTATCTGTTCTCCGATGCTCACTTCCTGCTTGCCGGCATGGAAGCAATGACCAGCTTTGACAAGCTAAGACCAGCTTTGTACCCAGTTACCGCGTAAGCGGTGGCTGGATAATCTTTGACCATTGACCTGAGCGTACGCGCTCAGGTTCCCCACGTTAAAAACTAACCTTGAATCACAACTCGCTCCAGTGGGGAAGTAGGTTAAATCAAGCGTCAATTCCAGTAGATAGCTCTGACAGCCGGACCAAACAGTCACGCTGGTGACCTTCTCATTTTGTATATGTTTTGTACTACTGTTCTTTGTTAATATATTTGTTTAACTCTATTTCTTCTTTGTGTCTTTATTGCTGGCCCCTAACAAGGCCACAACAATGATAATTCCAGTTATAGTTGGAGCCTTTGAATTGATTGGAAAAGGTTCCGATAAACTCATGGAGGGATTACTTGTTGTCCTCATCTTTGTTGCCATATTAACGACGTTTCGATCGTTGTACACTCCGAAACTCTTCAGGTGATTAAAATTTCGAACTGAAACCTTTATTTCATTCACCGGAGTAGACTGTTCTAGTTCCACGAGCAATGCTTTTTCCGAATGTTTCAGTATCTGTTATCTCCCTTTAACTTAACTTTCGAAGTTTTTGTAGCGAAATACTGACCTTACAACTCTTTGGGCCAAAGCACTGGATTCAACCAAAACTTACCCGATGTGAAGAGTTTATCGGAAAAAATACGAAAAATCTGTGGTCCATATAACATCAGGATAACCTTCAAAAGTGGTCCATCTACGATAGAGGAAAACATTATTAAGGACTGCATGTATGCCATCCTATGCAGCTGTGGTAAGAAATATAAAGGAAAAACGGGACACTCCTTTAAGATATGACTACTAGAATACCCTAAAGCCACAAGGGGAAATAGAACAATCACCAGTAACTTGTAGGGATTAAATAAAAATACGAAATAAAATAAAAAACACTAAATAAAATAAAAATATAAAATAAAATAAAAACTACGAAATAAAATAAAAATACAAAATAAAATAAAAGTACGAAATAAAATAAACATACAAATCTCCCAGGAGTCCTCTGACAGGAAAGACAATTGACGCATGTGCAAAAAGAGAGGCCTCCTGGTGCCAAAAATAAACTCGATCTCTTTCTCTGTTGGACTTTGGATGGTAAAGACATGCCAAACTGTTCGGGAATTGGAACCAAAAATAAAATCAGTATCCAAACTATCCCTCTCGTGTCTCTGTATCTTTCCTTTTCTCTTTAACCATTTATTTCAGCGGCGAAAGCCATTCAACAAGTTTTGGATGTTTAGGCGAAAGAACCAACCCAGCAGTAATAGCCATAACATTCCATAAAACTTTTAATATTTCTAGTTCTCTTAGAATTGCTTCGCTGTAAAGTTTGAATAAGTTCGGTGAGAAGACACATCCTTGTCTTACACACCTTCTATTTTTGTATATCTGGTGATCTTATTTTTTATCCGTATGGAGGCGGTTTGCTGCCACTATAGGTTCTTAAATATTCTTTTATGCGCCCTGTCCTTTCAGGACGTAGACGATCTTGGCTTTCCACTTCTCACTATCCCTGGTGGCTCTTAGCACGCTTTCTCCTGTTACACCACGCAACCCTGATCAGGTCCTCCAAATATGCTATCCGCTGCTTTCCCCTGTCTCTTTCCCCCTCGATACCTGTTAGAATCAGGTTCTTCAAGACCTCCTTCCTCATTGCATGTTCCAGGAACTTAAGCTGTTTCTTCCTGATGCTCAGTATTAATTTCCTTTACGTTTCCATCCTTTCCAAAACCTTATCATTACTCACATGCTCGATCTATGATATTCGTAGCATCCTTCTGTAGAACCACATTTCAGCTGCTTCAAGTGTTTCCTTCATCTTCGAAGATATTGTCCAACATTCACTGCCATATTGAAGAACCGACATCACATAGCAATCCAGTACTCTTTTCTTTGTTTCTAGTGAAATTATACTGTTTCTTAATACTTCACTCAATTTCTGGAATGTTTCTTTCGCCATGCCAATTCGCCTTCGGATCTCTGTGTCGCACTTTCCGTCTTCTGTTAGAAAACTTCCCAGGTATTTAATATTTTGTAGCTGCTTGATTTTAGTATCCCCCACCTGTATTTGGCATTTTGGGCTGCCCTTTTTGCTGATGACCATGCATTCGGTTTTCTTGCAGTTTATTTGTAGTCCTTTCTTGTCACTCTCTTCATCTACCTTCTGTAGGAGGTCTTGTAATTTCCTTTCCGTGTCTGCTATCAGTACTATAACATCTGCGTACCTTATATTGTTTAAAACGTGGCTTCCGATGACGAATCCTGGCATAACTTCTAGGGTCCTCAGTAGAATAGTTGAATAGATACGGTGAAAAGACACATCCTTGTCTTACGCCCCTTTCAATCTTTGTATAACGCTGAATCTGTTACCTGTTCATATGCAGGCAGTTTGCTGCCAGTAGAGATTCTTGATGACTCGTAGGTCTTTCCCAAATATGTTGCGGCTACCAAGCATCTCTATCAATAAAACATAGGTACAAGTATTTCTTCATTTGTATTGCCCTTTCAGAGAGCATCCTAATCGTAAATATGGCATTCCTTGTTCCAGTATCTTTGACTAACCCGCAATGTTCTTGTCCTCTCTCTGGCCTGATTCTGCTTCTTGCTCTATTCATCAGGATTCAAACGATCAGTTTTGTTATACGGCTCATTAAACTGATGGTTCTGTGGAGTTCGCACTCATTTGCTCCTGGTTTCTTAGGCAGTGCTATAAAGACCAACTTGCTGAGATCATCTGGTATTACACCACTATTATAGATTTCATTTATTATTTCTGTAATTTTGTCTATGCCAAATTCTTCCAGGGCTATCAGCTGCTTTGTTTCTATTCAGTTTGGTTATTGCAGATTCCACTTCAGACTTTAATATTTCTGGTCTGTCCTCATCTTTGTGTATTATCGGTTGCTCTCTCTTGTTGTGGAAAAGGTCTTTTATATATTCTTCCCATCGTTGGAGTATTTCCACTTTCTCCAATATGATTGCGCCATCCTTAGATTTTATGCATCCTGTTGAAGAGCAGGTTTTTTTCCTGTCAGTTCTTTTATTTCTTTATGCATGTCTGCTTTATTATTCCTGCTCAATCTCTCTACATCTGCACATTTGTCATTGAGCCATTTCTCTTTAGCCTGTCTGCATTTTGTCCTTATTTCTTTGTGTAGTTTCCTGTACTTCATTTCATGTCTTGATATCATTTTCTGCCTCATTTGCATCATGTCGAGAATCTCTTCAGTCATCCACTCGTTTTTTTCCTTCTGCGCCTGATTTCCTTTGAGGCAATGTTGTTGGCTGATGTCAATATCGCTTCCTTTAATGAGTCCCATTTCGAGTTTCTTTTGACAATTTATTCTTCATATTTGATTTTCACGCTGTTAATGTATTTTTTGTGTAGGTTGAGGTCATTCACGAGTGCGTTGTATTTCAGTTTTTGTGCTGCACTAATCTTGCCCAAATATGTATTGGTTCCTTATCTCTCTCTCTCTCTCTCTCTCTCTCTCTCTCTCTCTCACACACACACACACACTCACTCTCTCTCACATACTCTCACTCTCTCTCACCCTCTCTCTCACACGCACACTCTCTCTCACCCTCTCTCTCACACACACACACTCTCACTCTTTCTCTCACCCTCTCTCTCACTCCCTCCCTCTCTCTCCCTCTCTCTCTCCATTTGGCCAGTCTTTCTCTCCTTCACATTCAAGAAAATTTATTTTATTTAGGACGTGGTGGTCAAGGCTCTTCACATCTTCCTATTTATTACAAATATTAGCAGAGTTTGCCTTTTCTTATCCTTCCCACTTCTTGTTCTTCTATCAAGCTCGTTATATGTGTTATTCGGTGATTCACTTAGTTTTTCTTGCCTTGCATATGCCTTCTATGTCAAATTCTCTAAGCCCTCTTCTGCATTATCGTTCAAAAAAGTGTCAGTGGTATCTTCCTTATTCTGATTATATCTTTATTTTCTACAACCTGCAATGAGTCTGATAGCCTTTAAGTTGTAGAGAGTTCGGTTATATTTGACACAAGGCCAATTTAATAAGATTAACCTTTCTTTCTACTTCAGCGAAATGACAAAGATATGGAAGAACTGGAAACATCAAAGCTGAAAGTAAGACCAGCCTGTGTTCCTTTCCTTTTTATGGTCGGCGAGAAAGTGAAGAGGAAGGTAAAGCAATAAAGGAAAGTTGTACTTAATCGGACGTTAGTTTTTAGGAGTCAGTTGAAGTATCTTATTGTTGTTGTTGTTGGTGGTGGTGATGTTGTTGCTATCGTCTTCTTCTTTGTTGACGGCGAGAATGGTGAAAAGGCAAAAGATATAAAGAAAAATATCATACGAGAAGGAGAAGGAGAACGAATGTGCGTCGGGGCTTTATGTCCGGGTCAGTGGCTTGAAGTTTCTTTTGTCACATCTTGGCGGTGTGCTAATCTCGTTGCCGTCTCTGACTGATTCGACTGTCTTTCTGTTTTTATGGCTAAAGACTTTTTCGTGATGGATTGTTAATTTCTCTCTCAGTTTTGCAAATCGCTTCCTTTCATCGGATCGCGAAATTTGGCTTCGTCTTTTTACTTTCAGTACGGGGCCAATTCTTTCTTCTATTGGTCAAAATTAAGATTTCACACAGGATTGTAAAATTTGTAAAAAGTGAAGCGAATAGAGTTAGTTTTAATTCCGCATTCACCACAGTGCGTTTCTCCCTCTCGTCGTGAAACAGTTTTCTAATGCATTTGCTCTAACTTTGGATTACCTTATTATACGCACATAATTACATCGTTCACAGAAAGAGAACAACTGTTTACCACTCAAATTTAATAAAAGACAGAACAAGCTCAACCGTCGCCAGAGAGAAAAGATGATGAGCGTAATTAATACGTACCCTTGACAAACGTCAAGCGATCGTTATTATTTGAATTATCTCTATCTTTCTCTCTCTCCTCTCACCCCCCTCCTTCCTTTTCACCATTCACCCTGAGAGATAACTTCAAAGACAATCCTACCCAACAATAAACGCTCATACATACATACATACATACATAATTTCCTGCCTACGTACACATAAACTCACTATTGTAAGGACTACTACGAACTCTTGATACCCTTAACTTCTTAATACTGTTTCTCATTGAACATTAACTTCTACCAATTCATGTTATACTTTTCTATTAATAAATTTCTATTTAAACATGCAAAAGGTATTCCTCCACACATTCCAATCTTCAACCTTCTGATGATAGCAAACAATCCTAAGTTGTCGGGAGTTTGGTTATGTATGACACAAGGCCGATTCAATAAACATTAAGCATGACGAGGCTCGTGCGGTTGCTCTGGACATCTCCAAGGCTTTTGACAGGGTTTGCAACTCTGGCCTCCTATGCAAGCTACGGGGTTACGGTATTACCGGTCTCCTGCTTGACCTAATCCAATCTTTTTTAAATAACCGCAAAATGAAGGTCATTTTGAATGGGCATGCCTCTTCATCCTACAGCACGAATGCTGGTGTCCCACAGGGCTCTATCCTGGGCCCGACGCTCTTCCTTATTTTCATCAACGACCTCCCAGATGAGATCAAGTCCCAAGTAGGCATCTACGCAGACAACACTACAATATACTCCCGCACCAGTAAGAAACCTGTCGTGGCGGACAGACATAATCTCGCTGCTGACATTGAACGGGATCTATACTCTGTGGTTAATTGGGGCAAGAAGTGGCTTGTCAACTTCAATGCGTCTAAGACCAAGCTGTTGTCCGTCAACCATCACAGGCAACCTCTCCTGCCTCCCATAAGCATAGACCAAGCGATTCTCCCTGAGAGCAACACACTACGCCTCCTCGGCCTTACCCTCTCCTCAGACCTCAAATGGAACCACTATATTGATTGCATAGCTAAATCTACTGCTAAGAAGGTTGGGTCACTATGCCGATCCAGGATGTTTTTTCCGCCTAAATCCATCCTGCATATATACAAGTCAACCATCCGTCCGTGCATGGAGTACTGCTGCTATTTATGGTCAGGCGCCCCTGCCGTTCTCCTCAGTGTTCTCGACAGGCTCCAAAGGAGAGTCTGTAATGTGATAGGCACTGATCTGGCGGCTCGACTGCAGTCACTTCCCCACCGTCGAAATGTGGCCTCCCTTTGTCTGTTCTATAAATACTTTCATGGCTTCTGCTCGGACGAACTTAAGTCACTGGTGCCTCCTCAACAGGTGTTTACTCGTGCAACCAGACTGGCAACTGGGTCCAACCCATTCACAGTCAGGTTAGTCAAATGCAGACAACAATTCTACTCCTGCAGCTTCTTCTCTCGCACTTACCGCCTGTGGAACTCTCTCCCATATTCTTGCTTTCCTGACGGCTACAACCTCCAGAAATTTAAATGCAATGTCAATACTCATCTATTAACCACTGGACTCTAGCTCTCTCCTCCCATATCCTTCCCTTTCTCTCCACCTATGTATCTGTCATCGCACCTGCATTCTCAGCTTTCTATTGCTCCTTTCTAACTAGTTTGTACTCCTCACTCTTTTCTAATTAATCTTTTTACAGTTATGTAGCCCCTCCTGCACATCAGTGGCATTTCTGCCTTGCGCGGAGTGAAATGATTAAAAAAAAAATCTCCCTACTGCTTCACCATCTCCTGTAGGGCCACCCATGGCGGTAAGTTCGAGAAAGAGAGATCAGACTGAGCACGACCATACCCTAAAAATCCTAACGGTGAAATAGGCAAAGATCTACATGATTTTAACAGCTAAACCGGCGGAAGAGGGCAGCGCCAGTGAGGCTGGCGTAAATAAGACGGACCTTTATAGATTATGGAGTCAACAACAAAATTAAAAACGAAAGCATAGTTCATACAAACCTGGACTTTATTAATTCATTATTACAACCCTATGAAAACTATACTGGTTACCCCACCGTACAACTATAAGTCAATAACAATGAGCTTGAAAAGTTTAATTTCCTGGGAAATTTTTAAAGAACACGATTTAACAAATTTCAACAGATAGTAACACTAACTGTTCGGTCAATTAATGCTGAATGTTTCTGTTATGAACGGGTTGCTTCTCATAACTAAACTGCCTTAATTTAGAGTATGATTCATGGTGTGTGTGTGTGTGTGTGTGTGTGTGTGTGTGCGCGCGCGCGCGTGTGTGTGTGTGTGTGTGTGTGTGTGTGTGTGTGTGGCACGTGGAGAAAATGCATGGAACGGAAGAAAAGTTGATGTCTACTCATGGTTAACTGGAAGATACATTTATTTTACATGGAGAAACATTACAAAATATGTACATGCAGTATCAGTCCCAAGTTATCAGGTTGTGTGTCACAACCATTAGGCCAGAAGAATATACATATGTTCTTTAGCCATTGACGGCCATATTCCAAGTCTGTTCCCTCATGCGTCCCACGTCTGAATGTGACGTTGATCACGTGACTCGTGTGTACCCACTTTCAGAGGTGAAAAGGGAGGTACTCTGTTTGGGAACAGGAAAGGGTTAATTCCCTTGGAATATGTTTTATTCGTCCTAACAGTTTCCTTAGAAAGAAACACTCAATTTCACCATTACCCTTATATCTGAAGTGGAATATAGCTCAAAACTTTTTTAATGTGGGAATTTCAAACTGATATGAGACGGAAAATAAATTTGATCAGCTTCCTCAGCATTCATACACCGCAGACATCAGGGATTGGTCCTGAATCTACCGGAATTTACTGCAATGGAGGATATTGCCCAGAGAGAGTTACTTCTGATGTTTTTTCGAAGCTGCAGCCACAGAGGCGCTTCCTAGATTCAGACATAAGAAAACGTTTTTCCCAATATGAAATCAATAACTATCTAAAATAGAACTACCGATTCCTCTATTACTGTTCCTACCGATTAACCATTCTTTCAAGTCCAAACAAACTGTATTTTTCCTGCAGATTTATCAGCTGTCGATGAAAAGCAAAATGGCCGCCTGCGACTCCAGGAAAAGTATTCTTTACTATGAGAGTATATTTTCTTTTGAAATGAATAAAGAAAGAAAATGCAGATCTTCTACAAATAAACATTATCCAGAGTCATCATTAAATATTTTTTGATAATTCCATTCTGTTAATCCGCTTTTAACCGATTAATACCTACCATCTTGTCCCTGGGTATTAATGCATTATAGAGTAGAAACCAATAATTAATACTGGATTTTATGATAGTATTAATAAGCTATAGATAGTTACTTGTAATTAATACTGGATTTCATGATGTACATTAATTAGTTACAGGTAGAATTTTATAATTAATACTGGATTTTATGATGCACATTAATGAGTTACAGGTAGAATCCTGTAAATAATACTGGATTTTATGATATACATTAATGACTTACAGGTAGAATTTTATAATTAATAATGGATTTTATGATGCACATTAATGAGTTACAGGTAGAATCCTGTAAATAATACTGGATTTTATGATGCACATTAATGAGTTACAGGTAGAATCCTGTAAATAATACTGGATTTTATGATATACATTAATGACTTACAGGTAGAATTTTATAATTAATAATGGATTTTATGATGCACATTAATGAGTTACAGGTAGAATCCTGTAAATAATACTGGATTTTATGATATAAATTAATGACTTACAGGTAGAATTCTATAATTAATACTGGATTTTATGATAGTATTAATAAGCTATAGATAATTACTTATCATTAATACTGGATTTTATGATGGGCATAAATAAATTGTAATTAGCAATAATTAATCTTGGATTTTACGATGTGTGAGAATAGGTTATAAGTCAGTCTCTTAAGTGCCATACGCGATACACGCTTGGGCGATCATGTCTCTTTCGATCCATGACTGACTAGGTAGAAGATTCTCCCGCAGTAGATTACAGTTTCTTTCTGTAGTAAACTCGTTGCCAACCAAGTCTACAGAACCCAATCTGTCCTGCTATCCAAGCAGAAGTAGAATAGATGGATTCATGCCTTTCGCAAGAGCATTTGCACGTAAGTGATTGCAACTGGAATTCGAACACGGCCCTCCGGGTTATCATTCCAAGTTGATATCCATTGCACCACAAAGAGATTTCATTAATACTGGATTTTACGATTGGCGGGAATAGGCTAGAGGTAGATAGTTATAATTATTACTGGATTTTATGGTGGGTAGTGATGTTCTAAAATCTATAATTAATACCATATTTATTCATTTATTTATTTTGTTAGGCATTGAACAGTTAATATTTTTCTTTGGGTAAATTTCCTCTATTAAGAAAAAGATATATAACTTTAATGTGAGATATTGTGCGTATTGATAGCTTCTTTTTATTGTTGTAGGTGGTGGTGGAGGCTTTCTTCTTCTGTGTGTTGTGTTCCTTCAGGACATTGACGATAATAGCTCTCCACAATTTCCTATCATCTGTAACATTTTTATCTGTCCTAAACCTTGTTCTATTAAAAATTGACTCAAGATCAATAAGTAGGTTATATGGTGTTTTGTAATATATTACTTTGACTGACAAAAATATGATTGACAAAAATATGATTGACTAAATGTACTCCGGCTGTGGATGGAGGCGGCGTAGTGTAGCAACAACGGCTTGAAAGGCAATAGCCGACAAAGATATGATTGGCGTCAATTAAGCGACAGCCTGAAAAAGCAAAGATGCATAGGAATTTTAGTTTATATAAGTCTGGGAAAATGCCAAATACAGGTGGAGGATACTAAAATCAAGCAGGCACAAATATTAAATACCTGGGAAGTGTTCTAACAGAAAACGGAAAGTGCGACACAGAGATCTGAAGGCGAACTGGCATGTCGAAAGAAGCATTCCAGAAGTTTAGTAAAGTATTAAGAAACAGGACAATTTCGCTAGAAACAAAGAAGAGAGTACTGGATTGCTATGTGATGTTAGTTCTTCAATATGGCAGTGAATGCTGGACAATATCATGGATGATGAAGGAAAAACTTGAAGCAATTGAAATGTGGTTCTACAGAAGGATCATGGATCGAGCATGTGAGCAATGATGAGGTTTTGGAAAGGATGGAAACGAAAAGGAAATTAATACTGAGCATCAGGAAGAGACAACTAAAGTTCCTGGGACATGCAATGAGGAAGGAGGGCTTGGAGAACCTGATACTAACAGGCCAGCCAGATAGAGGGAAAAAGAGACCGGGGAAAGCAGCGGATAACGTATTTGAAGGGCCTGATCAGGTGGATGACGGAATGAGGATTGCACGGTGAAACAGGAGAAGGCGTGCTCAGAGCCACCAGGGATATGGAAACGTGGAAAGCCATGATCGCCTACGTCTTGAAAGGACAGGGCACATAAAAGAAGAAGTCTGGGGTTTCTGGCCAAAAACAGAAAAGAAGAGGAGAAGTCAGAACAGAGAGAGAGAGAGAGAGAGAGAGAGAAAGAGAGAGAGAGAGAGGAAAGAGAAAACTGCCGCTGGTTATCTATTCCTCGACATTTTCTGTGTGTTTGTTATTCTCTCCGGCTACCCTCCTCCTTCACACAACTCTCACCGACGAAGAATACAAATATAAATTTATATTTTTATGTATACGTATTCCTCGTTGTCTGTCAAGACAATTGTAATTTTCCAGCAGCGATGTTATATAACAGTTTCTCATCTGTCCCTCTTGTCTTCTATCTGTCCTGTAAGTATCAAATTTTTCAAGCCCTCTTTCCTCATTAAGAGTTTTAGAACTGTTGTAGCTGATAAGAAATTAATTAAAATGAACCTTCTTCTTCACGAAAAAGTCCAAACCAGATCTCGCAAGTAGGTGCTAAAATGATTTTTGACGAATGGGAGCGACTTGCAAGATCAAAAAGGACTTCGCGAGTAAGTGCGAAAAATCTAGATTACAATAAAAGGGATTCATCAACGTCAGTCGAGTCAGTCAGATGGAAGTAGCGAGGAAGACAAATCTAAAATGTAACCTTAACTTCTAGCGACTCGGACATTGTCCCCTTTCTCTTTCTCCTTATCTCTTTCAATAATTACTACTACAAATATTTTGCACGAACTCTTGATACGCTAAACTTTCTCATTGAACATTAATTTCTACGAATTCTTGTTATTCCTTCTTTTAATAAAATTCTATTTTAAAATGCAAAATATACATTTTATTCTTCTTACACTATTCCACGCAATTCTACATATTCCAACCTGCCGACAACCAACCTTCTGATGATGAAAAACCTTCTGATAATTCTGATGATGATAATTCTGGATAAAACTTGTAAGCTGTAAGGAATTCGGTTAAGTAAGACACAAGGCCGAATCAAAGAAACATTAATCAGCTCTCTACGCTTCACTGTCTCTTTCCGATGTTAAGTACAAGTGTCGTTTTTGTTCCCATTTTCTCTAAAACTTCGTCGTTTTTCAGTCCATGGTATTGTCAGCATCCTTCTGTGGATATCTGCTGCTTCAAGTTTCTTCTTTGATTGTCAGGAGTTTGTCCAGCTTTCACTTTCATATACGTTGATCGATATGGCGCAACTGTTCAGTGTTCTTTTATTTGTTTCTAACGAAATTTCCCTGTTTCTTAATACTTTGCTTACCTTTTGGGATATATATTTCGCTATCCCAAATGCACCTTCGGATTTCGTTGTCGATCTTTTTATCCTCTGTTGAAACACTTCTCGGATGACTAAATTGTTTAACTTGTTTGGTTTTGGCATCTCCAATTTAACTAGAAACAAAGAAAAGAGTGCTGGATTGCTATGTGATGTCAGTTCTTCAATACGGCAGTGAATGCTGGACAATATCATCGAAAATGAGGACAAAACTTGAAGCAGCGGAAATGTGGTTCTACAGAAGGATGCTGCGAATATCGTGAACTGAGCATGCAGGCAACGATGGGGTGTTGGAAAGAATGGCAACAAAAAGGAAATTAATACTGAGCATCAGGAAGAGACAACTGAAGATTCTGGGACATGAACAGGCCAGATAGAAGGAAAAAGAGACAGAGGAAAGCAGCGGATAACATATTTTCAGGGCCTGATCAGGTGGGTGACGGAATGGGGGTTGCGAGGTGTAGCAGGAGCAAACATACTAAGAACCACAAGGGATAGGGAGATGTGGAGAACCATGATCACCTACGTCCTGAAGAGACAGGACACATAGAAGAAGAAGAATGTGTAATTTGCATATTAGACTGTCCCTTTTGCTAACATTCAAGCATTCTGTTTTCTTGCCATTTAAAGTTCTAACATCTTTCCATATTATTCACAAAGATGATCATAAAAGATTTAGATTTTTTTTATTATTTCGCCCTAAGCAAAACAGGTCCACTAGTTGTGCACAGGAGGTTACAGTGAGAAAAAAGATTATGTACATGGGTGTTTGGGGGGGGGTATTGAAGAAAGGATAAAAGATGAACGGGATTCAAGAAAATAGAAGATGGCATTTAAAATTTTGGAGTTGTAGCTATCAGAGAAGCAAGTAAACGAAAGAGAGTTCCACAGGCGGGAAGTGTGAGGAAAAAAAGCTGTTGGACTAGAAGTAGTGGTTACATTTAACTATTTCAACGATAAAAGGGTGAGACCTAGATGCCAATCTAGTAACACTCTTAAATTCACGTGGACAGGACACCAAGGGAAAAAGCTCGTCAGAGCAGTTCCGATGAAAATATTTATAGAAAAGTCAGAGGGAAGACACATCATGTCAGTGAAGAGTGACTGAAATCGAGATGCCAAGTCAGGATCGATTACAGCACAGATGCTTTTTTGGATTTTGTCAAGTACCTCGATATAAATATCAGGAGCACTCGACCAGATATGGCAACAGTATTCAATGCATGGACGAATGGTAGATTTATAAATGTACAAGATGGATTCTGACGAGAACCTCGTGATGAATAGCAGGAGCATCTGACCAGTTATGCCAACAGTATTCAATGCACGGATAAATGGTAGATTTATAAATGTGCAAAATGGATTCTGACGAGAAACACAAAGACCCAACATTCCTAGTAGTAGGTGTAGATATTGATTCGAGGTAGTCGTTCCACTTCAAGTCGGGCTAAGGAGGCACAGTGTGTTGCTCTCAAAGAGAGTTGCATCAGCCATACTGATGGCTGTCAAGAAAGTTTCTCTATGACGGTTAAAGGAGATCAGTTTTGTTTTAGGCATTAAAATTTACAAGCCGTTTCTTGCCCCAGTTAACTACTGATTTGAGGTTCGTCGCAAGAGTAGCAGCCAGGTTTATTTTGTCAGTTTTGACAGATTTCCTATTTAGACGGAAGTAAATGAGGGTTTCATATGCATAAATGCATACTTGGGAACTGATGACATTAAGAAGATCGTTCATTAAGATCAAGATAATAGTAGGACCTAAGATAGAGCCTTGAATCGTGTGTTAACATAGGGGTAGAGCGTGATAACATTTATCTTTGGCAAGTAGTAATAAGTGATTTGATGTCGTCGTTCCACTTTCTGCTGTAGACTCGTTGCCGACCAAGGCTACAGAGCCTAATCTGTTGTGCCATTTAACCCATAGCAGGAGGGAGAAAAAATGTGTTATATCATTACATTAATAAGTAGTAATTAGTAGGAGACCAGTTTATTACTTTATGACAATATAAAACCTATCCCCCACTTTATGCCCAGTAGAAACTTTGATTATGCTTCCAACTATTATATTCAGTCAGTTAAGTGCCATACGTAATACACGATTTGGGTGACCATGTCTCAAAAGAGACATGACTGACTGGGCAGAAGATTATTCTGCAGTAGGTTGCCATTGCTTTCTGCGGTAGACTGGTTGCCAGACAAGGCTATAGAACCCAATTTGTCGTGTTATTTAACCCATAATTGGAAGGAAGGCTAAGGAGGCACATTGCCTTCCTCTCAAAGAGAGTTGCATCAGCCATACTGATAGGTGTCAAGAAAGTTTCTCTATGATGGTTAAAGGAGATTAGTTTTGTTTTAGGCATTACAATTTACAAGCTGTTTCTTGCCCCAGTTAACTACTGATTGAAGGTTCGTTTCAAGAGCATCAACCAAGGTTACTTTCTCCACCTTGGCAGATTTTCTGTTTAGACGGGAATAAATGATGGTGCTATTTGCATAGATGCCTACTTGGGAACTGATTGCGTCAGGAAGATCATTGATGAAGATCACCAGGAAGATTCTTAAAAATGTTTATTCATATTTACTAAAGATATTTAAGTCGGACTCAAGAGTATGGGAAGTTTAGCAAATGTTCTAATTTCGATGACAGAAACTCTTTAGGAGACTTGCAATCCATTTCTTTATGTAAAGGAATTATTATTTGTCACACAAATGTGGGTTATTTCAGATATATGATAATAATGAGTCAGCTAAGTGCCATCAGTGATACATGCTTGGGCGATCATGACTGATTAGACAGAAGATTTTCCCACAGTAGGTTGCCATTACTTACTACAGTAGACGTGTTGCTAACCAAGGCTACAGAACCAAAATGTGTTGCTATTTCAACAAAAGCTGGGGGGAGAAGCGACCGATTAATAACTTTTCCCAAGGGTTTTTGCACGTAAGTGAATACAACGAATTCAACTGGAATTCGAACTCAGCTTTCCGATTTCTCGTTCCGAAACGATATCAACTGCACCACAACGCACATGATATTGATAAAAAAAAATAGCTTTAGAAAATAATATACCAACAGAAAAGTGTTTGAACATTGCTTGACAGTTTTGTTTTTGGTGCCCATTACCAAAAAGGAACTTCATACTTGAAATGTTCTCAACACATTCAATTCAGACGCGTGCCTGCTGAGATTATCAAAATCCCTCCAGAACATTGTTAAGTTGTCTTTCTTTCCTCTTCCCTGATACACCATGTTTCGCCGGTTATGAGATCGCTATGAAGTTTTGGAAATGATGGAAACAAAAAGGAAATTAATACTAAGCATCAGGAAGAGACAGCTGAAGTTCCTCGGACATGCAATGAGGAAGTGGGGCTTGGAGAACCTGATATTAACAGGCCAGATAGAGAGAAAAAGAGACAGGGGAAAGCAACGGATAACATATTTGAAGGACCTAATCACGTGTATGATGGAACGAAGGTTGCATGGTGTAACAGGCCAGATAGAGGGAAAAGGAGACAGGGGAAAGCAACGGATAACATATTTGAAGAACCTAATCACGTGTATGATGGAACGAAGGTTGCATGGTGTAACAGGCCAGTTAGAGGGAAAAGGAGACAGGGGAAAGCAAGGGATAACATATTTGAAGGACCTAATCAGGTGGATGATGGAACGAGAGTTGTATGGTGTAACAGGAGAAGGCGTGCTAAGAGCCACCAGGGATAGGGAGACGTGGAAAGCCATGATCGCCTACGTCCTGAAGGGACAGGGCACATAAAAGAAGAAGAACGGCCACTGATGGTACCAGTCAGTACGGAGAAGAGTTTTGGGATAGACGCATTGAGAAATCTTCGGTATGTGGAAAAAAGTACAGCCTTTTGCACCAGTCAGTTGTTAACCTGGACAAGAAAAGACTTGTAAATTTTGACACCCCCAAAACAAAACTACTATATTTAATCACCATAAAAAAAGTTTTTTGACCTTCCATCAGCATGGCTGATACTAACCTCCTTGACAGCAACTTTTTCGTCTCACGTTTTCCACTGACATGAAGTGAAGTGAGTATATTGAATTGCTATCTTCGCTGATAGAAAAGTTGGTACACTGTGCCATACCAGACATTTTTTCTTAGCAAATCTTAGCAAAGAAACAAACTCTGCTAAGTGCTACAAGAGATGGGAGGTTGTGGAGAACCCTGACTGTTTACGCCCTGAAAGATATAAAGAAAATATACATAATTATAAAGATACTAGCAGTATAGCCCGGCATTGCTCGGGTGTAATGAAAGCTTTAAAACTAATCCATGGTCCTGGAGCTCAGACTCAGCCCAAAGAATATTTGTGTGAAGTTTGGTGAGAATCGGATAAAAATTGTGGATTTGTATAAAGGACATACAGACAGATAAACAGACCCACACACAAACATCTTGCCTTTTATATAGATTATCGATTTTCTGCACTATTGTAAGAACTGCAACCTTGAAACTTCTGAATATCGTTTCTTATGTATTTGTCTACGAGTGTATCAAATTTGATTAAAATTGGACCACTCCGTCTATAACCCGATTTTTTCGATTATCGATTTTCGATATTTATCGGGGGTACCTCGACACAAAACCTAGCTAAAAACACTCGCTTATAGTACACCTGTGTAAATTTTCAAGAAAATCGGTTCAGCCGTTTCGGAGTCTATAGGTAACGGGGACACACACACATACACACACAGAGACAAATTTCCATTTATAAATAAGTTTAGATTTAGATTAGATAGCTGGTATTTTGAATATTTAATGAAGAAGGAACGCTTAGAGAATTTGACATTCATGGAAGGTATCGAAGGGAAAGTCAAAGGATCATCTGACAAACTTGTGTAAATGGATGGAGAAATTGAGAAATTGAGGTGGTTTCCCATTTTCCTTTTTTTAGGCAGGATAGCCATCCAATACAAATTCACGGATTAGGATGAAAAAAGCCTCAAGAATGACATCAAACAAAATTCGTGAAAATTTTTTTATCCTTTAATAGTCACTTGTGCCTGCAGCGAATAAGAAATTAATTAAAATCAACTCTCTTCTTCATTTTTACAAAAATTAACAACGATGTGTGAAATCCTGGTTTTCCCCAAATAGAAAAAGGATTGACCATGTGCTTAACGAAAAAGCCAAAACCAGATTTCGCAAGTAGGTGTTAAAATGATTTTTGACCAATGGGAGCGACTTGTAAGACTTGAAAGGACTTAGCGATCCAGTGCGAAATTCAAAAGGACATATAAATGTCTTCGCAGCGACAGTAAAGAGACAGAGATAGGAACAGCGAGAAAGAGAGACATACATCTAAAATGTATCTTCAAAAATTCAAGCGATCCGGACATTGTCCTCTTTCTCTTTCTCCTTATCTATTTCAACAATTACTACTATGAACATTTTGTACGAACTCTACCCTTAACCTCTTAATAATGTTTCTAATTGTACATTAACTCCTACAACTTATGTTATTCCTTCTGTTAATAAATTACTATTTTAACATATAAAATGTATATTTTATTATTCCATTCTTACACTAATCCACACATTCCAACCAACAACCAACCTTCTGATGAAACCTTCCGATAATAATTCTGATGATAATTCAGCATAAAACTTCTAAGCTGTAGGGAGTTCGGTTAAGTCTGACACAAGGCCGAATCAAAGAAAAATTAACCATCTCCCAACGCTACATGACTACTTTACCGTATATGTAGGAAGAAAAAGCAAATGCTGATGAAATAGCGAGGGTCACACCCCAATCAGTTTTAGATGACTCCCCATCACCACCACTACCAGTCGGGGGGTGTTCGATCGTAGTACGCACTGGCCTTGCTTGGTAGTGAAGGAAGATTTTTAAACTTGAATATTCATTTAGGTTAATTTAATACGACCAACGTTTATTAGACTGGAGAAGCGTAGAAGGGAAATAACTTTGTACATCTTTGTGTGCATATGTAAAAAGAAATTATCTCCCTTGTTAGAAAATTCGACGAGATTTAGATAAATAAATGGTTGAAGTTTTTTCTTTCATAGTAAATCACTCTTCGAGTGCTACCGATACCATATAATCCAATACTATCTGCCGCATAGTCAGGTCATAGGGGCCTAAACCGGTTCCTCAACGGTTTTTTTTTCTGGTGAAGAGGGTGACTGGACACCCAGCAAGATAAAAATAGGTACCGTCACTTTTTCGGGGGAAAACAGCATAGTGTAATGGAAAAGGCCACAAACTTAACGAAAATAAAGTTTTATCGTCCAAATGTTGATGTTATTATTAAGATGAAAGACCAAATTATTTGTTAATTATTTTTTGAAAATTTTAATCCTTTCTAACACGTTTGAAAATTTGGTTAAAATCTTGTTTTGTTTACGTCATCGCCGTGTGTAACTTTTAACGATTTTTTTTTTTTTGCGCTTGTTTTCCGTTGAAAACACATTGATTTGGAAAGTCTTGTAAAAATCAAATAATTGTCAGATTTTAATGAAATTTTCAGGACTTATTCACAAATTAATGAAATTATTTTTGACGTGTTGTTTTTAGAAAATGTTGGTAAAAAATGTTTTTAAATATGTTAATCCCGAATTACTTAATTTAATGAAATTTCGCACAAAACATTCCTATTTATTGAGTTTTTTTTTCTTTTTGTTAAATGTAGGAATCATTGGAGATTGTAAATCAGTTACTTTTTTTTCAAATTTGTGCTATCTAAATGAAAATCTGCTCTGAATTGAAAAATAATGAATCCAATAAAACTATGACATTACTTAATTAGAAACCTTTTAATTGCTTTTGTAAATAAGTAATATTAAGAACATTATTATCGGAAAAAATTTTTTTTTCTGATGAATAATGAAAGTCTCCAAGAATTTTTTCATTTTTGTTTTTTTACATTTTATTTATAATTTATAATAGTTTAAAATCGTGTAAAATTCTGTATTGGGCTATTTATTGGATGTGATATAGTAATTTAGTGGAAACGAAATTTACGAGTCCATAATTGCAAAGATTAATAAATGTAGTTGCAATATTCTATTTTTTTAAAAAATTATTATTGTTTTTTTTTTTAACTTAATACGTTCCTTATTTTCATGTATGGTAGACTGAAATTGCCATTATTATGAAAAGGTTACGTAATCTGAGAGTTTTGTCCCTTCACTTGGATTTATGAAAATTATCATTTATGGTCATCTATAGTAGCTGTCATCGCTTCGTCATTCAACAGTCCACCAAACGTTAGATCAGATGAACACGACCAATCGTTAATAATTGGTTGTATATTACTTTTTATGCTATAAGTAATATTTCTTTCAAATCAGATTCATTTAACTTTCAATTTTCTAATTTTACAAAAATAAAGTGTCAGAAATCTTTTGAAATATTTTTAAAATCGAGGAATTTTTGTTTGTTTACAAATTTCTTAAACTTAAGAAAATGGCCGCTTTTAAGAAAATTTTAAGAAATCGAAATTAAATGTGACATTCCAATCTATATAATTTTTATCTGAAATGCACTAGAATTTTTTACTTATTGGAAATAAAAAATTAATCCTTAAGCTTTTAATTAAATCTAAAATGAAATCTACAAGAATGTTTTTTCATTTTAAAATTTTCATTCTAAACTTAGGTATCGAATATTTCTGCCGAAAAAGTGGAGGTACCTGATTACAAACAAAACAAGGGCGGATTAACCTTCTTGTAGGGTTAAAGATCATCTAGTCCAGTTGGATAGGCTGGAGTCCACAGCTATGTAGGCTGCTAGTGCGATGATTGCATGGCATCAATGGACAGAGGGCTTCCTAGGTTGAAGTTTATAACCAGAGCTTAGGGTTCATCCGATGCTATGAACGACCACATGTTCATGACGAAGGTGAGTTTTCAAGTTTGGGGACATCACCCGCAGTTTAATCTGGGGGAGAGATAGGCACGCCAAGTCTACTTACACAAGAGATACTACACATGAAGGAAGATTTCAACCCAGACATATGGATGGAACTGGTTACACACTCTGTAACCACACCCAGTCATGGGATTGATAATGTTTACATTAGATGTGACAGATCATGACTCTCCACAACTTCCTATCCTTTGCAGCTCTAAGTAATGTCTGTCCCTTTACTATCCCACCAAGTCCATATTCTGCTATCCATTTACACAAGCTCGTTAGGTAAATTACTCGATGTTATTCTTTGGCCTCAAGCATTGCCTTCGCTGTACTGTAAATTTCAATCTCTCTAAGCCCTCTTTCGTCATAATGTGCTCCAGAAATACCAATTCTCCTGTATCGCAGATGAAAAGGAAACTTGAGGTAACGGATATGTAGTTCATAGAAAAGAATGCTAAGAATATCATGGACGGAATATGCGAAAAATTGGGAAGATTAAAGAAAAAATGGGAATGCTGCCACATCTGGTCGGGTGCTCCTGCTATCCACTTAAGTGTCCTTGACAAAATCCAACGGAGAATCTGTAAAGTGATCGATCCCGAATTGGCAGCTAGGATACAGTCACTTTCTCACCGGCGCAATGAGGCTTCCCTGTGTCTCTTCTACAAATACTTTCACGGCTTCTGCTCTGATGAACTTAGCTCACTGGTGCCCCTATATATGAATTTAATCGCGTCACAAGATTAGCAACTAGGTCCCACCTTTTTACTGTGAAACCAATAAATTGTAAACGCAAATTCTACTCCATCAGCTTCTTTTCTCGCACTCCCCCACTGTGGAATTCCCCTCCGTTTCCCCGACAACTACAATCTTCAAGAATTCCAATGTAAAGTCAATAGTCATCTTCTGTCTCACTAACTTGCATCATCTCTCTCATGCTCTTTTCCCCGTCCACTCCACTCTCATCAGTATTCTCTTCATTCTCATACTCTCTATCACCCCCTGTAACATGTCACTCTTTTAACATTCCTCCTGTGTAACCCCCTGCACAACAGTGACAGTAAAATGCCTTGCTTGGGGCCACACAATTGTTAAAATAAAAAAGTAAAGAACACTCGTGCTTTAGATAAGAAAAAACGTTTTGTTTGTAATGAAATTTTTCCCGTTTCGTAATACTGTACTTAGTTTCTAGAAGGCATTTTTGTCGATTCCAAAAACTCTTAAGATTTTATTCTTGCATATTCAATCATCTGTTACAACACTTCCCAGATTGTTTAATTTCTGTACTTTTTCAATATGATTTCACCCCCCAAACAAGGTGATGAAGAGGAAGTGTTCATTCATTCAACAGATTAAATCTGACACACAGATCAGAAAGTCGCGCGTTCAGATCACTTCAGGGTCAACAGAATATAGTTGTGTTGGACTTTGGGGTTAAAATGAACAATTAAAAAGGTTAATAGAAGCAGATAATGACAAAGAAACACACGGCTTATTTTTAACAAAACAATCTTATGATAAGTATATGGTGACAGAACAAAGGTGAAACAATGAAAATTTAAAGAAATAATTGTATGAATGTAAAATACAACAAATGATAAATAAGTGTAGATGTCTCTCATTGAAAAAGAGAGATGTGGAGTTGTAAAAGGCATCCAGTAAGGCATATGAAAGAAGAGGTAGGATGAGTTGTAACTTACTAGGGTAACGACCTTTGGCAAGCTGTCTCTCAAAGATGCGAGATCGCTTTCGATGAAGTTTGGGAGCCTAGGCCAAGAAGCTGTCAAACTGCTGAAAATCTCTTTTACGATGGATTTTTATGTCCTCTTTTAGGCTCAAATCGGCTTCAGTTTTTATTTTGTTTCTTTAGGTGGGAGTGGGTAGTATTGGGTAGAAATTCTGGATTTTGTTACATGTTAAGTGTTACAAAAGAAAAAAAATTGACCAAAACTCAGAGATAAATCACAGACAAATATTTAATTTACAAAACACACCAAATAAAATATTTACAAATATTCAATTTTTGTTTTACTACTGGCGAGTGTTACAAGGAGAGAAGGTCAGATTGTAATATAACAATCTGGCCCCACCCGAGGAAGGCTGATGCAAGCGAGGGTGTTTCCGGTCGTTGAAAGGAACGGATGTCGTTTGACCTTATTTCCGGCAGCAGCGGAAATAACTACAGAGGCAAACAGAACAGGTGTCTCTGAGAATTACGTGGGCGAGGCAAAACCGGAAGAAAAAGTCCCGGTTCTGGAAGATTATAAAAAGACCTCGGCACACGGATTCGCCAGTAGAGGAGCAACAGAGATCGGCCGGTGAAGAGAGAGACACAACAGATAAGACTACACTCCCGTCAACCCATTAGAAGCGCGCTCTCTCAATTCTCTGTTCCCTATGCTACACGGTTCATCGTCATTAATAAAAATATAACTTTATATTTTTATATATATGCGTGTTTGTTGTTTGTCGATATATAACAGACACATAACTGGTGCCTAGTGACTTGCTGTTTTGAGACAACAAAACAGTTAGATGCGAGCTGGTTGCCACGGCGACGATTGAAATTCAACGGACTTAAAACTACCAGATAGAAAGAAAAAAGAAGACGAAAATAGAAGCAGCCGCACGACTATAGACATCAGCCAAGGTAGGTGACTCTTTGATTTGATAGTGTGTGTGTTCTGCTCTTGTTTATAAGTCTAGTTAGAAAAAAAAATGGAACAGCATACTTTTGCCGATCTGACCCTAGAATTGAGAAATGTGGATTGTTCGGTGTCGAACACATTAAGGGTAGAACGGAGGGGTTGCAGGACTACATGCAGAGAGTAGTACGCCTAGCGGAGAGCGCATAGGTTGGGGTTGACGGGAGGAATAAAGTTGAGATATTTACCTATCTGTAAGTATAAAACATCTGAGTTAATGATTTATTTTTTTTTGTTAATATTTTACCATATATGTGAAGTGAGTTTACTGGTATGTTGCTTAATTAATCTTACTTTTATTGAGTAAGTGAAATGTAAAATCATGTAAAGGAAGTTTCTTCTACTCTTTAAAGTGATAATTGGATTAACTTGTTGATAACAATGTTTTCTTTGGTTTGTGCAGTGTTAGGTTTTCTTTTTTTTTTTTTATTTCTTTTCAATGACTGTACACTACAAAATGATTTACATTTCTATGTTTGTGAATTATGCTTTTGTGCAGGTTCCCATCAATTCAACATCCTCTGTGAATTTTCATTTATGTGACTTGGGAAATATCTTTTGAAGATATATTAATTTCTGAAAACTTTATATTGACACGGATAGACCTGCAGATTCCACAGTTGATCGGAACAAAAAGAAAGAACAACTGAAAAGTCTTGTAGACTTATTGGCTGATATGCTATAGGATTGGGAAAGAAGCAGTGGGAGGATTAACGATAGTTTAAGTGAAATAGTTAGGAAGATACAAACGTGGAAAATTATTAATAGTATCTAAAGCATAAAGTAAATTATTCGTCTCTGGTGTCAGTACAGAGCGAGACTAACGGCTTTGTCTTTCGTTTCAGATGGCAAATCTTGTTCTGTTGGTCCTGCTGTTTTTTCCTGGATTGGACGTAGCGATTGAAAATTACCAGAACGTCGTATTTATTGAACAGAACGAGATCTCACTGTCACGTGCAAGGTGGCTGGTGACATTTTCGATCAATCTGACACCATACGACGCTGCGTTCCAATCATTGAAGGGATGCATACAAAATGTCCAGTCGGACGCAAAGGAAAATTTCCCACAGGAATTCCTTGGGGACGTCACATTCGAAACATTGATGAATCATGTAAATGATGAATTTAAGCAAATTGTAATAGAACGTGAAAGGCTGTTGTTAAAATACAAAGATTATAGGTCTATGACTCGCAGAACTAAGCGGTCCGTGTTGCCCTTTGTAGGGAATGCTCTTAGTTACCTTTTTGGAGTAACATCGGAAGATGATCTACGTGTGATCAAAAGAGCATTGGGTAAGTTAGCAAATACACAGGAAAGGATACTACATATGACAGAGGATAGCATTTCCGTAATAAATGTTACGAGACATGAGGTATCTAATAATAGACACAAAATAAATGAAATTATTTCTAGCCTTAAAGGGATTGTAGGTTCCATGGCAAACGCAACACAGGGGTTGGATAAACGAGTATCCAGATTAGAGATCCTTACCCATAGATACTGGTTGTACAAGATTATAGTCGATAAATTAGGGAAATATTTCTTAGACGTCCGTATGGCTTTAAGCTATTTGGAACTGCAGCTCAACTTATTGTCGATTGGTCATTTGTCTCCTAGCATAATCGCTCCGCACGACTTAAGGGGATTGATGCATAAAATAGCTCAGACGCTCCCAGATAATTTCAAATTAGCAAGCGATCCAGATAAGGACATCTGGTATTATTATAAAACATTAAGTTGTAGGACACTTTTTGACTCAAAATCGATTGTGGTTGTGGTGGACGTCCCATTGGTGGATAGAGAACACTCCTATGTAGTATATAACATTTTGAATTTTCCTCTTCCGTTGCCCACACGATCAGGTTCAGCGTTCGGATCCAAGTTGTCGGCCAGGTTTGAAATGGAGTCAAAAATGATCGCGGTAAATAGGGCTGGAACACGCTATATTCTCTTGGGCCAGGCTGAAGCGACACGGTGCTCGGCAAGTACCGACGGATTGTGCGAGGTATCCGGTCCCGTTTATGCTACCAATTCAAGAGAATCTTGCGAGATGTCGCTTTTTCGGCATAATCAAGCAGGAATAGAGAGGAACTGTCGAGTCACAGTTAAAACGAATACTCGACTTCCAATCGCAATCAGGGTAGACCGGGAATCTTGGATGGTCGCTGCTACCAGGGATTTGCACTTTGCAGTTCTTTGTGGTGGCGGGTCTCGGAGCAAGCTTGTCGCCCAGGCCCCGCTGGCCAGTATACGGATAAAGGAGGGGTGTACTGCGTACAATGATCACATGGTGTTGGCTGCACAGGTTAACGGTGACTCAAGATTTAGAAACGTAGGGAAGCTACAGCTCACACCCATAAACGTCTCTGGTTCAGTGGTTTGGTCCCCAATTACGCAGAAATTTCCCAATTTTTCAGTGGACACCATGCCGGTAGAATTGCGCGATATGGAGGAGATTCCTATCCGCAAACTAGTAAATACCTTGGAACAGATAGATATGGAAAGATTTAGTGAAGGATATGAAGAACTCCCGAAGAAGTTGACGATAGGAGTCATTGCTGGCATAGTCGGCGTTATGATAATCCTTGGAATAATAGCTAGGAAGCGGATTTTTAAGTGTGAAAGAAGCAACAGTGCTTCGGGAAAGGAAAGGGAGTTATCCGTTGTGAATAGTACTCCGGGGTCAACGGGTGTTCAACACTCAAATGTCTCTGCGTTAAACAGAGAGTTGTCAACAAATCAGATATGCTTGGATTCGAATCCAGAGGAAGTAGTTCAAGGAATAGACGACATTGTACAAACTAAGGAACTACGAGTCACGGGTCCATTTTTTTAGACTAAATTAATATAGATGAAACCTCTAATCCTCCACAAGTAAATTGCATGCGGATTAACGTTGGAATCAGGGTAATTTTCTTCATTTTCTATTGAACATTTCTCGGTCAGACTATGAATGATATGTACTGCAGATAATGGCCATTTTTCTGTGTTCAAACATAGTATGTTTGAAATTAAATTAAATTAAATGAAGTTACATGTGTAACAATAAACTCGAGCAGAAACACGCATGGTGTTGGTCAAAGGTCATTTACTCGATGTCAGTTTAGAAACTGGGGCGCGGTTACCGCCTATGATCATGTGGTCGTGCATCGAGGCGTCTACGCTTATGGACAGAGTCGAGAAAGAAAATGAACATTTTTAAGAACTTTGCCCAATTCTGTGAAAATGGATATTAAAAAAAAAAGAAAAAAAAAAGAACAATGAAACATCGAGCTGGTAGAACAATTTTCACGATGGACACGAACATTGTTGGGTTGCCGATGTAGGCTCCCCTATATATTTTTTTGTTGTTGTTTTTTGTTTCGGCATGCACATGTTTTGTTGTTTTGGCGTGCACATGTTTTATACAATTGTCGGGCTTGTGTGGCATGGGGAGGAGTGTGGGGGTGTTGCGCTTAAAATGTTCTTAGGTGAACATTTTGGAAAATGGGAGTGCGAGGAATGTAATATAACAATCTGGCCCCACCCGAGGAAAGCTGATGCAAGCGAGGGTGTTTCCGGTCGTTGAAAGGAACGGATGTCGTTTGACCTTATTTCCGGCAGCAGCGGAAATAACTACAGAGGCAAACAGAACAGGTGTCTCTGAGAATTACGTGGGCGTGCGTGGGCGAGGCAAAACCGGAAGAAAAAGTCCCGGTTCTGGAAGATTATAAAAAGACCTCGGCACACGGATTCGCCAGTAGAGGAGCAACAGAGATCGGCCGGTGAAGAGAGAGACACAACAGATAAGACTACACTCCCGTCAACCCATTAGAAGCGCGCTCTCTCAATTCTCTGTTCCCTATGCTACACGGTTCATCGTCATTAATAAAAATATAACTTTATATTTTTATATATATGCATGTTTGTTGTTTGTCGATATATAACAAGATGTCAAATATCTTTACCCAATTAAGTTGGCGAAGAAGTTAAGTTCTATACTTTTTGGAAATCCTTAAATGAGTATATAAAGAATAATTATTAGTTTGGTCAATGAAAGAGTCAAAAATATGTATTTACCCATATAGTTCCATGATATTCTCTTTCAGGTTTCAGTTAGTTGGTACCTTCTTAGAGATTCTTTCATCTAGATATAAATCCTTGAATCAAAGCCGGAGTTGATAATGTCAGCACATCCTGTTAACAACTCTTTCAGGTTTTAGTCGGTCTAAGACTTTTCTATGAGATTCTTTCGGCTGGATATAAATCCTTGAATCAAAATCGGAGTTGATGATGTCAACACATCCTGTTAACAACTAACTACTCTCTGCCCCAAACCTATTTTTATAGGGGCTAACACCTAATTTGCATATTTCTAAAACCTTTCGAATTCTCTCGAATCTACTAGAATTTTCTCAATCATTCTAGTACCTTCCAAACATTCTATTCCTAATCTCCTGATTTTTACGACTACTTCATGAATTAAAACTTTTTTCGAATAACAAGTAGGACTCAATAGAATCCCTTACTATAACTTTTTAGACATTATTATTATTCTTTTTATATATAAATGCATCCTCGTAACAATTGTATTTGTTTCTTTTTTCTTTTTCTTTAAGTAGCAAGACAGATTAGATTCTATGACCTTGGTTGGCAACCAATTTACTGCAGAAAAAATGTCAATTTACTGCCCAGTCACTCATTAATAAAAAAGACATGATTAACAAATCATGCATCACGTATTATAGAAATATTACGTATTATAGATAGATTCTATAGCCTTGGTTGGCAACCAGTCTAATGCAGAAAGAAATGGCAATTTACTGCCCAGTCACTCATGAATCAAAAGAGACATGATCACGTATGGCACAACTGACGGATGTGAATAAAACGGAAGATATGTTCGGAGCTTTGCACAGTTGACGGAATTTATGTCCGTTTTGGATGTTCGGAGCGTTCACATTGGGCTCGTGGTGGAAATTGGTGTAGAATGAATCAGAAGAAGATCCAGTTTTAGAAAGAATGTAACAAGATAAGGAAATTATTTCCGAATTTTTACGCTTAAAGCAGTGTCAGTAGCTCGTTTCAGGAAAATAAATCACAAGGCTGTGGTTTCAATAAATTGTCATGAAGAGATAATTTTCATTTAACAGATTAAATCATCTGAAACAAAATAATCTTTAAATATGTTTAAAACAAAACTAAGAAAGTTAATTGTTCACAGAAGTAATATACAGTTTTAAACGTTCAGAGGTTCTTTATTTTTATAATCATTTCACCTTAAGCAAGGCAATATAGACACTGATGCGCAGGGGGTTACATAAGAGAAGTTACATGGTATGACAGAGAACGGGTAAGAGAAGGATGAGAACACTGGTAAGAAGAGAGCTGCGTGAGAGTAGAGTGGAAAGGGAGAAGATCATGACACAAGGGTTATCAGAGAAAGGATGCAAGTCAAGGAGATAAGAGATGGCAATTGACATTGCATTTAAATTCTTAGCTGTCAGAGAAGCAAGTATACGAAAGCGAATTTCACAGGCAGGAAGTACGAGAAAAGAAGCCACTAGAGTAGAAGTTGCGGTTACATTTGATTGTTTTTACTGTAAAAAGGTGGGGCCTAGTTGCTAGTCTAGTAGCTCGAGTAAATTCATGCAGAAAGAGCACCAGGGAGCTAAGCTCATCAGAGCAGAAGCCGTGAAATTATTTGTAGAAGAGACAGAGGGAAGCCACATTACGTCGGTGTGAAAGTGACTGGAGTTGAGCTACCAAGTCGAGATCGATTACATTGCAGATTCTCCGTTGAATTTTGTCAAGAACCCCGAGATGAATAGGAGAGGCAGCCGACCAGATATGACAGCAGTATTCAATGCACGAGTGGATGGTGGGTTTATATATGTGCAAGATTGATTAATAGAAAAACTTCCTTTCTTAGCTTTCTTGGATTGTTGGAATAAATTTCTTTGAACTGCCAAGAGCTTGGTTAAGGCCGATAATATGATTAGTGAGTAATTTTACACTAGCGAAAATCTGAACGCTGGACACATGAACAAAAACGAAACTTTTCACTTGGCTTCAGTCACTCTTATGCTAATGAGAATGAAAGAAAATGAGAAAACTTTAACACGAGAAAGGGCAATAAAAAAAAGCAATCAGGAAGACAGAATACAGCAATTGCATTTAAGTTTTAGTAAATCTTAGGTGGCAGTGAATCAATAAACCAAAACACAGTGCCACAAGAAAGAAATACAAGAAAAGAAACTATTAGAATAGAATTTATAGTTCTAGGTAGCTATTTTGACAGCAAAACGATGAGAAAAGTTGTGCGTTCAAGCCACATTCAACCTAGTTGGGTTGAGCCGGCTTCCTCCCCAATGGAAGAAGACTCATTGGTATTTGTTTAAGGGCAGGGTCCCAAGTCCTATCCTGTTATTTAACCCATAACTGGAGGGCAGAGATGGATTAATACCTTTCCGAAGGGTACCAGCGCGTAAGTGAATGAAGGGCATTCAACTGGAATTCGGACTTGGCTCACCGATTTCTCTTTCCGAGCTGATATCCACTGCGCCACAAACGCAAGCCCATCAATAAACGCTTACCTGTTATTCCTAAGCGGTTACCCATCTAAGTACTGACCAAGCTCAACGTTGCTTAACTTCGTTGATCAAACAAGAACCGGTGTATTCAGCGTGATATGACCGTAAGCTAGAAAAGTTGCCGGTTTAGTAGTATACTTAAATTCATGCAATAGAGGTACAAAAAAAAAGAGCTCTTTAGAATATTTTCCATGAAAAAATTTATATTATTAAAAAAAAAGGAAGCTACAAACAGTAGTGGGAAAGTGACGGAAGTCGAAATACCAGATCAGGTTTGATAGTATTACAGACCCTTCTTTGGAGTTTGCATTTATATGATTTTGACATCTACAATTTGTAATGTATATCTTGCTAACAATCAAACTTTTGTCTTTTTACTTCTTTAGAAAAAGGTCCCCAACAAATGAAGCCCCGCCACAAAAAAAGAAACAAAAGAAAAATTAAGTCTTTCCAAAAAACGTTTTTCTTAGAAAAAAAGAAGCCTTCACATAAAAAGTTGTCTTTTATGAATGACTCTTTGAGAAAGCACTGACATATCATTTATTATTTTATCGTTATAGGATAACAAAATTCTTTGAAATGGTTAACAATTTAGCCAAAACACTCAGAAGCAACAAAATATTTTGGACAAAAAAAAAGAAAGACGCCTTTACGTGTATAAGAAAATATAATAAAACAAATGAAACAGAAGTACACTAAAGGCAAAAAAAAAAAATTTTCAAAAAAAAAAAAAAAGAAAAGAACTCTTCCCAAAAACAAAGCCTTTACAAAAAAAGATAAGCAAAGACCTTTATGTAACTTGGAAAGTGTTAAAAAATAGACAAACGGTGGTGCTGTCTGCAGATTCTGTCAAGAAGTGAAGTTAGCCAAAATATCATTTCCGGAACGAGGAAGGTTGCTAAATAAAAGATCCGAAATAATATCTGAATGTAAACACCTCAGAAAATATATTTTAGGATCATACGAACCCAAATGCAAATGCTTACAATTCTTGACCATCTCTTCATTTATATTAGACTTCTTCTAGTTATGCGTTCTGGAAATTCCTGTAATGCGTTCGAAAAAAAGTTGGAGAATCAGTTAATATAAAACGCCTGAAGATACCGAAAGGTTGGAACCAAGGTTGCATAATCGGCTGAATTTTGAATGAAAGTATGTATTAATCAAATTTACTCGAGATACTAGATTAGCAACTAGGTCCCACCCTTTTACAGTTAAACAAATAAGATGTAACCGTAAATTCTACTCCAACAGCTTCTTTTCTCGCGCTTCCCACCTGTGGAACTCCCTTCCACAAGTCTGCTTTCCAGACAGCTACAATCTACAGGTGTTTAAATGTAGGGTCAATAGACACCTCCTCACACACGAACTCCCAATTATTCTCAGAACACTCTCATCTACCCAACCCTCATTCTCGGTATCCTTACCCGCCTATCACCCACCCTCTGACATTTCCTATATTTAATCATCCTTTCTCCACTCTATGTAGCCCCCTGCGCAGTAGTGGCAGTGACATGCCTTGCTCGGGGTGAAACGCTTATAAAAAAAAAAAAAAAAAATTAATTGTTTCATATGTCGTAGGTACTGGGCTCAAATGCAGATCATACCTGAAAAAAATTTGCAATCAGAGAAGCCAGGTTAAAGATTGACCTAAGTGCTACCTTCCTGGTCATTGTGTGCAAACCCACATGATTGACACTGCTACACCCTGACTGCATGCATGCACGAGAAAAAAACAGACGTATAAACACACACCCTAGAGAGGAGAAGGACAGTCACCGTTTCATAATGAAAGTATCATTGTTTATGAGAATCTGATATATATGTTTCGAATGAAGCCCGAGACTGTAAGCACACTGGCCAACAATAACTGAGAAAGTCCAGCGTTTAATACAATGTAATGTTATATAAGATAGATTCAGTCTCCTGTTTTCATTTGTAATGGATAATGGCAATGTCATTATACATATATAAGTTCATATACCAGGTGCAATAATAGTGATACCTACAGCAAAGCCTTAAACAAATGATGAGCCTAGGATCAAGAATGTTGAGGTGGGGATGTTACTATTGCTACTAAGCTAGGGTATCCTAACAATATAAGTTAGTCAGTCAGTTAAGTGTCATACGTGAATCATGCTTTGGATAATCATGTCTCGAAAGAAACATGACTGACTGGGCAGAAGATTATCCCGCAGTAAGTTGCCATTGCTTTCTGCGGTAGACTGGTTGCCAGCCAAGGCTATAGAACCTAATATGCCCTATTATTTAACCCATAACTGGAGGGAAGAGATGGATTAATACCTTTCCCAAGGGTATTTGTGCGTAAGTGAATGCAATGAATTCAACTGGAATTCGAACTCGGATCCTTGATTTGTCGTTCCAAATCGATATCCACTGCACTACAATGCACATCCTAGATACAATATAAGAGATGATGCAAATAGTATAAAAGTTGCTGAAAGTCAAAAATGAAAAGATTGGAAAAGAGAAAGCCGGAAACCACATCCTAAACAGGGAACAAGGGATGAGCCTCTTCACCTGTTCAATAGACGTGGGTGGAGTGTGAACCGAGTGATAGTTTAGTCTATCTACTCCAATTGAAAGAGAAAAAAAAGAAAAGTGAAAAGATTGGAAAAGAGAAAGCCGGAAACCATATCCTAAACAGGGAACAAGGGATGAGCCTCTACACGTGTTCAATAGACGTGGGTGGAGTGTGAAACAGTATCAGAAACAAAAAAGAAAATGGTGAAATAAAGTGGAAAATCTTTAAAAGACGCGCGTCGCTAAGACCGGTCTGCTCTCTTTGGCTTCCTCGTGTTAAAATGAAAGACAACACTATATACCTTGGAATCTCTGATAGTAAGTAGTGGCCATAAATCAAATTAAAGTAGATACCTGATCACCTTCAATGTCTTGACTCAAAAGAATATCAGGCGGACAGACACATTTTGTGAATGACTCTTTACAAAACCACTGACACATCATTTATTATTTTATCGTTATAAGATAACAAAATTCTTTGAAATGGTTAACAATTTAGCCAAAACACTCAGAAGCAACAAAATATTTTGGACGATATTACAAGTCTAAAAAAAAAGACGCTTTTACGTGTACAAGAAAATATAATAAAAAATGAAACAGAAGTACACGACATGCAAAATGTTTGATAATACCCTTCTTCTATGTGCCGTCTCCCATAAGGACGTAGGCGATCATGACCATCCACATCTCCCTATCCCTAGTAGTTCTTAATGTTATATATTCTTTTGGTCGGTGTGGAATTTTTACTGAAAGTGTATTTGCATTGCAATATTTAAAAAAATATTTTATTTTGAAATGAGAGTGCGATAAAAAGCTAGGAGCAGGCTAGATTTTGTTTTGATGACAGAGGTCAGATAAGTCAGCACTTGAGATATGCACGGAATGCACCTGGGGTGTCAGGTGTCAAACGAGGTTCACCTATTCAAGTGAGATCAGACAGCTGCTACCGGAGAGTTTAGCAGTTTGCAGTCAGCAGTTGAGATCAGAACACAGGAGAAACAGAGGAAGTTGGGCGCAGCGTTCGCTGACCTTTTTATACGTCCAAAGCCCCCACTTTACGCCAACATCACCAAAGAAGCGAATAAATTATGTTGGATATATATATATATATATATATATATATATATATATATATATCGAGTGTTGCAATTCATCATTTTATCGACGAGAGAATACTGTCCTTTTGAAAACTGAGATAATCGTAATTTTGATTTCCACCTTATTCTCAAATTGGTTCAAGTTTTATTCGTTGTAGAAGAGTGGTATACAACATTAACATGCTTTCTCCTGTTACCCCACCCAAACCTCGTTCTACCATCCATTTGCTCAAGCTCATCAAGTATGTTATGTTATTCTTTCTGTCTTTCCATTTACCTGACCTGTGAGTATCAGATTCTCCAAGCCTTCTTTACTCATTACATGTCTCAAAAACTTCAGCTGACTTTTCCTGGTGTTAAGTATTAGTTTCCTTTTCTTTTTCATCCTCTCTAAAACTTCATCGTTGCTCACATGTTCTATCCATAGTATTCTCAGCATCCTTCTATAGAACTACATTTCGGTTGCTTCTAGTCTTCACTTCATCTTTTGTGAAATTGCCCAGCATTCACTGCCATATGGAAATCCGATTCAGGTCAAACAATATCATTCGATGGTTTTCTGTACCATCTGTTTCATGTATAATTTGTAAAAACTTTACCTTTCAACATGAGAACGATTAATAACACTTTGTTTAAATTGTCAGAATTACCTCGAGTTAAAAAAAACAGGAACAAAATTTTGGAAATTAAAACTTGACACTCAATCTTCTGGCTTCTCTTCCATTAAGTTATTATGAAATTAATTGAATAGAAGAGTCAAAAGAGAATACCCAAAAAAAGGAAATGTCTACCATCAACTTAAAAAAAACAAAAAAACTATTGGAATTAATACCAAATATTTGTAAATCAGTAATTAAGGCAGGTAGTGGTTTTATTGACGAAAACAAAATATGACAATGTGATTTATTATTATTTATCTATACTTCTGAGATGAGGTAGTATTTACACTATTTACATTGTTCAGATTGCTGTCCTCCTCTTTATTGCCATGTTTGTGACGTTTCGGCCGTTTTAGGCTCCGGCCTTCGTCAGGTGCTAGGAATTTCGAACAGAACTCTTTATTTTAATCACTGGAATATATCATTCTCATTCCATGTGCAATGCCATTTCCGGATGCAACATAGTTATCTCCCTTTAACTCAACTCCCGAAGTTATTTGTTCACCACTGCTGTAGCCAGGTATTGAACTCACAATTCTTTGGGTCAAGTCACTGGAACTAACCAACGCCTATATTCACTAGGCCATGTATCATTGAGAACATAAATGAATTCATGGCAATAAAGATGAGGACATCAGTCCGAACAATGTAAATTATGAATTTTTATATCTGTCTATATGTCTGAGGTGTGGTATTTTAATTATTTACATTGTTCGGACTGGTGTCCTCATATTCGTGTCTTCTCAATGACACATAGCCCAGTGAATAAAAGCGTTGGTTGGATCCAGAGATTTGATTTTGTTTTTTCATAATCATATTGCCCCAAGAAAGGCATTTTATTGCCACTGTTTTGCAGGGGGTTACATAGGAAGAAAGTTATGAGAACGACTGAAAGGTTATAGTGGGTGTCAGAATTGGGTAAGAGAAGGATGAGAATACTGATGTGAGTGGAGTTGGTGGAGAAGAGAGCATGAGAGAGAGGATGCAGGTTAGTGAGATAGAAGATGACTATTGACTTTACATTTAAATTCTTGGAGATTATAGCTGTCGGGCTATCTATCTATCTATCTATCTATCTCGCACTTTTCATATCTATTTATCTTTTTTTATAATCATATTGCCCCAAGCAAGGCATTTTATTGCCACTGTTTTGCAGGGGGTTACATAGGAAGAAAGTTATGAGAAAGAGTGACAGATTATAGGGGGTGTCAGGAAGTGGTTAAAAGAAGGATGAGAATACTGATGTGAAGGGAGCATGAGAGAGAGGATGCAGGTTAGTGAGATAGAAGATGACTATTGACTTTACATTTAAATTCTTGGAGATTATAGCTGTCGGGCTATCTATCTATCTATCTATCTATCTATCTATCTATCTATCTATCTATCTATCTATCTATCTCGCACTTTTCATATCTATTTATCTTTTTTTATAATCATATTGCCCCAAGCAAGGCATTTTATTGCCACTGTTTTGCAGGGGGTTACATAGGAAGAAAGTTATGAGAAAGAGTGACAGATTATAGGGGGTGTCAGGAAGTGGTTAAAAGAAGGATGAGAATACTGATGTGAAGGGAGCATGAGAGAGAGGATGCAGGTTAGTGAGATAGAAGATGACTATTGACTTTACATTTAAATTCTTGGAGATTATAGCTGTCGGGCTATCTATCTATCTATCTATCTATCTATCTATCTATCTATCTATCTATCTCCTTTTATCTCAACTCCCGATCTATCTATCTATCTATCTATCTATCTCGCACTTTTCATATCTATTTATCTTTTTTTATAATCATATTGCCCCAAGCAAGGCATTTTATTGCCACTGTTTTGCAGGGGGTTACATAGGAAGAAAGTCATGAGAAAGAGTGACAGATTATAGGGGGTGTCAGGAAGTGGTTAAAAGAAGGATGAGAATACTGATGTGAGTGGAGTTGGCGGAGAAGGGAGCATGAGAGAGAGGATGCAGGTTAGTGAAATAGGAGATGACTATTGACTTTACATTTAAATTCTTGGAGATTGTATCTATCTATCTATCTATTTATCTATCTATATATCTATCTATCTATCTATCTATCTATCTATCTATCTATCTATCTATCTATCTATCGATCTCGGTCTTTCTATATCTATCATTCTCAGATTTTCATATCTATCTTTTTTTATAATCTTATTGCCCCAAGCAAGACATTTTATTGCCACTGTTTTGCAGGGGGTTACATAGAAGGAAAGTTATGAGAAAGAGTGACAGGTTATAGGGGGTGTCAGGAAGTGGTTAAGAGAAGGATGAGAACACTGATGAGAGTGGAGTGGAGGGAGAAAGAAACATGAAAGAGAGGATGCAAGTTAGTGAGATAGGAGATGACTATTGACTTTACATTTAAATTCTTGGAGATTATAGCTGTCGGGAAAGCTAGTAGATGGAAGGTTATTCCACAGGCGGGAAGTGCGAGAAAAGAAGATCCAAAGATCCAAAGAGTTGTGAGTTCAATACCTGACTACAGCAGTGGTGAACAAAAAATTTAGAGAGTTGAGTTAAATGGAGATAACTAAGACATCTGGAAGTGACATGACTCATGGAACGAGAACAATCTAACCCAGTGATCGAAATAAAGGGTTCATTTCAAAATTTTCAAAATTTCAGCGTGTCAATCTGAAGACAGTACAGATGATCCGGAAAGAGTTGGAGAAGTCTTACAAAGGCACGAAAGCTGGAAAAATTAATTCTGATCATTATGATAAGAATAGAACTCCTAAATTAGTCAGTGAGGCCCTCAGACTCAACATGGAAAACTATATCATGTGCCTTGAGGAGGTAGTGTTGCCCTGAGGCAAGAAGGTCGCTACTAGAAGACCCTATGTCAAGCAACAGGACTCTGCACCATGCCACACAAGCAGAACCCAATCATGGCTGTCAGACAATTTCTGTGACCACATCACCCCTTACATCTGCCTATTTATCTCCCCAGACTGCAACACCATCGTTTATTATGTGTGAAACACAGTTGAGTGAGAGACCAACAAAGCTTTTTGTAACACCAAATATGAACTGAAGATAAAGATTATGACAGCATTCACAAGGAGACCATCCAGAAAAGATGCAGGAGATTCCAAAGTCAATTTTATTGAATAAATTTACTTTTTAGTATTTCAAGATACTTTTGTGTAATTTTGGTAAATATATTTGTTGAAGTGAGAAGTCAGTGTTATTTTCATTTTTGCGTAATTTATACTAGAATTTACCCATCACACCCTATATATATATATATATAGTCATCCGCAGGCAGATCTGTTTCGCTGTATCACAGCTCATCTGTACGGCTTAGACTCCGGTCACTTCCTAACCCAGGATTGAAACCCGACCGAATCGGCGTCAGTCGGCGATTCTACCCCTAAGCCACGATATATATAGTAGGCTGATGAAAGAAGTTTGAGAGATTATAAAAACAACAAAAATAATGATATTGTTAATAAAACTAATAATATTTATTGTATATAAGTCAGCCCTTTGACCAAATTGAAGCATGGTGAGAATTTTAACGTGTGTGTGTGCCATGGCTGGCCACTCGTATCCGATGATACTAGTCTACGAGGACAGCTAGCCAATCCCAGTTGCAGACGCCTTCTCAGACACATTTGTGTTTGTTCAACACGTACAAGACCTACCTGTGTTTTAGATTGCAACTATACTGAGCAGACTTTAGTTACAGTTTCTGAGGCGAAGCGCATTATTTGGCATGATTAACAGTTTGAATAAGGCCTGTTAACACTCAAACCTTGGCTCTTGACTTGTGACTTCGTGCTAACAGAACCATTGACGGCTCCCAATTTCACTCACATAGCTTTGATCAATCCGTGATATGGTTTTCAGGCACTTTCCAAATGAGATGAGATTTGCCTCCTCTAAACCATTCACCTTCTTGTCAAATCGACCATGGCGAGATTCGAACATTGTGTTCATGGTCAGAAAGCAAGAGTTCTGTAGCAGTGACTTACTTTGGTGACCCAAAAGGGCCAGAGTCACGTGTATATTTTGCAAGGGAGTGTGGAGACGGCGAATTGACGAGCTTCAGACGGATGATGAATCAGACAGCACTTCGTGCGAATAGAGGTGGTGGTGTCGCTTATAGCCATTTTTATTGGCTGGTTCTGGGAGCTCATTGGCTGACTGGTGGCTGGGTTAAGTGTATAAAAACATGCTAAGCTCATAAGAGTGTTCGAGTTTTTTGTTCGTGATGGTGAGACGAGAAGTGTGAATTTGGTTTACTAATGAACCTTTTGGACACATATTACCTTTCTTTTCCTATGTGTGTTTCCAACCAACCTACCTTTTTTTACGACTAGCTATTTCAGCTATTGTTTCCCCCCCCCTTTCCTTCCATGATGTCGGACAAGGTCTTTGATACCCAGCTGATTCCAGAATACAGTGGTGCCGCGACTGACCTGCCGATTGTAAAATGGATAAAAAATGTTGAGTTCGTTTGCGAGCTCTGTGCCTGGAACAAAGTCGAGCGTGTCTTGCTGCTACGACTGCAGGCGTTGATCTTGCTGTGTATCAGCAATTGAGTAAGGAATAGAGGCAGATGCAGAAGAGATTAAACGGGCCCTAATGACTGCATACGCAACAGATGCGTTCAATGCTTTGGACCAATTTGTGGCGCGTCAACTTCGACAGAATGAAACGGTAGTTGAATTTTTGGCTGAGTTATATCACCTACCTTGGCTGGTAAGTGGATCGTTGAGAGAACGCTGGATGGCGTGAGCATTTGTTTGTTTGTTTGTTCCTGTTTAACGGCCTATCAACATCTAAAGGGTCATTTAAGGCCAAAAACGTATTTTTATTTTAAATCACAGTTGTTGGTAACATTTTTCATTCAAAAAAGTTTTGTTGGTAATATTTTTTATTCAAAAACGTTTTGTTGGTAATATTTTTCATTCAAAAACGTTTTGTTGATAAATACTTTCATAGCATTTTGACCCCGGTTTGGAGGTTAACTATTTACCCATAGCTGGGACCCTAACAGGTGCTACCACTCTGGGTCAGGGCGAACCTGGGAACCACAGCAATTAAGAGGTGGTTCCATGCTTCTCACAACATCATAATCAGAGGCCTTGCTGCTGGATGCAGTTTACGGTCATACCCAGGACCAGTGAGCATTTGTATCCAGTCTGCCACCACATGTTAGACAGCTTCTTCGGGCATTATCTAGGATGAAAACTATGACTGTGGAGCATTTGCTAACCTGGGCTTGGGCTGTCATGACTGATGACAAAGAGCACAAGGAATCAGTCTCCGTATCTGATCAACAAACGCGTACAGACAAAGAAATTCTTCCTACTAACTCACGTAGAGGAGCTCTCATGTACTCTTGGTGTTCTGGTCCTAACCATATAGCCAGAGATTGTATGCAAAGTCATTCAAAGTGAACGGATTATTGAGCACGAATGACCCACCATGAGATGAGGTGTTTTAAATGTGACAAGGTCGAGCATATATCATCAGAGTGCACATATCAGGGAAATGCCTGAGCGAAGAAGACGTCAGCGCCAGTCTTCTTCCCAAACAATTATAGAAACCGGAACTACCTGCTGCAGAAGTATTTGTCAATGAACAGAAATGTGCCACTCTGGTGGACACTGGATGCTCACAGATGCTGGTGAGCAGAGTTGTATGCCATCTATAGAAGCAGAAGGAGGTGAGAGTATTAACGGTTGATGGGAGAACTGCACCCAGTAAACCGAAAAATAAGATGCAAGAATATACAGTGCCCTCCTCTGCTCGGGATGCGTACAAAACAAATTTTATTGCGGCAACAAAATGGATGGCTGTTGTTATATCCCAAGAAGGAGCTTGACCCACCAAAGGGTTTGATTCCTTTGATGGCAATTGTACAGGGGCACAAGCAGAAGGTCCAGCTGGGGTTAGACTATCGCAAATTGAATCAATTTTGTAGAGGCATTCAATGCAGATGCAGACATGTGCGCAAAGAAGCTCAGAGAATGGCGACGACAAGGATCCAATGTATCGCTTTTGGACCTAAGAAAGGTCTATTTAAAAATTCATGTCGATAAGGTGTTATGGCCCTTTCAGACTGTGGTTTTTAAGGGTCAGCGATTTTCCTGACACAATTAGGTTTCAGGTTAAATGTGGCACCGCTCATCATGAGAGCCATCATCAAAGTGAATCAAGATCAGATGATTAAGTGTGCCATGTCAGCATATATTGATGATATTTTCATCAAAGAAAAACTGATTTCTGCAACACACGGGGCAGAATCTTCCTGATTATGGGCTTCTTTGTAAAGATCTATAGCGATTAGAAGACAGGGCCAAAGTCTTAGGCTTGTAGATCTTGGGGGAGGATGGCATATTCGATGGAAACGGGGAAGTGAAGTCCCAGACGTTCCACAGATCACCTGTTGAAGCATCTTTTCACTATGTGGGAAACTTGTGGACCATTTCCCTGTGTGTGGCTGGCTCAGAGTGGTGATTGCATTTATAAAGTGGCAGGCGACCGCAGTGACCAACGAATGGGATGATGAAGTCAAGGATGGCTTTCTTCCTTGCATGGTAACGGAAACAGTGGCCAAAGTAAGCAAGATGGATCTTGTGAGAGGAAACTAGTGTGTCGATGGTAGTGAGATGAAGGTTTGGGTGGACGCAAGTTCTGTGGCCACCCAAACAACCCTCTTGATCATAGATTTGAGGAGTTTGTTGATGACATAAAGGAGACTAATGGGTCGATATTGTGACAGGCATGAGTACTTGTCTGCATTCTTAAAAACAATGCACATGGTTGATACTTTCTATGAACTTGTGAAGCATCTCTCCTTCAGACGGCGACTGAACAGTTTTGCTAGTAGATAACTCTTTTGAAGATAACTCTGGAACAATTACCGTGATTTTATCCAGACAAGTTACATTCTTAGTTGTATGAGGATAAACAACATCAGGCAATGCTGCCTCTGATCTTGGGCTTTTTGAAGGACATGGAAATACTACTTAATTGCTGTTGCCCACTAGCTATGGGCAAATAGATAACTCTTTTGAAGATCACTCTGGAACAATTACCGTGATTTTATCCAGACAAGTTACATTCTTAGTTGTATGAGGATAAACAACATCAGGCTGCACTGCCTCTGATCTTGAGCTTTTTGAAGGACATGGAAATACTACTTAATTGCTGTTGCCTATCTGCTATAACTAGTAGCCTTCTTAGCTGTATGAAGATAAGCAACATTTGGCATCAAGGCCCATGATCTGGAGGTTTTTCAAGAGTGTGGAAATGACACTTAATTGCTGTTGTGTCCCATCTGTGGGTAAATACATAACTCCCAAACTGAAATAAAAATACTGTGAAAGTATGAAAATACATTTTTATAGTAAAAATTTCAGCAATAAATCTTTGCAAAAGAAATTGTTAATTCTCACAAGAAAATTAAATTTTGGCATTAAATGACCCATAAAAAGTTGATATGCCACTAAACAAACATTTATTATAACCGATCCATACATCGAGATGTTTGAAGTGTTTAGTACTTACTAAGTTCACATAATGAATTTTGGAGTATGTCTCTGTTGAGATGTTTAGTATTCACATTGTTTATTACAGGAGAATAATAGTTCACTACTGTAACAGGGATTCTCCAAGGTTCTTAAAAACAGGGAACACGGCTGATACTTTCCATGGACTTGTGAATCATCTCTGCTTCAGGCGGTGATTGAACAGTTTTGCGAGTAGATAACTCTTTTGAAGATAAATCTTGGCAGATATTCTTAAGTACAGCTAATTTATCAGAACCTGTGGCCTTCTTAGTTGTATGAGGATAAACAACAAAAACCAGCAGAATGGCCAGATTTACACCTTTTATTGCGGCATCAAGCTCAGCCAAATTTATATGCTTGAACTTGAAGTGAATGGGGGCATTGTGGAGGATGCTAGTTGGTTGCATCCAGTTTGTAAGTTGCTCCCTTTCCATTTTTTTTTTTTAATCATTTCACTCCAAGCAAGGCAAAAATGCCACTGATGAGTGGGGGGCTACATAACTGTAAAAAGATTAATTAGAAAAGAGTGAGGAGTACAAACTAGTTATAAAGGAACAATAGAAAGCTGAGAATGCAGGTGCGATGACAGATACATAGGTGGAGAGAAAGGGAAGGATATACGGGGTTGGGGAGAGAGCTAGAGTCCAGTGGTTAGTAGATGAGTATTGACATTGGTCAAAGTAAATTTTCACACAATTTGAAAACAGTCAAGAAAAGAGAGTTACTTTTATTTTGTATTCACCACATTCTGTCTGAGTAATTTTTGTTACCTTCTTAATTTTACTATACATATACAGCATATTATTAAATTGATTGATTCGTTCCTTCATTTACTATGGCTTATCAACCCTTTTAATGTTATCTAAAGTCAGAAATGTGCATTGTGGTGCAGTGGATATCATCTCAGAATGACAAATCAGGGAGCTGAGTTCGAATTCCAGTTGAATTCCTTGCATTCGCTTATGTGCAAATACCCTTGGAAAAGGTATTAATCCATCACTTCCTTCCAGTTATGGGTTGAATAACAGGACAGACTAGGATCTATAGCCTTGGCTGGCAACCAGTCTACCACAGAAAGTAATGCCAACCTACTGCAGGATAATCTTCTGCCCAGTCATGTCTCTTTTGAGACATGATCGTCCAAGCATGTATCATGTATGGCACTTAACTGCCTGACTGAAATTCAGAAAATATTTTTAATTTTTTTTTCAGATCATGAGTTTTTTTCAGATCATGAGTTTTTTCAGATCATGAGTTAATGATACAAGTCTGACTACTTAATCTATAGCTGATGGCAGAGGGAAGATGTGGATTCATGCCTAATCAGAATTTGATGAACAAGAAATTAAATGTGGACGATCAGTTCTACATTACAATCCCTATTTAAACTGATCCTCTTCTTTGTGGTCAGTCATTTCTACAGACTTATCTTCCAGGGAATGAAAATAAGTTTAAAATGTAACTGTGTAGTTAATCAGTATTTCATTGATTAATTTGTCTTCTACAGCTTATGAGCCCTTTTCAGGTTAAAGTCAGAAAATATTTGATTTTATAAAAAATATTTTTAAGCAATAATCAAGATTTAGTAATACAAGTCTTAATAATTAACCCATAGCTGAGGGAGAAGAGTTGGACTCAAACCTTTCTCAAAGGTATTTGCATATGTGAATATAACAAACCAAATGATCATAGCTTTTAGTTTCCGAGTTACTGTCGTTCAGGTTTTCCTCTCTATTTTGCATTTTAAAGCATTAAGATTGACTGCTGATGGTCATCCATTTCTAGGCTTTATTTTAAGGGACAAGCATTCTTGATCAGCTATATAATGCCTTACTTATAGTATCTTTTGATGATCATAGCTCTTGGTTTCCCAGTTGCTGGTGGTCATCTTTTTATATTTTAAAATGTTATGATTGACAGCTGATGGTCATCTACTTCTAGGCTTTATTTTAAGGGACAAGCATTCTTGATCAGCTATATAATGCCTTACTTATAGTATCTTTTGATGATCATAGCTCTTGGTTTCGCAGTTGCTGGTGGTCATCTTTTTATATTTTAAAATGTTATGATTGACAGCTGATGGTCATCTACTTCTAGGCTTTATTTTAAGGGACAAGCATTCTTGATCAGCTATATAATGCCTTACTTATAGTATCTTTTGATGATCATAGCTCTTGGTTTCCCAGTTGCTGGTGGTCATCTTTTTATATTTTAAAATGTTATGATTGACAGCTGATGGTCATCTACTTCTAGGCTTTATTTTAAGGGACAAGCATTTTTTATCAGCTATATAATGCCTTACTTATAGTATCTTTTGATGATCATAGCTCTTGGTTTCCCAGTTGCTGGTGGTCATCTTTTTATATTTTAAAATGTTATGATTGACAGCTGATGGTCATCTACTTCTAGGCTTTATTTTAAGGGACAAGCATTCTTGATCAGCTATATAATGCCTTACTTATAGTATCTTTTGATGATCATAGCTCTTGGTTTCCCAGTTGCTGGTGGTCATCTTTTTATATTTTAAAATGTTATGATTGACAGCTGATGGTCATCTACTTCTAGGCTTTATTTTAAGGGACAAGCATTCTTGATCAGCTATATAATGCCTTACTTATAGTATCTTTTGATGATCATAGCTCTTGGTTTCCCAGTTGCTGGTGGTCATCTTTTTATATTTTAAAATGTTATGATTGACAGCTGATGGTCATCTACTTCTAGGCTTTATTTTAAGGGAGAAGCATTCTTGATCAGCTATATAATGCCTTACTTATAGTATCTTTTGATGATCATAGCTCTTGGTTTCCCAGTTGCTGGTGGTCATCTTTTTTATATTTTAAAATGTTATGATTGACAGCTGATGGTCATCTACTTCTAGGCTTTATTTTAAGGGACAAGCATTTTTTATCAGCTATATAATGCCTTACTTATAGTATCTTTTGATGATCATAGCTCTTGGTTTCCCAGCTGCTGGTGGTCATCTTTTATATTTTAAAATGTTATGATTGACAGCTGATGGTCATCTACTTCTAGGCTTTATTTTAAGGGACAAGCATTTTTGATCTAAGCTATATAATGCCTTACTTATAGTATCTTTTTTTGATGATCATAGCTCTTGGTTTCAGTTGCTGGTGGTCATCTTTTTATATTTTAAAATGTTATGATTGACAACTAATGGTCATCTACTTCTAGGCTTGTATTTTAGGGACAAGCATTCTTGATCAGCTATATAATGCCTTACTTATAGTATCTTTTGATGATCATAGCTCTTGGTTTCCCAGCTGCTGGTGGTCATCTTTTTATATTTTAAAATGTTATGATTGACAGCTGATGGTCATCTACTTCTAGGCTTTATTTTAAGGGACAACATTCTTGATCAGCTATATAATGCCTTACTTATAGTATCTTTTGATGATCATAACTCTTGGTTTCCCAGTTGCTGGTGGTCATCTTTTTATATTTTAAAATGTTATGATTGACAGCTGATGGTCATCTACTTCTAGGCTTTATTTTAAGGGACAAGCATTCTTGATCAGCTATATAATGCCTTACTGCAGTATCTTTTGATGATCATAGCTCTTGGTTTCCCAGTTGCTGGTGGTCATCTTTTTATATTTTAAAATGTTATGATTGACAGCTGATGGTCATCTACTTCTAGGCTTTATTTTAAGGGACAAGCATTCTTGATCAGCTATGTTAGCAGCATAGTATCTTTTGATGATCATAACTCTTGGTTTCCAGTTGCTGGTGGTCATCTTTTTATATTTTAAAATGTTATGATTGACAGCTGATGGTCATCTACTTCTAGGCTTTATTTTAAGGGACAAGCATTTTTTATCAGCTATATAATGCCTTGCTAGTATCTTTTGATGATCATAGCTCTTGGTTTCCCAGTTGCTGGTGGTCATCTTTTTATATTTTAAAATGTTATGATTGACAGCTGATGGTCATCTACTTCTAGGCTTTATTTTAAGGGACAAAGCATTCTTGATCAGCTATATAATGCCTTACTTATAGTATCTTTTGATGATCATAGCTCTTGGTTCCAGTTGCTGGTGGTCATCTTTTTATATTTTAAAATGTTATGATTGACAGCTGATGGTCATCTACTTCTAGGCTTTATTTTAAGGGGACAAGCATTCTTGATCAGCTATATAATGCCTTACTTATAGTATCTTTTGATGATCATAGCTCTTGGTTTCCCAGTTGCTGGTGGTCATCTTTTTATATTTTAAAATGTTATGATTGACAGCTGATGGTCATCTACTTCTAGGCTTTATTTTAAGGGACAAGCATTCTTGATCAGCTATATAATGCCTTACTTATAGTATCTTTTGATGATCATAACTCTTGGTTTCCCAGTTGCTGGTGGTCATCTTTTTATATTTCCCAAATGTTATGATTGACAGCTGATGGTCATCTACTTCTAGGCTTTATTTTAAGGGACAAGCATTTTTTATCAGCTATATAATGCCTTGCTTATAGTATCTTTTGATGATCATAACTCTTGGTTTCCCAGTTGCTGGTGGTCATCTTTTTATATTTTAAAATGTTATGATTGACAACTGATAGTCATCTATTTCTAGGCTTTATTTTAAGGGACAAGCATTTTTTATCAGCTATATAATGCCTTACTTATAGTATCTTTTGATGATCATAGCTCTTGGTTTCCCAGTTGCTGGTGGTCATCTTTTTATATTTTAAAATGTTATGATTGACAGCTGATGGTCATCTACTTCTAGGCTTTATTTTCGAGACAAGCATTTTTTATCAGCTATATAATGCCTTACTTATAGTATCTTTTGATGATCATAGCTCTTGGTTTCCCAGTTGCTGGTGGTCATCTTTTTATATTTAAAATGTTATGAATGACAGCTGATAGTCATCTACTTCTGAAGCTTTATTTTTAAGGGACAAGCATTTTTGATCAGCTATATAATGCCTTACTTATAGTATCTTTTGGTGATCATAGCTCTTGGTTTCCCAGTTGCTGGTGGTCATCTTTTCATATTTTAAAATGTTATGATTGACAGCTGATGGTCATCTACTTCTAGGCTTTATTTTAAGGGACAAGCATTCTTGATCAGCTATATAATGCCTTACTTATAGTATATTTTGATGATCATAACTCTTGGTTTCCCAGTTGCTGGTGGTCATCTTTTTATATTTTAAAATGTTATGATTGACAGCTGATGGTCATCTACTTCTAGGCTTTATTTTAAGGGACAAGCATTTTTTATCAGCTATATAATGCCTTACTTATAGTATCTTTTGATGATCATAACTCTTGGTTTCCCAGTTCCTGGTGGTCATCTTTTTATATTTTAAAATGTTATGATTGACAGCTGATAGTCATCTATTTCTAGGCTTTATTTTAAGGGACAAGCATTTTTTATCAGCTATATAATGCCTTACTTATAGTATCTTTTGATGATCATAACTCTTGGTTTCCCAGTTGCTGGTGGTCATCTTTTTATATTTTAAAATGTTATGATTGACAGCTGATGGTCATCTACTTCTAGGCTTTATTTTAAGGGACAAGCATTCTTGATCAGCTATATAATGCCTTACTTATAGTATCTTTTGATGATCATAACTCTTGGTTTCCCAGTTGCTGGTGGTCATCTTTTTATATTTTAAAATGTTATGATTGACAGCTGATGGTCATCTACTTCTAGGCTTTATTTTAAGGGACAAGCATTCTTGATCAGCTATATAATGCCTTACTTATAGTATCTTTTGATGATCATAACTCTTGGTTTCCCAGTTGCTGGTGGTCATCTTTTTATATTTTAAAATGTTATGATTGACAGCTGATGGTCATCTACTTCTAGGCTTTATTTTAAGGGACAAGCATTTTTTATCAGCTATATAACGCCTTACTTACCAGTATCTTTTGATGATCATAGCTCTTGGTTTCCCAGTTGCTTTTGGTGGTCATCTTTATATTTTAAAATGTTATGATTGACAGCTGATGGTCATCTACTTCTAGGCTTTATTTTAAGGGACAAGCATTCTTGATCAGCTATATAATGCCTTACTTATAGTATCTTCTGGTGATCATAGCTCTTGGTTTCCCAGTTGCTGGTGGTCATCTTTTTATATTTTAAAATGTTATGATTGACAACTGATGGTCATCTACTTCTAGGCTTTATTTTAAGGGACAAGCATTCTTGATCAGCTATATAATGCCTTACTTGTAGTATCTTTTGATGATCATAGCTCTTGGTTTCCCAGTTGCTGGTGGTCATCTCTTTTTATATTTTAAAATGTTATGATTGACAGCTGATGGTCATCTACTTCTAGGCTTTATTTTAAGGGGGACAAGCATTCTTGATCAGCTATATAATGCCTTACTTATATAGTATCTTTTGATGATCATAACTCTTGGTTTCCCAGTTGCTGGTGGTCATCTTTATATTTTAAAATGTTATGATTGACAGCTGATGGTCATCTACTTCTAGGCTTTATTTTAAGGGACAAGCATTTTTATCAGCTATATAATGCCTTACTTATAGTATCTTTTGATGATCATAACTCTTGGTTTTAGTTGCTGGTGGTCATCTTTTTATATTTTAAAATGTTATGATTGACAACTGATAGTCATCTATTTCTAGGCTTTATTTTTAAGGGACAAGCATTTTTATCAGCTATATAATGCCTTACTTATAGTATCTTTTGATGATCATAGCTCTTGGTTTCCCAGTTGCTGGTGGTCATCTTTTTATATTTTAAAATGTTATGATTGACAGCTGATGGTCATCTACTTCCAGGCTTTATTTTTAAGGGACAAGCATTTTTTATCAGCTATATAATGCCTTACTTATAGTATCTTTTGATGATCATAGCTCTTGGTTTCCCAGTTGCTGGGTGATGTCTTTTTATATTTTAAAATGTTATGAATGACAGCTGATAGTCATCTACTTCTAGGCTTTATTTTAAGGGACAAGCATTTTTTGATCAGCTATATAATGCCTTACTTATAGTATCTTTTGATGATCATAGCTCTTGGTTTCCCAGTTGCTGGTGGTCATCTTTTTATATTTTAAAATGTTATGATTGACAGCTGATGGTCATCTACTTCTAGGCTTTATTTTTAAGGGACAAGCATTCTTGATCAGCTGCTCTGTGCCTTGCCATAGTATCTTTTGATGATCCTTGCTCTTGGTTTCCCAGTTGCTGGTGGTCATCTTTTTATATTTTTAAATGTTGTGATTGACAGCTGGTCGTCATCTATTTCCTGACTTTATTTTGAGGGACAAGCATTTTTTATCCAGCTATATAATGCCTTACTTGCATAGTATCTAACTTTTGATATGATCATAACTCTTGGTTTTCCCAGTTCCTGAGGTAGTCATCTTTTTATATTTTACAAAATGTTATGATTGACAGCTGATAGTCATCTATTTCTGAAACTTTCATTTTAGGGACAAGCATTTTTTTATCAGCTATATAATGCCTTGCTTTACTTAGTATCTTTTGATGATCATAACTCTTGGTTTTCCCAGTTGCTGGTGGTCATCTTTTTTATATTTTAAAATGTTATGATTGACAGCTGATGGTCATCTACTTCTAGGCTTTATTTTAAGGGACAAGCATTCTTGATCAGCTATATAATGCCTTACTTATAGTATCTTTTGATGATCATAACTCTTGGTTTCCCAGTTGCTGGTGGTCATCTTTTTATATTTAAAATATTATGATTGACAGCTGATGGTCATCTACTTCTAGAGCTTTATTTTAAAGGGACAAGCATTCTTGATCAGCTATATAATGCCTTACTTATAAGTATCTTTTGATGATCATAACTCACTTGGTTTCCCAGTTGCTGGTGGTCATCTTTTTATATTTTAAAATGTTATGATTGACAGCTGATGGTCATCTACTTCTGAGCTTTATTTTAGGGACATTTTATCAGCTATATAATGCCTTACTTATAGTATCTTTTTGATGATCTGTAGCTCTTGGTTTCCCAGTTGCTGGTGGTCATCTTTTTATATTCCCCAAATGTTATGATTGACAGCTGATGGTCATCTGTACAAACCTTTATTTTTAGGGACAAGCATTCATGATCAACTCTATAATGCTGCCGCATAGTATCTTTTGATGATCATAGCTCTTGGTTTCCCAGATTGCTGGTGGTCATCTTTTTATATTTTAAAATGTTATGATTGACAGCTGATGGTCATCTACTTCTAGGCTTTATTTTGAGGACAAGCATTTTTATCAGCTATATAATGCCTTACTTATAGTATCTTTTGATGATCATAACTCTTGGTTTCCCAGTTGCTGGTGGTCATCTTTTTATATTTTAAAATGTTATGATTGACAACTGATAGTCATCTATTTCTAGGCTTTATTTTAAGGGACAAGCATTTTTTTTTATCAGCTATATAATGCCTTCCATATAGTATCTTTTGATGATCATAGCTCTTGGTTTTTCCCAGTTGCTGGTGGTCATCTTTTTATTTTTTAAAATGTTATGATTACAGCTGATGGTCTTCTACTTCTAGGCTTTATTTTAAGGGACAAGCATTTTTTATCAGCTATATATAATGCCTTACTTATAGTAACTTTTGATGATCATAACTCTTGGTTTCCCAGTTGCTGGTGGTCATCTTTTTATATTTTAAAATGTTATGATTGACAGCTGATGGTCATCTACTTCTAGGCTTTATTTTAAGGGACAAGCATTCTTGATCAGCTATATGTGCCTTACTTATAGTATCTTTTGATGATGTAACTCTTGGTTTCCCAGTTGCTGGTGGTCATCTTTTTATCTTTAAAATGTTATGATTGACAGCTGATGGTCATCTACTTTTAGGCTTTATTTTAAGGGACAAGCATTTTTATCAGCTATATAATGCCTTACTTATAGTATCTTTTGATGATCATAACTCTTGGTTTCCCAGTTCCTGGTGGTCATCTTTTTATATTTTAAAATGTTATGATTGACAGCTGATAGTCATCTATTTCTAGGCTTTATTTTAAGGGACAAGCATTTTTTTTTATCAGCTATATAATGCCTTACTTATAGATATTTTGATGATCATAACTCTTGGTTTCCCAGTTGCTGGTGGTCATCTTTTTATATTTTAAAATGTTATGATTGACAGCTGATGGTCATCTACTTCCACAGAGCTTTATTTTAAGGGACAAGCATTCTTGATCAGCTGCCTATAATGCCTTACTTATAGTATCTTTTGATGATCATAGCTCTTGGTTTCCCAGTTGCTGGTGGTCATCTTTTGTATTTTTAAAATGTTATAGCCAATTTGACAGCTGGTGATGGTCATCTACTTCTAGGCTTTATTTTAAGGGACAAGCATTCTTGATCAGCTATATAATGCCTTGCTTGCAATATCTTTTGATGATCATAGCTCTTGGTTTCCCAGTTGCTGGTGGTCATCTTTTTATATTTTTAAAATGTTATGATTGACAGCTGATGGTCATCTACTTCTGGGCTTTATTTTAAGGGACAAGCATTCTTGATCAGCTGTATAATGCCTTACTTATAGTATCTTTTGATGATCATAACTCTTGGTTTTTGATTGCTGGTGGTCATCTTTTTATATTTTAAAATGTTATGATTGACAGCTGATGGTCATCTACTTCTAGGCTTTATTTTAAGGGACAAGCATTCTTGATCAGCTATATAATGCCTTACTTATAGTATCTTTTGATGATCATAACTCTTGGTTTCCCAGTTGCTGGTGGTCATCTTTTTATATTTTAAAATGTTATGATTGACAGCTGATGGTCATCTACTTTACACAGGCTTTATTTTAGGGGACAAGCATTTTTTATCAGCTATATAATGCCTTACTTATAGTATCTTTTGATGATCATAACTCTTGGTTTCCCAGTTGCTGGTGGTCATCTTTTTATATTTAAATGTTATGATTGACAGCTGATGGTCATCTACTTCTAGGCTTTATTTTAAGGGACAAGCATTTTTTATCAGCTATATAATGCCTTACTTATAGTATCTTTTGATGATCATAACTCTTGGTTTCCCAGTTGCTGGTGGTCATCTTTTTATATTTTAAAATGTTATGATTGACAACTGATAGTCATCTATTTCTAGGCTTTATTTTAAGGGACAAGCATTTTTATCAGCTATATAATACTTACTTATAGTATCTTTTGATGATCATAGCTCTTGGTTTCAGTTGCTGGTGGTCATCTTTTTATATTTTAAAATGTTATGATTGACAGCTGATAGTCATCTACTTCTAGGCTTTATTTTAAGGACAAGCATTTTTTATCAGCTATATAATGCATACATATAGTATCTTTTGATGATCATAGCTACTTGGTTTCCCAGTTCCTGGTGGTCATCTTTTTATATTTTAAAATGTTATGATTGACAGCTGATGGTCATCTATTTCTAGGCTTTATTTTAAGGGACAAGCATTTTTTATCAGCTATATAATGCCTTACTTATAGTATCTTTTGATGATCATAGCTCTTGGTTTCCCAGTTGCTGGTGGTCATCTTTTTATATTTTAGTGTTATGATTGACAGCTGATGGTCATCTACTTCTAGGCTTTATTTTAAGGGACAAGCATTTTTTATCAGCTATGTAATGCCTTACTTATAGTATCTTTTGATGATCATAGCTCTTGGTTTCCCAGTTGCTGGTGGTCATCTTTTTATATTTTAAAATGTTATGATTGACAGCTGATGGTCTCATCTACTTCTAGGCTTTATTTTAAGGGACAAGCATTTTTATCAGCTATGTAATGCTTACTTATAGTATCTTTTGATGATCATAACTCTTGGTTTCCCAGTTGCTGGTGGTCATCTTTTTATATTTTAAAATGTTATGATTGACAGCTGATGGTCATCTACTTCTAGGCTTTATTTTAAGGGACAACTTATTCTTGATCAGCTATATAATGCCTTACTTATAGTATCTTTTGATGATCATAGCTCTTGGTTTCCCAGTTGCTGGTGGTCATCTTTTTATATTTTTAAAATGTTATGATTGACAGCTGATGGTCATCTACTTCTAGGCTTTATTTTAAGGGACAAGCATTCTTGATCAGCTGTATAATGCCTTGCTTATATTATCTTTTGATGATCATAACTCTTGGTTTCCCAGTTGCTGGTGGTCATCTTTTTATATTTTAAAATGTTACTGATTGACAGCTGATGGTCATCTACTTCTAGGCTTTATTTTAAGGGACAAGCATTCTTGATCAGCTATATAATGCCTTACTTATGTTATCTTTTGATGATCATAACTCTTGGTTTCCCAGTTGCTGGTGGTCATCTTTTTATATTTTTAAAATGTTATGATTGACAGCTGATGGTCATCTACTTCTAGGCTTTATTTTAAGGGACAAGCATTCTTGATCAGCCATATAATGCCTTACTTATAGTATCTTTTGATGATCATAACTCTTGGTTTCCCAGTTGCTGGTTGTCATCTTTTATATTTTAAAATGTTACTGATTGACAACTGATAGTCATCTATTTCTAGGCTTTATTTTAAGGGACAAGCATTTTTATCAGCTATATAATGCCTTGCTTATAGTATCTTTTGATGATCATAGCTCTTGGTTTCCCAGTTGCTGGTGGTCATCTTTTTATATTTAAAATGTTATGATTGACAGCTGATGGTCATCTACTTCTAGGCTTTATTTTAAGGGACAAGCATTTTTTATCAGCTATATAATGCCTTACTTATAGTATCTTTTGATGATCATAGCTCTTGGTTTCCCAGTTGCTGGTGGTCATCTTTTTATATTTTAAAATGTTATAGATGAACAGCTGATAGTCATCTACTTCTAGGCTTTATTTTAAGGGACAAACATTTTTATCAGCTATATAATGCCTTGCACTTATAGTATCTTTTGATAGTCATAGCTCTTGGTTTCCCAGTTGCTGGTGGTCATCTTTTTATATTTTAAAATGTTATGATTGACAGCTGATGGTCATCTACTTCTAGGCTTTATTTTAAGGGACAAGCATTCTTGATCAGCTATATAATGCCTTACTTATAGTATCTTTTGATGATCATAGCTCTTGGTTTCCAGTTGCTGGTGGTCATCTTTTTTTATATTTTAAAATGTTATGATTGACAGCTGATGGTCATCTACTTCTAGGCTTTATTTTAAGGGACAAGCATTCTTGATCAGCTATATAATGCCTTACTTATAGTATCTTTTGATGATCATAGCTCTTGGTTTCCCAGTTGCTGGTGGTCATCTTTTTATATTTTAAAATGTTATGATTGACAGCTGATGGTCATCTACTTCTAGGCTTTATTTTAGGGACAAGCATTCTTGATCAGCTACATATATAATGCCTTACTTATAGTATCTTTTGATCATAGCTCTTGGTTTCCCAGTTGCTGGTGGTCATCTTTTTATATTTTAAAATGTTATGATTGACAGCTGATGGTCATCTACTTCTAGGCTTTATTTTAAGGGACAAGCATTCTTGATCAGCTATATAATGCCTTACTTATAGTATCTTTTGATGATCACTTGCTCTTTGGTTTCCCAGTTGCTGGTGGTCATCTTTTTTATATTTTAAAATGTTATGATTGACAGCTGATGGTCATCTACTTCTAGGCTTTATTTTAAGGGACAAGCATTCTTGATCAGCTATATAATGCCTTACTTATAGTATCTTTTGATGATCATAGCTCTTGGTTTCCCAGTTGCTGGTGGTCATCTTTTTATATTTAAAATGTTATGATTGACAGCTGATGGTCATCTACTTCTAGGCTTTATTTTAAGGGACAAGCATTCTTGATCAGCTATATAATGCCTTACTTATAGTATCTTTTGATGATCATAGCTCTTGGTTTCCAGTTGCTGGTGGTCATCTTTTTATATTAAAATGTTATGATTGACAGCTGATGGTCATCTACTTCTAGGCTTTATTTTAAGGGACAAGCATTCTTGATCAGCTATATAATGCCTTACTTATAGTATCTTTTGATGATCATAGCTCTTGGTTTCCCAGTTGCTGGTGGTCATCTTTTTATATTTTAAAATGTTATGATTGACAGCTGATGGTCATCTACTTCTAGGCTTTATTTTAAGGGACAAGCATTCTTGATCAGCTATATAATGCCTTACTTATAGTATCTTTTGATGATCATAGCTCTTGGTTTCCCAGTTGCTGGTGGTCATCTTTTTATATTTTAAAATGTTATGATTGACAGCTGATGGTCATCTACTTCTAGGCTTTATTTTAAGGGACAAGCATTCTTGATCAGCTATATAATGCCTTACTTATAGTATCTTTTGATGATCATAGCTCTTGGTTTCCCAGTTGCTGGTGGTCATCTTTTTATATTTTAAAATGTTATGATTGACAGCTGATGGTCATCTACGTCTAGGCTTTATTTTAAGGGACAAGCATTTTTAATCAGCTATATAATGCCTTACTCATAGTATCTTTTGATGATCATAACTCTTGGTTTCCCAGTTGCTGGTGGTCATCTTTTTATATTTAAAATGTTATGATTGACAGCTGATGGTCATCTCTACTTCTGAGCTTTATTTTAGGGACAAGCATTCTTGATCAGCTATATAATGCCTTACTTATAGTATCTTTTGATGATCATAGCTCTTGGTTTCCCAGTTGCTGGTGGTCATCTTTTTATATTTTAAAATGTTATGATTGACAGCTGATGGTCATCTACTTCTAGGCTTTATTTTAAGGGACAAGCATAGTGATCAGCTATATAATGCCTTACTTATAGTATCTTTTGATGATGTAGCTCTTGGTTTCCCAGTTGCTGGTGGTCATCTTTTATATTTTAAAATGTTATGATTGACAGCTGATGGTCATCTACTTCTAGGCTTTATTTTAAGGGACAAGCATTCTTGATCAGCTATATAATGCCTTACTTATAGTATCTTTTGATGATCATAGCTCTTGGTTTCCCAGTTGCTGGTGGTCATCTTTTTATATTTTAAAATGTTATGATTGACAGCTGATGGTCATCTACTTCTAGGCTTATTTTAAGGGACAAGCATTCTTGATCAGCTATATAATGCCTTACTTATAGTATCTTTTGATGATCATAGCTCTTGGTTTTCCCAGCTGCTGGTGGTCATCTCTTTTTATATTTTAAAATGTTATGATTGACAGCTGATGGTCATCTACTTCTAGGCTTTATTTTAAGGGACAAGCATTCTTGATCAGCTATATAATGCCTTACTTATAGTATCTTTTGATGATCATAACTCTTGGTTTCCCAGGATTGCTGGTGGTCATCTTTTTATATTTTAAAATGTTATGATTGACAGCTGATGGTCATCTACTTCTAGGCTTATTTTAAGAGGGACAAGCATTCTTGATCAGCTATATAATGCCTTACTTATAGTATCTTTTGATGATCATAACTCTTGGTTTCCCAGTTGCTGGTGGTCATCTTTTTATATTTTAAAATGTTATGATTGACAGCTGATGGTCATCTACTTCTAGGCTTTATTTTAAGGGACAAGCATTTTTTATCAGCTATATATAATGCCTTACTTATAGTATCTTTTGATGATCATAGCTCTTGGTTTCCCAGTTGCTGGTGGTCATCTTTTTATATTTTAAAATGTTATGATTGACAGCTGATGGTCATCTACTTCTAGGCTTTATTTTTAAGGGACAAGCATTCTTGATCAGCTATATAATGCCTTACTTATAGTATCTTTTGATGATCATAGCTCTTGGTTTCCCAGTTGCTGGTGGTCATCTTTTATATTTTAAAATGTTATGATTGACAGCTGATGGTCATCTACTTCTAGGCTTTATTTTTAAGGGACAAACATTCTTGATCAGCTATATAATGCCTTATATCTTTTGATGATCACTTGGCTTCTTGGTTTCCCAGTTGCTGGTGGTCATCTTTTTATATTTTAAAATGTTATGATTGACAGCTGATGGTCATCTACTTCTGAGCTTTATTTTAAGGGATGGCATTTTTATCAGCTATATAATGCCTTACTTGTAGTATCTTTTGATGATCATAGCTCTTGGTTTCCCAGTTGCTGGTGGTCATCTTTATATTTTAAAATGTTATGATTGACAGCTGATGGTCATCTACTTCTAGGCTTTATTTTAAGGGACAAGCATTCTTGATCAGCTATATAATGCCTTACTTATAGTATCTTTTGATGATCATAGCTCTTGGTTTCCCAGTTGCTGGTGGTCATCTTTTTATATTTTAAAATGTTATGATTGACAGCTGATGGTCATCTACTTCTAGGCTTTATTTTAGGGACAAGCATTCTTGATCAGCTATATAATGCCTTACTTATAGTATCTTTTGATGATCATAACTCTTGGTTTCCCAGTTGCTGGTGGTCATCTTTTTATATTCAAATGTTATGATTGACAGCTGATGGTCATCTACTTCTAGGCTTTATTTTAAGGGACAAGCATTTTTTATCAGCTATATAATGCCTTACTTATAGTATCTTTTGATGATCATAACTCTTGGTTTCCCAGTTGCTGGTGGTCATCTTTTTATATTTTAAAATGTTATGATTGACAACTGATAGTCATCTCTTTCTAGGCTTTATTTTAAGGGACAAGCATTTTTTATCAGCTATATAATGCCTTACTTATAGTATCTTTTGATGATCATAGCTCTTGGTTTCCCAGTTGCTGGTGGTCATCTTTTTATATTCAAATGTTATGATTGACAGCTGATGGTCATCTACTTCTAGGCTTTATTTTAAGGGACAAGCATTTTTTATCAGCTATATAATGCCTTACTTATAGTATCTTTTGATGATCATAGCTCTTGGTTTCCAGTTGCTGGTGGTCATCTTTTTATATTTTTAAAAATGTTATGAATGACAGCTGATAGTCATCTACTTCTAGGCTTTATTTTAAGGGACAAGCATTTTGATCAGCTATATAATGCCTTACTTATAGTATCTTTTGATGATCATAGCTCCTGGTTTCCCAGTTGCTGGTGGTCATCTTTTTATATTTTAAAATGTTATGATTGACAGCTGATGGTCATCTACTTCTAGGCTTTATTTTAAGGGACAAGCATTCTTGATCAGCTATATAATGCCTTACTTATAGTATCTTTTGATGATCATAACTCTTGGTTTCCCAGTTGCTGGTGGTCATCTTTTATATTTAAAATGTTATGATTGACAGCTGATGGTCATCTACTTCTAGGCTTTATTTTAAGGGACAAGCATTTTTTATCAGCTATATAATGCCTTACTTATAGTATCTTTTGATGATCATAACTCTTGGTTTCCCAGTTCCTGGTGGTCATCTTTTTATATTTTAAAATGTTATGATTGACAGCTGATAGTCATCTGTTCCTGAGCTTTATTTTAAGGGACAAACATTTTTTATCAGCTATATAATGCCTTACTTATAGTATCTTTTGATGATCATAACTCTTGGTTCCCAGTTGCTGGTGGTCATCTTTTTATATTTTAAAATGTTATGATTGACAGCTGATGGTCATCTACTTCTAGGCTTTATTTTAAGGGACAAGCATTCTTGATCAGCTATATAATGCCTTACTTATAGTATCTTTTGATGATCATAACTCTTGGTTTCCCAGTTGCTGGTGGTCATCTTTTTATATTTTAAAATGTTATGATTGACGGCAGTGGTCTACTTCTAGGCTTTATTTTAAGGGACAAAGCATTCTTGATCAGCTATATAATGCCTTACTTATAGTATCTTTTGATGATCATAGCTCTTGGTTTCCCAAAGTTGCTGGTGGTCATCTTTTTATATTTTAAAATGTTATGATTGACAGCTGATGGTCATCTACTTCTAGGCTTTATTTTAAGGGACAAGCATTCTTGATCAGCTATATAATGCCTTACTTATAGTATCTTTTGATGATCATAGCTCTTGGTTTCCCAGTTGCTGGTGGTCATCTTTTTATATTTTAAAATGTTATGATTGATAGCTGATGGTCATCCTACTTCTAGGCTTTATTTTAAGGGACAAGCATTCTTGATCAGCTATATAATGCCTTACTTATAGTATCTTTTGATGATCATAGCTCTTGGTTTCCCAGCTGCTGGTGGTCATCTTTTTATATTTTAAAATGTTATGATTGACAGCTGATGGTCATCTACTTCTAGGCTTTATTTTAAGGGACAAACTTCTTGATCAGCTATATAATGCCTTACTTATAGTATCTTTTGATGATCATAACTCTTGGTTTCCCAGTTGCTGGTGGTCATCTTTTTATATTTTAAAATGTTATGATTGACAGCTGATGGTCATCTACTTCTAGGCTTTATTTTAAGGGACAAGCATTCTTGATCAGCTATATAATGCCTTACTTATAGTATCTTTTGATGATCATAACTCTTGGTTTCCCAGTTGCTGGTGGTCATCTTTATATTTTAAAATGTTATGATTGACAGCTGATAGTCATCTACTTCTAGAGCTTTATTTTAAGGGACAAGCATTTTTGTCAACTATATAATGCCTTACTTATAGTATCTTTTTGATGATCATAACTCTTGGTTTCCCAGGAATTTGCTGGTGGTCATCTTTTTATATTTTAAAATGTTATGATTGACAGCTGATGGTCATCTACTTCTAGGCTTTATTTTTAAGGGACAAGCATTCTTGATCAGCTATATAATGCCTTACTTATAGTATCTTTTGATGATCATAGCTCTTGGTTTCCCAGTTGCTGGTGGTCATCTTTTTATATTTTAAAATGTTTTGATTGACAGCTGATGGTCATCTACTTCTAGGCTTTATTTTAAGGGACAAGCATTTTTGATCAGCTATATAATGCCTTACTTATAGTATCTTTTGATGATCATAACTCTTGGTTTCCCAGTTGCTGGTGGTCATCTTTTTATATTTTAAAATGTTATGATTGACAGCTGATGGTCATCTACTTCTAGGCTTTATTTTAAGGGACAAGCATTTTTTATCAGCTATATAATGCCTTACTTATAGTATCTTTGATGATCATAGCTCTTGGTTTCCCAGTTGCTGGTGGTCATCTTTTTATATTTTAAAATGTTATGATTGACAGCTGATGGTCATCTACTTCTAGGCTTTATTTTAAGGGACAAGCATTCTTGATCAGCTATATAATGCCTTACTTATAGTATCTTTTGATGATCATAGCTCTTGGGTTTCCCAGTTGCTGGTGGTCATCTTTTTATATTTTAAAATGTTATGATTAAAACTTGTGATGGTCATCTACTTCTAGGCTTTATTTTAAGGGACAAGCATTCTTGATCAGCTATATAATGTAGCACTTGCCAGTATCTTTTGATGATCATAGCTCTTGGTTTCCCAGTTGCTGGTGGTCATCTTTTTATATTTAAAATGTTATGATTGACAGCTGATGGTCATCTACTTCTAGGCTTTATTTTTAGGGACAAGCATTCTTGATCAGCTATATAATGCCTTACTTATAGTATCTTTTGATGATCATAAGCTCTTGGTTTCCCAGTTGCTGGTGGTCATCTTTTTATATTTGGAAATGTTATGATTGACAGCTGATGGTCATCTACTTCTAGGCTTTATTTTAAGGGACAGCATTCTGATCAGCTATATAATGCTTACTTATAGTATCTTTTGATGTAGCTCTTGGTTTCCCAGCTGCTGGTGGTCATCTTTTTATATTTTAAAATGTTATGATTGACAGCTGATGGTCATCTACTTCTGACTTTATTTTAAGGGACAAGCATTCTTGATCAGCTATATAATGCCTTACTTATAGTATCTTTTGATGATCATAACTCTTGGTTTCCCAGTTGCTGGTGGTCATCTTTTTATATTTTAAAATGTTATGATTGACAGCTGATGGTCATCTACTTCTAGGCTTTATTTTAAGGGACAAGCATTCTTGATCAGCTATATAATGCGCGCGCTAGTATCTTTTGATGATCATAACTCTTGGTTTCCCAGTTGCTGGTGGTCATCTTTTCATATTTAAAATGTTATGATTGACAGCTGATGGTCATCTGCTTCTGGAAGAGCTTTGTACAGGACAAGCTTGTTCTTGATCAGCTATATAATGCCTTACTTATGATATCTTTTGATGATCATAACTCTTGGTTTCCCAGTTGCTGGTGGTCATCTTTTTATATTTTAAAATGTTATGATTGACAGCTGATGTGGTCTGTCTACTTCTAGGCTTTATTTTAAGGGACAAGCATTCTTGATCAGAAAAAACTACATATAATGCCTTACTTATAGTATCTTTTGATGATCATAACTCTTGGTTTCCCAGTTGCTGGTGGTGTCTTTTTATATTTTAAAATGTTATGATTGACAGCTGATGGTCATCTACTTCTAGGCTTTATTTTAAGGGACAAGCATTTTTATCAGCTATATAATGCCTTACTTATAGTATCTTTTGATGATCATAGCTCTTGGTTTCCCAGTTGCTGGTGGTCATCTTTTTATATTTTAAAATGTTATGATTGACAGCTGGTGGTCATCTACTTCTAGGCTTTATTTTAAGGGACAAAGCATTCTTGATCAGCTATATAATGCCTTACTTATAGTATCTTTTGATGATCCATGTCTTGGTTTCCCAGTTGCTGGTGGTCATCTTTTTATATTTTAAAATGTTATGATTGACAGCTGATGGTCATCTACTTCTAGGCTATTTTAAGGGACAAGCATTTTTTATCAGCTATATAATGCCTTACTTATAGTATCTTTTGATGATCATAACTCTTGGTTTCCCAGTTGCTGGTGGTCATCTTTTTATATTTTAAAATGTTATGATTGACAACTGATAGTCATCTATTTCTAGGCTTTATTTTAGGACGAAACCATTTTTATCAGCTATATAATGCCTTACTTATGGTATGTTTTGGGTAGTCATAGCTCTTGGTTTCCCAGTTGCTGGTGGTCATCTTTTTATTTTTTAAAATGTTATGATTGACAGCTGATGGTCATCTACTTCTAGGCTTTATTTTAAGGGACAAGCATTTTATCAGCTATATAATGCCTTACTTATACAGTATCTTTAAGTGATCATAACTCTTGGTTTCAGTTGTCTTGAGGGTGGTCATCTTTTTATATTTTAAAATGTTATGAATGACAGCTGATAGTCATCTACTTCTAGGCTTTATTTTAAAGGGACAAGCATTTTTGATCAAAAGCTATATAATGCCTTACTTATAGTATCTTTTGATGATCATAGCTCTTGGTTTTCAGTTTGCTGGTGGTCATCTTTTTATATTTTAAAATGTTATGATTGACAGCTGATGGTCATCTACTTCTAGGCTTTATTTTAAGGGACAAGCATTCTTGATCAATATATAATGCCTTACTTATAGTATCTTTTGATGATCATAACTCTTGGTTTCCCAGTTGCTGGTGGTCATCTTTTTATATTTTAAAATGTTATGATTGACAGCTGATGGTCATCTACTTCTAGGCTTTATTTTAAGGGACAAGCATTTTTTATCGTATATAATGCCTTACTTATATTGTTACAGTGATCATAACTCTTGGTTTCCCAGTTGCTGGTGGTCATCTTTTTATATTTTAAAAAATGTTATGATTGACAGCTGATGGTCATCTACTTCTAGGCTTTATTTTAAGAGGACAAGCATTCTTGATCAGCTGTATAATGCCTTACTTATAGTATCTTTTGATGATCATAGCTCTTGGTTTCCCAGTTGCTGGTGGTCATCTTTTTATATTTTAAAATGTTATGATTGACAGCTGATGGTCATCTACTTCAAGGCTTTGTTTGAGGACAAGCATTCTTGATCAGCTATATAATGCCTTACTTATAGTATCTTTTGATGATCATAGCTCTTGGTTTCCCAGTTGCTGGTGGTCATCTTTTTATATTTTAAAATGTTATGATTGACAGCTGATGGTCATCTACTTCTAGGCTTTATTTTTAAAGGACAAGCATTCTTGATCAGCTATATAATGCCTTACGTATAGTATCTTTTGATGATCATAACTCTTGGTTTCCCAGTTGCTGGTGGTCATCTTTTTATATTTTAAAATGTTATGATTGACAGCTGATGGTCATCTACTTCTAGGCTTTATTTTAAGGGACAAGCATTCTTGATCAGCTATATAATGCCTTACTTATGAAGCTATGTCTTTTGATGATCATAACTCTTGGTTTCAGTTGCTGGTGGTCACATCTTTTTATATTTTAAAATGTTATGATTGACAGCTGATGGTCATCTACTTCTAGGCTTTATTTTAAGGGACAAGCATTCTTGATCAGCTATATAATGCCTTACTTATAGTATCTTTTGATCATAACTCTTGGTTTCCCAGTTGCTGGTGATAAATATTTTTTATATTTAAAATATTTATGATTGACAGCTGATGGTCATCTACTTCTAGGCTTTATTTTAAGGGACAAGCATTCTTGATCAGCTATATAATGCCTTACTTATAGTATCTTTTGATGATCACTCTTGGTTTCAGTTGCTGGTGGTCATCTTTTTATATTTTTAAATGTTATGATTGACAGCTGATGGTCATCTACTTCTAGGCTTTATTTTTAAGGGACAAGCATTTTTATCAGCTATATAATGCCTTACTTATATTATCTTTTGATGATCATAGCTCTTGGTTTCCCAGTTGCTGGTGGTCATCTTTTTATGTTATACAAATGTTATGATTGACAGTAGGTAGATGTAATGTAGCTAGGCTTTATTTTAAGGGTTAAGCATTCTGAGTCATTTATACAATGCCTTACTTATGGTATCTTTTGATGATCATAGCTCTTGGTTTCCCAGTTGCTGGTGGTCATCTTTTTATATTTTAAAATGTTATGATTGACAACTGATAGTCATCTATTTCTAGGCTTTATTTTAAGGGACAAGCAATTTTTTATCAGCTATATAATGCCTTACTTATAGTATCTTTTGATGATCATAGCTCTTGGTTTCCAGTTGCTGGTGGTCATCTTTTTATATTTTTAAAATGTTATGATTGACAGCTGATGGTCATCTACTTCTAGGCTTTATTTTAAGGGACAAGCATTTTTTATCAGCTATATAATGCCTTACTTATAGTATCTTTTGATGATCATAGCTCTTGGTTTCAAGGTTATAAGTGTGATAAATATTTTTATATTTTAAAATGTTATGAATGACAGCTGATAGTCATCTACTTCTAGGCTTTATTTTAAGGGACAAGCATTTTTTGATCAGCTATATAATGCCTTACTTATAGTATCTTTTGATGATCATAGCTCTTGGTTTCCCAGTTGCTGGTGGTCATCTTTTTATATTTTAAAATGTTATGATTATTTGCTGATGGTCTGTCTACTTCTAGGCTTTATTTTAAGGGACAAGCATTCTTGATCAGCTATATAATGCCTTACTTATAGTATCTTTTGATGATCATAACTCTTGGTTTCCAGTTGCTGGTGGTCATCTTTTTATATTTTAAAATGTTTTGATTGACAGCTGATGGTCATCTACTTCTAGGCTTTATTTTAAGGGACAAGCATTCTTGATCAGCTATATAATGCCTTACTTATAGTATCTTTTGATGATCATAACTCTTGGTTTCCCAGTTGCTGGTGGTCATCTTTTTATATTTTAAAATGTTATGATTGACAGCTGATGGTCATCTACTTCTAGGCTTTATTTTAAGGGACAAGCATTTTTTATCAGCTTTCTATTACCACTTACTTATAGTATCTTTTGATGATCTTAACTCTTGGTTTCCCAGTTGCTGGTGGTCATCTTTTTATATTTTAAAATGTTATGATTGACAACTGATAGTCATCTATTTCTAGGCTTTATTTTAAGGGACAAGCATTTTTTATCAGCTATATAATGCCTTACTTATAGTATCTTTTGATGATCATAGCTCTTGGTTTCCCAGTTGCTGGTGGTCATCTTTGCATATTTTAAAATGTTATGATTGACAGCTGATGGTCATCTACTTCTAGGCTTTATTTTAAAAGGACAAGCATTTTTTATCAGCTATATAATGCCTTACTTATAGTATCTTTTGATGATCATAGCTCTTGGTTTCCCAGTTGCTGGTGGTCATCTTTTTATATTTTTAAAATGTTATGATTGACAGCTGATAGTCATCTACTTCTAGGCTTTATTTTAAGGTTAACTGTTTTTGTCTTTATATAATGCCTTACTTATAGTATCTTTTGATGATCATAACTCTGATTTTGATTCTTAATTGTCATCTTTTTATATTTTAAAATGTTATGATTGACAGCTGATAGTCATCTATTTCTAGGCTTTATTTTAAGGGACAAGCATTTTTTATCAGCTATATAATGCCTTACTTATAGTATCTTTTGATGATCATAACTCTTGGTTTCCCAGTTGCTGGTGGTCATCTTTTTATATTTTAAAATGTTATGATTGACAGCTGATGGTCATCTACTTCTAGGCTTTCATTTTAAGGGACAAGCATTTTTATCAGCTATATAATGCCTTACTTATAGTATCTTTTGATGATCATAGCTCTTGGTTTTCCCAGTTGCTGGTGGTCATCTTTTTATATTTTAAAATGTTATGATTGACAGCTGATGGTCATCTACTTCTAGGCTTTATTTTAAGGGACAAGCATTTTTTATCAGCTATATAATGCCTTACTTATAGTATCTTTTTGATGATCATAACTCTTGGTTTCCCAGTTGCTGGTGGTCATCTTTTTATATTTTAAAATGTTATGATTGACATCTGATGGTCATCTACTTTAGGCTTATTTTAAGGGACAAGCATTCTTGATCAGCTATATAATGCCTTACTTATAGTATCTTTTGATGATCATAGCTCTTGGTTTCCCAGTTGCTGGTGGTCATCTTTTTATATTTTAAAATGTTATGATTGACAGCTGATGGTCATCTACTTCTAGGCTTTATTTTAAGGGACAAGCATTTTTTATCAGCTATATAATGCCTTACTTATAGTATCTTTTGATGATCATAACTCTTGATTTTCCCAGTTCTGGTGGTCATCCTTTTTATATTTTAAAATGTTATGATTGACAGCTGATAGTCATCTATTTCTAGGCTTTATTTTAAGGGACAAGCATTTTTTATCAGCTATATAATGCCTTACTTATAGTATCTTTTGATGATCATAACTCTTGGTTTCCCAGTTGCTGGTGGTCATCTTTTTATATTTTAAAATGTTATGATTGACAGCTGATGGTCATCTACTTCTAGGTATTTTATTTTAAGGGACAAGCATTTTTTATGAGCTATATAATGCCTTACTTATAGTATCTTTTGATGATCTTAGCTCTTGGTTTCCCAGTTGCTGGTGGTCATCTTTTTATATTTTTAAAATGTTATGATTGACAGCCTGATGGTCATCTACTTCTAGGCTTTATTTTTAAGGGACAAGCATTCTTGATCAGCTATATAATGCCTTGCCCTGCGTATATTTTTGATGATCATAGCTCTTGGTTTCCCAGTTGCTGGTGGTCATCTTTTTATATTTTTAAAAATGTTATGATTGACAGCTGATGGTCATCTACTTCTAGGCTTTATTTTAAGGGACAAGCCATTCTTAGTCAGCTATATAATGCCTTACTTATATTATCTTTTGATGATCATAGCTCTTGGTTTCCCAGGTGCTGGTGGTCATCTTTTTGTATTTTTAAATATTATGATTGACAGCTGATGGTCATCTACTTCCTAGGCTTTATTTTAAGGGACCGGCTTGTTCTTGATCAGCTATATAATACCTTACTTATGACTCATCTTTTGATGATCATAGCTCTTGGTTTCCCAGTTGCTGGTGGTCATCTTTTTATGTTTTAAAATGTTATGAATTCAACTGACTGATGGTCATCTACTTCTAGGCTTTATTTTAAGGGACAAGCATTCTTGATCAGCTATATAATGCCTTACTTATAGTATCTTTTGATGATCATAACTCTTGGTTTCCCAGTTGCTGGTGGTCATCTTTTTATATTTTAAAATATTATGATTGACAGCTGATGGTCATCTACTTCTAGGCTTTATTTTAAGGGACAAGCATTCTTGATCGGCTATGTAATGCCTTACTTATAGTATCTTTTGATGATCATAACTCTTGGTTTCCCAGTTGCTGGTTGTCATCTTTTTATATTTTAAAATGTTATGATTGACAACTGATAGTCATCTATTTGACTTTATTTTAAGGGACAAGCATTTTTTATCAGCTATATAATGCCTTACTTATAGTATCTTTTGATGATCATAGCTCTTGGTTTTCCCAGTTGCTGGTGGTCATCTTTTTATATTTTTAAAATGTTATGATTGACAGCTGATGGTCATCTGCTTCTGGGCTTTATTTTAAGGGACAAAATTTTTATCAGCTATATAATGCCTTACTTATAGTATCTTTTGATGATCATAGCTCTTGGTTTCCCAGTTGCTGGTGGTCATCTTTTTATATTTTAAAATGTTATGATTGACAGCTGATAGTCATCTACTTCTAGGCTTTATTTTAAGGACTGGCATTTTTTATCAGCTATATAATGCACTTGTTTTTCCATAGTATCTTTGATGATCATAACTCTTGGTTTCCCAGTTCCTGGTGGTCATCTTTTTATATTTTAAAATGTTATGATTGACAGCTGATAGTCATCTATTTCTAGGCTTTATTTTAAGGGACAAGCATTTTTTGTGAGCTATATAATGCCTTACTTATAGTATCTTTTGATGATCATAACTCTTGGTTTCCCAGTTGCTGGTGGTCATCTTTTTATATTTTAAAATGTTATGATTGACAGCTGATGGTCATCTACTTCTAGGCTTTATTTTAAGGGACAAGCATTTTTTATCAGCTATATAATGCCTTACTTATAGTATCTTTTGATGATCATAGCTCTTGGTTTCCCAGTTGCTGGTGGTCATCTTTTTATATTTTAAAATGTTATGATTGACAGCTGATAGTCATCTATTTCTAGGCTTTATTTTAAGGGACAAGCATTTTTTATCAGCTATATAATGCCTTACTTATAGTATCTTTTGATGATCATAACTCTTGGTTTCCCAGTTGCTGGTGGTCATCTTTTTATATTTTAAAATGTTATGATTGACAGCTGATGGTCATCTACTTCTAGGCTTTATTTTAAGGGACAAGCATTTTTTATCAGCTATATAATGCCTTACTTATAGTATCTTTTGATGATCATAGCTCTTGGTTTCCCAGTTGCTGGTGGTCATCTTTTTATATTTTAAAATGTTATGATTGACAGCTGATGGTCATCTACTTCTAGGCTTTATTTTAAGGGACAAGCATTCTTGATCAGCTATATAATGCCTTACTTATAGTATCTTTTGATGATCATAGCTCTTGGTTTCCCAGTTGCTGGTGGTCATCTTTTTATATTTTAAAATGTTATGATTGACAGCTGATGGTCATCTACTTCTAGGCTTTATTTTAAGGGACAAGCATTCTTGATCAGCTATATAATGCCTTACTTATATTATCTTTTGATGATCATAGCTCTTGGTTTCCCAGTTGCTGGTGGTCATCTTTTTATATTTTAAAATGTTATGATTGACAGCTGATGGTCATCTACTTCTAGGCTTTATTTTAAGGGACAAGCATTCTTGATCAGCTATATAATGCCTTACTTATAGTATCTTTTGATGATCATAGCTCTTGGTTTCCCAGTTGCTGGTGGTCATCTTTTTATATTTTAAAATGTTATGATTGACAGCTGATGGTCATCTACTTCTAGGCTTTATTTTAAGGGACAAGCATTCTTGATCAGCTATATAATGCCTTACTTATAGTATCTTTTGATGATCATAACTCTTGGTTTCCCAGTTGCTGGTGGTCATCTTTTTATATTTTAAAATGTTATGATTGACAGCTGATGGTCATCTACTTCTAGGCTTTATTTTAAGGGACAAGCATTCTTGATCAGCTATATAATGCCTTACTTATAGTATCTGTTGATGATCATAACTCTTGGTTTCCCAGTTGCTGGTTGTCATCTTTTTATATTTTAAAATGTTATGATTGACAACTGATAGTCATCTATTTCTAGGCTTTATTTTAAGGGACAAGCATTTTTTATCAGCTATATAATGCCTTACTTATAGTATCTTTTGATGATCATAGCTCTTGGTTTCCCAGTTGCTGGTGGTCATCTTTTTATATTTTAAAATGTTATGATTGACAGCTGATGGTCATCTACTTCTAGGCTTTATTTTAAGGGACAAGCATTTTTTATCAGCTATATAATGCCTTACTTATAGTATCTTTTGATGATCATAGCTCTTGGTTTCCCAGTTGCTGGTGGTCATCTTTTTATATTTTAAAATGTTATGATTGACAGCTGATAGTCATCTACTTCTAGGCTTTATTTTAAGGGACAAGCATTTTTTATCAGCTATATAATGCCTTACTTATAGTATCTTTTGATGATCATAACTCTTGGTTTCCCAGTTCCTGGTGGTCATCTTTTTATATTTTAAAATGTTATGATTGACAGCTGATAGTCATCTATTTCTAGGCTTTATTTTAAGGGACAAGCATTTTTTATCAGCTATATAATGCCTTACTTATAGTATCTTTTGATGATCATAACTCTTGGTTTCCCAGTTGCTGGTGGTCATCTTTTTATATTTTAAAATGTTATGATTGACAGCTGATGGTCATCTACCTCTAGGCTTTATTTTAAGGGACAAGCATTTTTTATGAGCTATATAATGCCTTACTTATAGTATCTTTTGATGATCATAGCTCTTGGTTTCCCAGTTGCTGGTGGTCATCTTTTTATATTTTAAAATGTTATGATTGACAGCTGATGGTCATCTACTTCTAGGCTTTATTTTAAGGGACAAGCATTCTTGATCAGCTATATAATGCCTTACTTATAGTATCTTTTGATGATCATAGCTCTTGGTTTCCCAGTTGCTGGTGGTCATCTTTTTATATTTTAAAATGTTATGATTGACAGCTGATGGTTATCTACTTCTAGGCTTTATTTTAAGGGACAAGCATTCTTGATCAGCTATATAATGCCTTACTTATAGTATCTTTTGATGATCATAGCTCTTGGTTTCCCAGTTGCTGGTGGCTATCTTTTTATATTTAAAAATGTTATGATTTATTGTTGATGGTCATCTACTTCTAGGCTTTATTTAAGGGACAAGCATTCTTGACCAGCTATATAATGCCTTACTTATAGTATCTTTTGATGATCATAGCTCTTGGTTTCCCAGTTGCTGGTGGTCATCTTTTTATATTTTAAAAATGTTATGATTGACAGCTGATGGTCATCTACTTCTAGGCTTTATTTTAAGGGACAAGCATTCTTGATCAGCTATATAATGCCTTACTTATAGTATCTTTGGATGATCATAGCTCTGGTTTCCCAGTTGCTGGTGGTCATCTTTTTATATTTTAAAATGTTATGATTGACAGCTGATGGTCATCTACTTCTAGGCTTTATTTTAAGGGACAAGCATTCTTGATCACCTATATAATGCCTTACTTATAGTATCTTTTGATGATCATAGCTCTTGGTTTCCCAGTTGCTGGTGGTCATCTTTTTATATTTTAAAATGTTATGATTGACAGCTGATGGTCATCTACTTCTAGGCTTTATTTTAAGGACAAGCATTCTTGATCAGCTATATAATGCCTTACTTATAGTATCTTTTGATGATCATAGCTCTTGGTTTCCCAGTTGCTGGTGGTCATCTTTTTATATTTTAAAATGTTATGATTGACAGCTGATGGTCATCTACTTCTAGGCTTTATTTTAAGGGACAAGCATTCTTGATCAGCTATATAATGCCTTACTTATAGTATCTTTTGATGATCATAGCTCTTGGTTTCCCAGTTGCTGGTGGTCATCTTTTTATATTTTAAAATGTTATGATTGACAGCTGATGGTCATCTACTTCTAGGCTTTATTTTAAGGGACAAGCATTCTTGATCAGCTATATAATGCCTTACTTATAGTATCTTTTGATGATCATAGCTCTTGGTTTCCCAGTTGCTGGTGGTCATCTTTTTATATTTTAAAATGTTATGATTGACAGCTGATGGTCATCTACTTCTAGGCTTTATTTTAAGGGACAAGCATTCTTGATCAGCTATATAATGCCTTACTTCTATAGTATCTTTTGATGATCATAGCCTTTGGTTTCAGTTGCTGGTGGTCATCTTTTTATATTTTAAAATGTTATGATTGACAGCTGATGGTCATCTACTTCTAGGCTTTATTTTAAGGGACAAGCATTCTTGATCAGCTATATAATGCCTTACTTATAGTATCTTTTGATGACTATAGCTCTTGGTTTCCCAGTTGCTGGTGGTCATCTTTTTATATTTTAAAATGTTATGATTGACAGCTGATGGTCATCTACTAGGCTTTATTTTAAGGGACAAGCATTCTTGATCAGCTATATAATGCCTTACTTATAGTATCTTGATGATCATAGCTCTTGGTTTCCCAGTTGCTGGTGGTCATCTTTTTATATTTTAAAATGTTATGATTGACAGCTGATGGTCATCTACGTCTAGGCTTTATTTTAAGGGACAAGCATTTTTAATCAGCTATATAATGCCTTACTTATAGTATCTTTTGATGATCATAACTCTTGGTTTCCCAGTTGCTGGTGGTCATCTTTTTATATTTTAAAATGTTATGATTGACAGCTGATGGTCATCTACTTCTAGGCTTTATTTTAAGGGACAAGCATTCTTGATCAGCTATATAATGCCTTACTTATAGTATCTTTTGATGATCATAGCTCTTGGTTTCCCAGTTGCTGGTGGTCATCTTTTTATATTTTAAAATGTTATGATTGACAGCTGATGGTCATCTACTTCTAGGCTTTATTTCAAGGGACAAGCATTCTTGATCAGCTATATAATGCCTTACTTATAGTATCTTTTGATGATCATAGCTCTTGGTTTCCCAGTTGCTGGTGGTCATCTTTTTATATTTTAAAATGTTATGATTGACAGCTGATGGTCATCTACTTAGGCTTTATTTTAAGGGACAAGCATTTCTGATCAGCTATATAATGCCTTACTTATAGTATCTTTTGATGATCATAGCTCTTGGTTTCCCAGTTGCTGGTGGTCATCTTTTTATATTTTAAAATGTTATGATTGACAGCTGATGGTCATCTACTTCTAGGCTTTATTTTAAGGGACAAGCATTCTTGATCAGCTATATAATGCCTTACTTATAGTATCTTTTTGATGATCATAGCTCTTGGTTTCCCAGTTGCTGGTGGTCATCTTTTTATATTTTAAAATGTTATGATTGACAGCTGATGGTCATCTACTTCTAGGCTTTATTTTAAGGGACAAAGCATTCTTGATCAGCTATAATGCCTTACTTATAGTATCTTTTGATGATCATAACTCTTGGTTTCCCAGTTGCTGGTGGTCATCTTTTTATATTTTAAAATGTTATGATTGACAGCTGATGGTCATCTACTTCTAGGCTTTATTTTAAGGGACAAGCATTTTTTATCAGCTATATAATGCCTTACTTATATTATCTTTTGATGATCATAGCTCTTGGTTTCCCAGTTGCTGGTGGTCATCTTTTTATATTTTAAAATGTTATGATTGACAGCTGATGGTCATCTGCTTCTAGGCTTTATTTTAAGGGACAAGCATTCTTGATCAGCTATATAATGCCTTACTTATAGTATCTTTTGATGATCATAGCTCTTGGTTTCCAGTTGCTGGTGGTCATCTTTATATTTTAAAATGTTATGATTGACAACTGATAGTCATCTATTTCTAGGCTTTATTTTAAGGGACAAGCAATTTTTATCAGCTATATAATGCCTTACTTATAGTATCTTTTGATGATCATAGCTCTTGGTTTCCCAGTTGCTGGTGGTCATCTTTTTATATTTTAAAATGTTATGATTGACAGCTGATGGTCATCTACTTCTAGGCTTTATTTTAAGGGACAAGCATTTTTTATCAGCTATATAATGCCTTACTTATAGTATCTTTGATGATCATAGCTCTGGTTTCCCAGTTGCTGGTGGTCATCTTTTTATATTTTAAAATGTTATGAATGACAGCTGATAGTCATCTACTTCTTAGGCTTTATTTTAAGGGACAAGCATTTTGATCAGCTATATAATGCCTTTACTTATAGTATCTTTTGATGATCATAGCTCTTGGTTTCCCAGTTGCTGGTGGTCATTTCTTTATATTTTAAAATGTTATGATTGACAGCTGATGGTCATCTACTTCTAGGCTTTATTTTAAGGGACAAGCATTCTTGATCAGCTATATAATGCCTTACTTATAGTATCTTTTGATGATCATAACTCTTGGTTTCCCAGTTGCTGGTGGTCATCTTTTTATATTTTAAAATGTTTTGATTGACAGCTGATGGTCATCTACTTCTAGGCTTTATTTTAAGGGACAAGCATTCTTGATCAGCTATATAATGCCTTACTTATAGTATCTTTTTTGATGACTAACTCTTGGTTTCCCAGTTGCTGGTGGTCATCTTTTTATATTTTAAAATGTTATGATTGACAGCTGATGGTCATCTACTTCTAGGCTTTATTTTTAAGGGACAAGCATTTTTTATCAGCTATATAATGCCTTACTTATAGTATCTTTTGATGATCATAACTCTTGGTTTCCCAGTTGCTGGTGGTCATCTTTTTATATTTTAAAATGTTATGATTGACAACTGATAGTCATCTATTTCTAGGCTTTATTTTAAGGGACAAGCATTTTTTATCAGCTATATAATGCCTTACTTATAGTATCTTTTGATGATCATAGCTCTTGGTTTCCCAGTTGCTGGTGGTCATCTTTTTATATTTTAAAATGTTATGATTGACAGCTGATGGTCATCTACTTCTAGGCTTTATTTTAAGGACAAGCATTTTTTATCAGCTATATAATGCCTTACTTATAGTATCTTTTGATGATCATAGCTCTTGGTTTCCAGTTGCTGGTGGTCATCTTTTTATATTTTAAAATGTTATGATTGACAGCTGATAGTCATCTACTTCTAGGCTTTATTTTAAGGGACAAGCATTTTTTATCAGCTATATAATGCCTTACTTATAGTATCTTTTGATGATCATAACTCTTGGTTTCCCAGTTCCTGGTGGTCATCTTTTTATATTTTAAAATGTTATGATTGACAGCTGATAGTCATCTATTTCTAGGCTTTATTTAAGGGACAAGCATTTTTTATCAGCTATATAATGCCTTACTTATAGTATCTTTTGATGATCATAACTCTTATTTCCCAGTTGCTGGTGGTCATCTTTTTATATTTTAAAATGTTATGATTGACAGCTGATGGTCATCTACTTCTAGGCTTTATTTTAAGGACAAGCATTTTTTATCAGCTATATAATGCCTTACTTATAGTATCTTTTGATGATCATAGCTCTTGGTTTCCAGTTGCTGGTGGTCATCTTTTTATATTTTAAAATGTTATGATTGACAGCTGATGGTCATCTACTTCTAGGCTTTATTTTAAGGGACAAGCATTTTTATCAGCTATATAATGCCTTACTTATAGTATCTTTGGATGATCATAACTCTTGGTTTCCCAGTTGCTGGTGGTCATCTTTTTATATTTTAAAAATGTTATGATTGACAGCTGATGGTCATCTACTTCTAGGCTTTATTTTAAGGGACAAAGCATTCTTGATCAGCTATATAATGCCTTACTTATAGTATCTTTTGATGATCATAGCTCTTGGTTTCCCAGTTGCTGGTGGTCATCTTTTTATATTTTAAAATGTTATGATTGACAGCTGATGGTCATCTACTTCTAGGCTTTATTTTTAGGACAAGCATTTTTTATCAGCTATATAATGCCTTACTTATAGTATTCTTTGATGATCATAACTCTTGGTTTCCCAGTTGCTGGTGGTCATCTTTTTATATTTTAAAATGTTATGATTGACAGCTGATGGTCATCTACTTCTAGGCTTTATTTTAAGGGACAAGCATTCTTGATCAGCTATATAATGCCTTACTTATAGTATCTTTTGATGATCATAGCTCTTGGTTTCCCAGTTGCTGGTGGTCATCTTTTTATATTTTAAAATGTTATGATTGACAGCTGATGGTCATCTACTTTGTAGGCTTTATTTTAAGGACAAGCATTCTTGATCAGCTATATAATGCCTTACTTATAGTATCTTTTGATGATCATAGCTCTTGGTTTCCCAGTTGCTGGTGGTCATCTTTTTATATTTTTAAAATGTTATGATTGACAGCTGATGGTCATCTACTTCTAGGCTTTATTTTAAGGACAAGCATTCTTGATCAGCTATATAATGCCTTACTTATAGTATCTTTTGATGATCATAGCTCTTGGTTTCCCAGTTGCTGGTGGTCATCTTTTTATATTTTAAAATGTTATGATTGACAGCTGATGGTCATCTACTTCTAGGCTTTATTTTAAGGGACAAGCATTCTTGATCAGCTTATATAATGCCTTACTTATAGTATCTTTTGATGATCATAACTCTTGGTTTCCCAGTTGCTGGTGGTCATCTTTTTATATTTTAAAATGTTATGATTGACAGCTGATGGTCATCTACTTAGGCTTTATTTTAAGGGACAAGCATTCTTGATCAGCTATATAATGCCTTACTTATAGTATCTTTTGATGATCATAACTCTTTGGTTTCCCAGTTGCTGGTTGTCATCTTTTTATATTTTAAAATGTTATGATTGACAACTGATAGTCATCTATTTCTAGGCTTTATTTTAAGGGACAAGCATTTTTTATCAGCTATATAATGCCTTACTTATAGTATTCTGATGATCATAGCTCTTGGTTTCCCAGTTGCTGGTGGTCATCTTTTTATATTTTAAAATGTTATGATTGACAGCTGATGGTCATCTACTTCTAGGCTTTATTTTAAGGGACAAGCATTTTTTATCAGCTATATAATGCCTTACTTATAGTATCTTTGGATGATCATAGCTCTTGGTTTCCCAGTTGCTGGTGGTCATCTTTTTTATATTTTAAAATGTTATGATTGACAGCTGATAGTCATCTACTTCTAGGCTTTTATTTTAAGGAGCAAGCATTTTTTATCAGCGGTATAATGCCTTACTTATAGTATCTTTTGATGATCATAACTCTTGGTTTCCCAGTTCTGTGGTCATCTTTTTATATTTTAAAATGTTATGATTGACAGCTGATAGTCATCTATTTCTAGGCTTTATTTTAAGGACAAGCATTTTTTATCAGCTATATAATGCCTTACTTATAGTATCTTTTGATGATCATAACTCTTGGTTTCTGCTGCTGGTGGTCATCTTTTTATATTTTAAAATGTTATGATTGGCGTTTCTGATGGTCATCTACTTCTCTAGGCTTTTATTTTTAAGGGACAAAGCATTTTTATCAGCTATATAATGCCTTACTTATATCTTTTGATGATCATAGCTCTTGGTTTCCCAGTTGCTGGTGGTCATCTTTTTATATTTTAAAATGTTATGATTGACAGCTGATGGTCATCTACTTCTAGGCTTTATTTTAAGGGACAAGCATTCTTGATCAGCTATATAATGCCTTACTTATAGTATCTTTTGATGATCATAGCTCTTGGTTTCCCAGTTGCTGGTGGTCATCTTTTTATATTTTAAAATGTTATGATTGACAGCTGATGGTCATCTACTTCTAGGCTTTATTTTAAGGACAAGCATTCTTGATCAGTTATATAATGCCTTACTTATAGTATCTTTTGATGATCATAGCTCTTGGTTTCTGTGCTGCTGGTGGTCATCTTTTTATATTTTAAATGTTATGATTGACAGCTGATGGTCATCTACTTCTAGGCTTTATTTTAAGGGACAAGTATCTTCTGATCAGCTATATAATGCCTTACTTATAGTATCTTTTGATGATCATAGCTCTTGGTTTCCCAGTTGCTGGTGGTCATCTTTTTATATTTTAAAATGTTATGATTGACAGCTGATGGTCATCTACTTCTAGGCTTTATTTTAAGGGACAAGCATTCTTGATCAGCTATATAATGCCTTACTTATAGTATCTTTTGATGATCATAGCTCTTGGTTTCCCAGTTGCTGGTGGTCATCTTTTTATATTTTAAAATGTTATGATTGACAGCTGATGGTCATCTACTTCTAGGCTTTATTTTAAGGGACAAGCATTCTTGATCACCTATATAATGCCTTACTTATAGTATCTTTTTGATGATCATAGCTCTTGGTTTCCCAGTTGCTGGTGGTCATCTTTTTATATTTTAAAATGTTATGATTGACAGCTGATGGTCATCTACTTCTAGGCTTTATTTTAAGGGACAAGCATTCTTGATCAGCTATATACTGCCTTACTTATAGTATCTTTTGATGATCATAGCTCTTGGTTTCCCAGTTGCTGGTGGTCATCTTTTTATATTTTAAAATGTTATGATTGACAGCTGATGGTCATCTACTTCTAGGCTTTATTTTAAGGGACAAGCATTCTTGATCAGCTATATAATGCCTTACTTATAGTATCTTTGGATGATCATAGCTCTTGGTTTCCCAGTTGCTGGTGGTCATCTTTTTATATTTTAAAAATGTTATGATTGACAGCTGATGGTCATCTACTTCTAGGCTTTATTTTAAGGGACAAGCATTCTTGATCAGCTATATAATGCCTTACTGTATCTTTTGATGATCATAGCTCTGGTTTCCCAGTTGCTGGTGGTCATCTTTTTATATTTTAAAATGTTATGATTGACAGCTGATGGTCATCTACTTCTAGGCTTTATTTTAAGGGACAAGCATTCTTGATCAGCTATATAATGCCTTATCATAGTATCTTTTGATGATCATAGCTCTTGGTTTCCCAGTTGCTGGTGGTCATCTTTTTATATTTTAAAATGTTATGATTGACAGCTGATGGTCATCTACTTCTAAATATTTTAAGGGACAAGCATTCTTGATCAGCTATATAATGCCTTACTTATAGTATCTTTTGATGATCATAGCTCTTGGTTTCCTCAGTTGCTGGTGGTCATCTTTTTATATTTTAAAATGTTATGATTGACAGCTGATGGTCATCTACTTCTAGGCTTTATTTTAAGGGACAAGCATTCTTGATCAGCTATATAATGCCTTATCAGTAGTATCTTTTGATGATCATAGCCTTGTTTCCTGCAGAAGCTGTTGGTGGTCATCTTTTTATATTTTAAAATGTTATGATTGACAGCTGATGGTCATCTACGTCTAGGGTTTATTTTAAGGGACAAGCATTTTTAATCAGCTATATAATGCCTTACTTTATAGTATCTTTTGATGATCATAACTCTGGTTTCCCAGTTGCTGGTGGTCATCTTTTATATTTTAAAATGTTATGATTGACAGCTGATGGTCATCTACTTCTAGGCTTTATTTTAAGGGACAAGCATTCTTTGATCAGCTATATAATGCCTTAATTTATATCTTTTGATGATCATAGCTCTTGGTTTCCCAGTTGCTGGTGGTCATCTTTTTATATTTTAAAATGTTATGATTGACAGCTGATGGTCATCTACTTCTAGGCTTTATTTTAAGGGACAAGCATTCTTGATCAGCTATATAATGCCTTACTTATAGTATCTTTTGATGATCATAGCTCTTGGTTTCCCAGTTGCTGGTGGTCATCTTTTTATATTTTAAAATGTTATGATTGACAGCTGATGGTCATCTACTTCTAGGCTTTATTTTAAGGGACAAGCATTCTTGATCAGCTATATAATGCCTTACTTATAGTATCTTTTGATGATCATAGCTCTTGGTTTCCCTAAAGCTGCTGGTGGTCATCTTTTATATTTTAAAATGTTATGATTGACAGCTGATGGTCATCTACTTCTAGGCTTTATTTTAAGGACAAGCATTCTTGATCAGCTATATAATGCCTTACTTATAGTATCTTTTGATGATCATAGCTCTTGGTTTCCCAGTTGCTGGTGGTCATCTTTTTATATTTTAAAATGTTATGATTGACAGCTGATGGTCATCTACTTCTAGTTTTATTTTAAGGACAAGCATTCTTGATCAGCTATATAATGCCTTACTTATAGTATCTTTTGGATGATCATAACTCTTGGTTTCCCAGTTGCTGGTGGTCATCTTTTTATATTTTAAAATGTTATGATTGACAGCTGATGGTCATCTACTTCTAGGCTTTATTTTAAGGGACAAGCATTTTTTATCAGCTATATAATGCCTTACTTATAGTATCTTTTGATGATCATAATCCTTGGTTTCCCAGTTTGCTGGTGTCATCTTTATATTTTAAAATGTTATGATTGACAGCTGATAGTCATCTATTTCTAGGCTTTATTTTAAGGGACAAGCATTTTTTATCAGCTATATAATGTCATCATAGGTATCTTTTGATGATCATAACTCTTGGTTTCCCCAGTTGCTGGTGGTCATCTTTATATTTTAAAATGTTATGATTGACAGCTGATGGTCATCTACTTCTAGGCTTTATTATAGGAACAAACTCCCACTCTTAAAATACTGGAACCATTATTTCTGTAATGTTCTACATATGGTGTCTTTCAAAGATCCAAACTATTCATGATTCAGTTGCTGGTGTTTCGATTCTTTTCAATTTTGCATCTATATTTGACAAGTGATGTGTTTCTTCTTTTTAGCTTTATTTCAAAGTCACCACCCTTAAAATCCTAGAACTAGTATTTTTATAAGCTTATGTAATGTTCTACATATGGTATCTTTTAATAATCCAAGTGCTTAGTTTCCCACTTGCTGGTGGGTAGGTTCTCCTCTATATCTTGTATTTTAAAGCATTATGATTTACAACACTAGTCAACAAATAAATTTAGACTAATTTTGGGGTTATGAGTCCAAATGTGGTTTCAGATTTGCTCTATCACATCATTTTTTTGTGATATCAGGATATGATATTTTCATGCATTTTGCCGAAAATAATCATTTTCAGCACAGTTTGAAGACTTTTTGGCCGTACATTTTCATATGTAGAGTGTAGAGGATACAAATCCTATATTATCAAACAATTAACTGAAACACAAAAAGTAAAATTGCACACCCGCTAAAATGGATCAGAATGACTGAAAACATTTTGGAAAACCTAAACCAAGGCAAATTTCACAAGCTGGTGTGAAAATTAATATTCTATATTCTGATTGGATAAGAAATAGCAAACTGAACTATGACCCCAGTCAAATTTTCTTAACACCTAAAAAAGGGGTATGCAGTTTGGTCCAACCACATGACCTGCTAAGTACTTATTCCCATCCCTTGACCAGCCAAAGACAGCCAAATGGGAGCAGAGAGAGACAATACACTAAAATGTAACAAAGGTAATTTCAAGTCTGACCAGGACGTAAGGCCGCGTCACACATTCGTTCTCCTCTTCACTCATGCTACTTTCATTTACCTCTTCTTCTCCATCCTCAACATTCTTGCAGTCAGCAAAGAAGACAACAATAACAACAACAACAACAACAAGATACTTCTACTGACTCTGAAATATTAACATTTAATAAGTCCCATTTTCCTTCATTGCTCTAACTTCCTTTTCACTTTCTCGCTGACCATAAAAAAAGGGAAAGGATCACAGATTTTATTAAACACATTCACTACATGCAAGTAGAATTCTGGACATTTAACTCCTTACTACTATTTCTGTGGAACATTTAACTACATGCATTTTCTCTTTGAACATTTTTAATTCTTATAAATTTGTTATTCTGTTTGGTTAATAAAATTTTACTTTAACATACAAAACGAAATATTTTATTCTTCCACATTCCAACATCCAATCTTCAACCTGAAGATATTTTAAATTGTGGGGACTTCGGTTGTGTTTGGCACAAGGCCAATTTGATAAACATCATCGAGGCCGCTACAAGGGACAAGTTTTTCATAGGTTGAATACATTTCTTGAAATAAATAACATTGTATCTTGTATGATGTCTCATTTATTTATTTCTAATTGGCTGGATAGATAAGATTATCATGACAAGCTTCAGTGAAAGAATACTAACATGCAATTGATTCTCAAAGAAAAACAGCTTATCAAGTAAGATACTGTACAGATAGTATAGTATTTACAGAATCTTTAGATCTATGCTATATTATAGTGAATAAGAAATTAAGAATTGAAATCAACCTTCTTCTTCACTTTTACAAAAATTCACAATGACGTGTGAAATCCTGGTTTTTCCCAAATAGACAAAGGATTGACCATGTGCTTAAACAAAAAGTCAAAACCAGATTTTGCAAGTAGGTGTTAAATTGATCTATACTATTGCAATATGGATACAAAATGGGGGCTCAGTTCTACATTACAACCAATATATAAACTGATCCCTCACTTTATTGCCACAGCCATCCTTCTCTCATGCTCCTTTCTCCATCTATTCTACTCTCATCAGTATTCTTATCCTTCTCTTACCCACTTCCTGACACCCACTATAACCTTTCACTCTTTCTCATAACTTTCCTCTTATGTAACCCCCTGCACAACAGTGGCAGTATAATGCCTTACTTGGGGTGATATGATTATAAAAAAAATATCAGTATACCTCATTTTTATGCATTTTGCAGAAAATAATGATTTTCAGTACAGTTTGAAGACATTTTGACTGTACATTGTCATATGAAGGGTGACAAGTTTTTCATAGGTTGAATACATTTCTTGAAATAAATTTTATCTTGTATAATGTTTTATTTATTTATTTCTTATTGGCTGGATAGATAAGATTATCATGACAAGCTTCAGTGAAAGAATATTAACATGCAATTGATTCTCAAAGAAAAACAGCTTATCAAGTAAGATACTGTACAGATAGTATAGTATTTACAGAATCTTTAGATATATGCTATATTATAGTGAATAAGAAATTAAGAATTGAAATCAACCTTCTTCTTTTACAAAAATTCACAATGACGTGTGAAATCCTGGTTTTTCCCAAATAGAAAAAGTTGAAACCAGATTTCTCAAGTAGGTGTTAAACTGATTTGCTGACCAATGGGAGAGACTTGCAAGACCAAAAGGAACTTCACGATCAAATGCGAAAAATCTGAATACTATAAAAGGCCCCGGTCAGTATCAATCAGTCAGTCAGATGAGAGCTGCGAGACAAAACAACTAAAATCTAACTTCAACTTCAAATCAACCCAAAGATATGGTCAGGTTGCACCTTTTTCTCTTTCTCTTTCCTTCTGATGATTCATTCTACTTCTTCTTCTCCATCCTCAAAATTCCCATATGCTTCATCTTATACTTGATAACAAACGGACATTTTAAAGACTTACATTTCACTTTGCAATCAATTACATACATTTTCTCTTCAAACATTACTATTCTTCTTACACATTTATGTTAATGTTCAACAAACAAAATTCTACTTACCTTTTCAACAACCTGATGATATCTTTAAATGCAGGGATTTCGGCTGTGTTTGGAAGTGGCCTTGTACCAACCATGGCTGACGCACCCTACAGCTACATTGAACATGCACCCACAGTTTCAATATATAGAATTCATTTATGCATCTATTTTTGTCAACAACCCAATTTATTCTGGTATGAAGAGTGAATGCTGATTTAGACTGATCTTGGATGTTGAATCTAAACCTGGTCTCAGATTTGCTCTGTTACATCACATTTTTGGGATACCCCGATGTAATAAGATCCCAAGTAGGCATATATGCTGACGACAATATGGTTTACTCTTGCCTCGATCAAAAATCTGCCGAGGCTAACAAAGCAAACCTCGCCACTGAGCTCGAAAAGGATCTCAAATCCGTGGTGGACTGGGGTAAGAAATGGCTCGTGAATTATAATGCTTCTAAAACAAAGCTGCTATCTATTAATCATCAAAGACAGTAGCTCCTGCCCCCAATTAGCATGGATCAGGCAAGTCTCCCTGAAAGTAAAACACTGCGCCTCCTCGGGTTAACTCTCACAACAGACTTCAAGTGGAATGTCTACATAGAATCCATAGCTAAAACTGCTGCTAAGAAGGTCAGTTTTCTGTGCAGGGCCACAAAGTTTTTCACGGCTGAAACAACCTTGCACATATATAAATCTATGATCCGCCCATGCATTGAATACTGCTGGCATATCTGGTTGGGTGTTCCTGCTATCCATCTAAGGGTCCTTGACAAAATTCAACGGAGAATCTGCAATGTGATCGATTCTGACTTGGCAGCTCAGATACAGTCACTTTCTCACCAGCACAGTGTGGCTTCCTTGTGTCTCTTTTACAAATACTTTCATGGCTTAGCTCACTGGTGCCCCCTATATACAAATTTACTCAAGCCACAAGATTAGCAACTAGGTCTCACCCTTTTATTGTGAAACCAATAAGATGCAAATGCAAATTCTACTCCAACAGCTTCTTTTCTCGCACCTCCCGCCTGAGGAATTCATTTACTTGCTTCCCCGACAGCTATTATCTTCAAGAATTTAAATATAAAGTCAATAGTCATCTCCTATCTCACTAACTTGCATCCTCTCTCTCATACTTTCATCTAATTTCTGCAGTATTCTCATCCCTCTCCTACCCAATTCTTGACACTCCCTGTAAACTGTCACTCTTTCTCATACCTTTCCTCTTATGTAACCCCCTGCACAACAGTGGCAGTATAATGCCTTACTTGGGGTGATACAATTATAAAAAAAATATCAGTATACCTCATTTTTATGCATTTTACAGAAAATAATGATTTTCAGTACAGTTTGAAGACGTTTTGACTGTACATTGAAGGGTGACAAGTTTTTCATAGAGAGAAATTTATTTTCTTGAAATAAATTACATTGTATGTTGTATAATGTCTCATTTATTTATTTCTGTTTGGCTGGATAAGTAAGATTATATTGACAAGCGCCAATGAAAGAATACTAATAAGCAATTTATTCACAGAGAAAACAGCTGATCAAGTAAGATAAGTAAGATACTGTAGAGATAGTAGAGTATATATAGAACTTTGAGATATATGTTATATATAGAATTCATTTGTGCATTCATTTTGTGGACTATAAAATAGCCAAGAGCACTCATTAATAGGGGTTTTGTGTAGACATTACTTCCTGGTTCTAACCATTAAGTGAATTAGATATTATTACTTGATCCTAACCAGGAAGTGATTTAAGCATTACTTCCTGATTCTAACCAGGCAATAATTTGAGATTACTTCATAATTAACAGCCAATCAGAATTGTGCACAAATGCCCTATAAAACTCCTGTCATAATCCTAGTACTGATTTGCTGTTGCTTGCTTAAACATTGCAGTGTACAACCTCTGAGGTCTAGCAGTCAAGGCTACAACATCTTACAGAAAGAAGTGCTGTAATAATATCCATATATCTTTTGCTATATCTGTGGAAACTTCACTTTCCAGAATGAAAGGTGTAATATTAATGACTTTGTCAAGAAGGTGTATCTTGCTTAGTTTAAAGTGCCACTTGGAGAGCAGGGCAAAAGCTGGGCCCCCTTACAAAGTGTGCAAAACTTGTGTAGAAACTTTGTGATTATGATCTCAAGGGAAGAATGCTAAGCTCAAGTTTGGTGTTTCAATGGTTTGGAGAGAATCAACAAACCATTTAGATAACTGCTCCTTCTGCATTGTCAACATAAAAGGTTTCAATAAGTGATGTAGTGAATATGCATACACCTTGGTTCCCCCTCACAGAATTGTGATTGGCTGGTGTCAGCCATAAATACAGATGAAGGCGAGGACATAGAGAGGTCAACAGGTCTACCACTAGAGGTCTACGTCCATACAACTAGTGGTCTACGACTACAGGTCTACGACTACAGGTCTATAGCTATTGACTACGCCTATGTCTCAGAATACTGCGTACGATGAGTACTGTCCATTACATATATATATATTCCTTTCCGGGACATATCAATAAGAAAACTAAACAACACTTGAAATACTCAAATATTTCATTTGCCATTATTTGACTAGGAGCACACTGTGAGGAAATACCTGTGCCTGTGTTTACTGGAGATTGATGTTCAACCCTTCAACTCACCTACTTCTACAGACAAAGAAGATCAAACTGATATTTCTTAACCATCTGATGCAGACTGTTATAAACCTTTGTTTAGTCAGCCTGAATTGAATGAACTGATCTGAGATTTGTATTTGCCAAAAGAATCTTATGAATTGTTAGCTTCTAGTTTACAAGAGAAGAGATTGCTGAAACCTGGTACAATTGTCTCTTTTTATCATAACAGAGATTCAGAACTGTGAAAAAAAACTTCCATTTAGATGATCAATTTGTTTATTGCAATGATGTTAAAGGACTTCTCACTTTGGAACTGTGGTGAACACAGTCCTAGATGAAGCAAGAGGCTTAGGGTTGCCTGTGTCTTTTGTGGTCATGGAGAGGGTGCTGGACAAAGCCTAGAATGACTGTGCGTGTGTGCGGGAAAACCGGAAAGGTGGCTCACATGTATGCAAATCATGGACGGCTCAAGAGAGATAAATGGAGCCCCAATTTGACAGTCGGCAGTGCAGTGCAAGCAGTCAAAGGAGACAGACTATTAGCACAAGAAGAAGAAGAAGAAGAAAGAAATCGGAGATATGTTGTGACGTGTTCAGAAAGCAAGGACGGCGACTTGAACCAGTGGTATCTTGACTTGTACAAATGACGTTGTAACAATGTAGACTTGTTCAAACTACAGGAACTGCTGGCATATGATTCAAGTGAGTAGAGACTTTTTATTAACAGTTCTAAAAGAAGTTTGAAATTTGTTTTACTTCATAATGGAAATAAGTATGGCTCAATCCCAATAAGACATTCTGTAAAAGTGAAAGAAGAGTATACTAACACCAAGATTCTTCTGGGAAGATTAGAATACCATGTTCATGAATGGGTAATTTTTGTATATTTGAAAATGGTGATTTTTTTCTTGGTCAACAGGATGGTTAGAAAAAGAAATAGCAGAGCTACAGTGGATCACTGGGTAAAGAAAAAATGACCACCAAGAAACAGTTTCTTGCCTGGTGATAAAAATATCATTAATGAGCCTCTGGTTGATAGGAAAAATATTGTATTTCTTCACTGCTTGGTGTAATGAAGCAATTTGGCAAAACTCTTGATCACAGTGGAGATGGAAACTGACTGCGGGATAATCTTTTCCAAGTCAGTCATGTCTCTTTCAAGACATGATCGCCCAAAGTGTGTATCACGTATGGCACGTAACTGATATATGTTTAACTTTTTCAGCTCTCAGTGTTGAAAAGAAAATGCAGGAATATTTGATGAATATCAAATAAGAACAATTCTCAGGGATCCACACTTTGTTACAACAATGAATGTAGAAGCGAGTAGAGCTTGGAATGCATTTTCTGATGTGGTGCATAATTTTCTTGGGAGCAGGAAAGCTGACAAACCACAAAGATATTATAAAAGAGCTACTATTGAATTTGCAAGCAATTGGATATAGAATAAGCATCAAGATACCTTATTTACAAAGTCACTTGGACAAGTTACAATAGAACCTGAGTGATGCAAGTGAAGAGCAAGGTGAACACTTTGATCAAGACATTAAAATAATGTTACCAAGGAAGATGAGACTCAGATTATTGCTGGACCTTGATGAGAGATGTTCCCAGAGCTGTACATAAAATATTGTCAAAGAGAAGGAACTTTATGCCATAGAGTAGATGCTGCAATAAACAGACTTTTTTTACATATTTTTTCTCATCAAACTTAATTTTTACATATATGCATTACATTTATTCCTGTAATTTGTTAACAACTTAATAACTATTTTCTGCTTTTTAATTATGAGTACAATCTTCATATCTTGCAAAAATGCAAGTTTTTATATCTCAAAAACATAATGTGATAGGCAAAAACTGATACCAAATTTGGATTCGGTACCCCAAAATTAGGTAAAATGCATTTGAATACCATGTGCCAGAAAAATTGTGTTAACCAGTGAATTGATGTTTATCTGCTTCTAGGCTTTATTTCAAAATTACCACACTTAAAATGCCAGAAACAATTCGTCTTAATAACTGAATTGTTTTTTTTTTTCAGGTAAACTGGCATCTGACTGTTCAAATGAAAATGGACAAAATTTGGCATAATGGTGTTATCAAGTAACTGTTCGCAACCAACAAAAAATAACTCTCGAGACATGGAATGTCAGAACCGTGAGCAATTGTGGACAACTCAAAAATGTGAAGCAGAAGATGGCTAGAAAAACAAACATTTTAGGCAAATGTGAAATGAGATGGCCAAACAATAGAGACTTCATCAGTAATGACCACAGAATTATATAAAAAATGATAAAAAAGGAGTCAGCGTTATACTGGATGAAGACACAAGGAAATGCGTTATGTATACTGCCAGATATCTGAAAGAATTCTAGTAGTTAAACTGAAAGGGAAGCATCACAAAATATCGGTAGTAGTAGTAGTAGTACATGCACCAACAACACAAAGAACAGAAGTAGAAATAGAATCCTTCTACTCCATGCTCAGTTATGCCAAGGCACAGTCCAAATCACAAGAAATCAGAATTATCACGGAAGATCTGAATGCCAAAGTTGGCCAGAGGAGAGAAGGTGAAACGGTCAGCAATTTCGGACATGTACCCTGCAATGACTATGGTGAGAGATGGGTCTAATAGTGCACAGTGAATGACCAGATAATAACCAACACCTGATTCCAAGAGCACCCAAGTAAACTATGGACATGGAGAAGTCTAGGAAGGGAAATTAAGAACCAAAATGATTGTATTACTATCAACAAGAGATTCAGAAACACAGTTTTTTTTTTTTTTAAATCATATCACCCCAAGGGGGGCTACTTAAGAGTAAAAAGATTGGAAAAGAGAAAGCCAGAAACCACATCCTAAACAGGGAACAAGGGATGAGCCTCTTCACCTGTTCAAAAGACATGGGTGGAGTGTGAACCAGGCGAAAGTTTAGTCTATCTACTCCAATTGAGAAAAAAAAAAGAAAAGAGTAAGAAGATTGGAAAAAAGAAAGCTGGAAACCACATCCTAAACAGGGAACAAGGGATGAGCCTCTTCACCCGTTCAAAAGACATGGGTGGAGTGTGAACCGGGCTATAGTTTAGTCTATCTACTCCAATTAAAGTCTATCTACTCCAATTGAGGTCTTCAATATAAAGCCTACCCAAGTGCTGACTTCGGTAGTGACCACCTACCAGTCGTATGCAAACTAAGGATAAAGCTAAGGAGATGAAAGAAACCTAACATGGCCCTAAGACTGCAGTATGATAGACTTGTGAATGACCCGAACCTGCTGGAAATGGATATGGAGAGCGTGAAAACGAAATATGAAGAACAAATTGGAAACGGAAGCTCAAAATGGGATGCACTAAGAGTAGCTAAAGTGACATACACTAATTCCTCTAATTCCTTCTTTGGAGTTGCTCTATCTGTAATCTTCTTTGTCAACCTCTCATCAGGTGCTATGTCTTTTTTCCGTATATGATAGCCCAAATATGACAAATTCTTACAATGAAAATTGCATTTGTCTCTGTTCACCATTAATCCTGGCTTTTTTTAACCTTGGTAATATTTGTTCAATTTTATGCTTTAAGTCTTCCTTGGTTTTTTGCTTCTACCCCTATATCAGTCAGTAAAGTGCCATACATGATACACCCTTGGGTGATCATGTCTCCAAAGAGACATGACTGATTGGGCAGAAGATTATCCTGCAGTAGGTTGTTATTACTTTCTGTGGTAGACTGGTTGCCAGCCAAGACTATAAAACCCAATCTGTCCTATTATTTAACCCATAACTAGAGGGAAGAGACAGAAAAATCTCTCTCTCGAGGGTATTTGTACATAAGTGAATGCAAGGAATTCAACCGAAATTCAAACTCGGCTCCCCGATTTGTCGTTCCAAGTCGATATCCATTGCACCACATTCTAATATCACCCCTATATCATCCTGGTATATAATTATGTTACTTATTTTTTCTAATAACACTCCTTCAATCACTTTCTGAAAAATGTGACTGAAGGTCTTCATCCCAAACGGTAGATGAGTCCACCTTAGCAGATCTATAGAGATATAGATATACAAAACTCAACAATGGTGTCATTAATAGGATCCTTAGAGAAAGAGAGAGAGAAGATTTATATACAATGAGAGAGAGAGAGAGAGTGAGTGGAGGAATTTACAAGCAGGCAAAAAGAGAGTAAAAATGTATAGAGAATAAGAACAAGAGAGAGGATGTACATGCAAGAAGAGAGAGGAGGAATTTACATACAGAAATAAAAAAGAGAAGATTTATATATAATAATGAAAAAGTTCAGAGATTTACATACAGAGTCAGAGAGGAGATTTACGTATAAGAGACCGAGGAGGTTTATATGCAGAGAAAGAAAGAGAAGAGAGATTTACGTATGTAGAATTCAGAATTGTTTTGATATAATATACATATTTGGTTCTGTAAATAGATAATACTATTTACATTGAGCCCTCCTCCTGGATCATTTTTAATGTTAATAAAATCAGTATTAATAGGATCTGTTTTTTGGGATTCCTATATGCTTTTCATTTTTTGAATTTAATATATATATATCTATCTAAACTTATTTATAAATGGAACTTTGTCTGTGTGTGTGCGTCTGTGTGTGTGTGTGTGTGTGTGTGTATCCGTTACCTATAGACTCCAAAGCGGCTGAACCGATTTTCTTGAAAATTTACACAGTTGTACTATAAGCGACTGCGAGTGTTCTTAGCTAGGTTTTGTGTCAAGGTACCCCCGATAAATATCGAAAATCGAAAAAATCGGGTTATAGAAGGAGTGGTCCGATTTTAATCAAATTTGATACACTCATAGACAAAGACATAAGAAATGATATTCAGAAGTTTCAAGGTTGCAGTTCTTACAATAGTGCAGAAAATTGATAAAATATATATATATATATAAAAGATAAGATGTTTGTGTGTGTGTGTCTGTCTATCTGCCTGTATGTCTGTATTTTTTTCAGCCGTTTTATTTTAGTTTTTGCTTCGAGTTTGGCTCTAAGTAGGTATAATTGTAGTTCTTAGTCTCAGCCATGATACCATTTACTCAGAGGACTTATTTAGCCTTCAAAATTCAGTTTATGCCAAAAAATACTTATTTGATATTGATACCAGGAAATCAAAATTTGACTTACATCCATTCATTTTTCTTTCAGTCTACAGTTTAACTTTAACTGGAAACAACTATTGCTTTTTAGTCTTTCGTGCCAATGTCCAAAGAGTCTGAGCTCCAGGACCATGGATTAGTTTTAAAGCTTTCATTACACCCGAGCAACGCCGGGTTATACTGCTAGTATATATATATATATATATATATATATATATATATATATATATATTAAAAACAGAGATAGGGTTGTTCCAATGAGAGAAATTGGAATAGAAGAAAAAAGTGCGAAAAGCCGTGAACATTTTGTTTAAAGTGTAGATTTATTGTTGTTGTTATTATTATTATTATTTATATTACTTGCTTTTTGTCGGATACATTTAGTGTCTATAATGGTATTTGTGATTGGTGGTCACCATTTGACTTATCTATTTATACATGATCCCTTTGCCATCAGAAAAGCAAACAGATCTTGATACGTAAAGTCAGAAGTTTATTCATCTGAAGAAAATCAACTTTAGACTCGAAACTCCTTTTTGCCATTAAATAATCCACAAAGATTGATATGGCATTAAACAAAACTCAAACTGACACTCACACTATCAGAATTTCCCTTAAGGGTTCTTGTAAATTATAGGTTAATAAATGTTTTTATGGCATTTTGATTTGATGACACATAAAGAGGTGGTAGCATGTCTAATATATATATATATATATATATATATATATATATATATAGTCATCCGCAGATAGATCCATTTCACTGTATCACGGCTCATCAGTACAGTTAGACATCCAATTGCTTTTTACCCAGGATTGAATCCCGACCAAATTGGCGTCAGTCGGCAATTCTACCTCTGAGCTATGGGTGCTCAGTAGAAGGAGGCAGTCTTTTTTGCATGCATATTATCATTATACACGCCCAATAGCCAGAGTGCTCTAATTCATTACTGAATGAGTGATGCGTAGATGCTAGAGTAGCTACTGTTTTTCAAAGCCTACTATCCTTCCAGAGTGCTCAATCCATATATATATATATATATATATATATATATATATGAATATATAAAAGTGCATTATCAGCCCACAAGATTATAAAATTACAAACAAAATCAGATATGAGATACAACAAAATAAGCATAAACGAAAATGATAAAATTCTTTAATATACTTTTGACAAAAATGACTGTATCAATTTTTTTTTTCTAATTGATATCACCCCAAGCAAAACAGTAAAATGCAAGGGGTTATAGGGTGTGGAAGAAGGAACAGAAACATTAATAATGATTAGAATAGAAAATATTAATCAGGAAGACAGTAGATAGCTATTAACATTATATTTAAATTTTTGCAGATTAAAGTTAGCTGGAAAGTATGGATCCAGTCAGGGATTCCCCAGGCAGGAAGTGCAGGAAAAGAAACTTAGCATAGAACTTAGGGCTACATCTGTAGGGGTCTCGGTGATGCTTGGTAAATTGGCCTTGTGGCAAACACGTCCAAAGTCCCCACAATTTAGAAATCAGAAGGTTGAAGATTGAAATTTTTTTTTTTTTTGTTTAATTATGTCACCCCAAGCAAGGCATTCCACTGCCACTATAGCACAGGGGGTTACACAGGGCGATAGACGAGTTAGGATGTACATAGGGGGAGAGTTGGAAAGAATGGGAGGGTTAGTGTGTTAGGAGGTGTCTATTGACCTTACATTTAAACTCCTGGAGGTTATAGCCGTCGGGGAAGCAAGCATGCGGAAGGGAATTCCACAGGCGGGAAGTGCGAAAAAAGAAGCTGTTGGAGTAGAAATTGTGGTTACATTTCATCGGTTTCACTGTAAAAGGGTGGGACCTAGTTGCTAATCTAGTATCTCGTGCAAACTCACACCTAGGGGGCACCAGTGATTTAAGTTCATCAGAGCAGAAGCCATGAAAGTATTTATAGAAGAGGCACAGGGAATCCACGTCATGCCTGTGAGAGAGTGACTGCAGGCAGTCAGCTAAGATGGTATCAATCATGTTACAGATTCTTCACTGTATTTTGTCAAGAAGCCCGAGGAGAATAGTAGAGGCACCAGACCAGATGTGGCAACAGTATTCAAAACATGGGCGGATGGTAGATTTGTATAAGTGCAGGATAGATTCAGGCGGAAAGAATTTCCGGGCCCTGCACAGAGAGCCAACTTTCATAGCAGCGGATTTAGCAATGGATTCAACGTAGTCATTCCACTTGAGGTCTGCTGAGAGTGTCAGGCCAAGCAAGCGTAGTGTTTTACTCTCTGAGAGGCAAGCCTGGTCCATGCTAATGGGAGGTAGGTGCAATTGTCTATGATGGTTAATTGATAGTAGCTTTGTTTTAGAAGCATTAAAGCTTACGAGCCATTTCTTACTCCAGTTCACTACGGATTGGAGGTCCTTTTCAAGTTCGGCTGCAAGGTTAGCTTTGTCGCCTACACCAGATTTTTGGTCAAGGCGAGCGTATACTGTGGTATCATCAGTGTACATGCCTACTTGTGATCTTATGGCATCGGGAAGATCATTGATGTAGATTAGAAAGAGCATAGGACCTAAGATAATGTAAAAGGATAAAATACCTCATGTGTACATCAAAGCAAAGATTTATTTACAGAATGACAAAAGTGTAAGAAGGAAAATATAAGTGAAATATTGTTAACTGAACACTATATGTTTGCGAAAAGAAAACTGCTCATTTAGAAAATGCATGCAGTTTTGTAGTTAAAATTGTTCGTAGTAGTAATGTAGGTATTTGAAATGTCCGTAGAAGTTTAAAGTTCATGGTTGTGTAGTAGCGGAATGTAAAGGCTTTGTTCCTTCCTCTTTTTAGTAGGTTGTGACAGGTTGAGAGAATGAGAAAGCAAAACAAACAAAGAAGTGGTACTTAACACGTCCATTTTGTCATTGTGTTGTTCTCTTTAGCGGCATGGTATGAAAATCAAGAAAGGACGTTGAAAGAAGAGGTCGAATAAAACCATGATGTACTCTGCGTCCAGGTCGGTTTCTTGAGCTTTCTTTTGTTACATTGCCATGAGGTCATCAGCTAACTGCTCCCATGTCGACTGCCTTTGACAGGTTAGCGTTGTGGCTTTTATAGTCAAGATTCTCATGATGGCGGCTCCTGCAAAGTTTTTTACAGCTAAGCGTGAAAATACATCATATATAAATTTGCTGTTTTTAATTCAATCAGCATTCAGAATTAGCTTCTCACACTGATTTGTGAATTTTTCTTAGGTTTTTCCAAAGTTGTTTGAATTCTTTTTTGCAGGTGTGCAATTTTACTTTGGGTTTTTCCCAAATGTTGTAGTCATTTGAATCCGATTTTGCAGGTGTGCAATTTATTTTGTGTGTTTTAGTTGGTTGATGGATTATATAGGATTTGTATCCTATACATCTAGCTAGCTTAACTGTAAACTGATCAGATCTTGATGCCAGTCTAGTACTGCTCTTAAATTCATAATGTCTGGGGAGGCTTTTTCACTTGAAATACATCATTTATAAATTTGCAGTTTTTAATCCAGTCAGCCATTCAGAATTAGCTTTTCACACTGACTTGTGAATTTTCCTTAGTTGGGTTTTTCCCAAATGTTGTAGTTGTTTGAATCCGATTTTGCAGGTGTGCAATTTATTTTGTGTGTTTTAGTTGGTTGATGGATTATATAGGATTTGTATCCTATACATCGAGCTAGCTTAACTGTAAACTGATCAGATCTTGATGCCAGTCTAGTCAGTTAGTCAGTTAAGTGCCATACGTGATACACGCTTGGGCGATCATGTCTCGAAAGAGCCATGACTGACTGGGCAGAAGATTATCCCGCAGTAGGTTGCCATTGCTTTCTGCAGTAGACTGGTTGCCAACCAAGGCTATAGAACCCAATCTGTCCTGCTATTTAACCCAGAACTGGAAGGAAGAGACGGATTAATACCTTTCCCAAGGGTATTTGCTCGTAAGTGAATACAATGGATTCAAATGGAATTCAAACTTGGCTCCCCGGCTTCTCATTCTGAGCCGATATCCACTGTACCACAACGCACATTTCCTTCCTTCAGCTGCTGGAAAATGAAGAGAGAGAAAGTTTTAATTTTGTTTCATTTGGCAGTAAAACACTTGTTCTGTTGCATTATGGGAGTATTCTATATTTATTTAACTATATTTTTATGATTTAACTTTTTCTTTCTTTAATGTTAATTGCAATTTTCATTTGTATTTAAAAGTATTTTTTATTGCTTAGCCTTTAATTTTTCTTTTATTATTAACTATGAATTATTTTGGTACCAGATAACTACAGAGTCTTGTAATAAAGGCTGGAATTATTTAACCATTTATTTGTTGCTATCACTACAAATTAATACAAAAATATAAGTTCTATTTTTATATTTTTAATTGTTGCCAAAGAAACAATTATAACCCTCAAAATCCTGATAGGCATCACCATTCCACTTAGTACCCAAATCAATACCAGGTCAATACAGACCTTGTGGTTATTAGAGGCACCTAAACCTTCTAACTAAGCCTGATAAGTATTCCTTACCCAATTTCAACATCCTAAGATCCAAACTCCATAATAAATATGTATTTTCTAAGATAGACTGGCTGAAAAGGAGAAGTCAGAACACATAGAGAGAGAACAGAGAACTCCCACTGCTTAACGATTCCCCAATAGCTCCTTTGTGTGTGTGATTCTCTCTAGCTACCCTCCACTCCATACAACTGTCACCAACGATGAATAAAAATATGTTTATATCTAAATTTATTTATAAATGGAACTTTGTCTGTGTGTGTCTGTGTGTGTGTGTGTCCGTTACCTATAGATTCCGAAACGGCTGAACCAATTTTCTTGAAAATTTACACAGTTGTACTATAAGCGTCTGTAAGTGTTCTTAGCTAGGTTTTGTGTCAAGGAACCCCCGATCAGTCAGTCAGTTAAGTGCTATACATGATACATGCTTGGGCAATCATGTCTCGAAAGAGACATGACTGACTGAGCAGAAGATTATCCCACAGTAGGTTGCCATTGCTTTCTGCGGTAGACTGGTTGCCGACCAAGGCTAGAGCACCCAATCTGTCCTGTTATTTAACCCATAACTGGAAGGAAGAGATGGATTAATACCTTTCCCAAGGGTATTTGCGCATAAATGAAGGCAATGAATTCAACTGGAATTCGAACTCGGCTCCCCGATTTCTCATTCCAAGCTGCTACTCAATGCACCACAACGCACATCGAAAATTGATCATCGAAAAAATCAGGTTATAGAAGGAGTGATCTGATTTTAATCAAATTTGATACACTCATAGACAAAGACATAATAAATGATATTCAGAAGTTTCAAGGTTGCAGTTCTTACAATAGTGCAGAAAATCGATAATATATATATATAAAAGGCAAGATGTGTGTGTGTGTGTGTGTGTGTGTGTGTGTGTGTGTGTGTTTCTGTTTATCTGCCTGTATGTCTGTATTTTTTTCAGACCTTATATTTTAGTTTTTGCTTTGGGTTTGGCTCTAAGTAGGTATAATTGTAGTTCTTAGTCTCAGCCATGATACCATTTACTCAGAGGACTTATTTAGCCTTCAAAATTCAGTTTATGACAAAAAACTTATTTGCTATCGATACCAGGAAATCAAAATTTGACTTACAACCATTCATTTTTCTTTCAGTCTACGGTTTTGCTTTAACTGGAAACAACTATTGCTTTTTAGTCTTCTGTGCCAACATCCAAAGAGTCTGAGCTCCAGGACCATGGATTAGTTTTAAAGCTTTCATTACATCCAAGCAACGCCAGGCTATACTGCTAGTTTTTATATATATGTGTTTGTTGTTATATTTCAAGGCAATCATCATCGTCATTTGTACAGAGAACCAAGCAGAATATAAAACTTTTAAGACAGGAGTAAATAGTTGTGTCATCAGAGTTGAGAAATGATGACATCAGGAAAATCATTCATAAAAATTAGAAACAAGGTCCAAGGATATAGCCCTAGAGAACAGCTGCATCAACCAACACTGGGCTATGTGTCATTGATCCAAAACTGACTTGAGTTGTGAGTCCAATATCTGACCACAGCAGATGGAACAAAACTTGGAGATTTGTCTATATTTCTGAGATGAGGTAGTATTTACAGTATTTACATTATTCGGACTATTGTCCTCATCTTTGTTGCCATTTGTACAACATTTAATCATAGATCATTCTATTTGTCTATATTTCTGAGATGAGGTAGTATTTACAGTATTTACATTATTTGGACTATTGTCCTCATCTTTGTTGCCATTTGTACAACATTTAATAACAGATCATTCTATTTGTCTATATTTCTGAGATGAGGTAGTATTTACAGTATTTACATTATTCAGACTATTGCCCTCATCTTTGTTGCCATTTGTACAACATTTAATAACAGATCATTCTATTTGTCTATATTTCTGAGATGTGGTAGTATTTACAGTATTTACATCATTCAGACTATTGTCCTCATCTTTGTTGCCATTTGTACAACGCTTTGGTAGTTGTATGCCCCGGCTTTCTTCAGGTGCTAGAAATTTTGAACCAAACCCTGGGGTATATGAACTCCATTCCTTGCATAGTAGTGTCTCTTTTGACAGTCCTGAGTTATCTCTCTCTAACCCTGTAAGTTAATTGTTCACCACTGCTGTAGCCTGGTATTGAACTCACAACTCTTTGGGTCAAGTCACAGGAACTAACCACATGGAATTATTTAGTCCACAGGACTAAATAAAGAGTTCAGTTTGAAATTCCATGAAATATCCTCTAAAGAAGGCCGGGGCGTACAATGTCGCAAATATGGTAATAAAGATGAAGACAACAGTACAAACAATGTAAATAGTACAAAAAGTTATAAATGTGTAGGATGAATTCTGTTGAGAAAAATACAGGAGAAAACATTAGTTTAAGAAGGTGTGATAAGTTACTCCCTTGGAGGTTAGCATCGGTCATACTGATAAAAATTTAAAAAGTGAGCAATAATACCAATAACAACCCATTTTCAAATGTTATCTGTAGTTGTGAAATCAAAAGTTTTATCTTTATGAGAGAATATAATAGATATTTCTTGAAATCTTCTTGACAATCAAAAATAGAAAGATTAGCATAAAACTTTTGGTGAATAACCTTGGAGTCAGAAATATGACTTAAAAGTCACAAAGCAAAGCAAGGTCTATAAATTTAACAACCAAACAACCAAATAAAAGTATGTTGACTTCTTTCTAAGTATCGACACCACGTGTCATTCTGTTTTTTTTTTTTTGGTAAATACTTACTGCAACAATAAAAATAAAAGAAATCAATTATTGAAACAATATATTTGAAATGCTAATATTTTAAATTTAAGAACTGTCATGCCAGAGTTGCTTCCCTTGACCTTTTAAAACGACCTTTCTGCTAATTTTTGCGATTGTCTTCAACAATGTGAATATATAAAAATTTAAAGTGTTTGCTTTTCTTTAGGTCTAAAATATGTCTAGTGGCAGAATGATTTTTACAGCATGATATAAGGAGAAATAAATTATCATAGAAGTTAGTTCCGTTGCATTTAAAAGAATAACATTTTAGGGGAGTTTTATTTGGTAATAAATGCACTTATTTTTAATAATTTCCCTCAACCAATGTACAAGCATGTTTATCCATATTTTCTTTGTCTACAGAGTTTCGTGTGCATTTTATATTAATTATTATATACGCTATTATTATTATTTTGTTTTTTCCTTTTTAAAATTTTATTTTATTTTTGGAATCAAGACGACGATGTTTCGGGTCTGTTTATTACGAAAATAACAATCAATATTGATCTGATTTTAGATAAGACTTTTTGTTTTTTTTACATATAGTATTTCTTATGAAGCAATTTAAACAAATAAATCTTATAAACTGAAACATTATTGAAAAAAATCTCACCCAGATTGATGATTTGGGTTTGAGTTGTACTGCTGTGAGTTGTAGCAGCTGCAGTAGTCATGGAATCTAAGAAAAGAAAACCCAATACAAAATTTAATGCTATTTCTGTAAAATCAACTATCATTTCAGATATACTATTGATTAAAAATAAACCGTTATTTATATTTGAAATATCCAAAGTTTAATTTATTTAGATTTCATTTTTATTATTTTTAATTTTATTTTCAACGTTCTATAAAAAGGCGAACATTCAAAGCAAAAAAATATAGAAAGTATTTATTCAATTTTCATTTTAGCAAACTTTTAAAATTAAATATTGCTTTTACAATACATCGAATACGGCGCTATTAAAATTCCCACTAAAAAATAGGACTTTGTACATTCTTTTTTTTTTTTTTTTTTATTGCAAGCACTGGTTCAATTCCAGTTCACATCAACAAGCGTTAACCTAATTCAGTTCTTGCATTTTTAGAATTCAATTAACTAAGTAAATAAAAAACGTTACTATATGATCAGAGGTATATATATATATATATATATATATATATATATATATATATATATAATGGGTATTATCATGAATTAACTTTCTCATTATCATTTTAATTTTAATATTTTGAGAAAGAAAGAATCTAGGTTTTATTTCGTTTTTCGTTATTGTCAGGGTGATTTTTTGTATTAACCGATTTTCGTACCGGAAGTCGCCATAACTCTGCTTGGTTGATGCAAAACGAAATACAGTTGTTGGGATTTTTTTCCATGTAGTGCACGAAAAAAAAAGGTATTTTCTGGTAAGTAAGAATCAAATTCCTCTTCATTTGAGAAATGTTTAATTTATCTTTAGCTGTCCAAAGTCCTAGTTGCTTGTTTCGTGGATGTTAACCAAATGAAAATTCCTTCCGATGTACTACTCAATGTTATGTCTCTTTCTGTCTAATTTCTTGTGTGTATTTTAAAAATGAAACAATGTCTAAAATAGTAAATAACCCCTTTTTTCTTGTTTCATTGCATTGTATTATAAATTATGTTCACTCCTTCTTGGTTCTTTCTTTCTAAATATACCAGAAAATGAAAGTAAAGACTGACCGATTCGTACAGAAAAGAATACAATGAATTCAGTTTCTTCAAATGAATTCGTTTCTGCTCTAAAGGGGGATCAGTTTTCAATAGATTTTATGTAATAAAACAATCCCCCTTCAAAATTCCTTTCTATTTTTTCGATTATTTTTAAATCTGTTTTCGTCAGATTTTCGTATTTTGCTACTTAAAAGACAATAACACCCTCTGTTCTTATTGGATGTACCGACACAATTATATATGTTCTAAAACACTTACATTGACTGAATCTAGAGATGAACTGGTGAACTTTAATTGTACCAAAATTGCTGAAACTAAAAAGTACGGGAATTTACTATGGAAGGCTATATGGACTATAATGATTTGATTTTGACACGACTACTTTTTAAATTAAAAGAGAGTATTTAATTTGTTAGTTTCTTCACATACCATGATAAAAAATTAAATCTCTAAAAATGTATATTTAGCATAAAATTAAATTCTAAATTTATGATAAATTATCTGAATTCTTTTGTTTATTAAATAGTTATGGAAATGTTTTATTTTTAATTATATTGAAACGGGCGTTAATTAACTGATCACAGAGGAAGCGACCCCTCCCCCAAATTCCCAAATAAATAGTGAACAGTGAACAGGATAATGAAGAAGTTTCAATTTTTTTTAAAGTTGGTGATTAAAAATAAATTCACAAACTTTTTAAAAACTGTAATAAATAAAATTTGTTAAATTAACAATAAAATATTGTTAGTTTCTATTCTAGGAAAACAATTTACTAAAAAAATGTTTACTTTCATTTTATAAACCTTGAATATTTTTCTTTATAATTTTAATTTTGTACTTTAAAGATGCCCTGAAACAAATGATCTATTTTTTTCTAAATTCGCTTAAAATGTATAGGAAATTACTTACTTTATGGTGAAAAAAAATATAGTAAAACAAAAAATAGAAGTGGAAACTAAGGTGTGGCATGAGGTAATTATTTAAAATAAAATTTTGTTTCATTGTTGGGCATCCATAAACATGGTAAATCAAACTGATTCTCTTATGTCAGAAAAATTCCTATTGCAGCATAGGACTTTGTAAAACATCTTTTGGTATTTACATTAAATTTATGTAACCAAATGTCTGTATCTAATTATTTCTTACAGAGATTAAAGGAATTTTAATAATTGATTTCTTTTGATCTAGATGAACTGACTTGAAAGGTTTCTTTGAATTAGGAAAAAAAAAGTAAATTTGACACAATTCAAAAAAATGGAGATCAGAAAAAAACATTGAATCTGAATTTTGTAAAAATATTATTATTTAATGTTTATACTTTGTAATTTGTACCTAGGAAATTAAATGCGTGATGCTTTTTTTTATTTTTTTATATCATATGTTTAGCTCGTTTTTCACATTTTATTTATTTATTTTTATTGAAATATTTTTATAGCATTTTTTGATTTAGCTTTATTTCTTTCCTGGAAAAGTTTAGATCATAAAAATTGAAAAAATAACTAGAGAATAATTTTATTTTTCTGAAGGCTTGTCTTCAGTGCGGTTTTTGACATAGCTATCACGTGATTATTGTTCCCTCTTTCTGTAAATGTATTCTGTTTACATAACACTAACAGTCAAAAAATGATATTTTTTTTTATTTCTACTGTCGTTTAATTTTTCTACTTCTCATGAAAAACTTTAATTTTATTTTTAAGCTTCGTTTTTAAAATTTCGTATTTATCTCCCCCCTTTAAATCTCTTAAAAAAAATAAATAAATAAAAAAATGTTTTAAAATAAAAAAAAATGTTAAAATCATAATTGCATTTAATTTAAAAATAATTGAAATTTTCAAATTTAATTTTCTAAAATTAAATATTGAAATAAACTCTTAAAAACTGAATTTGACAGGGTTAAAAAATTCAGTCGTAAATTCATTTTTAATTTTTTATCGTAATTGTTGAAAATTCATTGCTTTGTTGACCTCAAGCAATTTTCCAAGTAAAGATTTTTTTTTTTAATGTTTTCAATTTTGAATATGTATGTTGTTAAAAGTAAAAAAAAGTTCCTATAGGACGAGATTTTTTTTAAATCTTTCAAAAAAGAAGTAAAGAATTAAACTTTTTTTTGTCTCGAGCCATTAACTGTTTTAAAAAGTCTTTTTGACAAGTGAAAAAAAGAATTAAAAATAAAATGGTATAAATTTTTCTTTGTCTTTTATAATATATATATCGCCACTGTCAAAATAATAAAAAAGCAGTCTAATAATAATCACGACTGAATGACCCCTGAACGTCAAATTAAGTTTTAGATTTGCTGAATTAGAACCTCCGTTAGGATTTTCCCCCAAACCTTTGTCAATGCTGAAGATAATCCGATTTTTAAAAAAGTAATTAATTCCAAATTAGGGATTATGGAAGGTTTTAAATGACTACATTTTTTTGTGGGTCGCGTGCTTGAAAAAAATATATAAATTTTTCCCCTAAATTTTCTCATCCAACTAGTGTTAATTCTTTTTAGTTTTCTTCTATAATAAAATTCTCGTTTTTCTTTTTTTGGTCATAATAATCTTGATGAATATGTATTTTTTATCGATCTGAATTGAATTTAACTCACTTTATACTATTTCTATTTAGAATGGGTCTGTGTGTTGATATTGACGAGCATCCAAGTTTGCCTTTCTAATACTACTATTTTTATACCTGCAATAGGCGAAATGTACAACTACTATTTTTAATGCTAGTTTGTGTCTGGATGGCGCGCGTGTGTGTGTGTGTGTGTGTGTGTGTGTATATGTATGTGTGTGATGCCAAACATGCGCACTTCTGCTATCCGTTCTTTCAATACATCTTCGTAAAACACTGGATTTGTAAAACGGGCCTTAATTGATTTGTTGTTGGCATTAATCTTACTATGAAATGATAATAGTGTACGTTATTGTTGATCTCTAGTCACATTGTGTCAACGCAACAAGATAATCTCCTACTACAGGGCAACATTATTTATTGTCAGTGCTTTGACAGGTTTGATTTCATTTAAAAATTTAAGTCATCTATCAGTATCTTTTACTTAGACAATTTTGTGTTCGGTAAAGAAAATGTGAGAATGTGCGATGTGGTGCATTGGATATCGGCTCGGAACGAGAAATCGGTGGAGCCGAGTTCGAATTCCAGCCGAATTCATTGCATTCACTTACGCTCAAATACCCTTGGGAAAGGTATTAATCCGTCTCTTCCTTCCAGTCATGGGTTAAATAATAGGACAGATTGGGTTCTATAGCCTTGGTCGGCAACCAGTCTACCGCAGAAAGCAATGGCAACCTACTGTGGGATAATCTTCTGCCCAAGTCAATCATGGCTCTTTCGAGACATGATTGCCCAAGCGTGTATCACGTATGGCACTTAACTGACTGACTGAAAGAAAAATTGAAACAGTTGCTTTAATGTTTTAGGTACCTTCACGTTTTCTCAAAAAAAACAAACAAACAAAAAAACAGCATATCATGTTGAAGAAAAAAGGAAAATCTCCAACCAAACTTTATTAAAACTTGGTTTACCTACAAAAAAAAAAAAAAAAGAAATGTTTGTTAAAAAAGTTAAGACTAAGAAAAAGGAAAAAACCAAAGTTTAATGAAACTTATTCGCAAATTAATGAATCTATTTTGATGAAATTATTATTTTCATAAAATCTTGTCATTTTTTTTCTTTTTTTACATTTGTTACTCTCGCCTCACTTATGAAATTTCTAGAAATCCTGTCCGCAAATTTTGTTTTATTAAGTGGGGGACTTCGTGGAGAAAAAAAAATCATCTTTTTTTTTTCTTTTTAACAGTTGCCACTTTCCGAAAATCTGCCCCAAATAATAAAATAAAAATACAATAAAATATGATATTATTTAATTAAGGATATTATTGTCTGAAGAAAAAAAATTATGAATTTTTACAAGAATCGTTTTCATCTTTTCATTTATAGCTTCAAAAATTGAAAAAATTCAAAACTTTGTGTTAAGTTATTCAGTTATGAAGTGATGATTATCACGATCTAAAAATTTTTTTTTTTTTTTTTAAATGATTTTTAATTTTTTTTTTTCAAGTTTATAAAACCTGCCCATTTTGAAAGTATGGATGATCATACACGGCATTATAAGAAAGTAAGATCAATGACTATAGTAAATTTAAAGTAAACATAAAATCAGATTACAGAGAATATTTCCAGCATTTTTAAGATTACTGAGTACTTAAAAATTATATAAAAAAACTTCTTTTTTTTTTTTAAAAATTATGTTTTAACAGATAGTCTCCATATACGGCAATAAACATCTAAATAGCTTATCAGTGCTTGTCGGGTGTTGGTAGCTATCTTAATCATTACTATTATTCATTTAAAATCTGTTTTTCTGCTTTTTTTTTTTTTTTTTTTTTTTTTTTTTAAGTTAAAGTAAATAATACTGATTTCAAATCGGATAATATTCCTCAGATAAGAATTCAGAAAGTATATTTTGTTTTGGGAGATTCTTTTTATAAAGAAAACTACGTTGCAATGAAAGACAACTAAAATGGATGCTAATCAACTATTTTAGAAAAAATTAAAAGATCAATCATAATTTCTGTTTGAAAAATATAGTCCAGATTATTTTGCTTAGTGGAAATAGTAAATTTAATCTTTTTAGCTTTCAATTAAATCTTCAGAATAGCTTTTTCATGTATAAAATTCATTTTAAAACTTAGGTGTTGCAAATTATCACAAAAAGTGGATATACCTAAATTACATAGTCAGTTAAGTGCCATACATGATACACGGTTGGGTGATCATGTCTCGAAAGAGACATGACTGACTGGGCTGAAGATTATCCCGCAGTAGGTTGCCATTGCTTTCTGCGGTAGACTGGTTGCAGACCAAGGCTATAGAACTCAGTCTGTCCTATTATTTAACCCATAACTGGAGGGAAGAGATGGATTAATACCTTTCCCAAGGGTATTTGCGCATACGTGAATGCAAGGAATTCAACTGGAATTTGAACTCGGCTCCCCGATTTCTTGTTCCGAGCCGATATCCACTGTGCCACAACGCACATCCTTTTTTAAAATATTGGACTTTTTTTATTCATACTATGCTGTTTTTCGTGTTTTTTTTTTGTTTTTGTTTTTTTTACGATGTAATGGAGGTACCTACTTTAAAGACCGCTTCCAACATTATAGTCAGTCAGTTAAGTGCCATACATGAAACACGCTTGGGCGATCATATCTTTTTCGAGACATGAATTACACAGTATTGTTTTTAAAAACTACTGTTTGATCAGTATTCTTGCACACTATTTCACCTTGTGTAATAATTAACAGTTGACATGTCTGTTTTTCTGCTCTTATTACTGGAAATTTTTGACATGAAATGCACACACACTGTCAATTTTTCAATCAAACTTAATTTGATATAAAAATTGAAAACTATTATTTTTATTACCTGTGTGTGTGTGTGTGTATATATATATATATATATATATATATATATATTTTTTTTTTTTTCTTCTTTTCTTTTATAAACTTTATCAAAATATCAGTTATTGTATTATTTATGTTGTCAGTCTGAAAAATCTAAAAATATGATTCTGTTACTATTAATTGAACCATCTCAATCATCTAATTTAATCATTGAAGACCATGAGGAGTCAGACAATCTATGTTTACCAATACTGCAAAGTATTGTATTTTTGTAATCACTTCTCTTCCTCTGTCAGGTCCTAAAATGTGTGAGATCAACAGAAGGACAATTTTGTTTTTATGTAATGATATAAAATCAATAAATTGTTGGTGTTTAAGATATAACAGATTTTTATTAAGTCCCCACTGCCAACAGAAATAAAACAAAAACAAGGTTCTTTTGACAAAGGATGATTTATTGGAATAGGTTTGCTTAACTGGAGATTTAATTTTTGAATTCTTTGATGCTAGATGATGAAACTTAGATTTTATTTTGAAATGAGTGGGTCCATGCTGTCAAAAATGATGGCAAAATATTAATATCAATATGCTGTCTCGAATAATGACAACATATATATTAATGTACCTACTATTGAGTATCTTAAGTCTCATAAACTAGGTCTGATAGAAACCTTTGTTCACCGTGCCTTGAATATTTGTTCTCCTGAATGTTTAGAAAGCGAATTAATTCGCTTGCAGGAGATTTTCGAAGGCAACGGGTACCTGGTTAATGTGGTGAAACGGGTAATTGATCGCAAGATCAAACGTTATAAAGAACCTAAGGTTGAAGGACCTAGCTGCTGTCCCTTGTATCTGAAAATACACTGGCTTGGTAGAAGATGTCAAACTATAACCGACAGAGTTTCGGCATGTGTTTCGTCCTGTTATTTTGCGGTGCAGTTACATGTTGTTTTTCAGACTAGACCTGTGTTTCCTTCCTTCAGTAAAGATAGGTTGTCCTATTTTCGAAAAAGTTCAATTGTTTATCAATTTAAATGCTGTTGTGATGCGGCATACATAGGACATACTGATCTGAGGTTGGAGACGCGGGTTTCACAACACATCCCCGGTAATATACGTTCCAGTGGCTCTCTCAGACCTATAAGAACAACACAATCTGTTCTGGATTTTGCTATTGGCCGACATCTTTTGGACAATCAAGTGTGTGCCTCGGCATATGAGGACAGCTGGTTTACTGTCTTGCACAGCGCTCGGTCTACACACCATCTTCGTATTTTGGAAGCAATTTGCTTGAAAATTCATCAACCAAGCCTGTGCAGACAGAGCGGTTTTTACGCTCCTTACAATTGCTGGTGAGTTTGTGAGTGTAACATGTTTTCACTTTTAAACACTCTTGTGGAATTATGTGTACACCCCCCCTTACATTTTATGTGTTTTTTTTTTTCAATAAATTTATTTTTAAACGAGTTCCATCATCTCCCAGCATTGTAAGTAATTTATTTTTGCCTTGTCCTTTTCCTTATTTCCCTTAAAATTAAAACCAACGAGAACCCTTGATAAGAGTTGGCCGAAAGGTTCCTCGGGTTTAAATAATATGATGTCTGTTCTTTTTAAAGCCATATATATACATATATATATAAGAAATAGGGTTGTTCCAATGAGAAAAATTGGTATAGAATAAACTGTGAGAAGCCGTGAACGTTTTCTTTAAATTGTATATTGTTTTTGTTATTATACTTGTTATGATACATATAAGTGCCCATAATGGTATTTGTGATGCTACACATGTTTCGAGTCTAAAATTGACTCTCTTCAGGCAAATAAATTTATGGCTTTACTTATCAACTTCTTTTTGTTTCTGATGTTCAACTTGTTTTATAAATAAATAAGTATATATATATATATATATATCTATATATACACACATACACACATAATGGCCTTTATTATAAGAGAGAGGATATAAAAAATCAAAAAATCTTGCCAAAAGAATAGACTTGAAGTGATAAGAGAAAATAAATAGTTAAACCAATAAACAAACAAAAAAAAACAGAAAAGGAAACCTGTGCAGAAATGAAAATGGACCAACAGACAGGCACCTAACGATACATAGGACTCAATATGTAAATCAAAATGACCAAGACACAGCAATCACACTAACCAGTAACACTGCACAAAATAAAGTATGTATTACAATATTAAGCTCTACTTTGTATTGAGTACTCTTTATAAAAGTAAATGCTTGCACAGTGAGTTTTTAATTTACATATTCTTTCACTTTTTTGTAATGTGTGTGTGTGTGTGTGTGTGTGTTTAGGCAGCAAATTTTCTTTTGGGCATGTCAGATTAAATAAATTGTAAACATTGTGTCTGCTTATTTTTAATAAAATCCATTCATACTAATAGATAATTTAGTGTGTATTATAATTGAAAGATGTAAGAAATGAGATGTAACTTTGACAGTTGGTTTTATTATTCATTTCTCTTTGTTCCTAAGTACTTTACATTTTCTTCCAAGATCATCTTCAGGGGTGTGAGTTGGGATAGCAAAATAACGACTAAAAAACAAAAGCAAACTACAGATCCCTGAGACAATATTCATTAAAAAGCTTGAGCCATCAATTAATTGAATCAGCTATGAGTGCTGTAGTAATGTTCTAAAATGTTTATAAAAAGAACATTTTTTTTTCCTGGTTTAACATGTGCATGACCATGACATTACAACATAAATTTTATTTTGGATAATTTTCACGTTCTAATGAACACCAAGCAATTTGTCAACCGTTACATTTAAAGCAAGAAAAAAATTTAACACCTCACTCAATAAATCCCAGGCCTAACTAATAAAACAATAACTCTTAGGAAAAAATTTATTCGACTTTATTCATCTATATAGTCTCCTTTTAGGGTGATACACTGATTCCAATGCTTCTCTAACAGTTCAATGCCTTTGTTGTAGATTGATTTGTCTTTAGCCTCAAAATGCATCTCAGTTTCCCTCATCACTTTTTCATTAGCATTCTTTTGAGGTCTGACAAACAGCCAGTAATCTCTGGGGGCCAGATATGGAGACGTCGAAGCAATTTGAAGTGCAATTCATGTGGTTTTGCCATTGTTGCAATCGACTTGTGATATGGTGAAAGATCACTTCTTCTTCATTTGTGGCCATGTTTTGGCAATTTCTTCCATCAAATGCACCAAGATTGCTATACAATATTCACTATTGATGCTTTTTCCTTTCTCAAGGTAATCGATGAACAAAATACCTTGTGCATTCCAAAATATTGAGGCCAAAACCTTGCTTGCTGATGTTTGTGTCTTCGGCGCTTTGGTCAGTTTTCACCTGCTGCTGTCCACTTGGCTGGAGGCTAATTTGACTCCAGAGTGAAGTAGTGGATCCATGTTTCAAACATTGTCACATTTATGCAAAAACTCTTTCTTGTTGCCTTGAAACAATTGTAAACAAGATCTGAATCTTCGACACACTGTTTTTGATCGACTGTGAGCAAGCACGGTGGCACCCACTTTGAACACAACTTACTTATTGACAAATGTTCATGCAAAATGGTGAATATACAGGCCTTCTGATATGTTCAACTTTTTTGCTATCTCACACAATTTCGATTTACAATCGGTCAAAACAAGTTTGTGGATTTTTTGGTGTTTTCCAGGACAACTGCTGATTTTGGGCAACCTAAGTATTCAGCCTCATTTGTGTCTGTACGACCATGTTTAAAGTCAGAATACCATCTCTTACTTGTTGTTCTTGACAGAACAAAATTCGAATAACACTTATCAAGCCATTGCTTTGCTTGAACAGTATTTTTTCCCACCAGAAAGCAATGCTTTATCAACATACAAAATTCAGATTTTTCCATTATTTTGAAAATTACAACAGAGCTTCACTTAAATAACTGTAACATGTAAACTGATAATCCAATTGGGCCCAAATTTTGTCACATGCCATTTGAAGTACTACTTCAAAAAACCATATGGATGTTTTATTAGTGGCTACATCTATATGTCAGGCTTGGAACTTATTTAGTGATGTGTTATGGTAATTTTTAGCAACACAGTTTTGCAGTTATTTTTTATTACCATGACTCACAGCCCTGAAGATGATCTTTTGAAGAAGATTGAAAGTACTTGGGAAAATTGAAAAATAAATAATAAAATCAACTATCAAAGTTACAGCTCATTTCTTACATTTTTCAATTATAATACAGGAAACATTATCCGTGAGTATGAACAGATTTTTATTAAAAATAAGCAAACACAATGTTTGCAATATATATATATATATATATATATATATATATATATAATGATTAACAAAGAAGACAAAAAGAAAACTATATTTTCACCTATGCGGATGTTATCAAGGTAATGAAATTAATTTTTAATTTAAATAACATATTTATAAGCAAAAACGTGTTGCTTAAGCTCATAAAATCTCAACTGAAATTATGCATAAAAAGCACTAAGACAATTTATTTTTGTGTGTGTGTGTATATATTGATCTTCAAAAATTTAAGTGCAATATCACTTGTTTTTTGTTTTCTTAATTCTTATTTTTATCGTTCTCTTTCCGTTATGTTTTTATTTTTCTCATATTCTTTCACACTCAGTAACCCCTTGTATCTTAATGGTTTTATTGCCTTGCTTTAGGGGGAAATGATTAAAAAAAAAAAACTTTTTCATCTAATGTTTTTATAAAAGGAATTTTGTTAGTGACATTTGTGAAAATTAATATTTGTTACCCAACAAAATGCACAGCTCTGTTTTGTCCTCAAATATATATATCTCTATTTATAATCAGACTTTTTCTTTTAGCAAAAATACATAATGCCTGAATAATAGTTTCTATTGAATCTCAAATGTCATCATGACTGCTACTTTTCTCTCTTTTCATTAATGATTTTCTGTTTGAGGATGGGTTTGGGGTCTCTTCTGCCAATGAGGCATTCATTCTTGAGCCTTTGGCTTACAAATTGCTTCTTCCATGTGGATGTTGGTAAAAATACAGAATAAAAACCTTCATTGATAGGAGATTGAGACTTGTTCTGTCATTAAAGAAATGATAAAAGACAAGAACCTAAAAAGCTTTTTTCTGATTCCATCTAAAAAGTTTTTAAAAGAAAACGTCACATAGAGAACTCCTCATCAATGGTAATATATTTGTCAGATAAGAATTTCACTGTTGTTTGCTGCCATAACTAAAATAATGAGACATTTTAATCTTTTAATTTTGTATGTGCATGTCAGTCAGTCAGTTAAGTGCCATATGCGAAACACGCTTGGGCGATCATGTCTCGAAAGAGACATGACTGACTGGGCAGAAGGTTATCCCACAGTAGGTTGCCATTGCTTTCTGCGGTAGACTGGTTGCCGACCAAGGCTATAGAAGCCAATCTGTCCTGTTATTTAACCCATAACTGGAAGGAAGAGATGGATTAATACCTTTTCCCAAGGGTATTTGCGCGTAAGTGAATGCAATGAATTCAACTGGAATTCGAACTCGGCTCCCCGATTTCTCGTTTCGAGCCGATATCCACTGCACCACAACGCACATCCAGGGGACTGTTATTCTGAATTTTTTCCCCAAGTGTCATTTAATTTTTTTTTTTTTTTTTTTTAATTTCAAACTATCATAGATCAATGAAGCTACAGTTTGAGTATCCTTTATCTGAAATTCCAAAATCTGAAAACCTCCAAAATCTGGTAAATTTTTTATTTGTTCCCCGAAGGCCTTTACCCTGTCAAATCTTTCCAAAACTTCCTTAATTCTGTGCAAATGTATATGCTGAACTCAAATCGATAATTGTTTGTTAAAAGAAACCTACCTTTTTTCAGGTTTTATCAACCAGAAAAAAATCAGACTATATCTCACCCCTTACCACTGTTTTCATATCTGATTCATGACTGAATGACTTGAGGCGTAGGATACTTATTTCGGCCTATTTACTTCCTTTGAGCAATTAATCCGATTTGTTTGGTTTCTGAACTCAATTTCTGCGTAGTAATTGCAAAATGGAAGTAAAAAGGCCAAAAAATCGGCAAACTACGCGTGGAGACATTCTGCAGTCAATAACATTTTTGAAGCGGGTGAGATAAATAGTGACAAGAAGTTTGATATTTTTCTGGTTGTTAACTTGAAAAAAGGTAGGTTTCGTTAATAAACAATTATTGATTTGAGTTCAGCATTTACATTTGCATGGAAATAAGGATGTTTTGGAAAGATTTGAAGGGGTAAAGGCCTTTGGGGAACAAATCAAAAATTTACCAAAAATCCTAAGGTTTTTCAGGTGCTGACATGACTTACCACAAATATAAAAATTCAGAATGCAATGGGAAGGTACCTAGATGATAGACAGCTGTTGTAAGTGACCTCATCTGCCCTGGGCGGGGGTTTCTCATCCCAGCTATATAGCCTACATTGGTGCCAGCCTTTTTGTTAGGGATCATCACAGCAACACCTTCATTTGTGGGTTACTTACCAGGTGTTTTGTGCTCAGGAAAGATATTGAAAATGTCCAAAAGTTCTGCATTTATATGCTTTTTCTAAGTAATGATCATGTTTTTTGTACACACAGAAAATACAAAACATTTTTATGTGAAATCAGAATTTCACCACTTCAAAATTTGCATTGAGTATTCTATGACTAGTGTCATTACTTGTATCTGTAAGTACACAAAATTTATTGAATTTTATATAAAACTACCTTTAAGGTATATCTAGAAACTGTTATGAAATGTAAAGGTACGTTGTGATGCAGTGGATATCAGCTTGGAACGAGAAATCTGAGAGCTGATTTTGAATTCCAGCTGAATTTGTTGCATTCACTTATACTCAAATACTCTTGGGAAAGGTATTAATCCATCTCTTCCCTCCAGGACAGATCCTTGACTGGCAACCACTTTACCACAAAGTAATAGCAACCTACTGCAGGAAAATCTTTTGCCCAGTTAGCCAAATCTCTTTTGAGACATGATTCCCAAGTGTGTATCATGTATGGCACTTAACTGACTAATATTGTGTTTATGCTTGGATTCCATTCCCAAAATGACACATTTTATAGATGCTATGTACAAATTAAATACCATGTATTCCAAAATCTGAAAACCAAAGCACTTCTGATCCTAAGAATTTCAGAGAAAGAATTCTCAACCTGTATCAATTTACAGTTTTGTCATCATAGGAAAATGTAATCTGATCTGAAAAGAAACCTTCTTTACAACATTAACACATATTTACATTAAAATTGTGTTGGACTAAAAATTGATTTTGAATCTCTGCATAATTGTAAAATGTGATTAATAAAGTTTGAAAGTAATTTGAAAAGGCAAAAAAAAAGTCAAAATCCCAATAAACAATGCTTGTAGTTATTCATTAAACAAGCACCATGCAAAAAATGTGATTAATATTTCAGTATTTATCTACACTTATTGTGACCCAAGCCTTGAGTGAAATTGGGGAGATGGAACTGTTCAGAAGCTATTGATGATTGTGCTAGCTTGAAGTCACAAACCATCATGACTAAAGGTTTGAGTGTACTTGTTTTGTTAATAAACTTGATCACACCAGATTGTGCACTCACTCCTAGAAACTGTAGTTGCAATATATACCACTGGTGGGTTCTGTAAGTTGAGTAGTAGTAGGCTTTGGCTCACCACCCTGGCAGATGTTCTTGGAAACAAGTAGCAGCTGGCCATCATCTACACCAATGTTAGAACTTTGTGTATAATATTGAAATACTAGCAGTATAGCCCGGCGTTGCTCGGGTGTAATGAAAGCTTTAAAACTAATCCATGGTCCTGAAGCTCAGATTCAGCTTAAAGAATATTTGTATAAAATTTGGTGAGAATCGGATAAAAATTGTGGGTTTGTATAAAGGACACACAGACACACACATATCTTGCCTTTTTTTATATATATATATATATTATCGATTTTTTTTTTTTTTTTTGCACTATTGTAAGAACTGCAACCATGAAACTTCTGAATATCGTTTCTTATGTCTTTGTCTATGAGTGAATCAAATTTGATTAAAATCAGACCACTCCTTCTATAACTCGATTTTTGATATTTATCGGTGGTACCTCGACACAAAACCTAGCTAAGAACACTCACAGATGCTTATAATACTACTGTGTAAATTTTAAAGAAAATCGGTTCAGCTGTTTCGAAGTCTATAGGTAACAGACATTTATAAATAAGTTTAGATTAGATTTAGATTTCAGCTGACTTGTTTGCTAATCAAATATTGACATATTGGAGTTTTATCATTTGTTTTAAATTGTGTGAAGGGTAAAGATTTCCTGTTTATTTTGTCTAAGGTTGTTACATAAATTTATTTTATTTTTATTTATTAATAGTTGACTGGAGTTGTTAAGGGCGCCTAGCAGTGGTTTAATGGTTAGCAAGCTTGTCTCGCTTGAATCATTACAATTGAGTAGTGAGTTCAATCCTCACTGGGTGTCACGGCTAAGCTATGCTTAGAAAATCACCTTCCTCCAGGTTTGGGGGTTGGGTACAGCGCTAACAACCCTGCCCCGTAAAAACAGTTTGTTACAGAAACAGCAAAATACTGCCCTACACACGATTGGGTGTAACAGATGATGATGATGATGGAGTTGTTAAGAAACAAATAAGAAATGTTGTTCTTTAAGATCATTCACAGAACGTCAGAAAAAACAAATGAATATGTGTAGCAACCTAATAAAATGAACATTGTGTGCTTTCTGAACTACAATTTTTTTAATGACAAAAACATTTTTATCTTTACAATGAATTTTGATAATAGTAAATGCCACTAATTTATTGTGGTTTAGCTTTCTGACCAAGGTCAAGGTCTAAATTAGATCAATTAGTCACTAGATTTACCAATGTATTTTGACCCTTAATTTCAATTGCAGCCTTGATTTTCTTTTCCTTTAGTGATTCAATATCTTTTCGTTTTGTCTCCCAAACTGTTTTCTCATAATTGACTCAAATTGAAATTCTGATCCCTCAACTTGCTAAATGTCACAGGTATAAAATAAACAGATGTTTTACCATTTCCTGTGCCAATAAGTTGTACCCATTAAGAATATTACTCTGCTTAATATAGAACAAATTTTGGGAAATGTGTAACCTATTTCAGTTAAGAGGCAGGCCACTGTTTCTTACCCCTTAAATATGCAAGAGTTACTCTCACTCTGAGAGCTTGTATAGTTTAACTGTGGGAATATGGGACAGCTTGCATTTCCTTTTGCATCTTTTTAATTGAACTCACTTCGGTACTACACATACTAAAATTGGAACGATACAGAAAAGATTAGCATGGCCCCTGCACAAGGATGACATAAAAATTCCTGAAGTATTCCATATTTTATGCAGATGTGCGTTGTGGTATAGTGGATATTAGCTGAGAACGAGAAATCGAGGAGCCGAGTTCAAATTCCAGTTGAATTCATTGCATTCACTTACGCGCATATACCCTTGGGAAAGGTATTAATCCATCACTTCCCTCTAGTTATGGGTTAAATAACAGGACAGATTGGGTTCTATAGCATTGGCTGGCAACCAGTCTACCACAGAAAGTAATGGCAATGAAGATAATAGAAAGATAAAGCTTCTACTGGACATAAAGTGGGGGATCGGTTTTATATTGTTATGAAGTAATAAACTGATCCCCCACTAATTACTACTTATTAATACAATCCGTCTCTTCTCCCTTCACCTATACTTTAAATAGCACAATAGAAAATCTTCTGCCCAGTCAGTCATGTCTCTTTCGAGACATGACTGACTGGGCGTGTATCATGTTTGGCACATAACTGACTGACTGAATTGTAACAAAATAATAATGATATGAATGCATTATAAACATATTTCCAACTGTCTTTCAGGTCAGGTATAGCACATCTAAATGTTATGGGAATAAAAACTTTGTTCAAATTGTTGTCATCATCTTTATTGCCATGTTTAGAATGTTTTGGCCGTTGTAGGCTCCAGCCTTCTTCAGCTGCTAGGAATTTTGATCCAAACCCTTTATTTCCAATCACTATATCATTCTCATTGCATGTGTGATGCCACTTACGGTAGCCGTGTAGTTATTTTTCCTTTAAATTTCTAAGTTATTTATTCATCACTGCTGTAGCCTAGTTTGAACTCATGACTCCTTGGGTCAAGTCACTGGAACCAACCAACGCCAATATCCACTGAGCAATGTGTCCTAGCACCTGAAGAAGGCTGGAGCATACAACAGCTGAAACATTGTAAACATGGCAATAAAAATGAGGATAACAGTTCAAACAATGTAAATAATATGTAAATACTACTTCATCTCAGAAGTATAGACAAATTAAAAACTTTGTTTTCAAAATTATATTAAAGAAATAAACTTGGGAATAACAGTTAAGAAATTGTGGAGGCATTACGAAGAAGTGATGTCTTAAAACCATAAGCATCTTAAATTAAGATATGAAGATTTATTTTCATTTGAAAGAATAATTGAAGCTGTCTTGACTGATTGTAAAATGCAAGTTTTTACCATCTTTTTTGTCTTTTTATTATGAGTTCAAGCCCTGGGTAGTGTGTATTTGGACTCTGTAGAAACATGCTAAACAATAACTGAGCAGTACTAAAAATAAGAATTAGATGAGATATTCCCCAAGGATGGGCAGTGGAACAAAAGCAGTCTACTCCCATATATTGAATCAAGGGTTCTGTTTGAAATTCTCTGTTGGTTACCCTGATCGATATGCATCTGAAGAACATTGGAGGGCACACCAACTGAAACGTTTTGATAAACAACAACAAAGATGAGGATAATGGTCTGAATATAAATAGTGTAAAAAAATGCATTTTGTTGTAAACAATCTTTTATTTGGTCTTAATACAAAAATTTGCTCCAAAAATGTTGATTTTGTTGATAGATTAAGGCAGAAAAGTGGTTCCAGTAAGAATAGTGGAAAAGGCTGGCTCAAAGTTTACTTATTTGGTAAGTGTTATGGTGCCCTATCACTAGGAATGGACTCTTCCTCTGTCAATATAATACTACCTGCGTGACTTCTGGGGACACAGCTAGGAGGCAGCTGTGAAGCAGTCTAACTATACCGTTCAGACTTAAACTTCTATTTGCTGATTATTAACACTTATTATTGTATATATTGTTCTGTTATTCTTATACACTTGTTGAACCTACCTTCTTGTTTCCATGTCTTATTTCTGGGCCTAAACAGGCCACAACAACAACAACAACTTGGCGACAAAGATTTCACCACAACTCCACAACAGTGAGTGAAGCTATGTCATGTACACCTTTTTGAAAATGTATTAACCCTTTCCAAATGAACTGGCCAGCTCTGTACAACCAAATTTAATGATACCAAATGGTTATGAGGGTGGATTATGTGTTTATTGAATCAATTCAAGCCGCATGCTTTGATATTAACAATTTAGTTGGTTGATCAAATTTTATTACTATGACAACCAGACATACATAGATGGCAAGAAGGCCATTCTGGACTGATAAGTTTAAAATGTAGAATAGGTTTAGATCCAATAATGACTTGGAATTTAACAGCACGGGCCAGAAAATAAAGTTCAACACCAAAATCCAAAGGTGCAATAGGATAGCAAGAGATGCCTTTTAAGATCTCAGCAATGTATTAAGAAAAAAATTGTTAGAAATAAAGAAAAGTATACTAAACTGTTGTGTAATATTGGTACTCCAATATGACAGTGAATGTTAAATCATCTTCTCACAAATGAAGAATAGACTTCAAGTAACAGAAATATGGTTCTACAAAAGGATTCTGAGAATACCATACAGTAAACATTTAAATTATGAAGTTTTAGAGAAAATGAAAACAAAAAGCACACTTAGACTATATTTTGTAACCTTGATCAGTCAGTTAAGTGCCATTCGTGATACACGCTTGGGCGATCATGTCTCAAAAGAGACATGACTGACTGGGCAGAATATTTTTCTATCCCATTATTTAAAGTATAGGTGAAGGGAGAAGAGACGGATTGTATTAATAATTAGTAATTAGTGGGGGATCAGTTTATTACTTCATAACAATAGAAAACCGATCCCCCCTCATTATGCCCAGTAAAAGTCTTAATCAGTCTTCAACAGTCAGTCAAGTGCCATATGTGATACACGCTTGGGTGATCATGTCTCGAAAGAGATATGACTGACTGGGCAGAAAGTTATTCCGCAGTAGGTTACCATTACTTTCTGCGATAGACTGGTTGCCAGGCAAGGCTATAGAACCCAATCTGTTCTGTTATTTAACCCATAATTAGAGGGAAGAAATGGATTAATATCTTTCTCAAGGGTATTTGCATGTAAGTGAACACAAGGAATTCAATTGGAATTCAAACACGGCTTCTCCGATTTCTCAAGTGTTAACAAAATCATGTTATCAGTTCCCTTTGTAACCTTGTTAGGGTCAATGAAACTCATTAGTTTTATAACTTCTACTTTAGTAAAGTTACTTTGGGGAATCACAGATACAAGTATGATTACACTTTCGAACAATAGTGTGTCAGATACTTATTCTTCGACTCTACACACTCTAATAGCTCTCTCTCTCTCTCTCTCTCTCTCTCTCTATATATATATATATATATATATATATATATATATATATATTGTGTATCATACTTGAGAACAAAGTCAACTGTGTTTACTCCCTGGTGATCCATGTTGGCAGTGACACGTTATTCTTATATGATACCTCCCTTTTGAGATGACTTCTTCCTGAATCTATATTTATTGTTTATAATTTTGAGCAGTCTTCATCTACAAATACTTGTAGAGTGTCTGACAGGTCAAATTTTGAGAAAAATTTTCCACCAGTTGACAAAAAATTCTTCCAGACTCACCTCTTCTGCCTCCCATAAGCATGGACCAGATGATTCTCCCGGAGAGTAATACACTACGCCTCCTCGGACTTACCCTGTCCTCAGACCTCAAATGGAAGCACTATATTGAATCCATAGCAAAATCTACTGCTAAGAAGATTGGGTCACTATGTCGATCCAGGATGTTTTTTCCACCTGAATCCATCCTGCATATATACAAGTCAACCATCCGTCCGTGCATGGAGTACTGCTGCCATTTATGGTCAGGTGCCCCTGCCGTTCTCCTCAGTGTTCTTGACAAGCTCCAAAGGAGAGTCTGTAATGTGATAGGTTCTGATCTGGCAACTCGTCTGCAGCCACTTTCCCATCGTCGAAATGTGGCCTCCCTCTGTCTCTTCTATAAATACTTTCATGGCTTCTGCTCGGATGAGCTTAAGTCACTGATGCCTCCTCAACAGGTGTTTACCCGTTCAACCAGACTGGCAACTGGGTCCCACCCATTCACAGTCAGGTTAGCCAAACGCAGACGACAATTCTACTCCAGCAGCTTCCTCTCTCGCACTTCCCGCCTGTGGAACTCACTCCCGTATTCTTGCTTTCCTGACGGCTACGACCTCCAGAAATTTAAAAGCAAAGTTAATACTCACCTACTAACCACTGGCCTCTAGCTCTCTCCCCTCCCCTGTATAACCTTCCCTTTCTCTCCGCCCATGTACCTGTCATTGCACCTGCTTTCTCAGTTTTCTATTGTTCCTTTCTAACTAGCTTGTACCCCTCACTCTTTTCTAATTAATCTTTCTACATTTATGTAACCCCCTGCACATCAGTGGCGTTTCTGCCTTGCTCGGGGTGAAATGATTAAAAAAAAAAAAAAAAAAAAGTTATATTGTTTTAAACTTTCATTTAGTCCCATAGAAAAATTAGCACACACACGGATTTTATTTTTTATTTTTTAAATATAGACTGTTGGTGATGCCCATTCAGAATAGTCTATTTTTGATATCACACTTAATTTTTCTAGTCTGTCTAATTCTTTACTAATTGGTTCCAATACTGTAAAAAAAAAAAAGCACACACCTTTTGAGCTTGAATGTTGGGTTTAAATTTTCTTTTACTTCAAGTTTAACTTTAGTTTTTGTGCATGTCCATAGATCTTCAGAGAAAACTTCTGGAAAACTCATTTTCAATTCATTCTTTAATTTTTTAGTTGCTGTATTAGAACTGGAGTTAACTCTTTATACAACAAAATATTGTTAACTGGAAGGTCCCAAAAATCAAATAATGCCATTCAATCAGTTCCAAGTAAATTAGCAGTATTCTTTAATAGAAACACTACCACTTTCTTGGTTTTTCCAACAAAATAAATGTTACAGGTGAATTCACCCCAAAAGTTTAAATTTCTTTCCTGAAACTCCATGTGCAAATTAGAAGATCTAGGTTTACTCATTTTTCTCCATGTCTGTTTATGGTCGTGATATCAGATCCTGTATCCAGTTCTAATTTTATTTTTACATTATTCATGTAGGCTTACGGCCTATCATGTTGAATACACCGGTTCTTGCTCAATTACCGAAGTTAAGCAACGTTGAGCCTGGTCAGTACCTAGATGGATGACCGCTTGGGAATACCAGGTACTGTAAGCATTTAGTGACGGATGTGCATTGTGGTGCAGTGGATATCGGCTCAGAAAGAGAAATCGGTGAGCCGAGTTCGAATTCCAGTTGAATACCTGGCATTCACTTAAGCACTGGTACCCTTGGGGAAGGTATTAATCTGTCCCTTCCCACCAGTTATGGGTTAAATAACAAGGGTAGGACTTGGGGGCCCTGCCCTTAAAAACAAATCCCACTGAATCTTGATACTCAAAAAGAAAAATTACTAGACACAAAAAAACTTATATAAAAACAATAAATTGTTGAAAGAAAAAGGTATTACCAGCAATAAATAAATAAAATTTAGTTGGCAATAAATGACCCGCCGAGGTGTTGATATGCCATAAAAACAAAACAACCATTAATTCATGTCCACAAAATAAAAATTTCCTCTTTTGATATGTTTTGTTCAGTCTTGTTAATTTTATGCTTTTTATCCTTACTTTATGTATTTATCATGTTTATATACATTTTATTTTTCCTCAATTTTTTTTATTCTTTTTGTTTCTGAACCTATCACGTTTGTAGCATTTTTTTGTTCTTGAAAAACAGTCATTCAAGGAATGCTCATCATCACAACCATGGCACGTATTAGGTATTTAGGGAGATTTATTGTCTTTTTTACTGTTCTATTAGGAGTTGGAAAATGATTATAGTCTTTTCTCTTAGATGGTTGGGCGTTATGTACTTGTGAAATATCTCTTACCTCAATCCTTTCCGTATCAAGTTTTAGATTTACAATACTCTGACGCTCTGTCATTTTTTTTGGAGACTTAATTTGGAATCCATTTCTAATTTAGCAAGTATCCTAGATTTTATTTCCACGTCCTTATTATCAGTTAAACCCTGTTTGAATACAAAACATTTAAATAAATCTGAAGTCAATTCATGTCACTTTAACTTCTTGCATTCTCGATTCACAACTCCTGCATGAGTGACAAAATCTTCATTGCCACACTTTACCAAGCTTAGACATTGTCACTGTTTATTAAACAATAAAGTCCTATCTCAAAAAAATTTTGATAGAGTTACTACTGTTTCGTCAGTTTTTTCACCTGGTTTTCTTGGCAAAATAAAATTCACATACTTTTCATGTTCAGCAGGGGACAATTTCCTTAATAATAAATGAACTTTCTTTTCATCATTCCAATCTGCACAATCACTTTTGAAGATCCCTTCGTAACAGGCTGGAAAAGTTATTTCTTCTTCCAGATTGTATATAAATCCACTTATTAAATTTGCAACAGCATCTGGTATGAATGAATTTGAAGTTTCTTCTTTCCTCATTTTAGTCAACAATTTTAAAAAACTTTTGTTGTAGTAGTAGTAGCTGTTTTTGTTGCTGCAACTGTTGTTCTAGTTGTTGCTCCTGTAACACCAACATTGGTGTCATGACAGCTTTTAGTTCTTCTATATTTGCTGTCAGTCAGTCAGTTAAGTGCCATATGTGATATATGCTTGGGCGATCATGTCTCGAAAGAAGATTAGCCCACAGTAGGTTGCCATTGCGTTTTGTGGTAGACTGGTTTGCGATCCAAGGCTATAGAACCCAATCTGTCCTGTTATTTAACCCATAACTGGAGGAAAGTGACTGATTAATACCTTTCCCATGGGTATTTGCGCATAAGTGAATGCAATGAATTAAAATGGAATTCAAACTCAGCTCCCTGATTTCTCGTTCCAAGCTGATATCCACTGCACCACCACCCTACTGAAATCTTTTTCTGTAGATTAATTTTCATTGTTTTCGGGTAAGTTGATACAGTTCCTCATCGCCATTTTTGTAACCTTGCTAGGGTTAACATCATACCAGTTTCTTTTGTAACCTTATTAGGTTCAACAAAACTCAACGTTAATTTTATAACTTCTGCTTTAGTAAATCACAGATACAGGTATTATTACACCTTCAAACAATTGTGTATCGGACACTTATTCTTCTTCAACTTTACACTCTCTAATCATTCTATGCCCCCCCCTCTCTCTCTATCTATCTATATATATATATATATATAGAGAGAGAGAGAGAGACAGACAGACAGACAGACAGACAGAAAATCTAAGCAAGAGCCAACAACTTACCACAGTTTCGCCCTGTTGGCTCTCGCTTAGATTTTTTGTCTTTGTTTGCTCTACTTTCGTATTGAGCGCTTTACTGTCAGGGTTTTCATCTTGGGTTTTTTTTTTCTTTCTTACGAGTGCTTGACTTTTTGTTCATGTACTTCATTTGTTTCTTTTTTTTTTACTTCCCCATCTTTTCCCTCAGTTCGTTCTCGGTGCTCGGTGGGTCGTACAAGATGATTTAAATTATAGCTTAATTAATACTAGTTTCGGTAGAGTTAGTTCTGTTACTATTGGTATTGTTATTACTATAGTTAATATTATTTATTTATATATATATATATATATACACACACACACACACACACTACGTGTCATATAATCCCAGCAGCACAAGTACCACTTATTACTTGAGAACAAGATCGACTGTGTTAATTCCCTGGCAATCTGTGTTCAAACACAAGTGTTGTCAGTGAGACCTTATTCTTATATGACACTATAGGGAAGACATTTAGAAGTACTGTCTAGATTCAATAATTAGTAAGCTTTATTGGTTTAACTAACTCCTACTAATCACCTTCTGAAACTAATTCATTAGTGTGTGGCTTCTAAATTTTTAGAGGAGGATTACCTAAAATTAAAAATCTGCCAGCCCTAAGATTAATATTATCCTGCAATGTGGATAGGTAAAAAGAGCTAAAATTTTAAGGAAACTTTATGAGGTAATTGGTTAATTTCATTATTATTATTGAATATATAATAAAACCCTTCAGGAAGAGAAATCAATCAATCTACCTAGTAAAATAGTTTTGAAAAAGACACACAACTTTCAATTTTTAAACAATTTTTAAAAATCCAGAAGGTGGCCCTAAACCTTTTTATCTATAGTGTACATTTAACACCAGAAAGAGGTTGTTGATATTTTTGGTACATAATGAGGAGAAAGGGCTTGTAAAATGTGATACTCACAGGATATATTGAAGACAAGAAGAACAGAGGAATATAGCACATTGCATACCTAATGAGCTTGCGTAAATGGATAGCAGATCCTGGTTTTAGGAGAAATAGCAAAAAGACAATTTCCTAAGAGTTAGACAGGACATGAAATTATAGAGAAACATGATCATTAATGTTCTGAATGGGTATACCACATAGAAGGCGGCTGTAAGCTAAAGGCATTTACTGTTGATGGCAATGTACACTGCTTATGATGATCAAGGTGACCAAAAACAAATGTTTATGATTGAAAGCCCCTCCATCATGAGTATAATCTATATATATATATATATATATATATATATATATATATATATAAAGTGGATATGTCTGTCTGTTTGTGTGTCTCCATTCTAACGAACCTTGCTCCTCCAAAACCCTTGGTCTGATGTCAACCAAAATTGGGCCAATTTTTTATCATGACATGAACCTTTGATGTACACAAAAATGTTTTGAATCGATTTACGGATACGGCAGAAATCACTGAAATGCTTAGAGTTTACAAATTCTTCTCTTCCAGGACACCTTATGCAAATTCAACCAAAATTGAGTAACTTGTAGATCAAGGTCTGAACCTTTTGGTGTACATAAAAATTTTTCAAATCAATGTACAGTCTTCAACAAAAATCAATGACAAACATAATTTTGGGTGGTCTTCTGTGTACTTTTATGCATTTCTCTAAGATGCTTCACTCAAACTCAACCAAAATCGAGTCACTGGTATATCAAAGTCTGATGCTTTGATATGCAAACAAAAATTTCAATTGACACACAGGGTGCAGCAAAAATTAATGGAAAATGTTGCTTTTTGTGATCATTTATTTCTCTGAAATACTTAGCTGTATTTCAACAAAAATTAGGTCTTTTTTGTAACTTCTACCTTATCATATGCCATAACAATTTCATGTTTTCTACAAGGTGCCAACCACTCTGGTGTTGCAGGGACAACCATTTTAGAACTTTACAGCTCAGACCTATCATGCCACATATACAGGGTCAATCCCTCTTCATTCCCTTTGCATTCCATTAGTAAGGAGGATGTTCCACTCAGACAGGTAATTTCTTCAGAACTGTTACTTTGTGGAACAAACTCCCAAGAAGATACTTACCTGATCACTGCAATCTTAACCTTGTATAAGGATCAACTGGCATTTATCCTACATATCCCCATAACATGCACTTATTACTTTCACCAAGAACCTAATTCAGTCACCTTCTACCTAGAGTATCTCTTGGGTTTTGTATTGGGTGAACAACAGTAAAAAGAAAACCAGAGCATTTGTTTGGATTAGTGTAATTAGTTTATACAGTCGCATTGATAAAATCATTATCTGTTGGTTGCAAGTTATAAGGTTTAATTCACTGTGGAATGTCATAGATTCTGTTCAACCCCAATTCTTTTGTAAAGTAAAAAAAAAATTGTTTACTCTAAAAGAATAAAGAATCTTTTAGTTATTAATAAAATATATCTATCTGCAAACAATGACAAAATATTGTCATATACATCATAAAGACTTGGTTAAATAAAACAAAATTATATCAAAATAAATCCGGCATATTTTTCTGTAATTTGGGTGATTTACAATGACAACAAAATGAAAATAGTCACTTAATGTACACTTAAAACAATTTTAGATAATGATTATGCAAATTAAAATTTAATGAATTTGCCATTAATAAAGGAAGTTATAGCTTTTCAATCCATCAAATTTATCAGATCTGTTATCTTTCATTTGTAACTCCACAGATTCACTAAAAGATTATAAGAGTTTTTTTTTTTTTTTTTTTTTTTTTTTTTTTTTTTTTTTTTTTTTTTTTTAAGAAAATCTTGGTAAATACATTTTTTTTATATCTGTTAACCCCCACACACAGACACTTATTTAATTTCAAGAAATTAATTTTTTTAATACTTAATGTTTATACTAGTTGTAGGCAGAACACCTTCAAAAGTTTGAATTATTCTGTTTTCGTAAAGTACGACCTCTCAGTTAGCGAAATTCTGCTTTGAAACATAAAAAATGTAACAGAGCTAAGACATGATTTAATTAGAAAAGCTTTTAATTGCTTTTATAAATAAGATGTACTAGGAAACACTATTGTCTTAAGAAAAACATTTTTTTGCAATGAATAACGAATTTTTACAAAAACAGTTTTCATTTTTGAAAATTTTAATTTAAATAATTTAGGAAGTTTTAAATCTTAAAATTCTGTGTTAATTTGTATCAGCTGTTAAGTAAAAACTGTATTTATTAATCATAAATGGTAACGCTTACTACAATTCAGTAACCCTCCCCCCAAAAAAAATTTTTTTAAAAGAATTTTGAGTTTGTTTTTTTTTGTGTGTGTGTGTCTTAACATGCTGATTTTTTAAAAAATACAGATGCCCATACACAACATTATAGAAAAAAAAGCATTAGCTATAGCAAGTTTAAAGCCAAAGTTTTTAAAATGCAATAAAGTATTAGATATTCTAAATTTTTAAGATTATTTGGTAGTTAAAAATTATGAGTGGCACTCATTTTATATTCCTCAAGTAATTTTGTAGATATGTCAACCATATAAAAAAATTTAGTTAAATTTCTGTCTGTCCATCAATCTGTTAACACCTTAAACAAACACCTACTGTCATGTAAAAAAATGCATTTCTGCAATATTTTAAACTTAGTTTTAAATCAGACTAATTAAATTTTAAATCAGCTAATATTCCTCAGTTTCAGAAAAGTATATTTCTGAAAGATTTTTTAATAACAAGAATTAAATATGATGACAGCTGGCTAAAATGATGCTAAAATCAGGAATTTTCAGCACTCTCAAAATTTAAAAAAAAAAAATTCCAGTTGATTGAAATTAGTTTTGAAATACAGCAAAGTATTTTGCTTATTGGAAATATTAAATTAGCTTGAAATTAAAGCTAAAATAAAAACTTTTTCATTTTTAAAAATTCATTTTAAGCCATAGGTTTCTGTGGAAGTGCCTACTTTAATGGGGTATCTGACAGGAATACTTAAAAAAAACACATTCATATAACAATAATAGATTCTCAAGATGTTTTCTTTACAGTCCAAAAAGAAAAACATTGTTCTACAGGATTTGTATTGGGAGACTTGTTCATCAGTTAACCAGCATTTGATATCTTTTGGAATCTGTCAAGCTTTGGTGTTTTTTTTTCTTTTTTTTTCTATTTATAGATGATTCTAAAAAAACATCTTATTTTATAATCCAAAATACCCCAGCCATATTCTCCAGGATTCATTTTAAGAAACTCTTAGCTATAAGAATAACAATAAATTTTTTGAGTCTGTCTTTGTAGACTTTTTTATTATAAATAGCATATAGCATTATCTGCTATTTTTTTTTATAATCATATCGCCCCAAGCAAGGCATTTTACTGGCACTGTTTTGCAGGGGTTTACATAGGAGGAAAGTTATGAGAAAGAGTGACAGGTTACAGGGGGTGTCAGGAAAGTGGGTAAGAGAAGGTTGAGAATACTGATGAGTGGAATAGACGGAAAAGGGAGCATGAGAGAGAGGATGCAGGTTAGTCAGAGATGACTATTGACTTTACATTTAAATTCTTGGAGATTGTAACTGTCGGGAAAGCAAGTAAATGGAAAATTTTTAAAAATCAGTACTTTTTTTTAAAATTTTATTTTAAAAGCCCAAATGAATCTGTTTTTATGGATTGGCTTTCTGGTGTAACGGATATCAGAGCAGAATGAGAAATCAGTACTGAACAAACAATTGCCCTTTAGAAAGGTATGGAATCCATCTTTTGTCTTCATTTATGGGTTGAATAGCAGGACATATTGGGTTCTATAGCATTGGTTCTTCTGCCTAGTCAGTCATGGATTGAAAATGACATGATCATGCAAGCATATATCACATATGGCACTTGACTGTCTGATATTCTCTATGTACTGTGAAAGCTTTGAATACTTAAAATTACACCCCACATCCTGCCATGTTGCATAGTTAACTGTAAGTGGTCGAAACCAAATTCTTTTTGAGATATTATCCAAACCAATACTGCTTCAAAATAAAACATGTAGGGAGAGGTTAGTTATCAGAAAACATGATAGTGTTCCCCCATTTATTTGTTCATCTTAATTGCTCACTGCTTTCTCTGGTGAATATCCCAAATGCTAATTTTGATAAACACAGACACATTCCTTTCCTCTTTGGTATGCAGATTTTATGAATTTGAGTGCAGTACTACTAGATTCGAATTCCAGCTGAATCCATTGTATTCATTTACGCGCAAATACCCTTGGGAAAGGTATTAATCCGTCTCGTTCCTTCCAGTTATGGGTTAAATAGCAGGACAGATTGGGTTCTATAGCTTTGGTCGGCAACCAATCTACCGCAGAAAGCAATGGCAACCTACTGCGGGATAATCTTCTGCCCAGTCAGTCATGTCTCTTTCGAGACATGATCGCCCAAGCGTGTATCACGTATGGCATCTAAACTGACTGACTACTAGATTGGTAGTTAGGTCTTATTTACAATTGAAAATAGCTAGATGTAACTAAGTCCTGTGTTAACAGTTTCTTCTCTTGTACTTTCCACCTGTAGTACTCTTCTAGCCTCTTGCTTTCCAGTTAACTTTGATTTTTTTTGTTTTTTCAAAAGTTTAAATGTAACATCAATCTGTGTTAATTTGTATCAGATGATACTGTTAAGTAAAAACCATATTTACTAATCATAAATGGTAAAACTTACTACAATTCAGTGACCTTCCCCTCCCAATATTTTAAAAAGAATTTTGAGGGTTTTTTTTTTTTTTTTTTTTTTTTTTTTTTGTGTGTGTGTAAACATGCTGATTTTTTAAATATGGATGTCCATACACATTACAAAAAAAAGCATTAGCTATAGTAAATTTAAAGCCAAAGTTTCTAAAATGTAATAAAATATTAAATATTCTAAATTTTTAAGATTTGGGTAGTTAAAAATTATGAGTGGCACTCATTTTATATTCCTCAATTTTTGTCTTTGTAATTCATGTTTTTATTGTTCTCTTTTAATAGTTCTTGTATTTTTTAACCTCACAAACCTCTTGCATCTTGGACTTTTTTTGCTTTGGGGTGAAATGATTTTAAAAAAATATCCACCACTTTGTAGTGGAGTTTTTATTTTATTTATTTATTTTTCTTCAATTTCTTTTACTTTTTGATCTTGATCAATGTGAACAAGATACTGTTTTTTTTTTTGTTTTTTTTTTCCTTTTATTGAATTGGGTTGTCCAAAATAATCAAGACAAATTTTCAACATTAACTTCATTGAACTGCATATTGTTTTGTTCCACTGTATTTTTCTGGCTTTTGGGCAAAGCTATAAAAATTCCATCTTTCCAAAGTTTTAACATGAATTTGAGGTGCAAGTTCCATACTGAAATAAAGATTAACTAAAATACACAAGAAAACAAGGAATGCATTTTTTTTACCTTTTTTTTTTTTATGTGGAGAAGAGGAGAATGGTATCTGTATGTTATTAAAATTGAATAATTTCAAATAATTCTCAGTGTAAATCTTTGATGCTTCTTAAAATACTGGCTAAAATATTCATTTAGTTGGTTATTTGTACAAAAGTTGTTGATTTTCTTGTTATTTGAAAAATTATTCTTTCCATTGAAATTACAATTTAAATCGTTTGTACAATTTTAATAGAAAATGATTGACATTCATCTCTACATCTTCTGTTGTATAAGCAGTGTCTCATTTCTTTTCAAATGCAGAAATTATTTCTGAGAAATAGGATTCAATTTAAAAACAATTGAAAACATTTACAGTGTTTTCAATGATCTTAGTAAATACTGAACTTTAATAATTCTCTATATATTGACATCAAATTAACATAAGCACAAATTCATTTACTTTTCAAGGTATACTTTTTTTTATTTTTTAATCATCTCACCCCAAGCAAGGCATTCCACTGCCACTATTGTGCATGGGGCTACATAGGGGAAGGTAAAGAGAAGGAGTGGTTAGACATAGGGAATGTCAGGAGGAAGGTGACAGATGAGTAAGGATAGAGAGGATGAGGGTTGGGCAGATGGGAAGAGTGTTTGATAGAATGGGAGCAGGTTAGTGTGTTAGGAGGTGGCTATTGACCTTACGTTTAAACTCCTGGAGATTGTAGCCCGTTGGGGAAGCAATCATGTGGAAGAGAATTCCACAGTCGGGAAGTGCGAGGAAAGAAACTGTTGGAGTAGAAGTTACGGCTGCATTTTATCGATTTCACTGTAAAAGGGTGGGATCTAGTTGCTAATCTAGTATCTCGTTCAAATTCGTATTTAGGGGGCACCAGTGATCTAAGTTCATCGGAGCAGAAGCCATGAAAGTATTTATAGGAGAGACTTGACTGTGTTTTTTGTCAGAATGCCTTATAGAAAACTTATTTACAATCAAAACTAATTTGGATTAGAAGTCTCCTCTCCTTTAATGGTTTTCTTATAACAAAAAACTAAAGTTCATGTTAAGGTCATGAACGTTTTGTGCAAAGCCCTTGCCTCCAAGCTGTTTAGAATTTATTAAGACCCATGAATAATTAAATGTTTTTATATTGACTATTTGTTGGATTTTGCTAATTGGTCACATTCATATAGAGTACAGTGAGAAATGAACTGATTATCTATGCCTCTTGATATGAGCAGTCGTTATTGTCCTAAAAGTAGAGGCATTTTTGAGCATGACTTGCAGTCACATCATATTGAAACCCTGGTTATGATTAATAAAGTTAAGCACCATTTAGCCTGGTCAGTATCTAGATAGATGAATGCTTGAGAATACCAGGTACTGTAAGCTTGGCTGTGTGGGTAGTAATGGCTCAGAATTGTTAATTGGAAAGCCAGGTTTCAATTCCAGTTGGGTTATGTTCATTTATGTGCAAATACCATTGGAAATCCACCTCTTCTTCACTTACTGTGGGTTACTTTGTAAAACTTGTATCACTAAATCATTATTATCTAAAAAAACAAAAAAAGGCACACCTGAAGCAGACTACCACCATGTTTATTTTCATTGTTTTTTCATTTTTACTTTTTTCAGCACCGTTCTATCGATTACCTTCTTAGCTTTACGATTGACAAAAAGAATTTTTTTAAAATTTCAATATTTAAACATTTTCTGGGGCGGGGTCAGTTTCTCATACAATGTTATAGTAAATCGAGCCTCCATTTTGAAACCAGTCGCCGATACAACATTACCTTCACCTGTAAATTCATTCATTATCAAATTTTTTTTACTTTTTTCAGTGCAATATTATCTTTTACACCTTAAACTTTACAAATGACAAAAACAATTTGTAAAAATTTCAATATTTAAACAATTTTAGTTGGGGGGGGCAGTTTCTCCTGGATCGATTTACTTTAACGTTGTATGAGAAACTGCCCTCCCCCCCACAATTTGTTTAAATATTGTAATTTTTCAATTTTTTTTGATAATCGGAAAGTTTAAATAACAATCGATAGAACTGCGCTGAAAAAAGTAAATAAAAATGAAAAACAATGCTTCAGGTCTGCAGAAAAAGAATTATTATAATCTAAAAATATTTGGTTGATAAAGCATAGGAAAATGATTAGATCAATAAAGCCATTTTTGAGCATTTAATATTTTTTCTGCAATTTGAGAGATATCAATAAAGCAAATCATTGATAAATATGATACACATTTCAGTATTTGCTCATTATCTAATTTTTTTATTCTTAAAAAGGATGGTATCTTATCAAGAGGGATGTTCTTAACTAATTCTGGTAATTCTATAGATAAATTTGTCATTGTTTCTCCAAACAACTTTAGAATTAAGAAAAACATTCAAGTTAAAAAAAAGATTTGAGTGAGTCGCAATATCTGTTGTGAATAGTAGTAGAGCACTCATGAGAAGTTAGGCTTGACCTTTATTCTTATTCTAATGTTGGCAAAATGATGCAGGGTAATTATTTTGCATCTGTATTTAATACTGAATCTATCCCAAGGTCATGTATATTAGAGGCTAAAATGCCTAAGCACCTCAGTCAATCATCTGACATATCCTGCAATGGAAAAATGCTGCCAGTATAGCCAAAGGCACTTCATTTCTTTGGGGCGGGGGGTTCATAAAATTGTCCCCACAGATAGGACTAGATTATAACCTCATGGAGCCTGAATTTATTTATGAAATTTATTAATTTTATAAATTCATGGTTAAAAAAAAAGTTTTTTTCTTATATCTGTTTCCCACCTCAACTTAATTTCGTGGAATTTTTAGAAATTAAATTCCGTCCATAAACTTTTTCTTGTTAAACACAAGACTCTTGGAGAATATAAATCATCTATTTTTATTTTTTTCAAACACTCGCTCCTTTCTCAAAAATCTGCTTTATAAAAATCATATGAATTTTTTATTAGTGGCACCATCTATATGTCAGGACGAGGACTTATTGAGCGATGTGTTATATCCAGTAATTATATGAAAGTCTGCTCAAGAATCTTTCCCCTTCACTTTTCTTTTCTTTTTTTTTTCATTTCACCCCAAGCAAGGCTTTCCACTGCCACAACTGCGCAAGGGGTTACATAGGGGAAGGATAAAGAGAAAGAGTGGTTAGATATAGGAAATGTCATAAGGAGGGTGATAGACTGGTAAGGTTTACCAAGGCTGAGAGTTGGGTTGATGGGAAGAGTGTTTGAGAGAATGGATGTGAGTTAGTGTGTTAGGAGGTGTCTATTGACCTTACATTTAAACTCCTGGAGATTGTAGCTGTCGGGGAAGCAATCATGTGGAAAAAGACAATTGTTCTGTTTAACCAAACTTTGGCAAGTAGGCTGGGCCAAAAGTTTTTCAGCTCTCCTCTCATATTCAATACTGGTTGTTTCTTGTGGGTTTTTTTTTTTAAATTTTTTTTTTAAATTTGTTTTTTTTATGAGCATATACATACACGTATGTATGCACAAAGGTCTGTGACTGATAAACCACGTATCTTTACTAATAATGGAAACATGTTTGGAATGTGTATTTGATATTTAGTCTGTTTTTAATGTCAGTTTGCTGTGCAATGGAATTGGGTTATGGTGGATATTTAACGTCTCTACCCGAAAGCTTAGAACCAACATAATAAAAAAAAATATCCAATTGTTGAATAATTTTTGTCTTTATTTTCACCGGAAATTAAAGCCAAAAATACAATGTTTAGAACAGCTCGTGATTAAATATAATAGACATTTGATGTTAATTATATTTAACAATATGCATAATTATCTCAGTACATATATATATTCTCAGAAATAATGGATTTTAATTTATTAGTCTGACAAATTTTTATCACTTCAATGTTATTTTTAGTGAATATCTATATTTGAGAAATGCTTCAAGTGAAATTCTTGTTATCTACTAAGCAGGTGTGAAATTTCCAGAATTTATGACAAGGATTTCACTTTAAAGCTCCCTGATTTCCCATTTCAAGTCGATATCCATTACATCACAATGCACGTAACAAATAGTCTGTCTTAAAACACAAAAAACAGCATCTACTCAAATATGAGTATCCACTAAAAATAACATTTAAGGGATAAAGAAACCTTAAAGAAAATATAACCTCTGGCAAGATTTGAACTTTTATCTCCTTTCGTAAGAGTATAGGATACAAATCCTATATCATCTGACAGTTAACTAAAACACACAAAGTAAAATTGCACAAAACATTTTGGAAAAACCCAACTAAGGCAAATTTCACAAGTCAGTGTGAAAAGCAAAATTCTGGATCCTAATTGGATAAGAAATAGAAATTCATATTACAATGATTTTTTTCACACCTAAAGAAGAAGGTGCCTCTGGGAGCTGGTCACATGACTGAAGTCCACTACTTAACAATGTCTGTAACTGGTCAACAGTCAGAATGGGATATCTGATAGCATCTCACAATGTAAGAAAGAAACTTCAAGCTGACTCAGTGTCCCCCCTCCTGACCTCTTCTTCCAACTTTCTTTTCTTCTTTTTCACTCCATGCAGCCAAAGAAAGCAACAACAACAGGACACTCTGTCTGTGATAAGTACTGTTTCTTTATTTGTTCTTTCTCAGCCTGTCACTGACCTACCAGAAAGAGGAGGGAACATAAGACTTTACATTCTGCTACTTCACAACCAGGAACTCTAAACTTCTGTGGACATTTTAAACACTTACATTTCTCTTTAAACAATCTTAACTACAAAACTGCATGCATTTTCTCCATGAACATTTTCCTCTCACAAATATATTATAGTGTTCAGTTAATGAAATTTCACTAATATTTTTCTTTTTACAATTTTGTCATTCTGTTAATAAATCTTTGCTTTAATGTACACACAAAATATTTTATCCTTTCACATTTCAACCTTCTGATAATTAAATTGTAGGGACTTCAGATGTGTTTAGCATAAGGCCGATTTACCAAGCATCACTGAGGCCCCCACAAGAGGAATTTTTGTCTGATCCTATGAGACCACCTCAGCCTCCCTTAGCCAAGCAAGCTTTTATTTACCTTAAAGCAACATCTTATTCAGATTTCTCATGAAAGACATATCTGCTAAGTTTCATTTCTGAAAATTAAACAAAGCAGTTTATAAAGAGTTAATAATTTTTTTTAACTTACTTATATCCAGGTATCCGCTAAAAATAATGTTTGAAGTAACACAAATGCACCTGACTTCTTCCACAAGTGATAAAATTTTTACCAGTTTAATATAGATAGTGTAATCATAGTAAAATGCCTTTGTTTCTGGTGAAAAGTACATTAATTTGAAATTCTTTCAAAAATCAAATAATTTTCAAATTTTAATGAAGCTTTCGGGAGATTTATTCACAAATGAATGAAATTATTAATTTTTAGAAATCTTTGAGAATTTTATTTTTTTTTTTACATCTTGTTAAATGTGTTGTAGTATATAATTGTAACTTACAAATTTGAATTAATCAAGAATATGGTAAATTTGTAAATTATATTTAGTTTAGATCTTGCGGGTGAATTTTTAGTTTTTGATAATAAGGTTAGTGGTTTTAAATCTTTTCTAATCGGTAGTTTAATTTTCTTGTTTGTTGTCAACTAGAGTTGTGTATTTTTTTTTTATAATGTGTCCAAGTGAAAATTCTTCTTGCTTATAATTACTATGCATTTGATTTTTATAGAAAATGTTTGTTATTTTCTGTATGTTCAGTAGTTGTTACCTTAGAAAGGAAAAATCTTGTATGGTAAATTTGGAAAACCATTATTAACAAGCATTTGTTTCACATTCAGTTTTTTAAAGAAAAATGGGTGGGAAGATAAATTCTCATGTGCTCTCATAAGATTTTTAATAACACCTATTTTTTTTATTTAACAGGACATTGACTAGTAAAATTAAGGTGGCAAGAGTTTTTACATGATATTTTTTTTATATAGTGAAGCGGTGAATGTATTATTACTAGACTCTACAAAAACATCCAAGATGGGTGTTTTGGCTAAAGTTATAGACAGAATTTTTTTAAAATGCAGTTTTAAGATTATCAATTTTGTTTTTGTTCTTGGTTAAAATAAAAATACCATGTATATAAGATATATTTTTGGTTTAGTAATTGTTTTTTTAAAAAGCTTGTTTTGTGTGTGAAACATGTATTAGAGAAGCACAAACCGAGAGGGTTTCCCATACTTACTCTATTAGTTTGATTATAAATATTGCCATTATAGTCATAGAAGGGGACTTTAATAGTGTGGGTATGCAATAGCTTCTTGAGAATACTGGGTTTAATAGATGGAGGTGAAATTATTTTTATATACACAGTTAAGGATTATATCAGTGGTTTCAGCAGCCGAGACATTAGTAAATAAATTTTCTATGTCAAGTGATGCTAGAATGCCTTGGTTTGGTTTTGTAGTTTTAAGGATTTGTAGGAATTTGGGTTGATTTGATGCTATAATTAATAGCTAGATATGGACTCATAACAGCATTGAGGAATTTTGGTATATAGGTATTGGAATCTGAGAAATGATAGGTTATAATGGGTATCCAGGTTTGTGTTAACATTACCATATGGGCATCCTGGTTAGTAATCACCAGTAATTTTAATTTTCATGGATCCTACATCAGTGTTGTTAGATGTTATCAGTTTAAAATTTTACTAAAAGTTTCAGTGAGTGTATTACCATTGGCTTCAATCACGTCCTCCAGACAAATTTGGAATCTTCCTGCAACTCTTCTGTATGGTCCCCTTGTTTAAGTTGGGGGAATGCTATCATAATCTCTCACTCAACTATCCCTCCAGACACACATACACTTAATAATCAAGGAAGTTTCCATCTGAGGAGTTAAGTGGTCAGATGTAAGGGGTCATGTAATCGCAGAAATTTATCTGACATTCATAACTGGATTCTCATGCTTGTGTGGCATGGTGCAGTGTCCTGTTGCCAGACATGGAGTCTTCCAGCAGCCACCCTCTTAACTCAGGGCAGTACTTACCTCTTCAAGGCACTTTATGTCAGTCTCCATGTTGAATCTGAGACTCTCATCAATAAATTCAGGAGTTCTTTTTTATCATAATGATCGGAGTGAGATTTATGAGCCACCATACCTTCATAATCACCATAAAACTCGTCCAGCACTTTCTGATTCTTCTGATACCCAAACACTCTGAAATGTTCATATTAGTGCTTTTTGAGGGAATGCCAAGTTTCCATGTCCAAATCAATTACCCAACTGACCCTACTATACAGTGTGATTGAAAAAATCAAAAACAATGCGCATACACAAGATTAAAAAATATAAAATGGCTACAATTTACTCACTGAACCCTGTATATATATTGATAAAAATATAGTTTTAAGGTATATTATGTTTATGGGCTAAAATGCTTGATATCAGGGATAGAACGTATGTAAATATAAAAGTGGACAGTGAGGTCAACACCCAGAGGCAACAGTCTGTTTCATGCTAAACACAATTATCAGGTCATGTCTTTAGGCGTTGACTACAAAATGTCCATTAATAGGATAACAATATATAAATTTTTATATATCAAGAACAGTTTTGAAAAAGAAATTCTTTTCAAATTTTAAAACTCCCAACAACTCTCATTCATGTGTATATGTAGTCATGATAATTTAAGCAAACCCAGTCCAGTGAAGTCCTGACAGATGAAATGCATCACAAAAACTATATATATATATATATATATATATATATGAAATGATCTGTTTGAACATTATTTTTGATCGGTATTCGTATTTAAGTAGATATTATGCTTTATAATCAAGCAGTATATATATTTATTTCTATCGGCCTGATTATTTACAGTAAATTTTTGTTACGAAATTATAATTTCAAATTGTCGGCTGTTTAAAGACCATTTCATTAATTTTCGTGGATTTCCGTAACAATATATATATGTATATATCTCATTACGATTGAGCTCTCTAGAGAAGAAAATTTTAAAAACAGTTTCCACTTCTGCAATATATGCGTGACTCTTCAGAAATGAATTGAGTTCTTTCAGTGACTGGCGTGTGTATACACTGCTTATATACAACACGTTAAAATTTCCCTTCTCTGATTTCATGCGCCTATGGCTTGGGGGTAGCAACTCCGACTGACACAAAATCGGTTGAGTTTCAATCCTAGTCAGAAGCAAGTGGATATGTCTAGCCACACTGATGAGCTGTGATACAGCAAAATAGGATTGTATGTGGATGACTAATATGTGTGTGTGTGTGTGTGTTTATTCATGGGCCACTCAGTGAAAAACAGATGCTTGTCTTTGATATGAAGTTTCTTTCTAGAAAATTCAGCTCAGATTTTAATATGTAGTAAGATGTTTTTTTTTTGTTTTTTTTTAAGAATTCAGTGTTTCTTTTCATCTGTATTTTTCAGTATCGATATAAAATACTGGTTATAATAGGAATTATTTAAAATCTAAATTCCTTTTATATTTGCCTTCAAACACCCCCTTCACACACACACACACACACACACACGCATGCAGTGTTCTATGTAATCGATCTCAAAGTTTAGGATAACCAAATAGTTTGAGGTTCTATTATGTTTATTTGCTTGTATAATAATCTGCTTTGTTTATATGAAGAAAATACATCAAGGTATGGCTCTTCAGACAAGCATCAGGTCTTTGCAACAGCAAATCATGGGTGTTGGCCCATATATTTAATGAGGTAATGTCTTCTGCTTAGGTTTGCATGTAGGTGGTTGTTGCTAATGATTAAATCTGGCTATTTACCTCCTCAATCCCTAAACAATCTCTCTATTATTACCAGAGATCTCGGCTTTGAGAGAGAAAGCTAAATATATAGATTCTGCCTACTGCTCATTCAAGATACTAACTTACAAGCTTTTTCTTTGTATAGTAAACATTTTTTTTTTTAATTTGGTTTGGTGTAATAAGACTATTCTGTACTGTTTTTGTGCTCGTCTGCTACCACTTGCTCTTGTAATTACTTGTTGCTCATGGTACTTGACTGCGTTTTTTGACAAACATGTTAGTCGTCTGCTGTATGAATTAGGAAACGACTCCTGCTGCTCTCCTCATGTGTATTCCAAAACCATTACAATGGTAAATGACTTCTCATTACAACCAGCAAAAGAACTCTCTCTCTCTCTCGGTCTGCATTACCGTTTTAAAAGACAAGAAATCTTGAACATCTAAATTGTACGAACTTGAATATTAAACTTCTGATGCCCATATGATAAGCAAGTTTCATTTCAGGTAAGAAAACCTTCACAATATGACAAACTGAAATTCTATTTAAAAAAACATTTTCAGGATTATGATAGATATTAAAAAAGTATACAATTGTAATAAATTAATAATTGTTATTTTTTATATCTTTATAATTGTATAGACCTTTGATATCTAAGAATTCAAGAATGCTTAGTCATGTCACTTCCTTCCCATAATTCAATTTTTTACAATTAGAAGTGTAGATGCTGTAGGTTTTTGTTTTGTTTTTGAAAGTTATTTTTTTATTTTTTTATTTTTTATGTTTTAATTTTTTTTTTTTCTAAAAAAAACATTGGCCTTAAATATGAAGTAGCAAGGACAATGTCCAAGCTCAGAAAATATACAGTCTCAGATTTGGCAGTTAATTATAAACTGTTTGAAAATTTAGTATGGACTGCAACATTTGTGTGGTAATTTATTTTTACAAAAATAGCAACATCACTTGCTTTCCACTCCTAGATTCCACCAGGAGTGTAACACCCAGTTGTTAAAATACCAACTATGTGGGACAAGTGGATAAATATGGAAATGTAACAGTGGTTTCAAGGTTTCATGATGATGGCTGTTGGACAAAAAGGAAGCAGGATGGTGTAGACATTAAGGTTTAGTTTCATGTATCAGAAATAGTTTCTTCTTTATTTTAAATCATGATCAAATGTTATTATTGACAGAGCGTATTAGAAAACTTCTAATTTTATTTATTAATGTATCAGTAAATCCAGTCATTCCTGTTCTGGAGTCATTATTAATGAAGATTATTCAAGAACATAAAATCAGTTAATCTAATATTTTAATAACCTGTAAAAGGTTGATAAGCCATAAAAAAAATATAAGCTGATTGCAGTTGTTTTTAGAGTGGGTAAACCCTATTAAAAATCCATTCTACCACTTTTTCAATATCATGCCTGTCAAAATCTCACCACTCTCTACAAGAAGTGAGAGGTACCCTCATTGGATACCCCAACTTTTAACTTTGTACTGTAGTCTAAGATTAATAAATGATGTAGTCTATATCTAGCTCAATGAACAACTCTCTCTCTCTCACAACCTTAAAAATAAACATTTTGTAAAATCTCTTTATCTTTTTTAACCTATAATTGATTTCAAATTTTTCTGAATAATTTCTGTCTGATTTTCCAGGATGAGTAGTTACCATTATTTACATTCAGAGTAACCTCCCCATCTTAGTTAATTGTGTATTTAATTCCTAGGTCATGTAGTACAAACTTAGACTCTGTGGAAATGGTACAAGCAATAACTGAGCAGTATTAAAAAGAACAAGATATCCCTAAATATGGACAACAACCTACTCCTATATATTAAATAAAGGGTTCATTTTAAAATTATTTGTGAGCTCCTGGATCGGCAAATAACTCAAGAAGCCTAGAGAGCACAAAAGCCAAAATGTTGTGAGAACAAGATTAAGAATAGTATTTGTATAAACTGATGAAGTTTTAACTTGCTATGTACACTTTGAAGTAATGTGATTAATGTTCAGTTCTTGCAAGCCATGTCAAATTTTCCTAAAAAAAAATTTTTTTTTCTATATTTATCCCATTTATTTAAACCAAAAACTGCTATGATTTAATTTTCAACATGATTGATAACAATTTCTCTTGTTTCTATGGAAATAGGTTTTTTCTTTTCTTAGCTTACTTCCCTGTCAACCACCCCTTTCCCCATTTCTTACTTTCTTCCTTTTTACTTCCTTCATTTTTCTTTTTATTCTTCCCCCTACCATTTCTTTTGACCAGACAAGGCTAAATTTCAACTTTTAACTCTGGATGCAGTTAAGGGGTAGGGGTTTTCAAAAAGTCTAAAAATAGACATAGATATCTGTCTGCTTTCTTATTAATCCCACCCCTTTAATTTTTTTTTAACTTCTGCTGGTAAAATATCTTTGTTCATTTTGTCATTTGGTTTTTTGAAATAAAATTCGTTGCTGATGACAGGATAAATTTCTCGTAGAAATGGCCATTCAATAAATTTGAATATCGGGATTTGTGTATATATATATATATATATATATATATATATACACACACACACACACACAGAGTTTTTTAAATCCTTGCAAAGCAATAAAAGCCACTAGGGTGCAAGGGCTTATTGAGAGAGGGAGAAATAGAGAGGAAAATAAAAGAACAGGATTCAGTGGCAATTGAGTTTGCGTTTAAATCTTTGAAGATTTCAGTTGACAGGAAAAGCAATAAGCCGGAAAAGAGTGACATAAGTGAGAAGTGTAGGAGAAGAAAATATTAGCATATAACTTATGACTTGGAATTTCAACAGTGAAATTATGAGACCTTGTTCCCAATATAGTACTGCACTAAAATTTGTTAAGTTGGTGTACCAATGACAAAAACCTTATCAATACCATGAAATTTTTTATAGAAAAGGCACAGGAAAGCCACATTATGGTGGTAGAAAAGTGACTGAAGCTAAGGTGCCAGGTCAGAACTGATAATGTTACAGATTCTTGTGCAGATTTTGTGTAGAATCTCTAAATATAAAACTAAAGCACCATACCGAATGTAGCAGCTATATTCAATGCAGATAAATGGTAGATTTATATATGTGCAAGATATCTTTTAATATATAACAGCAAACTCTCCTGTCAATTTTAGACATATTGGGGCCTAATAATTCAATTTGTGTGTGTGTTTTAATGTTTTAATTACCAAGACATGATTAAAAAGCATCTGTTTGAAGAGCTGAAGATTTTCTCTTCATTTTGTTGTTCATTTTTGACAAAACAACCTGACCTGATCCTAAGTAAATATTCTTGGTATGATGCCAACAAAAAACAAAAAAAAAACAGAACACAAAAAAGCTGTGCATATCTTGGTACATTTAAATACGCATTAGGAAAACCTCCATGAAAACCATTTTTTTGCCACTCAGAATAACTCTGTTCAGAATTGTAAAGAATTAGGTAAACTATTATCTTGTTGAATAGAAAAACATTTAAGTCCACTGTTAATTCTTTAATGTACATTACCATCCCTCACAAAGTTCATTTCCTTAATCATTGTCTCCTGCACTATAAAAATGGCTACACTGAGTCAGCTCGTAAATGAGCTTTTGTTGATTATAAATATTTCAGTTGGTGTTATCATTTATCTCTTGGATTATTATAGCAGTATTTCATGATGGAATTTCTTTAAATAGTATGGAATTGTTTGGCATTACCTGAATTTTGTGAATAATGTTAGTCTTCTTTTTTATTTTACTCTTATTCCCTTTGAAAAAGTTAGGAATGTTTGAATTTTTCAGATTGGCAGCATGAGAATATATCTAAATTTATTTATAAATGGAACTTTGTCTGTGTGTGTGTGTGTGTCCGTTACCTATAGACTCCGAAACAGCTGAACTGATTTTCTTGAAAATTTACACAGTTGTACTATAAGCGTCTGCAAATGTTTTTAACTAGGTTTTGTGTCGAGGTACCCCCGATAAATATCGAAAATCGATAATCGAAAAAATCGGGTTATAGAAGGAGTGGTCTGATTTGAATCAAATTTGATACACTCATAAACAAAGACATAAGAAATGATATTCAGAAGTTTCAAGGCTGCAGTTCTTACAGTAGTGCAGAAAATTGATAATATATATATATATATATATATATATATATATATAGGGCAAGATGTTTGTGTGTGTGTCTGTTTATCTGCCTATATGTCTATTTTTTTTTTTTTTTTTTTTTTTTTTTTCAGCCCTTTTATTTTGGGTTTTGCTTTAAGTAGGTATAATTGTAGTTCTTTGTCTCAGCCATGATACCATTTATTCAGAGGACTTATTTAGCCTTCAAAATTCAGTTTGCAACGAAAAAAAACTTATTTGATATCGATAACAGGAAATCAAAATTTGATTTACATCCATTCATTTTCCTTTCAGTTTACGGTTTCGCTTTAACTGGAAACAACTATTGCTTTTTAGTCTTTCATACCAATGTCCAAAGAGTCTGAGCTCCAGGACCATGGATTAGTTTTAAAGCTTTCATTACACCTGAGCAACACCAGGCTATACTGCTAGTTAATAAAAAGAATGAAGATTATTTTATTTCAGCTTTATTGTTTAAAAAAATTTATGTAATAAAACAAACATTGATGTGACTTGGGATTGCAATGCAAGTTTTATTTAATTAAAGTTGGCTACAATATGGCAGCTGATTCACCATCTTTTTATTAGTGTTAGTAGCAAATCATGTGGTTCTAGTTGTCCATGTGTTGTTATGGAAGCCTATACATGAAGCCCATCCTGGAAAAACATGACCTCAGCATTAAAAGCGATATCAATCAGGAGGTTTAACACCCAACTGGATATTCTTAGCTCCTGTTGGACTATCATTTTGTCACCTTCCTCATGAAATGGCATTACTGGATCTTGTTTCATTGTAAGATACATTGGATTTTGTAACAGATGCTCTATATCTAACTAGGGTAAATATATATGTCATGGGCATAAAAATACATATGGTTGCAAAACAGATTTAAACAACTCAACAATGAAGATTAAGGATAATTTTTTTGGTGTGAAAAATACACATATAAATATTTTTCTTTTTTTTTTTTTTTTTTTTTTTTTTGAATAGACAAAGGCAATTATAACATGGAAGAAGATGAATGCAGGTCAACAAAGTTCATACAAAGGGATTATAGCAATATACACAAACTGATTCATTTATCTTGGGTTTAAAATCCTGGAAAAATATAACCTCAGCATTAAAAGGTGAGGGAAGACTGCTGAATTGTCATTTCTTTGCCTTTTTTATTCCTTTGGGATGGCTCAAAACAAGCAGTCCTTTTGTCCCAAGGGAGAGATTGACTGTCAAATTGATTCATCGGTCACACCTCATTAATCAAATAGACAGAACAAATCCCCCTTTGAAGTGACACATTTTGTCATTTTGAGTCTGGAACTTGTGAGGATCACTTCTGTTTATCAAAGCAGGGTACATCTTACTTTGTTAGAGAATGTAACACATGATACTAAATCATGAATTGAAATTGTCAATTCTTATCTGTCTGGTTATCTAATGTTAGTCTAATTTGGTTTACTATGAAGGAGCTTGATTCATGAATTTATTTATTTTATCCTAAACCTCTTTATTAATATAGAGACAGAAGACATTAACCAAGAGGACTATGGAATAAAAAATGCTGGAATGCAAAAAAATGTGGGCTGTAATATTTGTGGCTAGGGTTCTTCATGACCACTGTCCGAGATCACCAAGGTGATATTCTTGCTTCAGTAATGCATGAAATGAGTGATAAAATTTCTTGATTTGACAGCTGTTGGTTTACAGAGATAAATTTGTAAAAAATTAAAAAAAAATTTTAAAAAATTGGCTTTTCTAGTTCTGCCCTGGCCAATGTATAGTATTGGCAACAACCATCCAAGATTAATTCTGGCAAAGAGATCATGTAATAATACAAAGTGTGTACGCAAATATTCAAGGTTTAGATATACAAATATAAAATGTAAGTCCTCAGAATGTCATTACCCTTATCTTTTACTTTTTGATTTTATTACTGCAGTTGCTTTATGGGTAACATTTTTACATTATTTATTAAATATAGGTAAATCTGGCTCAAGGCAACAAGAGTGAGATACTCAATGAAAATTACTTGATGAGTGAATCAGGTTATGAGAAGAGTTTACTGTCGAGCTACGGTAGATACTGTTATTCACTATTTATAAGTTAGTCTGGCACAAGGCCACAAGTGGGAGGAACCCAGTAAAGATCACATTTTCCACACAAATTGATTTTTGAGATAAACTTGTTATTTAATAGAGATATTGATGAAAGGCTTCTTCCACATGTTTTTAACATTTATAAGTCTACCATTCATCCTGGGAATGAATATTGCTGTCATATCTCGTCTGGTACCTCTGCTATGTTTTTAGAGATTCGTGATAAAATACAAAAGGTAATCTGCAGTGTTATTGGTTCTGACCTTGCATCTCAGATCCAGTCGCTTTCCCACGGCTGTAACTTATCTTCTCTGTGCCTTTTCTGTAAATATTTTCATGGTAATTGTTCTGATGAGCTTTCTTCTTTGATGCTGAAACTTTGTGAATTTAAATGTACTACTAGATTGACTGATAGGTCTCATCATTTTACAGTTAAAATGGCTAGATGTAACTATGAGTTCTATGCTAATAGTTGCTTCTCTTGCATTTCTCACCTGTGAAAATCTCTTCCAGCTTTTTACATTTCAGTTAACTTTATATTTAAATTTTTAAAGATCAATGTCAATCATTATCTTGTCTACTTCATTCCTGTTCTTTTATTTTTCTCTCTGCTTAATAATTTTTTCTTATATGTTCTCACACTTAAGTGTGTTAGTGACTTTATTGCCTTGTTTGAGGTGAAATGATAAAATATCAAATCCAACAAAAAGACCATATTTAATTTTTCTTAAAATTTACTGCAATTTTTTTAAATAAAAGTAGAAATAAACTTTTAAGGCCATGTCAGAATTGAATGTCAGTTTTAAAACAAAAAGATTGAATAAAATGCTAAGAGTCCGGCATTGTCTATAATTTCCATCTATTGACATAACTGCATCAGTGAATCTGGATTGTTCCCAGCAAAAGAATTTTTTATATGTCACGTATTCAATGGTATCTTTCATCTTCCCAGGACCACTGAATTGTGCCTGATTAAAAGCCACTTTATCTTTGATTTTCATGTTGACTTTTTACTCTTTGAACCTAGAATCAGAAAGTCTATTTTTTCTGATTCAAAATCACTGCATTTTATTTACATTCATTTCTTTCATTTGTTCACTTTAACCACAACTCATTTTTCTTTCCTTTTAGTTTTGGCACCCCCCCCTCTTTTGGCCTATATTTTCATGACCAAAATAGTGCCAGGAGAAAGGTCATAGTCAGTGGTTGGTTTGATCACCCCCACCCCTCCAACGATATTACATATTGGTTACATGATACAAATAGCTGACAAAAATTAGAACTTCCTTTCAAGGAGATTCTAAATTGCTTTGATCAATAAGCTAGATTTATTTTTTCTTGCTTACAAAGGAAATGTGCGTGTATGTTGAAATAATCTAATTTTTATAAGTTCCTTTTTTTTTTTTTAACTTTCCAACTTCTTTTTCTGTTTTAACTTGCTCTTCATCTATTAAGAATCGTTCTGACATATATACTGACTTGAATTTTCTCATTTTTATATTAATTTCTATTTTTAATTCCATGTAAATGTTATTATGATATACATTGTGGTGCAGTGAATATCGACTCAGAATGACAAATCGCAGAGCCAAGCTCAAATTCCAGTTGAATTCCTTTCATTTACTTATGCACAAATACCCTTGGGAAAGGTATTAATTCCTCTCTTCCCTCGAGTTATGGGTTAAATAATAGGACAGATTAGGTTCTATAGCCTTGTTTAAATGTTGATTTTTCTTTTTTTTTTTTTCTAGGCAAAACCTGAAATTTGTTTTATAAGAATACATTATTTCTGTTGGTCATTAAAAACCAGAATTAGGTTCTTTTTATAGTTAACTAGACATGTGATCCTTCATGAGTTAAAAAAAAAAAAAGATTATCATTGAATTTTCTCCCTCACAGATTTCACTATCCTCTGTGCATCATGTAAAAAAAAGGTAGATTTTATTTTTGATTATTTTAACTTGAATCTAAACAAAGTGATCATCATCATCATCATTTATCCATCACACTCAGATGGTGCATAGGGCAGCAGCTCTTTGTTGCTGTTTCTGTAACAAACTGCTTTTTATTGGACAGAGTTGTTAGCCCTGCACCCAACCCCCAAACCTGGAGGACCAGTGGACCATTCTTGGTCCTTACGTTTACAGCACCTGGTATTCCCAAATGGTCACCCATTTAAGTACTGACCTGGCTCGGTGTTGCTTAACTTCAGTGATCAGACAGGAACCGGTGCATTCAACATGATATAGCCATAGACAAACAAAGTAATAGGGGATAGTTTTTCTGCAATTAGCATTTAATCATGGCTTGGGGGTGTTATTCGCCCCATGCCCCTTTCCACGGTTGTGTTTGAAACCTAACCTCACAATATTGTCATTCAATTGTAAATCACCGAGATGCTTTTTATACATTTTAGGTGTACCTTAATCCAATACTTTCTGCTACTAAGCTTACATACAGACACATCCTGATAGATTTTATCAATAATTATATCTCTTATGATGTATTTGTTGTTTTAATTGAAATTTTAAAATCCTTTGATTAAAATTCTTCTAAAAATAAAAAAAAACTTTTTTCTCAAAAATATGATTGTTTTACTAAACTGAAAAACAGATTCATTACATTCTGGCAAAAATACTCTGAAAACATGTCTTACATGAAATGCGGTTTAAAGCTGTCAACACAGATTTAAAATGCGTGTTAAACAAGTGTTAAAGATGACAAATTACAAATCCTGGTTGATGACAAGTCAAAAGAATGCTTCTTCACTCTTTATTTTAATTTCTATACAGGCTAAATTTATATTTGAATTAATCAAATATTTTTTTAAAATTTATAATAGTATTTTATGAATTTGGAAAATATATCATTTATATGCTGTTAGGACACGTCATCAGTGATGTTACCCTGGTTCATTGATGGTTTCGGTCCTTTACAAACATCATACCTTCTCCCCTGGTTGACCCAGCCCCGGCCTATGTCCTAATCTCTGCTTGCTATGTTGTTAGAATGCAAGATGTTTTGTTTTTAGTTGCACAGAAGAGGAAAAATTTCTTGAACAAAGTCGTTCCACAAATAAAAAAAACAAAAAAAACAAAAAAAAAACATGTCCAGTGATGATAATGTGTATATAAATGGTTCAAATAAATATTGAAAAAAACCGGTCTAAATATATTTAAAATAAATATATAAAATCATAAAAAAAATGATTTTTCCGTGATAATAATGTGAAGATAAATGGTTAAAATGGCTAAATGACCAAATAGAGAAAAAAAACTTTAAATATACTGAAATAAATACATAAATTAACGCGATGTGGAAGATACCATTACATAGGGATGAAGGAATTTTTATTCAATATTAAACATTGTTAATTAATTTGGTCCAAAAAATGAGATATAGATTGCAATATTTTCTAACTGCTAAACTAGTCTATAAAGTGGTGCTGGAAAGTTCTGTTTGACACACGTTTCCTAAATCTTAACATCAGATAATTGAATTTCTATAGAATGTAACAATTTATTTGATTCTCTCCAGTCTACACACATTGTCTTCTGGTCTGCACCAGTCTCTGTCTTGACTGCATCTTCACCAGGTCTCTCTGGTCTGTGTCACTTCACATCTGTCAACTTTTCCTCTTCATTCTGAAATTCTAACCTCAGACCCAGGAGGCAATGAATGCCAGCCAAACCCTCATTGAATCCCTCAGTGTGGCTGGTCGATTCAAGCTCAGCTCTTGGCTGTCTGAAAATCCTCTGGCTCTTGCTTATATCAAGCCTTGCATCCAGTGAGGGTGGTTGTGACATACTCTGGAATATGCTTAACATTTCCAAATGACCAATCAGGGATCTTCCTTTTGGTCACCTGATCAACCTAGTCTTCTTCTCTCCTACCTCTTACCTGAGGGGCATGGTACATTTCTCTGACTTTCCTAAAATTCCACCAAGGCTTTCTTCCTCATTAGTCATTTGATCAACCCCGTCTCCTCCTCTCCTGTATGAGTGTCTTTTACCACAGTCCAAGTGATGTTGTTCAGCCAAAATGGCCAAATTTTAATTATCGCTCCAAAATTTACTTCCCGTCAAACCTTTGGCGTGTGGTTGTTTTTTTTTTTACATGTGTTTCTCTTTTTAATTATCAGTTTCACAAAATTCCTTAAAAAATAATAAAACCTTTATTTCTGAGAACTCTTTCTCTCTTTCTGACCAGCGGGTGGCTGTTCCTAAGTGTCATAAAATTTTTCCAACAATTTTCATGCAAAGGTTTGAATCCAATCTGTAGACAGCTGTCATTTTATCAATGGTTATTAAATTTTCGCAACAGAGAAACTCAATTTTCATGATAATGTCTATTCTGAATTTTGTGACAAGACTTTTTATCCTTCTAAACAAATTTGTTGCCAGTACTCAAGAATCATAAAAAAAAAAACCTTGAGTGGTTATTTGTTTTTGGTGGCCATAATTTCATTTATCTATTTTTCATGGATATAGAATATCTTTCACCTCGCTTCCAGTGGATGAAGAAGAAAGAAAAAAAATACTCAATTATTATCTCTTCTTTTCTCAGTGCCAGAAATTGTGTTGCATACAATGTATTTTTTTTTTTTTTTTTTTGAGAATTATCTTTTATATCTGTAAAAATTGTCTGCAAGTTTTGTTAAAGTGGGTGAATTAAAAAGATAAAATGTTTACCAATATTCCTGGCATTAGTTGAAGCTGACACCTTCTTTTGTTCCACATTTTATGACCATTTTCTTTGTTTCAAGTTAAAACTTGAAAAATTTCCAACATATATTAGTGAAATTTTCACTTTCTAAAACTATATTTGAAATATATGGTGTGAGGTGGGTGTCAATTTAAACTAATACCGGAAGGATCTGAGTGAATTAAAGTGAGTAGTTACATTAAAAAATAAGTGTGCTAAAAGTTAAAGATGTGTCAAGAATAGTTATTAGGTTGTGTCAAAAGATATTTTGGCCAGAAATGTGAAGAATTTCAAAGTTCTTGTCGATGATTAGGTAGATATCTTTTGTTTATATTGGATCAGAAATGGGAAGATTTTAGGTTTAAAGTAACCAAATTACATCTCCTGATTGTCTTCTGTGCCTGTTACCTCTTACTATGTAACCTCTTACCTCAAATGGCTCTTGGGCCTTCTACAGTGTGAACATTATTGTGGTGGGGAAGATAATGGCCTGGTGTTTAACTCTTGATTGTAATTTCCATTAATGGAATTCAGCAGAAGCTACATTACTTTGACAAATTGAGAAAAAGGACACAATAACAGAATTAGAAACTTCAAGATTTCTCCAAGCATAGACAATAGAATAATGTAATCATTTTGAAATTTTTGAATTTCTTAAAAGACAACAGGTTTTAACAAGCTGTTTTGCTTGTTTTATTTACTACAAAAAGTTGACTGTATTGTCATTATTTTTTATTCTCTATTATCATATCAAATTCGCAAAAATATTTGAATCTTGAAAAAAGAGCAGATGGTTCAGTGGCATAAAAATTTTGAATATAAAAACCGAGATGAAATTAACAATCCTAATGAATCCATGTCTAATGAGAGTTCCAGTTCAAGCAGAAATACGGATATATTTCTGAAGGATGAAAATATGTGAATCATTAACAGATCTTCTCAAGGATCAAAATAATGATGGCTTTAAATGGAGATTATACATTGTGTGTATAATTTAATATTAAAAAATGATCATGTTCACAGGGAAAATGTTTCCTTGGCAATTCACTTCAAGGTGAAAAATATAATACCTGTCAAAAATCATTGTTTACTTTACATATTGATTATCTCTCTCTCTCTCTCTATTATTTTCTCAAGTAGTGAAATTAATCGAGTTAGATTGACAAGTCTTTCTAAAAAAAACAAAACAAAAAAAACAGGTGCCTCCTGAAAGAAATTAGACCTGTATTCCCTTTATCTATCAGAGAAAGCACTTCTATGTTAAGGAATATATATATATATATATATATATATATATATATATATATATATATATAGTTTTAATGCGCTTGATACATGACTAACCAATGAGAACTGACCCAAATAAAATTGAAAATACCAGAGTATCTGTCTTTTTTGTCTGTTTTCTCTTAATCTCAAACGTGAAACGCATTAGATTGATATGTTTCCTATTTGTTCTTTAGTTTATCATCCAGTTGGATTCTGAGCTATATTTGATTGGCATTTGTTCTTCTTTAATGTGTGTGTGTGTGTGTGTGTATATATATATATATATATATATACACACACACACACTCTCTATCACTTCTGAACTAAAGTTTTGCAAACAGATTTTTTTTTCTTTTTTCAGGGTAAGTTAAATATTGAATTTAATCACAAATACACTATTTCCTTTAAAAAGATTACATAAATTATTCATTTTAACTAAATTTAAAATTTGTTCTATCCTAAAAATAATGTGACAACATTTAATCTGAAATTGTTCAATTCTGTATTAAATAATTTTACCATTACAGAAGTATTGCATAAAGTATTAAAGATAAATGTGATATCTCTTAATAAATTCAGGAGATTCATCTTTCACTGGTAAGCAGCTCTGTGTGTGCAAAACTTTGAAGTCCTTGAATTCTTAAGTTATCTGTTTGCTGTTGAATCTCTATTTTTACTAATTAGCAGTTTATTTGCAAAAAAAATCTTTGTTCTGGTATTTGCCTGCCGACAGGTTTTGTTTTTATTACTTCATCAGCTGCCTAGCTGTTAATTTTTATACAACAGAATTGGGTTGTGAAAATTGAGGAAGCAAGCAATGGAGGAAAAGGTGTGTCATATGAGAAGTAGAAGGGAAGAAAGATCTAGAGTAAAAGAAAAGCACCTGGGAGGAAAGGGTGGAGGTGTGCTGGCTTGCTTGTGTTTTATTGCTCTACTGCCTCTTTCATTTTTTGCCCACACCTTAGGTATGGTTGGCTGCTCGTGTCCAAGTATGCCTCTCTGCTAGGGTGGTTAGCTAATCGCTGCTGCAGACACCTACTCAGGCACATTTACGTCTGTACAACTCATAGTCAAGTTGTAGTTTATTGAGCAGATCTTAGTTTGCATAACCTGGCATGATCAACAATTTAAACAGGAGCCATCTCAGTCACGATGACTTGTGACTTCATGCTAGCACTACTATCAATAGCTTCTGAACAATTCTATATACCCAATTTCACTCAAGGCTTATGTTAACCCCTTGTCTGGTTTTTCAGGCACTTCCGAATAATGTTGATCATCTTCTCATGTCTATATTATCAAAAAATTACCTTCCTAAAAAATCAACCTTGGTGTTGTGGTCAAAAGGCAAACATTCTAATCACTCAGCCACACATATGTAACACCATAGTAGATACTGTGATATTAATAAGATACCTCCACTCATTTTCAATACCTAAGCAAATTTTTTTTTATTTTTTTAAAAAAAGCTTTCTTGAATTTTTCATTTTAGCTTTAATAGAAAGCTAAATGATTAAATTTAAGTTATTTCCAGCAAGCAAAATACTCTGTTGTATTTCAAACGGAAATTATATTCATTGGAATTTCGACCTTTTCAGAATTTTCAAAAGTTATCATTTTTTTTGACAGATTGACAAGTTTGTAAACAAAAGTTGATTTTGCGTTTTAAAATTTTTCAAAAACAAAATATACATTTGTGACATGTTATTTTTGGGAAATTAGTAAATTTAAAGTTAAATTAATCTGATTTGAAACCAGTATTACTTGTTTATAGCATGAAATTTAGAATAAAATTATTTCTTAATCACAACAGTCACATCTTTCTGTCATATTAAGTGATTGATGACAGCCAGATGTGGTGATAAGCTGACCAGAATTGATATAATTGTCCAAATTGTTTTACCTGTAAGAGGAAGAAACTGAAATACATGATCTTTTAATATCATACACGAAATATCATACTTAAAAGAAGGCTCTTTCTTTTTATATATATATATATACACACACACACATAAAAATTATTTCAAAAATCTTTTGGCTTCAAGCTTTGTATTAAGCTTTTCAGTTTTTGATTAGTAAATATAGTATTAATAACTCAATAACCTAACTACCACAAAGCTTAGAATAATTTCAAGAAAAATTTAAAACTTTATAATTAAAAAATACAAAAAATAAAAAACAATTTGTGTAAAAATTCATTATACTTCAAAAACATTTTTTCAGACCATAATGTCCTTAATAAATATTATATATATATATATATATATATATATATATATATATATATATATAATTTTTTTTTTTTTTTCATTTGTAAACAAGTTATATTATACAACCCAGGTTTCTACCATCTGGTGTCTTCAGGTGATTTACAATAACTAATTTTACCTTTTTTTTTTTTTTTTTTTTTTAAGAACACTCATGAAACTGATTTTTTTGAATACTCAATTTTCAAAAATTAGAAGTTAATTTGGGAATAACCTGGCACAGTCTACATAAAAGTGGTTCGATATTTAGATGTAGAATTAAATTTACAAACTGGCAATGTCTCTCCTATGAAAGCAAACAAATTTTAAAGTACATAAAAACAAGATCTAACCATCCCAAAGGCATAATCAAGCACATTCACAGAGGAATCGAACACCGGCTATCAAAGAATTCGTCAAACAAAACAATATTTGATGAAAAATCTGTAAAGATGCACTAAAAAATCTGACCATAAGAACATTTTACAATACAATCCCCAACCAGACAAATAAAAAACAATGATAGGAAACGAAATGTTATCTGGTTCAATCCAGTATTTAACTTAAAAGTAAAAACCAAAATAGGACAAATATTTTTTTAAACTGATCAATAAACACTTTCCAAAAAGCTCAGAACAAAACAGAATGTTCAATAGGAATACAGTCAAACTGAGTTATAGCTGTGCTAGTAATTGAGAAAATTTCATAAAGAAACAAAACATCATAAACTTAAATAGCAACTTACAAAACAAGATCTTTAATAAGGAATGTAACTGCAGGGACAAAAATAAATGCCCACTTCAAGGACTTTGTAATACAAGTTCATGACTTAAATGGTTCAAAACAAAACATATTTGGAATCAACCAAAGATACTTTTATGGCCAGATGGTTTAATCACAGGTCTACATTTTAACTAGAAAACTAGTCACATGTGGAAATTGAAACTAAAATAAGGAAAAGGCCCAGACATAACATGGAATATAGTGAAAATGGCCAAGCCTTATAACAGTGGCAAAACATGCAGACTGTGCCAGGAAGAAAAGTTAGCTATTATGTTATTCACAAACAAAAATGAATTACTGAATGAAAGAACAGAAATTATGACTAAGTGTAACCATACCATAAAATACCTATTAGGATCCATGGATAAAAACATTATAACTACTTCTAATTTTGAAAATTGCGTATTAAAAAAAAAATCCCCGATACGTGAGCATTCTTAAAAAAACAAAAAAACAAAAAAACTGTAAAATCAGTTATTGTAAATTGCCTGAAGACACCAGATTGTAGAAACCTGGGTTGTGTAATATAACTCATTTACAAATGAAAAATTTTCAGAAGTTCTACAATATAATTGTATTGAAGACTTTTTAATACAACTGTGTACTGGTGTAATTTAATTATGACCCAAAACTAAGTAAATAAATAATTATATCCAAATGAATAAGGAACAAAGAAAATATTTGCAATGTTTAAAATATTAATTTAAAACAGTGCTCAATATAAAAATAGAGCAATGACTATTTATTATAAATTATACTTTAGAACATGTACAAACTACACTCTACTACAAAATTGTACATTTTGTTTCGACATTGAAAAAACAACGTCTCATCAGCTAGTTAATAATGATGGTAATAAATGTTATTTTTTGAAAAAACAACTCACTTTTATTTTTGGAAATCTTTTTGTACAAGGTAGGTGGATCTTAAAAAAGTGGGTATGGGTGAAAGTGTAAAAAAGATGTGAAAGCAAAAAAAAATAGGAAGAAAGAGAAAGATACAGAAGAAACAAAAGCAAAGAGGAAAACAAGAGAAAGAACCGAGAGGAAAGAGCCAATGAAAACAGCTAAGAGAGAGAAATTTCAAATTTAGGCAGGAAGTAAATTATAGACAAATACAGATATCGGTCACATGACATCTGAGCTTAACAAAGAGGAAAAAGTGAGAAAATGCACAGAAGGAAGAAAGTAAGGGGAAGACAACATAAATGGCAAAGAAATAGAAATTTCAAACTTTAGCTGGAAGTGAATTGCAGATAGATACAGACGTTTGTTACAATGTATAAAACTAAATCCTTTGGCATTAAAAAACAAAAAGGATAAAATTGCATACACAAACATAAGAATCATTCATAAAATGCAAATCTGAGGACATTTAAAAACAACACAAAGATATAAATTCATTATTGCTAATATAAATTGGAGACGTAAAATAATTTTTTTTCATAAAAATAAATAAGAATTAAAAATAAAAATTAAATTTAAAGCAGTAAATAGATCATAATTAAAGATAAAATAATATGAGAAGAAAGATCATATAGTTAAAGTAAATTATCAAGATAGATTAATACTGTAAAAAGTTTATAACTGGTGGAGTCTCAAACCTGAAATTTTATAATTCCAGCAGGATTGTAAGGTTAATTCTTTAATATGTTTATAATTTACTGTAGTTTGATGCCTCTGATTCAGTAATGTCACCCTTCATGTGCTTAATAATTTCCATTTTTTTTCTTGTAGACAAAGGAAACATGGTTCATTTACTGATCTAGGTAGTTTAGCTTGTTTGAGAATTTTTCCATTTAACTTAAGGTGTTTTATTTTCTTTTTTTAACTTCCAAAAATATTTAGAAAGTGATGTTATATTTTGTTTATCTTTATCAGTAAAAAATGAGAGATGATTGTAAAAATGCTTTTTAAAAAAGGCCATTGTATTACCAATATAAACTTTAGTAACCCAAGGATTTTCTACAGATGAGATAAAGCAAATGTAGATCAGGGATTTAGTAAACACTTATTAGATAAGGGGCATTGATTGGGGTTTCTACAATTACAAAAGTTTTCACTATGGGGCTAATTAAAATGAGCTATTTTTGTTCAATTTTCACTGTATTGTGCCTTAAATTAAGAATTCTTGGCAGAAGTTTTGTAAGAATTTGGGAGCATATTTCCACATCGTTGCTTATGTTAGAATTTTAACAAAGATTATACAGTTAAATCTCTCTCTGGATAATTCATCCAGTTTAAATTTCTCATACTTACAGTTGAATTCACTGGCATATGTGACAATATCTTTATCTTTAGTAAAGTTCATGAGCTGCCAATGTTAATAAAAAAAAGTGAATTCTTTGATAATATTGACACTGTTCCATTAAAGGACACTTTTTCTGGAGTATTCAACAAAATGAAATTCAGATATTTTTCATGTTCAGTGGGATCACAGTTTGCATAACAGATGGACTTTCTTTTCATCCAACTATCCTTGACAGATTTCTCTGAAAATGGCCTCATATCTTCTCAAGTATGATAGCAATGTAATGTTTTCTTCTGGGATGTACTTAGTTGCTAACACAATTAGTGAATTTAAGTCCAGCAAAAATGAAATTGATGCATTGCTTGATACCTGTTTTACCAGAATTTGTTGCCTTTGTTGTAATAATGTCTTCTAGAATTCTTGTCATTGCAGAATTATCTTTAACTGGCAGAACATGTGGAATTTCCACGGAAGGATAATTATGATTTCCTGGAAAAATTTTACTTTGTCATTTTACAAATGGTAGTAACGTCTTCAAACATAAACGTATTGGATAATAAAATAACGATAACATAGAGTGTAATTTTATTAAAATAGCTCTAAAAGTAATGTCCATAGAAGCTACTTTACTGTAATCTTATATTAAGTAGTGTATGCACATACCATAACCAAAATACTGTACACTATTTTGTGAGAGATTTTGAAAGAGAAAATTTTTTTTTTATTACTGAAAAGTAATGGCTCCTTTGTCCATTGTAAACAGAAAAAAACAACTGAGTAATGGCCAAGGATGTAGAGGCCAGAAATTTTGTTAACCTATTTTTATTATATTGTACAGTACACACACATATACACAATTACTGTGACAACCACCAGCTTAAGCTGCTACTGATATGGTAATGCTATAGGCTCTCTCCTCCTACTCTCTCACTCTTTACTACCCTTCTGTTTGGCAAAGGTGAGAGAAAGGCTGAGGAGAGTAAAAAGATAGCGGTGAAGGAAAAGCTCATGTAGAGAGTAAATGTGTTATCTTTCTTCAGTGGCGTAATGGACAGACGAACTAAGTAACTAAGGGAGGAACAAGCAGAATTATTATATGATTTTTCCATTGTGTATTATGTTGGTACTAGTAGTCATCAACTAGGAAAAAAGATTTTTTTTCTTAATAGAGTATGAGCAATATGTTATACACCTTTGTAGTTTGTTGACTTCTGCTTTATGCTAGGGATTTATACGAACTCCACAAAATTCTTTTTCGTGAATTTTCTTCAGTTATTTATGCTAAGTGAGAGGAGGGGGGTGAGTGAATTTGAATTCTCATTGCCACTGTTATATCTTCATTGCACTGAACGAGTATAATACAATCAAGAAATATAATGTTGCTTGGAATTTACATAGTCTTGCTGAATTCTGTATTCGGGATATGAAGTTCGCTTTTGGCTTGTTTTTTCTCTCTCTCTTTCTACTCCTTCTCTCTGACTCTTCTGACGATTCGCTGCATCAGTACTTACATTATTTGGATGAGTTCAAATACTATTCTGGATAGGTGTTTTTACCTCCACAACAATATCAAATGTTTAACCAGAAATTTTTACCCTAGAATTGATAAAAATCAAATATAAATTTGCACACACTTGATGAAAGACAGTATAGGAATATATAATCAGCAATAAATCCTACATTATTAGCAGTTTTAATTTTTTTTTTTTTAAAATATATATATATATATATAGCTGCTGTATTTGGCTTGTAAAACTTCTCTCCAGTTTGTTAAATTTAACTACAATTGAGTAAAAATATTCACATTTTGTTTAACAAGCTTGTAAGACACTTCAGTAATCCATTTTCAGTTGCTCATCTGTTTCATAACATATATTAATGTTTTCAAAACTTTTTGCTTGTCTTACAAGAGAGCCTTATTGTATTTTACTCTAACAGAATAGCACTAGTTTCAGTGGTAGGTATTTTAACTGACTGACTTCAACAGTTCAGTTGTTAAATTGTGAATAATAAACCTCATTCTTTCTTCCTGTTTGGGTGCTGGGACCAAGGTAGAAATTCAGTTTTAAAATTTCCAGAAGTAGGCCATTCCAGCTTAAATCAACCAACTCTGAAAATTCACAGAAATTCTTTGATCAAATTTATTAATAAATCCCAAGCGTTAGATCTGAATCTTTAATGGTTTTAAAATAAGAATCTTGAAATTTTACTGTTTTGCTAAATAATGCTTCCAATGAGTTTCTAACCTTCATAGCTCCAACGCTATTTGCTTATACAGATTTGAAATTTGGTGACAGTAGTAAAAATTTACTGTAAATTACAGAAATATAAACAAATTGGGAATATACACTACCAGCCATAATTATTAGGCCACCTTAGTTTTTTAAAAGAAATGATGTATTTCATACTATTTTTAGTATTTATTGCCAAGTGGATAATTCTAAATGAAAATAGAATGTTTTTTGTTCTCGTTACTTTGCAAAATTTTACAAGGCAAGGAAGCAAACCCTAAATTTTTTTCATTCTTTCATTGATGAAACTGCAATATAGGTAATTATTAAATATTTCATTTGATTCACATGTTATTGTGCAGTATTAACAAAAGAACCATTCTATTTTCATTTACCATTATTTACTTGGCAATAAATACTAAAAAATAGTATGAAATACATCCTTTTTTTAAAACCCTTGGGTGGCCTAATAATTATGGCTGGTAGTGTACTTTTAATTTTTATGAAAAATGTCAAAATGTGATAAGCCACGTTGAGAGCTTCTCATTTACAAAGTATGCCAAATACAGCATTCATTAGTTTTTCTTCTTATGAATCAATAAATTATTTCTGTGTAGTAAAAATATTCATTCTTGTTATAAGAATGTTGGTATTACTGATTGAAAATTTTTTTTTTTTTAACTTAAAGATGACTTGTTTTCAATTGTCGTCAACAAATCTGTCAGTTTAAGAAATTTCTTTAGATTTTACTGCATATTGTTGCATATCTTAAGTCTGTGACAGAAATTCTGTTTTGCGTCACTTTTAAGGTTAAAATATTTTTCTAGAACAATTTGTCAAATTCAAAATCATGGATTTGTTGATTTTGGGCTAAATTTGATAATTAGGAAAATATGAAGCTGAAAGTTTGTACCCCTCTCTAATTTTCTATGCAAATAAATTATTTTGGTTTCATTTTACATTTGTTCCAAATTTTTTAGATTCTATAAACCTTTAAAAATAGGTTTTTGGATGGACTACAAAATTCTTAGCAGAACACAAAAGTTTCACTAGATTATCTTGAATACATCAAGTCAAAATAGTGAAAATATTTCACAATTTGCTTGCCTTAAGCAATTTTATTGATACTCAGAAATATATACAAAATTTAAATTATATTAAAATTCTTTCTTTCTGCTGGAATGAAGTAAAATTGTTAATTATAGAATTATTTAAATTATCCATTCAAATCTGATAGTCTGAATCCTTCATAGTATTTCTAAAATCAGAAGTTATTCTCTGATGCCTTAACTAACATATGAAGTTGAAATTAGGCTGTATGTAATTCTTCTTGACCTATTAAAAGAAATGGATATATGCATTTCACAAGGGTATTATTACAGAGAGATGACAAGTTGCCTTAGCTGGAATTTGAACTTGGCTTACTGATTCTGTTTTCAATTCTAATAACCCTTCCAATCTGTATGACCTATTTTCTAAATATTTATCTTGGTTTAGTCATTATTAAAGTGAATAAAAAAAATGTCTCATTTTATTAGCGAGGTTTTAATTGACATTATTTGCAGGGAGCAGCAGCATCAGCAGCAGCATCGAGTGTGAGTGAGGAGGAGAAAAGCAGCAATCATGGCGTCTGGAGACAAGATCACACTTACGGATGCGCTGCAGAATGTGGATGTCCTCGATGAACTTGAGTTGCCAGACCAGCAACCCTGCATTGAGGCCCAGTCCTTGTCTCTCCACTACCAGGCAAATTTTGACACCAATTTTGAAGACAGAAATGCCTATGTGTCCGGAGTTGCAAAATACAAAGAAGAGGCGGCAGTACACGCTGACCTGGTAAGTTGAATTATTAAGTTTGCATGATTGGTTTGTGTTGCTTAACTGTTATTTAATGCTTTGTTCAGTCTCTTAATTTGTTGTCATAGACAACAAATTACAAATAGTTGAACTAATTGACTCGTGTAGATATCACTGTTCTGAGTATTGTTAGCAAGATTATGCCTCTCTGTTTTATTCCACCATTCCTTTAAAAAAAAAAAACAATTTTTTTTTTTTTCTTACTTTGGGTGGGGTGGGGGGTGTGTGTGTGTGTGTGTATGAAATTAACAGTTCCATGTCTTTGGTGAGGGTGAGCCTTCAAGTTGAAGGACATTGGCTGTGGTTTCATCTGGAGATGGATAAGCTCTGTCAGATCTTGGCTAAGTGCCATACGTAATACGCTCTTGGGTGATCTCATGTTGTAGTAGAACGGATATCAGCTGTAAAATCAGAGAGTCAAGTTGGGATTCCAGTTGAATTCATTGCATTCACTTATGCACAAATATCCTCGGGAAAGGTAAAAATCTGTCTCTTCTCGGTCCAGCTATGAGTTAAATAGCAGAACAGATTGGGTTCTTTAGCCTTGGTCGGCAACCAGTCTACTGCAGAAAGGCAACCTACTGCGGACAAATCTTCTACCCAGTCAGTCATGTCTCTTTGGAGACATGATTGCCCAAGCATGTATCATGTATGGCACTTAACTGACTGACTGATGTGGAAGAGGAACCGGTCAGGTGTTTAGCTGTGCAGTACCCTCACAACCACACTGGGTCGTGTGACTGATGATCATTTTATTAAAACATTTTATTAAAGTTTGTATCACTGCAGTAAAACTTATATCAGAGATTTTTATTTTTATTATTCATTCAGGGCTACCAGCGAGTGAAAATATTCTTTTAATTAATTCAATCCTTACACTTGATGCTTTGCAAATTAAGTCTCTATCAAATGACAAAGGTAATCATATCTCATAGCCATATCTAATCATCAGGATAGCAGATTAGGGATTGCCCGGTTCACACTCCACCCACGTCTATTGAACAGTGAAGAGGCTCATCCCTTATTCCCTGTTTAGGATATGGTTTCTGGCTTTCTCTTTTCCAATCTTTTCACTCTTACGTAGCCCCCTGCACATCAGTGGCGCTACCGCCTCGCTCAGTGTGATATGATTTTTTAAAAAAAAAAAAAAAAAAGAGAGTAATCTGAGAGCAGAGTTCATTACATGCACAAGTACCTTTGGGAAATGTATGAATCTTTCTCCCCCAAGCTATTGATTAAATAGTAGGGCTTGTATATGGAAAAATCATTGTTATCCAAATACAATATTCACTCACAAAAATAATTATTCTTACATTACCAAAAATGTTTCAGCTTTAAATACAGGTTGTCAAGATCTCATCAATTTACTGTTGAGCTATTTGTAAGTTCCATGCTAAGTTTTTTTTTTTTTTTTTTTTTTTTTTTTGCACATCTCGCTTGTGGAACTCGCTTCTTGCTTCATGATTTACAGCCAACTTTAATCTGCAAAAATTTAAATGCAATGTCAATCACTATCTACTGTCCTCTTGAGTACCCTTTTCTCTTCCTGCTCATTATTAATGTTTCTGTTCCTAATTCTTCATCACCCTGTAACCCTTTGTGTCTTAGTGGATTTACTACTTTGCTTGGGATGATACTAAATAAATAAAAAAAAAACATAAAATAACCCTAAAAAAGAGTTGATAAGCTGTAAAAAAACAAATTAGTCTCAACATCAGAATTCTTTTCATGATTGTATTTGGTTGATCATATACAGTAAAAAGAATTTTATTTTCTGTCCTCATATTTGATTAGAAAGATCCTGGTTATGAAATTCATTCTGATAAGAAAAGAAAACTCCTGAATTTGTTAGTGGGGGGGGGTCTTACACTCAACACAGGGGTTTACATCAAGTGCCTTGAGGAGATAATGTTGCCTTTGGTCAAGAGGGTGGCTGCTAGAAGTCCTTATATCTGTCAACTGGACTCTGCACCATGCCACACAAGCAGAAGAACCCAGTCATGGCTGTCAGACAATTTCTGTGGCCATGTTACCCTTTATATCAGGCCACCAAACTCCCCAGACTGCAACTCCTTTGACTGTGTGTGGTATGCAGTTGAGAGAGAGACCAGCAAAACTGCTTGTAATACCAACGATGAACTGAAGGCAACTATTATAGCAGCATTTACCAAGTTAAATGAGGAGACCACTAAATTTTGGTAAATATATCTGTTAAAATGAGATGCCAGTGTTTTCATTTTTATGGAATTGTGATGACAATTTATCCTTCAACCCTGTGTGCCATGTGTGTGTGTGTGTGTGTGTGTGTGTGTGTGTGTGTGTATATAATAGATAAAACTACTGCCTTTCTACTTCCCGCTTTTCTGCATGCTGGAAGTTCTCTTCAGTTGTTCCTATATTTAAGAATTGTGGTGAACCCTCGGACCCATCCAACTATCGCCCTATCAGTCTTCTACCGATATTCGGGAAAGTAATCGAGGCTATAATCAATGCTGAAATAGTTCATCATCTTACCGCCCACAAACTGTTCTCTGACAGGCAATATGGATTCCGCTTTGCCAGGTCCACGGCCGACCTGCTAACAACCGTAACGGAGTACATGGTACAGGCCCTTGATGAGTCTGACAAGGATCGTGCGGTTGCTCTGGACATCTCCAAGGCTTTCGACAGGGTTTGGCACCCTGGCCTCCTATGCAAACTATGGTTATGGTATTACTGGTCGCCTGCTTGACCTAATCCAATCTTTCTTAAATAACCGCAAAATGAAGGTCGTTCTGAATGGGCGTGCCTCTTCGTCCTACAGCACGAATGCTGGTATCCCACAGGGCTCTATCCTGGGCCCGACACTCTTCCTTATTTTCATCAACGACCTCCCAGATGAGATCAAGTCCCAAGTAGGCATCTACGCAGATGACACTACAATATACTCCCGCACAAGTAAGAAACCTGTCGTGGCGGACAGACGTAATCTCGCTGCTGACCTTGAACGGGATCTACACTCTGTGGTGAACTGGGGCAAGAAGTGGCTTGTCAACTTCAATTTGTCTAAGACCAAGCTGTTGTCTGTCAACCATTACAGGCAACCTCTCCTGCCTCCCATAAGCATGGACCAAGCGATTCTCCCTGAGAGCAATACACTACGCCTCCTTGGCCTTACCCTGTCCTCAGACCTCAAATGGAACCACTATATTGAATCCATAGCAAAATCTACTGCTAAGAAGGTTGGGTCACTATGTCGATCCAGGATGTTTTTTTCCACCTGAATCCATCCTGCATATATACAAGTCAACCATCCGTCCGTGCATGGAGTACTGCTGCCATTTATGGTCAGGTGCCCCTGCCGTTCTCCTCAGTGTTCTTGACAGGCTCCAAAGGAGAGTGTAATGTGATAGGTACTGATCTGGCAGCTCGACTACAGCCACTTCCCACCGTTGAAATGTGGCCTCCCTTTGTCTGTTCTATAAATACTTTCATTGGCTTCTGCTCAGATGAACTTAAGTCACTGATGCCTCCTCAACAGGTGTTTACTCGTGCAACCAGACTGGCAACTGGGTCCCACCCATTCACAGTCAGATTAGCCAAATGCAGACAACAATTCTACTCCTGCAGCTTCTTCTCTTGCACTTCCCGCCTGTGGAACTCGATCCCGTATTCTTGCTTTTCTGACGGCTACAACCTCCAGAAATTTAAATGCAAAGTCAATACTCATCTACTAACCACTGGCCTCTAGCTTTCTCCCCTCCCCACCCCCGCATAACCTTCCCTTTCTCTCCACCTATGTATCTGTCATTGCACCTGCATTCTCAGCTTTCTATTGTTCCTTTCTAACTAGTTTGTACTCCTCACTCTTTTCTAATTAATCTTTTTACATTTATGTAGCCCCCTGCACATCACTGGTGTTTCCGCCTTGCTCGGGGTGAAATGATTAAAAAAAAAAAATACAAAGATGAATTTTGTTTATGTGTGTTAATATATTTATAAATATGCATTTATATGTAATTGCATATTTATGAATTGGTCATTTTGTATTTAGACATGAACCTACACACACAGATCTTTTTATTAATGAACACAAAGATGAATTTATATATCTAGAGAAGAAAATTTTTAAAAGAGTTTCCATTTCTGCGATATATGCATTACTTGTCAGAATTGAATTGAGATTGAGTTCTTTTGGTGACTGGCGTGTGTATACACTGCTTATATGCAACACGTTAAAATTACCCATTTTTGATTCCATGCACCTATGGCTTAGTGGGTAGTGACTCCAACTGACACCAAATCGGCCGAGTTTCAATCTCGGCCAGAAGCAAGTGGATGTGTCTAGCCTCACTGATGAGCTGTGATACAGCAAAACAGGCTTGTATGTGGAGATATATATATATATGTGTGTGTGTATATAGCCAACTTAAAATTTGTAGAAACTAAATGTAAAATTCATAAATTTTTTAGTAAAAGTGGATTTTAAAAAATGTGTGTGTTTGTGTAACATGCCCGCTACCAATGGATTTGCTTTTAAACAGAATTATTTCTCACAAGGAGATTATGTGGATTAAACTCATGAGTGATTCACTGAAAAGTAGGTTCAATCAGGTACACAAGTAATGTCATTTGCTCTTGTCAGTCAAGTTTTCTCAGACCTTCATTTTAACATAAAACCAAACTTGGATACAACTTTGTCAGAATTTTCAAGAGGAATCATCATTTGCTTTTTTATTCAAACCCTCATGCACATCTTGGTTGCTATACTCACAATGTTTTGGCTATTGTACCTTCTTCAGGTGTCTTATCATACTCTGTAACCTTTCGATCTATAAGTCAGTAGTGTAAAATCATATACTTGGGTTCAGTGAAGAAGAAAAAAAAGACCTTAACAAATGACATAAAGTGTATTAAACAATATGCAATATCTGTTAGGCATTGAAAATAGGATGAGAACAATCTATGCCTGGGAATTGCATGAAGGATTTTGTTCCAAATTCTGACAGGGTTATAGCAGACGAGTATAAAGAAGGCTGGAATGTACAGTACCGAAAACGTGAGTACCACAACAACCAAGATGACCGTAATTGTTTGAAGAGAAAGGCCTATAAAAAAATCCATTGTTGAATCAAAAGTAGACCTGTTCGTTTAAATTGCTTTCTCATTCACTTCCTATGATAATCTACATGTGTGGGTTTTTGATTCTTATTTAGGTTTTATTTTATTATTATTATTATTGTTATTTTAGTTTCAAGCAAATAAGTACATCTAAAAGTGATTTTTTTCTTTTTTCCACTGTCATCTACCTATAAATAAAATATATATATATATATATATATATATACACACACACACACCAAGAGGATCTATATAATGAAACTGTTACACATATTTATATGGAATGTTTTAAATAACTGTTTTTTTTTTTTTGGTTTTTTGTTTTTTTTGTTTTTTTTTGTTTTTTTTTAACATTTGGGCAGAAAATAAAGTAATATTGAAAATAATTAGACATTGACATTTGGTTCTTTGAAGGATTTCACTTTACAACTGTTATTTACATTATTATACAATTATGGCAGCAATGAGAGCTCATTAATTTTTAGCCTTGTGCTGAATTTGATTTATTCTTCAACAGCCATAAATTAGTTCCATATGAGGTGGGAAGGGACAAAAAACAAATCACATTTCTATACTCTCGATAAACATTTCTAATAAGAATCTAAAATTTTTTTTTTCTGAAAACTATGAAAAATTTAATACCAAAATAGGGTTTTATATGATATTTGTCAAATTCTTTTGTAAGCTAATAAAATCATCAATTTTAGTTTTTGTGTATGTTAATATTTAGAAATCCTTAGTGACACAAGAAAGTTATGACAGGAATCTACGATTGTTTATTAGGTCACAATTGCAATTAAATGTTGCTGTAATTTTTTTTTCACTCTGCATTCATCAATGTCTGAGAAGAGCAAGTTTAATTACAGCAAGCATAGAATTGTTTTTAATGGTTTTTGAATAGATATGAATTAAAAACAAAAGCACAAACAATAAAGACAGGCTTTTGTTCATGTTGCTCAGCAAGGCCATCTTGTCATGTGGTTCCTTGAAAAAGATATCCATCAGTAGCTTTTGTTGTCTACCTCATTCTTGGATGTCTTAAGAATTAAATGTTTGCATCTTTCTTTTTACTGGTACCATGATGAGTAATTATACCTGCAGAGACATCAAAGATTTTGTAAGTCTACCCAATATATATATACTTCTCATTTCCCTTTCATTCTCCGCTATCCCTTGCTTCTATTTTTCTTTTTCTTTTGTTGATGTCTGTATAATGCTTATAAAGTTGAACGAGCATTGAGTTACTAAGAAATCAACTTCTATCTCCGTTTTTTTTGTTTCTTTATTATACAAAGACTGTATAGTCAGTTATTTGCATCAAATATTTTATACATAGTTTGATTATAAGAAAATTTCTTTGATATTTCTAGCAAGTTCTGCCAGTTACAAAGGGAATGAAACTTTGTGTTGGATAGTTAGAATATAAACAGTATACATTGAGATATATAGAATATAAACAGTATATATACATATATATAAAATCACAGCATATAATTCATATTCTTCTGGGGATAATATCGATTGGACTCTATTTTTATTTGATATTTTATATTAGATAAAATTTTTGAATTATCCTGTCTGTTTTTACAGGTTTGTCATTTTTCCTCTGTGTGTTCATTCTGCTTAGTTAGAGAGACAAACTCTTTGTATTTTATATATATATATATGGCATTAAAAAGAATCAGACCAATTTTGTTATCATAATTAGAGGACAAACAAATGTAAAAAGGGGAAAATAAAACCTTTTTAAAAAAAATGAGACATTTGTTTGTCCTCTAATTATTGATAACAAAATTGGTTGTATTCTTTTTAATGCCATAATAAAATTCTGTACCTCTCACAAAATTACAAATATATATAAAGGCTAGAATGGGGTCTCAAGCTTTAAATGGCAACCTTCCTTAGAGATGATATCTTGAACTACTGTAAGTATCTGAGTTAGTTGTTGGTAAGAGCATCATAAAACCTTGCCTGAAACCATTGACGAGATTCTCTATCATGCAGGACCCACTCTGCTTTGTGCAGAGATTAATCCCAGTCCTGCCTCAGCAGAAAGAAAATCCATTTTTATATGCATTATAAAAATATTACAACTCTTATAATTTTATTTTCATACTCTTAGTATAAATTATCTTTAACTTTTCTTCAGTATTAAGTACTATTTCACTTTTATGTTATTTAAATTGGAAAGTGAAACAGTAAAACTACTATCAAAAGGATTTTGAGGAAAAGAATATGAAAGTGAAGTAGTTTTTTATATTATGGAATTAATTTTTAAAACAATTGAAATTATTTCTTGCCTATTCAAGACATAAAAACCTGTTTCTTTTTCTTTGTGTTAAATTGATAATTTTTGTCAGTTTTTCTGTAACCATTTAGATACAAAAGATGCAATTAAATCTGTTTCCAAAAAGAGATCACTGAAAGTACTTACTTCATTGTGAAAAAAAAAATATTAGTGCTAATTTGTTTTTTAATGATGGTGGTATATTCCTATGAAAATGAAGGAAAATAGAAAAAAAAAGGGTAATTGTTGAATAAGTATTCATACTTATATTGAAGGCGTTTTTATTTATATATATAATTTCAGACTAATAATAGGCTACAAAATTGAAGGAACTCATAAGTAACCTGCTTTTTTGTTCCTTAAATGAACTTAATCAGATTAATAATGCTTTTATCAATGGAGTCAGCCATATTTATCAATATATATATTGTTAACATCCCTGTAACCTCTCAGAAAATGGTTCATGTGAGCTGAAAGCTTAGAACCAGTACATTAAAAAATATCCAAATGTCTTCATTTTCACCTGAAATTAAAGACAAAATATGATGTTTAGAACTCATGATTAAACATAATAGGCATTGTCTGTTATATTTAACAATATATGTTTAGAAAATTATTTGCTGTGTTATTGCAATTTGATAAAACTACAAGAGACATGTTTTTCCTTTCTTGAAGTGTGTGTATACTTTATTTTTTTTTTTTTTTTTTTTGCACACCCTCTGTGTGTATGAATAAAAGTAATGGGTTTGTCACTTAGGCTGAGCTGATTGATGTTATCTTATATATATTTATCATTTAAAATGTTATTTTTAGTGTCTACTCTCATCTGAATAGACACTCTCTTTATTTATTAAACAGTATATTTAATGGATAACAAAACGTCTACTCAAATAAGTCCGATTCATGCTTCAGTATGATTTTCAGATAAAGTGCTAATGATTGCATTGAAGTGTAATGTAAAGCTGACAATCACCATATAGTGTTGATACCTATGTACATGTTTTCTTGTATATATAATTGATTCCATTAATGATATATGACCATTATTAGTCTGAAGATGTTCCTTCTAGTGATGAAACAGGTTACTTAGAAGTTTTTTCTGTTTTGTCATTCAATTACCCATTTCTACGTCAATGAAGAAATATCAGAAAAAAAAGAACAAGTATTTGTAACAGAACTGTTTTTATGACAATTCTAAATCCTTAATTTTTTTCCCCACATTCCACTATGGTATTTCATTGTCTATGCTTATAACTTTCAACTTGTTTTTGCTGAATAATGAATGTTACCAGGATTGAACTAGAGAACTCAAGTTAGCAAAAGTATGTGTAAATTGGCTCACATACTAATTAAAATGAACACTTTCAGGTTAATAAAAAAAAAAAGCTCCTGATATTAATGGGTCTGGTGAGTGTATCTATGATAGTGAACCATGACATTTGATATCTGAGTATAGTTCCAATCTACAGACCTTAGGTTATGTACTCAGCCACTACCCAGTACACACTTTCACAGTGCCTTAACAATACTGTAAATGAGTTTCACTAACAAGATACAAACATTAAAGAAAAAGCAATATGGTAAATATCACTCCTGGAAGTGATTGTACAAAAATCTTACTGAAGAATGAGCTGGATATGTAGGCTGAAGCTGTTCACAGCAGACATAACTATGGACAATACAAGCCATGTGTTAGTTATATAGTTTATAAGGAAAAATAAGAGGATAAAAAATAACCCTTTGGGTGCTGTTGGCGAGATTACACAGTGTTTCATTTGTGGATCTTGCAAACATTGGGCTTGTAGTTGTCCTCATGCCACTAAGAATGAAACTGAGTAGGTGCAGATTTTGTTAAATTGAGTTTCTGTGTACAATCCCGGTAACATTCATTATTCAACAATTCTCTGTTAATATCACTGTTGCCTTTCAGAATTGTTTCTAATGAAGAATTCTATCCAAAAATGAAAATAGTAAATCCTTCTTTGATATATTGCTATGTTATCCACTCTATTTTCATTCCTTTTTCTTTTTAATATTTTCTAATTCTCTGAGTAGTAAGTTAAATCCTCACTGGGTGCTTCTTATTTTTGGCCTTGTGCCATGTCTAAGCTGTTTTCCAATCCTCTATTTTTAACAAGGGCATTAATCATTTTTAGCTTCTTATTTGTTGGAATTAATATTGACCTGAAAAAATAATTTAAGTATGTCAGAAAAACTAATTTCGCTCTAAAACCTCTTGTATGTTATTCCTGAAACACAATTGGAATCATTGTTAACAAGTTGCATGTTTTGTTTTAAAGACTTCAGTTCTTTGTCTAAATCTACTCCATCAGCTTCTTTTCTCGCACTTCCTTCCATTTACTTGCTTTCCCGACAGCTACAATCTCAAAGAATTTAAATGTAAAGTCAATAGTCATCTCTTATCTCACTAACCTGCATCCTCTCTCTCATGCTCCTTTCTCCGTCCACTCCACTCTCATCAGTATTCTCATCCTTCTCTTACCCACTTCCTGACACATCCTATAACCTGTCACTCTTTCTCATAACTTTCCTCCTATGCAACCCCCCTGCAAACCAGTGGCAATAAAATGCCTTGCTTGGGGCGATATGATTATAAAAAAAACTCTTTCATAGCTTTACACAGCAAAAGAAAAATGAGTATTTCTTTGAATAAGTTAATTTAAAAGTAATCTTTCTTTGTTATACAAATGTTGAAAGCATTTTCAAACATTTCATCTTATTTCAGCTCCATGTGATGCCTTCAGTTTCAAAAGTAATAAATCCATTAGATTATTTTCTTCTTATATAACACCATACACTTTGTGTCTTACAACAATCCCTTTTTCTAAAAATCTTTTTTACCCTTTCCTCTTTTAGGAATTGATGTTTCAACTTGCATCATTTCTGTTTTCAGAATCAATTACTAGTTGAAGGGCAGACCTATGCTGTCATGCTGTATACCTGGAGATGCTGTTCACGAGCTCTTCCTCAGGTAAGTCTTACCTATTTTTCCAATCCTTTTCTTTATCAGTTCACTTCTTTATTCTTTCCTCATAACCAAAATATCCATGTAGTTTTATGTCAGGGATACAATCCAGAAAACCTACCCTGTCTTCATTGTGTCATCTTGTCTGTTCAGACATCACATCCTGGTCAGGCATCAAGGAATGCAGCATATTTTTAATATTGTCCTGTCAGAATGCTGAGAAACAGCTGTCTAAGTTAGAATAAGTTCTAATTTGAAAATAAAAATTACATCATAATTAATTGAGTAAGAAAGGAGAAAGGAGGAGAGGGAGAAGAGTATGGAAGAAGAAAAGTAGAAAATAAAAGGAGGTGAAAGGAAATATAAAGAGAAAAGGAATAAACACAAGGTGGGAGGGAATGGGTGCGGGAGGAGGAAGGAATACAGACACAGGTACAGATGAATATACACACACATAGATACATACACAAATTTTAAAATTTTGTTTTTTATCAAGAAATTGACACATCGATAAAAAACGTTTTAAAATGTGTGTGTATATTGAGTTTGTCTATCGGAATTTACCGGACTTATATACCAAGTATTCAACATTTTTATTTATATATATATATATATATATTCATCTGTACCTGTGTCAGTATACCAATATATGTTTGTATGTGTATATATTCATCTATTTGTCCATATGTGGATGTTTATAAATTTGTATGTGTGCATCCAGATCTTTCCTTGTTCAATATCTGAACAACTTTATAATAATCTAAATCTAATGCTTTGTTAAACTTAGAATTTAAAATTCACAATAAAAGAAAAGTTAGAAATTACTTTATTTTGATTGGTCCACGCTGTCTATATAACAATGCCTCCCTGTTCGAGGGGGTTTGGCGAGTTTTGAACCTTTTAAAACTCTTCAACTTGAAATAAACATCATCACTTGATAAGACAAAGTGTTGAAACAAAACGGCTACTTTGTGTAATGATATTATAACATATTTGTTATAATTTCTATATATATATATATATATATATATATATATATAAAAACTAGGTATTTCGCTACCTTGGTTGCCACCATGAGTGGTTTCTTCAAGCGATTTTTAATTGTTTTTCAAAAGTTCTACAATATAATTTTATAGAACACTTTTTAATACAAATGTGTACTGGTCTAACCCTATTAGGACCAAAAACTAAGTATTAAACAATCAAAATATATATATATATATATATATATATATATAGGGCCCTGTTAGGCCATCTTGCCCAAGATACACAACTTCTACTGTAGCTGCAGTACTGTGGTACCCCTCTGACTCTGATAGGTCATGGGAGTTGTGATATATATATATATATATATATATATATATATATATATACACACACACAATGATAATTAAATGATCTTGGCCTTAACTTCCTTCCTCAAATCTGACTAAATGTTTGCACATTAAAGTCTTTTTCAATGAAGCTGAGAACTTTTCATCATCCCCTTTTGATTGTATGAATATAAAATGAACCACTTTATTTTAGAAGGAAAATTTTTTAAATGGCATGAAATAATATTAGATATTGACAATATGTTATGTATTTTTCAGGTGAAAAGCAACGAGCAGCCCAACAGAGTTGAGATTTATCAGACTATTGTGGAAGTTTTGGAGCCACATGTGTCTAACTTAATGAGATTTATGTACTTCCAGGTGAGGAATGTTTTGATATTCATCAGCAGCCAGTGTTTGCTTTGCACACCCTTGACTACATCCATGGTATATTCTGATATCTTCCAAACCAACAACAATAATCTTGATTTGAGAAAGTCACTTTTTTTTTTTTTTTTAAACTTGAAAATAAAATTGCTCATTTTAAGTTTCTAACATTTTATTTGCTTATTGTACTCTCAGGGGAGTTAATCACTGTCAAGCAGAATTGCTCAAACTGACATGCGAATGGTACAGTGGGTGTTCAATATCAGTCTTAGGAAGTTCAGAGATAGGCTGGGTGTTGCCAATATGACAGATGCTATGCATCAGACAAGACTTGGATGGTTTGGGCATGTTGAAAGAATGGATATAGAAAACCTGGTCAACAGTTGTAGGTTTATTGAGGTCATTGGCTAAATAGTGATAAGTTGTCCACGTCAAGGATGTGCGTTGTGGTACAGTGGATATCGGCTTGGAACGAGAAACCGGGGAACCGAGTTCAAATTCCAGTTGAATCCATTGTATTCACTTATGCATAAATACCCTTGGAAAAGGTATTAATCCGTCTCTTCCTTCCAGTTATGGGTTAAATAGCAGGACAGATTGGGTTCTATAGTCTTGGTCAACCAGTCTACTGCAGAAAGCAATGGCAACCTACTGCGGGATAATCTGCCCAGTCAGTCATGTCTCTTTCGAGACATGATCGCCCAAGCGTGTATCACGTATGGCACTTAACTGACTGTCCACATAAAACATGGACCCAGCTTATCAAAGCTGATTTAAGGAAGTTGAGATTATAGCCAGGCCTTACACAAAAGCAGGCAACCTGGAAAAGAACCATCAAGAAAACCTCGTCCAACCCATGCTAGCATGGAAATGGACGTTAAACGATAATAAAGCCTGGTCAGTAACTGGGATTACCAAGGTGCTGTAAGCTTAGAAGTGTGGTTGATGTAATGGATAACAGCATAGAAATGTAAATTGGAGATCCAGGTTCCAGTTCCAGTTGGTTTTGTTATATTCGTGTATGTAGAAATACCCTTAGGAAAAATATGAATCCATTTCTTTATGAACCCTCATCCCGATCCAGCTATGAATTAATTAATAGGACTTCTATCAGTAAATCGTTATGTTCAGAAAATTTTTACAGACTGAAAAGAATATTTTCTGGCTTTAAAATAACATGCAAAAGGTGTTGAATAAGCCATGAAAAGCAAATCATTCAATCAATTTTATTTGTTTATTGTATGAACAATTAGAATAAATTTGTTTGCTTAAATTTAAAAATAAAAACAAAAAAAACCTTTTTCATAAATGGAATATATCAGGGAGACTCTTTCATAGCTTCAATGAAAAATTGTAAATGTGGTTTTGAAGGTTTACTTTTAAATTTTAAAAGTAAAATGCTTCTATATATTTTTGTGGACAGCTCATTAGAAACATTGCAATTAAAAAAGAAACATTTTATCCATTTTTTTTTTTTTTTATTGCTTACAAATTTGCATTAACAACTTTTTGTTATTCAAACTAATTTCCCCAGTGTGTGTAATTTCAGCCATGTACTCTCCAACCTTTCTCAGGTGTCTATTGTTGCTGAAAACCACATGGAATTATCAAAATAACCTATCAAAAAAAACAAAGTCAGTCACTAATTCCTTTGTTTTTTTAGGGTTTTTATAGCACAGAGATTTGTTTTGTTGTAACTTCTGACTTAATGCAAAACAATTTTTTAAGGTTACAAAATTAGTCCAACTGAACCAAAAAATACAAAGTTTGTAATTTACCAACTGCATTGTAAAATTTGTTTTATATTATTTATTTTTCAGAAACGGGCTGTTGAACGTTTCTGTCGTGAAGTAAAGGAACTAAAACGAAGTGACTTTGTGTCAGAAGCTTATCTTCTCACTCTGGGAAAGTTTATTAACATGTTTGCTGAATTGGATGAACTCAAAAACATGAAATCCAGTGTCAAAAATGATTATTCTGCTTACAAAAGGTTAGTTTCTTCTTTTCTTTGGGTTTTTGTCTTTTTCTTTTATCCTCATTACCTTTTTCTTTTCTTTTTCTTTATTTTTTTTCTTTTCTTAGAATGACTCATACTTTTCTCTTTGTAGAGCTGCTCAATTCTTAAAAGTTTCTTACGAGGCACAGTCTCAACAAGAATCTCAAAACCTTTCCATGTTTTTGGCTACCCAAAACCGGATCCGGACGACTCTGAAAAATGAGCTAATCAACATTGAGGGCTACGAGAATCTTCTGTCAGATATTGTCAACATCTGTCTAAGCATGTATGAAAATATGATGTACTTGACCCCCAATGAAAAATATATGCTGGTCAAGGTGAGTACTTCAAAATTTGAAGTAATAATTTTTATTTAAGGTATTAAATTCTGTTTAATTCCTCTTTTATCTCTCATTTGCTTCACTTTTTATTTCTTCTTTTTAATGTGCATCTTCTGTAACAGAAAATACGGTATCAGTTAATGATTTACATTTGTGTAAAACTTGATTTGAAGGTGTGAGAGGATGTGGAATATTTTTTTTTTCTGGTCCCCCCAAGTCCATCCCATCTATTTTTTTATTTTCAATCTTTTAAATGTTTTCCAATCACACTTTTTATTAAGACTCAGTTATTTCTTCAACCCTTCTGATGTACAGATACTGGCTACAGTTGACAACCAACCCTCACTCCGTATCACGTGGACTGACCAAAAAGTTAAAAATCATTTTTAGCTTACTGGCAGTAACGTGTCATCCCTTGTTCACTGTTTAGGATGTGGTTTCCGGCTTTCTCTTTTCAAATCTTCTCACTTTGTTTTTTACCAATTGGAGTAGCTAAATCTATCGCCCAGTTCACACTCCACCCACGTCTATTGAACAGGTTAAGAGGCTCATCCCTTGTTCCCTGTTTAGGAATGTGGTTTCCGGCTTTCTCTTTTCAAATCTTCTCACTATTACATAGCCCCCTGCACATCAGTGGCGTTACCACCTTGCTTGGGGCAATATGATTAAAAAAAAAAAAAATTTAAAAAAAATTGCATATTGACAAAAATTCCCCTCTCCTGGTTATTACCCCCATACTTCTTCATGCCATATGAGGCACTCAAGTGTAAGCCTTTGCATTGAGTCAGTCTACAGCAAAATACAAAATATGGGATAATTGATAGATAGATTAAAAATTAATTTTGTTATGCTAATTCCACTTTTAATGACAAAAAGTTGTGGAGAGCCATAATTGCATGAGTAGCAATAAAAAAAAAATGAAAATTATTAAAATTACTTTCTACTGTTCTAAATTCATTTTCATGTTTTAAGTCCCATACATGATACACACTTGGGTAATCATGTCTCAAAAGAGACATGACTGACTGAGCAGAAGATTTTCCCGCAGTAGGTTGCCATTACTTTCTGCGGAAGACTGGTTGCCAACCAAGGCTATAGAACCCAATCTGTCCTGTTATTTGACTCATAGCTGGAGAGAAGAGACAGATTAATACTTTTCCCAAGAGCATTTGCACATAAATGAATTCAACAAATTGAACTGGAATTTGAACTTGGCTCTTCGATTTCTCATTCAGAGCCAATATCCCCTGCACCACAATGTACATCACATGTGAAAAAAGATGATGAACAAAATTACCATTTTCCATTTCTGTACAGAATATAATACAAATTGATTAGACAATGTCTGTTCAGAGAAAAATCTATTTTCTACTTTTTAAATGTTTTTAATTATTCATTGTTAGACTGTCTTGCCTAGTTATCCACTTGGTTTTCAATACATAAGTTTTATGTGGCATACACTGTTTTCGTATTCTTCTGTCTCTTTCAGGCGTATTGAGAACATTAACATAGCAAGGATTGCATCTGATACGAGAAATAATAAAGGTATTTAGTGCTCATGACAAAAAAAAAAACAATCGGCCAACCACATCAACTTTGAGATAAACAAGTGGTTAGACAAATAAAGCAGCTGACTTCACAGGGATACTCATGGCAACATACTTCTTCTTTTATGTGCCTTGTCACTTCAGGATGTAGGCGTTCATGGACCTCCACTTACCTGTATCCCTTGTCACTCTTAACACTTTTCCCCTTGTTATCTCTACCAAACCCTGCACCGCTATTCACTTGCTCAAGCCCATCAAGCATGTCTGATGTTGCTTTCCCCACTGTCTGTCTTTCCTTCTATCTGTCCCATGAGTATCAGATTCTCCAAGCTCTCCTTCCTTGTGCATCCCAGAAACTTCAGCTGTCTCTTCCTGATGTTAAGTACAAGTTTCCTTTTCGTTTACATTCTCTCCAAAACCTTGTTGCTCACATGTTAATGTACGTCAAGTTCAAATCCTTTGTGATGGCCTTGTTAGACTCTTGAGTAATGAAGGCCAAGTAATAACACCCTACTCTTTCCCGCAGAACCTCAGAATCAATGTTACCATCTATATTAAAGTGCTGACACAGTGGTTGAACTCTGAATTTGAAAGGGTGGGTGTACATATTCCAGCCAGCAGAACTCTGATTCCTGTCATATGGTCCACATGATCCCAAAGTGGTTAACTGAGAATTTTTGTGACCTTCTCACTGTCTCCTGATTTGAATCCCCTGAATTATTACATTTGGGGTGTTGTAGAGGCAGAGAACAACCAGCAGCAGCACCACAATACTAAAGGTTTGTTGAGGACTACCATTATGGACATGGATCTTTAGACCCAGGTAGGCAGCCACTTTCAAGACTACATCCTCAAAGTTGCGAGTGGTTTCATCAAATAGATATTTTTTTTTAATGATATCACCCCGAGCAAGGCGGTAACGCCACTGATGTGCAGGGGGCTACGTAAGAGTGAAAAGATTAGAAGAGAGAAAGCCAGAAACCACATCCTAAACAGGGAACAAGGGATGAGCCTCTACACCTTGTTCAATAGACATGGGTGGAGTGTGAACTGGGCGATAGTTTAGTCTATCTACTCCAATTGAAAAAAAAGAAGAAGAAAAGTGAAAAGATTGGAAAAGAGAAAACCGGAAACCACATCCTAAACAGGGGAACAAGGAATGAGCCTCTACGCCTGTTCAATAGACATGGGTGGAGTGTGAACCGGGTGATAGTTTAGTCTATCTACTCCAATTGAAAAAAAGAAGAAGAAAAGTGAAAAGATTGGAAAAGAGAAAACCGGAAACCACATCCTAAACAGGGGAACAAGGAATGAGCCTCTACGCCTGTTCAATAGACGTGGGTGGAGTGTGAACCGGGCGATAGTTTAGTCTATCTACTCCAATTGTTGGACTGCGAATTGTGAGAGATGCCGATTTTTAATGTTTGTAATTTCCGTTTTCCGTGAAACATTTTTCTCTATTGTTTTCCTTTAAAGAAATATTGTCGTAACTGCAGTCATTCAGCATTTAGCTAGCTGAGCGATGTCTGTTTCAGTGAAGTAACTTTGAACAGAAGCGAAAATCTTGAAAGAAAGAGCATTGCTTACAATCAAAGCAACTAGCGTTCATATGGAAAGAGCTTTTTCAATTCAATTCAATTTGCTGTTTGAACATGTATATTAAGTTTTCTGGAGATATTCTGATTTTTATTTTTATTGAATATCTTTTATTCATATTATTTTTTCTCAATTACATGGTACGTCCTACATATTTGTACATGGTAATTAAATGACAAAATAGGGGTATGGGGATCATTCAGCTATCCACCATTAGTCTGATATATAGAGTTTATATCTCTATTCTTCCATATTGTTACAGATAAACTTTTAAAGCCTTAAAATCTTTCCAAATATTTTATATCATTCCATTTACTAATAGTCATAGTATTGACTTTTTTTCCACTGTGGCACATAGATTAACCCTTCCAATGTACAAGCTGAAGATTTAATTAACAACTCAGAATTTTAGGGATTGATTCAATATATAAAAATATATATGTATATTTTGCAAGTTTTTCATGAAAAATGTTATTACTTGAAAAGTCAGGTCAAATAATTTATCTTCTATTCATGATTAAGATGTTAATTAAGATTGTGGGTGTGATTTCAGCCATGTACTCTCTGACCTTCTCACGTGTCTATTGTGGCTGAAAACCACATGGATTTATTAAAATAACCTGTTTTATCCTTTATAAAGAGATTACAAACAGACAAGGTGGTACTAGAGTGAAAAAACAGCAACATGTGCGCAGATGAAAGAAAAGAGTTTTATCGTATACAGAATACACATCTATTTCTAAGACACAATAAAAGTTTGGGCAGACATAAAACAATAGCAGGAATAATAAACAATAACTACGTATGATTTTTATTCTTGTATTTCTTTTCTTCCAGGTTATGGCTTTTGGTTTATTTCTGATTGATTCCAAAGATATCAGTATATACAAAATGGATGCAAAAAAGAAAATCAATATAGGAAAAATAGACAGAATTCTTAAAGTAAGTAAATAATACCTTTTTATTATATATATATATATATATATATATATATTTTCTATTTTTAAATGAGTTATTTAATTAGCGAAATAACTCATTTAAAAATGGAAAATATTCAAAAGTTCTACAATATAATTTTATCAAACACTTTTTAATACAAATGTGTACTGGTTTAACCCTATTATGACCAAAAACTAAGTATTAAACAATCAATATATATATATATATATATACACACACACACACAATACTATCCAAAGGTTCAGGGAATTTTATCAAGAGAAATTATTTTAACACCTAGTTTTCACCATCTCTTTCAAATAGTTTCTTTTTTGATATAATAACGAATTCAGTTTGTATGCTGTTTGATTATTTTCAAATTTTTCAATAACATTTTGTGCCTATAATAGGAATTCTTAATATCTTGTACGAAAGCAAATGACCATGTAAAGTATTTTGTTATTGTTTTTGCAAAAGCAGTACCTTCAGCTTAAAAACATAATGTTTTAAAGTATGTTGTTAAACTGTATTAAAGAAAAAAGAAAAGGCTGTTCTGGTGTATGGTTAGCCGAGCGAGACTTTCGGAAATTATTTTTGTTATTCACGGCATCTTTTTCAAATTTGTATTATGAGTTCTATCGATATCATATTAAACAAGGTATGAATGTTGAAATCATGTTTACAATAAAATAAACTGATACTTGTGACTTCATAGTATTTTTTTTCTTGTACATTATGTTGACAAAATGAAAGTGTGAGACAATGAAACGAGATATATGCAATTTATATTTTCAATGATGAAAGCATGCAAACAAATAAAAACTTTCCTTGCTTGAAGTGATTTTTATAATCAATAGACCACACAGCTTGTTTGTCCATGATCACTTCAAATTAGCAATTAAATTTTCCTTATCACTTGCATTCAAGGAAATTTGAATTAATGTTTGGATATAAAAGTTGTTCAGGATGAATGATAAAGAACGGATGCTTCAAACTGGCTTCTCTTTCCATCGGAGTTACTTCTCTCCCAAGTGGCTGATTCAAAACAGATGTCTTTTTCTTTGGTTTCTTTTGTCTAGAGAAATCATAAATGTTATTTTGGCGACCACTGGGTTTTCTTTATCAACAACATATACTTGTATACATTTGATAGTTTCTTATTTGCAGTTAATTCTAGGTTTGATTTTCCTTGGATTTATTTTAAAACATGATTTTCAACACTATTTTAATTTTCTTAGCTTTTCAATTCATTCTCTTGCAATTTCAACAATTATCATCCAGTTAGTAGACTCTTTCTTCTTTCCTTCCTTCCTTCCTTTTTTTTTTCTTTTTATTTTTTAGTTGGATCACTCTCCGGCAATTCTCAGTGTCACAAAAGGCATCACATTTGCTTCTACAAAGTCAAATGTGTCACATTAATTGAAACAAATATAATGTATTCGTTCCTACAAATCTGTTCAATTCCATGTGTGATTTAGCTCTTTCATTAATTGGCCCAAGTGATTTTGTTTGGTGATATAAATCTTAAGACGAAAGAGAAGTCAGGTGTTATTTATTGACTTTTATGTTTAAGAAACCTGGTAATATTTAAAAAGAAAAAAAATCATCTTTAGCAAATTATATATATATAAATTTTCAATGTTCAAAATTGTTGTAGTATGATCATTTTAACATGAAATCCCTAAGAGAGATTTCACATATCGTCAGCAACTTTCACTTTTTCAAAATGAAATAAATAAATAAAAAAAACTGTTAAGAACTAAGAAATTTATGTCACAAAAAAATTTTTATTTGCAATTAATGTCTATTTTTAAGAATTTTTTTGAACATTGAAAACTTATTTTATTTTATATTAGCTCTGTAATTTTAATTACATTGAGCTCTCCACCTGTATCATTTTTTAATATTAATTAGGATCAGGTTTTTGGGATTTACCTTCCTTATTTTCCGTTTGGATTAAAGTTATTTTTAAAAAATATATATATATATATATACATACACACACAATGCAAGACCCAAGAGCAACTCAATGTAGAGGTTTACTGATTGAGGTTGTTGTGTGAGCATAAGAGGAGGAGGTAATAAGTGCAGTTTATGAGGATATGTAGGATAGATGACAGTTAACCCTAGACTTGAAGAGGTTATTCAATATGATGATGCTATTGTCATGTCGTTTGTCAGGCACCCATTCCATTATTCAAGAGATCATTGTGCACTTCTTTTCCTTACATAGTTTCCACTTCTTCCTGCTTAATGCAGTCTTTTCAAATGTCAGAAATGGTATTCCAATATCCTTTCTGATTTGGTCTTTTGCCAGAAAAATGTTCTTTTGTAGGATCTATACACGAGGCTTTGTTCTCTTCTTTTGATTCCATAGCCAAACCAATTTAGCTTCCTTCCAATCAGGCCAGTTATGTCAGTTTTCACATCTACCTTTTTATCTGATTGTAGCCATTCTGATTCTCTTTGATATTTTCCCTAACCATTGTGTATATTTTCAAAGACTGAGATTACTCTAACATTATGATATTGAATAATACTGGATGGCATAAATATCAAAGTGGTTTACTCATGTTAATGCACCTTATAGGCCAGGGGGTGGCCAAACTTGCTTAATGTAACAGCCACACATAATAAAGTTCAGATGTCTGAGAGCCACAAGACATGAAATTAAGATTGACATTCTTAAATATTTTTAATAACCATGAACATTAAACTTTTAAATCTTAATCCAATTGGGTCTCAATTCATATCTAGTAAATATAAAGCTTGAATTTTTTTTTTTTACATTTTATATTAACTGTGATGAAAACAGGAGCTCGGCCAATATATTTTCTACAAGTCACATATTAAGGATCAAAGAGTCACATGTGGCTCTTGAGCCGCTTTTTGGTTACGCCTGTTATAGCCTATATTTCGTTAGTTCTAGATTCACTGTTAGGATACTGTGCAATGTTGTGATTTTATTTTTGGCCTGTGGAAGCAGGTATTTAAGAATGTCCTTGCTATGCCTCTTCTTTCAAATATCCTTTTAATTTTCAACTTTTTACTACAATAATTTTTACATATTAGACTTACTTCACTGAAATATTCAATTTCAATTTTTTTTTTAATAAAAAAAAAAAAACAAGACTCAAACTCACTTGTCTTCTTTCTGTCTTGTTTCTCAGCAATTAGAAGTTGTTCCCCTGTATGGGGATATGCAAATAGCCCCCTACAGATATATCCAGAATGGTACCAATTTTGACCCCTCAAAATGGCCGTGCTGTGAATCCAACCAGCCAAGCCCCCAGTCTGATTTGCTTATGAATCTTGAAGCTGTTCGAGAAGATCACATGACTTACATCAGTCAGCTTGCACGTCACACCAATGAGGTATGTTCACCCCACTTTTTTAAAATTTTTTTAGCTAGGAGAATTCAAACTATTTTGTTTATCCATAAAATAATTGGCTCTTTTATTGGAATTAAGCTCTTACAATATTACAAAATATAAATTGTTTTAATGAAATTGTTGTATATCTGTGTGTAATTTTCATATGATAAATTACTTGATGACATTTCTCAAATTGGAAAAACTCTTGTGATTTCCAGGCTATCACTACAACTAGAGAAAGTGTACGCACAGATCCTGAGAACAAAGAACTGAGTGATTTGGCTTTGAAGGGATTACGTTTGCTATCAGCCTGGACCCAGCTGGTGATGGAATTGGTAAGTATGTGATAATTTTAATTTTTTTTTTCTTTAAACCTCAATTTAGATTATTTTTGGATACCAATGTATTTAAAATTACTTTAAAATATTCTTCATTGAATGCGATAAATCTTGAGGTTTTGTTTCAATGTAAAATAACATGAGTTTTTGATTTATGAAATGAAAAACAGCCAACACATAAACACCAATTACAGTTCTTATTTGTTTAGATTTTAGAAGAATTGAAAGTACCATAAATATCTTTATATATTTAACATTTAAAATTCATTTTCTGGGTTCATAGCGAATAAATAAGTTAAAAATATGTACTTAAAATTTTATGTGTTTACATAAATTTTAAATCAAAATTCACATAATAATTGCAGAATTATTTAGGAAATGTTTTAGAATTTGGGGGGCTAATACCACTCACTCTCCAAGTTGAAATCTTATTTAAATTTTGTTTTTTCTTACAGTATTCTTGGAAGTTACTGCATCCAACTGATCCTCACCAGAGTCCAAACTGTCCTCCTGAAGCTGAAGAATATGAAAGAGTAAGTTTTAAAAAAAAAAAAACTTTTTCAATTGGTGATGTTTTATATATGGTGATGCTGGATGTATATTGTGGTGCAGCAGATATCAACTCAAAACGACAAATGGGGTGCCAAGTGCAAATTTCGATTGAAGTCCTTGCATTCACTTACACGCAAATACCCTTGGGGAAGGTATTAATCTGTCACTTCCCTCCAATTATGGGTTAAATAGCAGGACAGATTGGGTTTTATAGCCTTGGTTGGCAACCAGTCTACTGGAGAAATAAATGGCCACCTACTGCGGGATAATCTTCTGCTCACTCAGTCATGTCTTTTTCGGAAACCTGATCACCCAAAGCATGTATCATGTATGGCACTCAACTGACTGACTAAATACAATAGTTGGAGACATGATTAAGGTGTCTAATGGGCATTATGTGGAGGATCAGCTTTCTGTTATTATGAAGTAATAAACTGATCCCCCACTAATTACTACTTAATAATATAATACATTTCTTCCCCCTCTAGCTATGAGTCAAATAACAAGACAGATTGGGTTCTATATCCTTGGCTGGCAACCAGTCTACTGCAGAAAGTAATGGCAACCTACTGCGGGATAATCTTCTGCCCAGTCAGTCATGTCTCTTTCGAGACATAATCACCCAAGCGTGTGTCATGTACGGCACTTAACTGACTGACTGACTGATGTTATATGATTTATACATTAATGTCTAGTCAACTGTTTGCTGGAACAAAGTTAGAAATGAAGAAAATTAACAATTCCTGCTACAGTTTGTTTTACATTTTACAAAATCTAGCATTTCATATCACAAAAACAATAGCAAAAGCAGCAATAATAATAATAATAATCCTATTATGATTCTGCTTCTTCCTTCATTAGTTATCATTTACATTACACCCTGCTTGATTGCAAGGACAGACTATAATAGCTTGCCTGTCCTCTGTCCACAAAACAATATATCAAAGACACTGTGTGGTTTTAGGCAAAAGAAAGCAAGTAAACAAGCTCTCATGTGTTCAATGTCTACAAAAGTGAAATATAAAAACTTGATAAATCTTTTCATTTTACTTTTTTCTGCTTAGTCCTTCAGTATGACAAACTACATTCAGCAGCAAGTCTTCTGATTGGGAGATTCAAGGTTTTGAGGAGCATGGTTAGGGTCCCAGCTAGGGGGAAATAGTGAACTGCTAAACAAAAACAAAACTTAAGAAAATATAAAAATATGTTTTTATAGTAAAAATACAAGCAATATGTTTTTATAGTAAAAAAAAAAAATACCATCAATACAATTTATATTTTTTTAAAAAATGCCATCAATACAATTTATATTTTTTTAAAAAATGCCATCAATACAATTTATATTTTTTTAAAAAATGCCATCAATACAATTTATATTTTTTTAAAAAATGCCATCAATACAATTTATATTTTTTTAAAAAATGCCATCCAATCAATTTATATTTTTTTAAAAAATCCATCAATACAATTTATATTTTTTTAAAAAATGCCATCAATACAATTTATATTTTTTTAAAAAATGCCATCAATACAATTTATATTTTTTTAAAAAATGCCATCAATACAATTTATATTTTTTTAAAAAATGCCATCAATACAATTTATATTTTTTTTTAAAAAATGCCATCAATACAATTTATATTTTTTTAAAAAATGCCATCAATACAATTTATATTTTTTTAAAAAAAATGCCATCAATACAATTTATATTTTTAAAAAAAATACCATCAATACAATTTATATTTAAAAAAAAATATTTTTTTCCAAAAATACTAATAATACAATTTATATTTTAAAAAAAATACCATCAATACAATTTATATTTAAAAAAATACCATCAATACAATTTATATTTAAAAAAAATACCATCAATACAATTTATATTTTAAAAAAAAATACCATCAATACAATTTATATTTAAAAAAAAATACCATCAATACAATTTATATTTAAAAAAAAATACCTATCAATACAATTTATATTTTTTAAAAAAATGCCATCAATTTATATTTTTAAAAAAATACCATCAATACAATTTATATTTAAAAAAAAAATTTCAATGCAATTTATATTTTTTAAAGAAAAATACCATCAATGCAATTTACATTTTTGAAAGAATACCATCAATACAATTTAGATTTAAAAAAAAAAAACTTACCAACAATTCAATTTATATTTTAAAAAAGATTACCAATAATATAATTTATATTTTTTTAAAAATTACCGACAATACAATTTATAGTAAAAACAAAAAATAACAACAATACAATTTATAGCAGAATTAGCAACTATACATTTTATCTGTAGTTGAAGGTATACTTTTGTACTCAAAATTTATTTAGTTGAAGCCATAAAATTGTGTTCAAATATTCAGATTTCAGCATTAGATAACCCATAGAGGTATTGATATGCCACTAGACAAAATCAACCAACTTTTTTATGTATTTATATTTATGATTGTTGTTGCAATATTTTGTTTAAAGTTGTTAAGCACAAGTATTTAACAATGCAATTGGGAAACTTCCACAAGTAGTTGTACAAAAAAATCATTAACTTAAAAATTGAGATTCATCCAAAAATTCAAATATGGAAAACTGAAATATTCATGTGTGTTAGTAATAATAATTCAGCTGTCACAAAAAGATGACAGATGATAACAATAGAAAGAAGCTCCCCCGAGACTACACTGAAAACTATGCTGGAAGGATAGTGTTAAATCAACAGGTGCAGTGGATATCGGCTCAGAACGAGAAATTGGAGAGCCGAGTTCAAATTCCTAGTTGAATTCATTGCATTCACTTATGCGCAAATACCCTTGGGAAAGGTATTAATTCGTTTCTTCCTTCCAGTTATGGGTTAAATAACAGGACAGATTGGGTTCTATAGCCTTGGCTGGCAACCAGTCTACCGCAGTAAGCAATGGCAACCTACTGCGTGATAATCTTCTGCCCAGTCAGAAGATTATCCCGTCCAGTCTTTTGATCCTGATCGCTCAAGTGTGTTTCATGTATGGCACTTAACTGACTGACTGTGGTAGCAGAGAGTGAGCAAGTGAAGCTCATGTGGGATGCAACTATTCTGACTGACAAGTGTTTGGAGAGCAATCACCCCCCAATGTTACCCTTGTGCACATGAGCAGCCATGAAGGGATCTTGGTAGATGTTGCATTACTTTTGGATAAAAACTCTCTTTTGTTGTTGATCCATTTATGACTATCTCCAAGAATCTTTCTGCTTTGAAGGCCTTCAGAGTACTTGACCTTATATGGAAGTGTGCAGGTCTCAGTGCTGCTTGGAACAGCTCAAGTGCTAAGAAAAATATTGTCTCTAAACTGCAGGTAGAAGCTGAGATAGGACCATTATTACTTAGTTAAAACATCTTTGAGTCTGAGAAGATCTCAAAACTATTACTAATAATAATATGGAACAACAACAAAAAGAATTAATAATGAATCCATTTGCAGCAAAACAAATATTAAAAAACAATCATCAAACCATATAATAACCATTAATGTGTATTTATATATTTTTTTGTCCTATCTGTATTTATGAGTGATTAGTTTTTTTTAGTTTTAACAATCTATACAAATAAAATATTTGTCTGCATTTAGACAAAATTCAGACTAGAGAAAAATGAACCATTCAATTAGTTCCTTTACCCCTACATTGGTCCTGGGCATAACAGTAAACTGCATTCGGCAGCAAGACCTCTGATTGAGAGGTTGTGAGGAGCATGGAACCACCTCTTAATTGCTGTTAAGATCCACCCTGACCCGGAGTGGTAGCACCTATTAGGGTCCCAACTATTGGCAAATAGTTAACCCCCAAACTGGGGTCAAAACACTATGAAAGTATAAAAATAAACTTTTATAGAAATATATACAGAAAAATAGACTTTAATAGAAAAATATACATTTTTGAAGAAAAAATTATTACTACCAACACATTTTTGAAGAAAAATATTATTCTCAGCAAAAGAGTTTTGAATACAAAACTAGAAGACATTTTCAGTTTTTTGAAATAAAAGAGAATAAAAACAAAAAAAATTTCAGTAAAATCTGACTAAATCAACCTTCTCACTATAACCAAACAAAAAAAAAAAAAAAACATCTTGTAACCCCACTATTTTGGTATTAAATAACCTACAGAGGTTGATATGCCATTAAACAAAACTCAAACCTACATTTCTTAGGTTGCAGTCTAAAAACCTTAAGTTTTTCATGTGAGGCACTCAGATACTGTTGTTCTCGTTGCTAATTCTTCCAAGAAAATTTTAACATGAAAAGATATATTCAACAAAAAATGATTTATATAATACCAGACGTATTCAATGAATCATAGATCTCTGGGTTCTTGACAAAATCCAAAAGAGGATTGACAATGTAATCAATTCCAATTTGGTAGCTTGACTTCAGTCACCTTCTCACTGACAGGGTGTGGCTTCCTTCTGTCTTTTCTACAAATATTTTAACAGTTTCTGCTGTGACAAGGTTCATCCCCTGGTGCCTTACCCTTGTGAATTTACTTGTGTGACTAGCTTAGCAACTAGGTCCCACTTTTTTACTATCAAAATAGCAAATGTTACTTCCACTTCTACTCTAGTAATTTCTTTTCTCATATGTGGAACTCCCTTCCACATGCTTGCTTCTTTGATAGCTACAATCTCCAAAGGTTTAAGTGTCAGAGAAAGGGCAAGAGAAGGATATGAACACAAGAGTGAAGTCAGTTGTGAAGATAGAGAGAAAGGAAAATAACAAGATACATGGAATGATGTAGAAAGAACTGGAGTCAAGAGGATAAGAGATGAGAATTGACATTGCATTTAAATTCCTGGAGGTTGTTACAATACAGATTCTTCTTTGGAGCCTATCAAGAACACTGAAATGAACAGCAGCAGGAGGCCTGACCAGATATGACAACAGTATTCTATGTGCAGTCAGATGGTTGATTTGTATGTGTGCAAGATGGATTCAGGCATAAAAAATTTCCAGTCCCGACACAGTGACCCAACCTTCCTAGCAGTGGATTTAACTATTGATTCAATGTAATGATTCCATTTGAGGACAGGGTCTTTTCCCTCTCCTCTCCTTTCACTGTAACCTTCTGCGCACCAGTGGCAGTACTGTCTTGCTTGGGGTGAAAAGATTATTATTGAAAAAAAAAACAAAAAAAAAACAAAAATTGCATCTTGCTATTAAAACTTTCTAAGAATTGCCATCATTTTTGATAGCACAGATATACTGGTATTGTATAAATTTTCAATGTCTTTTTTTTTTTTTTTTAAGTTTATCTTTCATTTTACTATTGATGCTTTCTATTGAAAGTTTTAGCTGTTTCACATTCTCTGAGCAACACTGGAAATTAAGAAAAATCCTCTAGATTTTAACTCCTATTCAATAATACTTTGTAACTATTTGACACCGACACAGGCAAAGCCTTACCAAATATTCCATAATACTTGTAACTATTTGATACTGACAAAACATTACCAAATTAGCTACACAGATCAAAAATGCTTCTGAGCTTTAACATTTGGGCTTTGGTGTTCTTGATTAAATGAAATGTTAGTGGAATGATTAACTGATCCATTGTTAGTAATATTTAGTATGGTTTTTGAAATTCTAACAATTTTGTGTATATTTCTAATCGGTAGAATTTTAAAACTAATGAATGCTTTTTTTTTCCCCTCCTGTTTTTTAGTCAACCCGTTACAACTATAGCAGCAATGAAAAATTTGCTCTTATTGAAGTCATTGCTATGATCAAGGGTCTTCAGCTGCTGATGTCTCGCATGGAGTCTGTCTTCATGGATGCCATTCGACGACACATTTTTGCAGAGTTGCAAGACTTTGTACAAGTGCGTCTAAGAGACATCCTTCGCAAAGCCATCAAAAAGAAAAGTGATGTAATCAAGATGTAAGTAATATGCATATTTTATTTTGTGATTTCCTTCATTTTGCATCAAGTGTCTATGAATGCATAGAAAATGATTGTAAAAAAACAATTTCTTTTGTTGTTGTGCATGTGTGTTTTATGTGTTATCTAATCTTATTTATAAATGGAACTTTGTGTGTGTATCTGTTACATATGGACTCCGAAACGGCTGAACCGATTTTCTTGAAAATTTACACAGTTGTACTATAAGCGTCTGCGAGTGTTCTTAGCTAGGTTTTGTGTCGAGGTACCCCCGGTAAATATCGAAAATCGATAATCGGAAAAATTGGGTTATAGGAGGAGTGGTCCGATTTTAATCAAATTTGATATACTCATAGACAAAGACATAAGAAACAATATTCAGAAGTTTCAAGGTTGCAGTTCTTACAATAGTGCAGAAAATTGATTTTATATATATATATATATATATAAAGGCAAGATATTTGTGCATGTGTCTATTTATCTGTCTGTATGTCCTTTATACAAATCCACAATTTTTATCCGATTCTCACCAAACTTCACGCAAATATTCTTTAGGCTGAGTCTGAGCTCCAAGACCATGGAGTAGTTTTAAAGCTTTCATTCCACCTGAGCAACGCCGGGCTATACTGCTAGTAAAATAAAACTGTACCAGTAACTTAAATTTCAAATTTTTTCCTTAGCTTAGTTTGGCATATGCTAAGCATGATGGAATACCAATTGAGAATCGAACTCTCTATTCATTAGTAATTTATATGGAGAAGCAGCATTTACCATTTACCATTAACCTAATGTCTATTTTGACTCTATACTTCTCTGCTTAAACTCTAAAATTTTATTTATTTTTCTCGTAATTAGAGTAGATAAATTCACCTATAACTCAGTTCTCACTCCTTGCCACTGAACAGGACTAGAGGTTTATTCCTAGTTTCCTGTTTAGGATTGTGGTTCCTTTTAAAGTCTACTTCAACTCTATACTTCTGACGTGTTCAAATGTACTCGGATATTTTATTCACTAATTACTTTTGTCCTCTCCCAATAGGAATAGATAGTTTTGCTTATAGCCAGTTCTCAGTCCTCGATACTCTTTTGAACGGGACTACAGGTTTATCCCCTTTTCCTGTTTAGGATCAGGTTTCCAGTGTTTTTGAAAATCTACTTCAACTCTATATTTCTGATGTTTTCAAATGAATTCAGACATATTCACTAATGATTTTTCCTCTTCCCAATAGGAATAGATAGTTTCGCTTATAGCTCGGTTCTCATGCCTCACCACTCTTTTGAACAGAACAAGGGGTTTATTCCTTTGTTTCCTCTATAGGATTAGGTTTCCAGATCCTTCTAAATTCTTCTACTTCTCTTTCACTCCCAGTAGTCCCTTGCATCTTAGTGGCATTATTTTCTTGCTTGGGGGTGAAGTGATTTAAAAAAAAAAAATAGTTGCACCTCAACAAGCTCTGTTGTTATTTATTTAGCTTAGTTTTGATACAAGTAGGGAGCACCAAAAAGGGAACATACTCTCCAGCCTTCTTCAGGTTATTAAAATTTTTTAACTGAACTTTTTGTCTTCCACTGTTCTAGTTCCATGGGCCATGACTCTTCCAGCAGTATCAGTTATCTCCCTTTAACTCAATTCTCCAGGTTTTTTTTTTTTTTTTATTATGGTGTGTGGTGGAGCCGGGTATTGAACTCACAGCTCTTCAGGTCAAGTCACTGGATTACTTCAACCAACAATTTTACTGACTGGGCCTTATGTTGATGGACAAAATAAAGGGTCTTCCAATCACCTGAAGAAGGTCAGGGCATACAATGGTCAAAATGTGAATATGGCAGCAAAAATAAGGATGACAATTCAAACACTCTAAATAATGCAAATAATTACAATACCTCATCACAGAAATATAGACAGATATACTCGTGGATCTGTATTCTTTCACCACTACTAATGCAAAGTGTATTCTTTTTCCATATTTATAAACCTAGACAAAGCCAAGTACTTCTATTAGTACATATTAAACACCAACTAATAATGCTATTGGGCCAAGTTCAAGTCTAAGTAAAAGATATAGATATTTTATAATTGACAAATGCCGATAAAAGTCATTTAATCTGATGATAATCCTAAAGCAAATAGGCTAACTTGAATCTACACTCATTAGGCAAACTCCTTGTCATGATCTTTTTTGAACACTCAAAAATTGTTGCCACTTGAAAATATTGAAATTATTTTAGTGAAAAAAAATTTTTGTTCTCCCCACTGGGTAATGGTTAATGAACTAGTCTAACAGGCAATTACTACTGAGTTGTGAGTTTGTGATAAGAATTCTGATTTGTTGTTGGTGCACTTGAGACCATCTCCAGGAATCTTTCTACCTTGAAATATGCCTTGGGGAGTACCTGTCATTATTGGGAGTGTGCAGATCACAGTGCTGCTTGAAACAGCTCAAGTGCTAAGAAAAGTGTTTTCTCTGAGATGTGAATTAAACCATCATTGGGTACTCTGTTTGTGGCCTTATACCCAACCTGAACTAAGCTTAATAAGTAACTATGAATTTTGCATTAACAAAACTAGCAGTCTGGTTAATTGATTAGAGTGGATTTGTTTACTTTCTATAATAACCGGTGTTTTAGATTTGGAAGTGTCAGGTTATGTAATAGATAGAAATAGAGGGAAAAAAGGAATGAGAAAATTAAGCTTATGTTCATTTCTGACTAATGTTCTTGTGAAAGGCATGATTCTACTTTTCCCTGCACTTTGTTCCATTACTAGATAGCTTAACAAAATGAGATGCTACAATCAATAAGAAGAATGGTTGAGTGAGAATTTAGGTAAACCACTCTCCTGTATATAGGAGCAGCAAAAAGCTGTTACTCTCCTTGTCAATGTGGAAAGGGTTCAGTCACTGTTTGGGATGATATCTAATTCTGCCTGATTTGGACTTTATAATTCATCACTTAATCACAACAGGCAAATGAACACACCATAGCTTCAGCAGAGATATGGTAACAATATTCCATTTTAAGGTTTGATTTGGCTTTTGTAAAGATAGAGAGGGAGTCAGATACTTACTAGAGTGGTACAATGAATGGACCATTTTCCCAGAATCTTCATGAATAAATCATATGCATGAATTCAACTTGAGGTTTGGGCCCCGACTAAAGACTGTAATAAAACGTAACTAATAAAAATAAGATCAAGGTAAATAGTAGTCAAAAATGAATATTTGACAAATGTTTCATCTAATAAAAACAAATCCCATCAACAATTGCTGCTAATTGTATATTGACTTGAGGAAAAAACTTCATGTATGAGCAAGAGTTACGTCCCCTGAATGACTAAAGCCAATCTTTAAAGTATTTTGAACATCTGAGTGAAAGCTATTATGACTTATGGTGACTGTTAGTAGAATTGTTTTGTCTATCATTAAAATTGTTTACCCATTGTTATTTTTATTTATTTTTGTCCTGTTTATCTAGGATCATCATGTCAGTTCGAGACACCTGTGCCGACTGGATCCGAGGGTTAGAGCCACAAGATGATCCTGCCCTTCGAGGAAAGAAGGATCCTGAAAGTGGATTTGAGATAAAAGTGCCCCGCAGAAATGTAGGACCATCAAGCACACAGGTATGGCAGAGAAGAAAAATATTTGAGTGTAAGATATATATATATATATATATATATATATGCAGGTTTCATTGTAAATGACAGACAAGGTATTATAGTTAAGTTATTTTTTATGTAAATTATCATATGATCACCTGATTTTTTTTTTTTTCTTTTTTTATATAAAAGTTGTCCAAATGTTTTGTTTATCTGGGTGCTTTCAGCTATACTTTTAGCCATTATCGAGGATGCATTTTATTTTGCGTGTAACAGAATGTATGTAATGTTATGCATGTTTGTAGTGTATGTTTTTATGTTCCAAACACAGTAAGTACATTGTTAGTGTGTTTGTAGTTGATATTATTGAGTGTTGGATTTTTCATTTTTATTCATGATACCTCCATTTTTTTTTTTTTTTTTTTTTTTTTTTTTGCATGTAGATGATCCTATGATATTTGTGTTGTCAATAAGTGTTTTATGAATAGGTTTGGTGAGTCTCCATGTGTGTTTTAAATAAGATCGAATTGAGCTCTGTTCTGAGAGATGCAGTGTGAGACTTTGAGTCAGTTTTGTAGTAGTATGCACAATGTAATTATTTACAAAATTGGGTAGATCAAGAACGCAGTTCTTCAAAGGAAATGTAAATTCATAAATAACAGTAGTTTAGATCTTGGGGGTGAAATGTTATTTTTTTTACAATGATGTTAGCCATTTTAAATTTTGTATTATGAATAATTGATTTAATTTTTTTTGTTTAAGTTAACGTGAGTTGCATATTTTCGGATTATGTTTTGATGTAAAAATTCATCCAGTTAATAATTGTCATGCATTTGGTTTTTGTAGAAAATATCAATATTATCCATGTGTTTATTGTTGTTATTGGTCAAGTTTGAAAGAAAATGTCTAATGTGGTAGTTAGCCCTATCCATAAAATACTTGTTCACAACACAAATATCATAGCATCATCCGCATGCAAAAATTTGCTTTTATATATATATATATATATATATATATATATACACACATGGTAATATTAGTGATTTTCTTATAAAGAAACATTTTGCATTCATTGGCCAAGTAGTCAGTGCTTGCTGTTTTTTGGTTAAAATTTATAAAATCTTTCTCTTAAAAAATTTTTTTTTCTTTTCACAAGTCCATTAGCCATTAACAATCTTTCTAGTATTGACAGTAGTTTCCTAGCCTTTTATTTGAAGAACATCATCTTGATTATGTTATTACTTTTTCTTCAATTTACCTGTAACATCCATTGTAGTTGCTGTTGAAATCCTCAAGTGATCCATTTACTGTTATCTGGTACAGGTTTTGTAATTCTGTAGCATCAGTTCACAGAATTTTGATGAAGGATAGAATTTGCCAAGATACAGAGACTTCACTAGCTTTCTCATATATATATATATATATATATATATATAAGTATGGGTGGAATAATATTCCTTGTCCAAAGAAACACTATTTTTAAAAAGTGCTCAATACAAAGTAATGTATGTGTATAGATAGATATAGATGTTGTCTTGGGTTTCACACTTTTTTGATTGTCTAACAAACTGTTTTAATTTTTTTTATTTAAAATACTGGATATATTCAGAGATGCGTATATTGATGAATTTTTGTGAAGGTGGGATGAACTGTGGGAGGAATATTTTTTGTCGTGACGCCTTTTATACAAACACAGACATAAATTAACACTTGTACAACCATTGACGTGCGCAGAGACACACGCACACGCAAGCTAAACAACTGGGGCCCACAGTTATAACTTCATATGAACGATACGGAGCTTAGCATATATATCTATATGTATGACGTTTTCCACATGCATACGCATTTAACTTTAGTTTGTGTTTTTGAGTAAGTATATATTTCATTCTGTTTATATGTTCATACATTGAAATATGATTATGTCTATCCCGACCCAATTCATCCAAGGCCGGTAGTGTTACAAATTCGCCTTGACTGTATCCAATATGTAGCAATTTAGTCTGTTTAAAAGTTAACGGACAAACTGACAAGTCGATAAACACTAAATTTTGTAATTTGTGTATGTATATATGTGTGGGTGTATTAATCTGTATGTGTGTCTGTTTGCTAGTGTTTGTGAATATACTCGTCTATTTTTCCATGTGTGAATGTTTGTAGGTTTATTTATGTATGCGTTCTTTCTCATCCTCGTTTAAAATATGAATAACTTTCTAAATCTACTAAATTGTTAAACTAAAAAATAATTTTTTTTAAATTTCGCAACAAAAATAAAATAGATATAATAGTTAACCAATAATTGCTGATCTCAATTTAATCAAATTTTAATACCAATGCCCACCAAGATTAATTTTAGTCTGCCCACATATTCTCCAAATTAGAAGTTGCTTTACTCTGATTGGTCCACATTGTACATACAATAATGCCTCCCTGGTTAAAGGGGTCTTGCTTGTTTTTAACCTTTTAAAACCATTCAATTTAAAATAACCACATCACTTGACAAGACACAAGAAGTGTTGAAACAAAATAGCTACTTTTGTAGTGATATTGTAACATATCCATGTTATAATTTCTGAATAAATATTACATTATATATATATATATATATCATTTAATTACTTAGTTTTTGGTCATAATAAAATTAGACCAGTATACAGTTGTATTAAAAAGTGTTCAGTGCAATTATGTTGTAGTACTTTTGAATATTTTTCAGTTGTAAACGAGTTATTACACGATCTAGGTTTCTACTATAAAATACCTATTAGGGTCATACAACCATGGATGAAAATGTTATAACTTCTAATTTTGAAAATTGCATGTTCAAAAAATGAAATCCCCGTTACATGAGCATTTATTAAAAAAAAAAAAAGTAAAAATCAGTTATTGCAAATCATCTGAAGACACCACATAATAGAAACCTAAGTCATGTAATAACTCGTTTACAAAGGAAATATATATATATCTGCAGACAGATCTGTTTCACTGTATCACAGCTCATCAGTACAGTTAGACTCCAATTGCTTTTAACCCAGGATTGAAACCCGACTGAAGTGGCATCAGTCAGCGATTCTACCTCTGGGGCATGGGTGCATGGTAGAAGAAGGCAGACTTTTTAGCATGTATATTATCATTATACACGCCCAATAGACAGAGTGTCTAATTCATTAGTGAATGAGCGATGCGTACATGCCGGGGTAGCTACAGTTTTACAAAGTCTACCATTCTTCCAGAGTGCTCAATCAGGGTGTGAGAGCGTAAATAGTTGTCCGCGCACGCACACACACACACACATATATATATATATATATATATATATCTCAGTTTTTACTCATAATTAAATTTGACCAGTACACAGTTGTATTAAAAAGTGTTCAATACAATTATATTGTAGAACTTTTGAATATTTTTCATTTGGAAATGAGTTATTTTGTGACTTAGGTTTCTACCTTTCACTGTCTTCAGGTGATTTACAATAACTTGTTTTACTATATTTTTTTTTTCAAACACTTACATAACGGATTTTTCATGAATGCGCAATTTTCAAAATTAGAAGTTACTTAAGGGTCTTAGAACACTTTAATCTATGATTGTATAATCTTAGTAGGTATAGTTACACTTGGACATAATTTCTGTTCTTTCATTTAGAAATTCATTATGTCCAAGTGTAACCATACCAATAAATACCTACACACACACACACACACACAAAATACATTTGTCCTTCACCATTTGATGCAACACTGCATTTCATGCAACTGTTTTATTACAACCAACACTCACTGTTTGCTATTATATTTATATATGTAAATATACATGTGAATAAAAACAAAAGAAAAACTTAGCCAATGCTTTATGTCATCTGAGGGCCTTTATCAAGACACATTTGCTTTGATAAAGTCTCTTGAAGAATAAAATGTGTTGCTTAAGTTAAGTTTCCCTTCTATCCTATTGTCCTCTGACAAAGAAACTTTACCTGAATTTTGTACAAATATACATGTGTATTCTTCTGTTTTTTTTTTATTATAGCTGTACATGGTACGAACCATGCTGGAGTCACTGATTGCTGAAAAGAGTGGGGGTAAAAGGACTTTACGCAAAGACATTGATTATCATCATCTAATGAACATTGATGGCTTTCATAAAACATCTTTCTTCTGGAGTTACTTACTCAATTTTAATGGTAAATAATTAATAATTTTAATCCTCAACTGTAATAGTAAATAGATCGGAATTCTAGCCTTTTAATTTCTCACATTTCTTTTTCTGATCCAATTCCATTTTTATTCAGAATTCTTTTTCTTTTTTGTCTTTTTTTTTTCTTTTTTTTGTCTTATTTTTTTTTTTTTTTTTTTTTCAGAATCTTTGCAAAGCTGTTGTGATTTGTCTCAGTTATGGTATCGAGAATTTTTTCTTGAAATGACCATGGGAAAACGAATACAGGTAATTCATTAAGAAAACCGACAGGATTTATATTTTAGAGTGCTGAAAGACTATTGAATCATAAGTAATTTCAGTTTTTGTTTATCAACTTTGTTAAAAAAAAAATTAAAAAAAAAAAGTACAATTACTTCTTATTCAATATTTAGATATTTGATTTTGCCATTATTTGCAATGACTTGTGGCCACTTTTTAAGAAACTCTGACATATCAGTAAAATTCTGCAAAGTTTTCAACTTAAATAGTTTTTGACATTTGGATGGTTTTTCAGTGTTCAAAGAAAAGGTTATAATTGGTTGTTACAAGATTAGGTGAATATAATGAGTGGGGTAAAACAAACCAATCGGATTCCAAAATCTTTTTCTTGTGTTCTTCTTGTATGCTGCTTTACATTGTCATAGACATGAACATTTTTCCAGGACACTTTTTGACCAAACTTTTATGGACACTTTGCAGCTGCTGGACATATAAATGTGCATTTAGTGTTTCAATGTGTTTTAGGAATTCTGAATAAATAATACCTTATCAACTATCGCCCGGTTCACACTCCACCCACATCTATTGAACAAATGAAGAGGCTCATCCCTTGTTCCCTGTTTAGGATGTGGTTTCCGGCTTTCTCTTTTCCAATCTTTTCACTCTTTTGTAGCCCCCCGCACTTCAGTAGCATTACCGCCTTGCTCGGGGTGATATGATTAAAAAAAAAAAAAAATCAGACCACACATATATTAGCTTTCAGTGTCAGTTGTGGAGATTGGTCAATCCACTACCTTTTACATTATTCACTCACTCGCTCACCGGCGTGACGTGGCTTCCCTGTGCATCTACTATAAATACTTTCACGGCTTCTGCTCCAATGAACTTAGATCACTGGTGCCCCCCTAGGTATGAATTTGCACAAGATACTAGATTAGCTACTAGGTCCCACCCTTTTACTGTGAAACAGATAAGATGTAACCGCAATTTCTACTCCAACAGCTTCTTTCCTCACACTTCCCGCCTGTGGAATTCCCTTCCATACACTTGCTTCTCCAACAGCTACAAACTCCAGGAGTTTAAATGTAAGGTCAATAGACACCTCCTAACACACTAACTCTCATCCATTCTCTCAAACACCCTTCCCATCTACCCAACCTCTATCCTCACTGTCCTTACCCGTCTATCACCCTCCTTCTGACATTTCCTATATCTAACCACTCTTTCCAATCACTTTCCCCTAAGTAACCCCCTGCGCAATAGTGGCAATGAAATGCCTTGCTTGGGGTGAAATGATTAAAAAAAAATGTTTATAATGTTTTGGCCATTGTACGCTCCAGCCTTCTTCAGGTGCTAGGAATTTTGAACCAAACCCTTTATTTTGATCACAAAGGTATATTAGTCTCATTCTATGTGCGATGTCACTTTTGGATGCCTTATAGTTATCTCCCTTTAACTCAACTCTGTAAGTTATTTGTTCAGGCGGGTATTGAACTCACAACTCTTTGGAACTAACCAATGTCTGTATCACCTGGGCCATGTGTCCTTGTCTTTATAATGTAAATACTACCTCATCTCAAGTACAAACAAATACTGCTACCTTTTGCATTGAACATTGTCATGTTAGTGTAGTCCAAATTTATTCTTTACTGCCATGTATAATTAGTAGTTAGGATGATTCGTTCATTATTACAATTGATTACTGAAAACAAAAGTGTTACTTATGACACAAACTAATATATTGTATAATATACTGTCATAATGGAAGTGTGGAGCATTTATATTGTACAGTGTGTTTTTTTAAACATTTTGTCATATATTGGGTGGATTACATGATATTGTCATTAATTAGGTCATTGATATAGTCTTTAAACAAAATAACCTGACAATATTCTAGAAAAGAATATTGAAACATTTTATACATAAAACAACTCTCAAGAAAATATCTAAAATTTAGGAAGTGAAAACTAGGAGAGCTTGGAGATCATGTTGAGAGAGAAGAAATACAATTGTGAAAATCTTCTCATTGGTCACATGGACTATGGGAGGCAAGTCCTTAGAAACACTCAAGGCTCCTAACTCTCAGTAGAGCTTGACCAACATGTCCAACACCTTGATGTAGGTAGACGGTATTTCATAGCTCACAACTTCCAGGATCATGCACTAAGGAATTTCCTGTACATGTGTGCCTCCATTAAGTTTAAGAAAAATCGCCTATTGGTTTTCTAGTTCACTTGGACCACTTTTAAAATGCTTACTACATCAGTCATTCTGGTTGGCGAATTAGTACCTTAATAAATGTGTGACTTTTTCATTTCCTGTTACAAATTGCAAAATGTGTTTTGTCATTTCTGTTTCAGACTGATTATGTTAAAATTGAGCACATGTCAAATGACATTGGTTGTCTTCCATTTATGACCTGCTAAAGATATATTTTCAGACACCTAGCACACCCCCATAGAATGTGTAGCTGGTGTTGCCAGATTAGGCTCCTTTTGAAAGGCTAGCATTACATTCTTATTTTCCAAAACCTAACTAAATGGTTAAATATATTTTTAAAATATTTTCTTGGTCAGGCCACTAATTTTCCTTTCAAAATTTTGAATTATGTTACTTTCAACTGGTGTTACTTTTAAAACAAACTAGGCTACTAATAAGAACATAAATTCAAAATTTAATAATGATGGGAAAATCTTTCAAATGTCTGTCATTTCTTAACTTGTAGCCCAATATTGAAACCCTACTGTATCTATCAATAAATTGTTCAATTGGGATGACATCTTTTTATTTAAAGATTTAAATTTCTTAATTTTAACAATCTATATTTGATTTGAAAATAATTGCATTCATCTGTTTTTTTTTTTATTTTGTTGTTTTTTGTATTAGTTTCCAATTGAGATGTCTATGCCATGGGTTCTGACAGATCACATTTTGGAAACAAAAGAATCTTCAATGATGGAGTAAGTAACCATTTTATATTTGTCTTCATTATTTTCTCTCTCTGCATGGTAACTAATCAGGTTGTTGGTGAGATTTAATATGCATAATAAAGAAAAAGTGATCAAGGGTAAAACAGCAATTATCATCATTCTATTAAAAGTAATGTGCCACCCTTACGTTAAACTTATTAAATCATTCTTAGATGAGAATGTATCAACATTTGTGAGATAAGAATAATGTGAAAGTATTTATAAGGAGAAACGGTGGATTAATAGACAGTGGCTCTGATTGAGGAATCGGAGAGCCGAGTTCGAATTCCAATCAAATCCATTATATCCATTTATGTGCTAATACCTTTGGAGAAAGGTATGACTCTATCTCTTCTCCTTCTAGCTATGGATAAATAGCAGGACAGACTGGGTTTTACAGCTTTGGGTGGCAATAGGTCTAGAAGAAGAAAAACTCTAAATTCAGAAAAGGATTGGGCTCTGTCAGGCTGCCATGCCAAAGAAACACCACTTCTACAGCAGCCACAGTAAATGCAGTGCCCCTACAACTCTGGATCTGGATTTACAAGACGAGTAATGCGCAGACATTTGTGGGATGAAAAAGAAATAATCAGTGAACTATTCGTTCTCCAATTTAATTCCTTTTTTGACTTTCAATATAATTGTTACTCTGTCAAATCGTATATTCTTAGAAAACTTTTCTTTATTTTATTTTTAAGCAAAACCAAATCTATAATATCCTATTCTAGTTTAAAACACATTAAAGTGGCTTCTAGATATTTGTTTTTGCTTTTTAATTCCTCCAAAATTTTACTAATCACCCATGTAAAATATTATCAAGAATGTTACATTTCTTTGGGCAAATTTTGATGGAAATTCTCTTTGTGTTTCTTCTTTCATGATTTTTTTCATCAGTACTAGTTCGCCTTGACCACACTTCTATTACCCACAAATACATGCTAAAAATGGAAGATCTACTTATAGGGTTATACATGTAATAAATGATATACAGTGAAACACATACTTAAAAATGTATAAATTTATGTCTAATCCATGAAAAAAATTATCAAGCAAACAATATAAATGAATTCTTCAACAGGATTGATCCAAATAAAATAATTACATTTTTTAAGGAAACCCAAAATATTTCCCAAAATTTAAGTAATAACTAATATTGACAAATAAGTAAATGAATGAAATAATCTCCAACTGAATTTCATACCAAAATCATTAACTTTAAATGAACTCCTTTTCAAAGGCTATCACTTTCAACTAAATGATACTAAAATATTATTTACAAATTTAATACACAATCCATTATGCCCAATCAAATCGTATTTGGCATGAAATGACCTAACAAAGGTTGGTATACCTTTAAATCTATCAATCAGTCATAATGTTTCCAAGATTCTTTATTGAATTCAGGTCAGATGACATTCCTAACTTCATCCAGTGGTTAGAATTTAAAAAAATAATAAAAAATAAAAAACCTGTTTATGCAACCTTTGCATGACATTCAAACAATTATCAGAGGCCATAAAAAAGAGGAAAATATATGTGCAACTTTCAATACCATTAGTCACGATCAATACCAATAGGCCTCTTCAATACCATTAAACTTCATCAACGAAAGAATTTATGCTGCTTTGAATAAAACCTTTGACTATGAAACAATGCTATGTTTGCCTATCGTCCGGTTCACACTCCTCCCTGATCTTTTGGAAATGAGTAGAGGTTTATTCCTTGTTTCCTGTTTAGGATTGGGTTTCTGATTCATTCTAAAGTCTGCTTCCACACTATACTTCTAACTTCTCTGATTGAAATGTTATTCATTAATTAAATCTTGACCTTAAGGTCTAGAGTTAGCCATTATATTTTTTTGCATATCCCCAAGAACTTCACTTCTTACCTTTTCTTATGCTCCTATGGCACCACACAATAATCATCTACCTTGAATATCTCTTGGACATTGTAGTGGATGAACATTCATAAAACACACACACACACACACACAGCTTCTATTAAAAGACATCTGTTACAGCTTTAATTAAAAAGAAATATCCAGCAATGAGCATTTAAAAATACCATTTGTGTATCTTTGCTTGGTTTAAAAAGAGAAGATAAATAATGTATGTATTAAAGACATAATGCACACATTCTTGGCTAAGTCAGTCAGTTAAGTGCCATACGTGAAACACGCTTGGGCGATCATGTCTCGAAAGAGGCATGACTGACTGGGCAGAAGATTATCCCGCAGTAGGTTGCCATTACTTTCTGCGGTAGACTGGTTGCCAGGCAAGGCTATAGAACCCAATCTGTCCTGTTATTTAACCCATAACTGGAAGGAAGAGACGGATTAATACCTTTCCCAAGGGTATTTGTGCGTAAGTAAATGCAATGAATTCAACTGGAGTTAGAACTCGGCTCCCTGATTTCTTGTTCCGAGCCGATATCCACTGCACCATAAGAATCAAGTTTTATTATGGACCATACTGAGGAGGATTCAACTTGTACTAAAAATTGCAACAGAGAAACATGTTTAAAATTCTTTTTATCACTTTATAATCTTACAGACTATATGAGACTATATAATCTTACAGACTATTGCCACAAATGACCACAATTATATTTTAACTACATAAAACTAGAACTCTCATTTTCATATATGATTAAATATAATTTTAAAGCCTGCTTGTGGTGCAGTAGATATCAGCTTGGAACAAGAAATTGGAGTGCAGAGTTTAAATTCCAGTTTAATTCCTTTTATTCACATACATGCAAATACCCTTGAGAAAGGTATGAATCTGTCACTTCTCCCTCCAGCTATGGGTTAAATAGCAGGACAGGTCAGGTTCTATAGCCTTGGTTAGTAACCAGTCTACTGCAGAAAGTAATGGCAACCTACTGCAGGAAAAATCTTCTACCCGGTCAGTCATGTCTCTTTCAAGGCATGATTGCCCAAATGTGTATCATGTATGACACTTAACTGACGGACTGATATTATAGATAATACAAACCTGGATAAAAGTGTTTTAAGATCTTTAAGTAACTCCTCACTTTTGAAAATTTTTGGTTGTTTAAAAATTCCAATTGCATGTTTGTAAAAAATCCCTGTTATACATTTGAAAAATGTTGGAAAATCAGTTATTATAAATCGTCTGAAGATACTGAAAAGTTGAAACCTAGGTTGTGGAAATAACTCATTTCCAAATCTAAAATATTCAAAAGCTCTACAATATAAATGTATTGAGCAGTTTTTAATACAACTGAGTATGGGTCTAATTTAATTATGACCAAAAGCTAATTTTATATATATATATATATATTTAAGATTTAATAAACTATAATTTTTTTTTTAATCTTCTTTCAAAACAAATTCATTCATTTATTTCTTTTTTGACATAATAATTGAAGTTTTTCTCCTATTGCAAGACTTGGATGTTCTAACTGAACAACTATATTCACTAAGAACAAAAAACTGAAGACAAAGCAATAAACCTTAAATTCCTCTCTTGTATATTTATGCTGACATCTTGTATCTCTACATAAGTCTTTTATTTTCTATTTCCTTTGCAGGTATGTCCTTTACCCACTTGATTTGTACAATGACTGTGCACATTATGCATTGACCAAATTCAGAAAACAGTTTCTCTATGATGAAATAGAAGCTGAGGTTAGTGGAAAAATTTGTTAATGATATTCATTTTCTCTATTTGCTCTCTATTTAGACAAGAGACCAAATTATGAGACCATTATATCCGCTGAAATGTTAAAGTTAAAGGTTAAAGCATATTTGTAGTTTTAAAAATACTAATGAATTAATTTCTTTACTATTTACTTTATATTTAGACAGGTTATAATGTTTTATGCAGTCAAATTCACTTTTGTCTTTTGCAAGTGGGGAAAATTTTACTCGTTAATATGAAACTAGCAACCCTTAATTGTATTTTTTTTCTTAAATCAATGGATATTTGTGGATCGATGTGGATTTTCTATCAAAATACGTGTTCCTCAGTAAACAAAATAGACAACACTTAAAACTAGTCATTGTTTTATAAAGACAGATAATAAAACTTTACTATGAATTTGATTATTTCAATAAGACTGATGGTCTGTCTTTTCGGATCACTGTTCATTATCTATACATTTAAATTGCTTGTATTATTAAAAATATATATTTAATTTCTATTTTGGTATTCTCTTGAGTTATTAACATTTAACACTGCATTATTTCCTAATTTCCTTTCTACTGCATTGTTTCTCCTCTCCTGCATTACTTAATTTCAGTTATGGTCATTTTCTGTTGTCATAGCAGGATATGACAACACAACCGCAAAAGCCAAACATGTTATTAATTTATCTGAGTCACTTGCAGTGGTAGGAAAACATTTTTGCTTTGCAAACAAAATCACCTTTAGAATGTTAAAGGTTAATTTACTATAATAGATATTCTGTTTAGGAGTACAACATTTGATAAGTGCAATGGAAATAGACATTAAAGTTGAACAGGAAAGAATAGCAAAACATTTTATAGACACTGTAGAGAGACAAAAAAAGACAAACTTAACCAGTTTTCAGTTTTCTTTTTTTGTCTATCAAGAACTAAAAAAATGTCCAAAGTAAATAAATCTAGAAAAAATACCAGACAGAATGCACTCTCTCTCTATCTGAGATATATATATATATATATATATATATATATATATATATATAAACTGTCTTCCATCATCATAGTTATGAAATATTTCTTTGTTTTTTGTTTTTTTTTATAATCATGTTACCCCAAGCAAGGCATTCCGCTGCCACTATAGCGCAGGGGGTTACACAGGGCAATAGACGAGTTAGGATGTACATAGGGGGAGAGTTGGGGAGAATGGGAGGGTTAGTGTGTTAGGAGGTGTCTATTGACCTTACATTTAAACTCCTGGAGGTTATAGCCGTCGGGGAAGCAAGCATGTGGAAGGGAATTCCACAGGCGGGAAGTGCGAGAAAAGAAGCTGTTGGAGTAGAAATTGCGGTTACATTTCATCGGTTTCACTGTAAAAGGGTGGGACCTAGTTGCCAATCTAGTATCTCGTGCGAACTCACACCTAGGGGGCACCAGTGATTTAAGTTCATCAGAGCAGAAGCCATGAAAGTATTTGTAGAAGAGGCACAGGGAAGCCACGTCACGCCGGTGAGAGAGTGACTGCAGGCGGTCAGCTAAGTCAGTATCAATCACATTACAGATTCTTCACTGTATTTTGTCAAGAAGCCCGAGGAGAATAGCAGGGGCACCCGATAATAGATAACTTTTTCCACTTTGGCATACATCTTTTCTTCAAATTTTTGTGACTTGGAAAAACAGTAGCTACACTAGCATCTACGCATTGCTCATTCAGTAATGAATTAAAGCACTCTGGCTATTGGCGTAGGATATATCATACGCTAATAGTCTGCCCCTTCTACCGAGTGCCCATAGCTCAAAGGTAGGATCACTGACTGACGCCAATTCAGTTGGGTTTCAATCCTGGGTTAAAAGCAATCGGATGTCTAACCGTACTGATGAGCTGTGATACAGCGAAACAGATCTGTCTGTGGATGACTATATATATAGTCATATGATCTGAATAAACTTTTTTTTTTTTTATAATTTTTTTTTTTTTTTTTTTTTTTTTTTTTTTTTTTTTTTTTTTTTTTTTTAGGACCTAGGCTGCTATTTGGCCGACATTTCCCCAGGGACCAATTGTAGGTACAATTGTAATTAAACATTTTTTTTTTTTTTTTTTTTTTTTTTTTTTTTTTTTTTTTTTTTTTTTTTAGGACCTAGATGGAAAAGAATCCATAGAGATAAGGCTGGAACACATTTGAAATTACAATTGATATGAATACTTAAAATTAAGAAAATAAATAAATGTATGATTAAAATAAATGTGTAAATAAAGAAAAAGGGTTAATGAACCAGCAGAGCATAAAAGAGTAAAATGTTCGTTCACATATCTCCAAATAAATGTAGAGATCAGAAAAAATTGTTCTTTTGCTTGCAAAGTGATGGCTGCAATAATTTCAGGCATAAGGCTTCCAAAATTAATTAAAAAAAAAACAAAATTATTTATTTTGATCTGTATTTTTGTTCTGTGGTTACCAGTCATTATTCTGAGATATATATATATATATATATATATATATATATATATATATATATATATATATAGACTAGCAGTATAGCCTGGTGTTGCTCGGGTGTAATGAAAGCTTCAAAACTAATCCATGGTTCTGGAGCTCAGACTCTTTGGACGTTGGCACGAAAGACTAAAATGCAATAGTTGTTTCCAGTTAAAGCAAAACCGTAGATTGAAAGAAAAATGAATGGTTGTAAATCAAATTTTGATTTCCTGGTATCGATATCAAATAAGTTTGTTTGTTGTAAACTGAATTTTGAAGGCTAAATTAGTCCTCTGAGTAAATGGTATCATGGCTGAGACTAAGAACTACAATTATACCTACTTAGAGTCAAACCCAAAGCAAAAACTAAAATAGGGCTGAAAAAAATACAAATGACAGATGAACAGACACACACACTAACATCTTGCCTTTTATATATATATGTTATCGATTTTATGCATTATTGTAAGAACTGCAACCTTGAAACTTCTGAATATCGTTTCTTATGTCTTTGTCTATGAGTGTATCAAGTTTGATTAAAATCGGACCACTCCTTCTATAACCCAATCTTTTTTGATTATCGATTTTCAAAATTTATCGGGGGTACCTCGACACAAAACCTTGCTAAGAACACTCGCAGACGCTTATAGTACAACTGTGTAAATTTTCAAGAAAATCGGTTCAGCCGTTTCGGAGTCTATAGGTAATGGATACACACACACAGACACACACAAAGTTCCATTTATAAATAAGTTATATTATGACGTCATAAACTGAGTTCGATGAAATCCTATGAATGAAACACACCACAAGTAAACTTTCCCTTTTTGTTTTACAATTTCCTCAATACTATTCTTGATATATACAAATAAATCTTCTTATCTTTTTCTCTCTCTCTCTCTCTCTCTCTCTCTCTATATATATATATATATATATATATATATTAAAATAAATTTTCAAAATTCAAATGTTGAATAAACATTTCAACATGAAATCCCTAAGAGAGATTTCACACCTCCTCAGCAACAGTCAGTCTATATCAAAATGAGAAAAACAAATATTGGCTCTGTAATTTTAATTACATTGAGCTCTCCTCCTGTATCATTTTTTAATATTAAAATTTTTAATATTAATTAGGATCAGGTTCTTGGAATATACCTTCCTACTTTTCTATTTCAGATTAAAGTAATTTAATAAAATATATGCACACATACAGTTTTATATATTTAAAAAAAATAGTTTTTCTCCGATCAAAGTTAGAGGGCTTGTTCACAGAACAGTTGTATAAAAGACCGCTCGATATTCAATGCAAAATGTTGAATGTGCAGAGCTATTAAAATCAAGCATCAGTGGTTAGTATTCCTTGATTTTAATATATATATATATATATATATATATATATATATATATACTTTTTTGACGTTTGAAATTAATGTGTCTGTTTTTATTGCCATTATTAGGTATAGTATTATTAAATAACTGATATAATTGAAAATCGGGGTCTATTCTGTATAAAGGTTTAGATGACTACTGTTTTATGCCAAAGTATGTCAGAAATATAAGTATCATCTGAGCTAGCACAATTGCCATTCTTTATAACTACTGAAGGGTATAGGCCAACTGAACTTGCCACCAATATCACATAATTCTCAAAAATCAAATATCTGTTCATAATTAAATTAAGGGAAAAGTTAAAATTGAATTAATTTAAATATAATGCTTTTGTAGAAGATACAGCTGTTTGATATTAATAAATTGTCTATTTGTATAAAATAATGGTTACAACTGGATTGATTACTAGTATATTTTTTATTTTTATTATTTTATATGTTCTGTAATATCCTGTTTTCAAATTTTACAAATTTCAAAATGTCTTCTTTTTCTTTTCTTTTTAAGGTCAATCTGTGTTTTGATCAATTTGTTTACAAACTCACAGATCAAATTTTTGCATATTACAAACACTTAGCAGGAAGGTAAGATGCTTTTTAACTTTTTATTTTGCAAAGTTGTAGAAGTAAATCTCAGTAAATTAGTAGACAATTTTATCTGATGTGATTACTTTAATGAATCAATGTTTTAAAAATAGTTTCCATTGATCTCACAAGTAAGGTAGGAAATTAATCATTAAACTTTCTTTTAAATAAAGCTTTGTTTTTAAAACAATTCTGTTTCAAATTAACCTGTTAATGTTGAAAGAAATTGATGCTCCTCCTTCAGAATATGTAAAAAAGAAATAACTTTTTTCTTTTATTGAAAAGACCAAAATCAATTTTTAATATTTTAAGCAAATATTTAGAAAAATAACTAAAATAATTTTAGATAATTTTATTGTTTGGTTCACATTTCAAGGAGATAGTGATCTTTTCTGAACCAAATGAAATAATATAATTAAAGATGATATATGCAAGCAATACTTTTGATTATTAACAAGGAGAGAACGCCTAGTTCATGGAGGCATCAGTTTACCAGTCAATTGCAAAGGATGCTATCTATGTGTATCCTAAATCAAGAGGTGTATGGTACAAGGACATGTTTAAAATGGGAACCTTGTGCATACATGGAACTGGAAACACAAAATTGCTAATCCCCATTGACCCTTCATCTCATGTATCAGGAACTGATTCTGACCCTCCCTCTCACTTGAATATGACATAAGGTCATGTTTCAAGTGGAAGTCTTACACATGTATGAGATTGGTAACAAAAATTGTTTAATTCCTTGAGCACTTCCTTAGTGAAACCCCCTCAGGCATCAGTGACTGAACTTGACTCTAAGACATGACTTAATTTATTTCTTCTTTTGAAATGAAACTCAATAAATCAGATATTTATACTGTTTTTTTTAACTAAGGTGTTAAAAAAAATTAATAAAAATGTGAATGTATTCATCAAAATACACTAATTAACTTGTTGTTAATGAATATTGTTTGGTTAGTCGGTTTGGTGTATTTTAGGTTTAAAAGGTGATAAGGCTAGTGTTCGTTCCAAAATTCTTCCACTACACTAAATTTAAATTTATTCACAAGAAAGCAATACGAATCAGTTTATAAAATAAAACGACGACATGTTGAATATTAAATAACAATGGAATATTTTATATTAATAAACAACAATAATGTTCACAATGATACAAATGGTGAATGTTAGATGAAATGAAAATGTTCATGAAGTTCTCATTGAATTATTCGAAATTGAATAGAGTTCTTGACAAATTAATATTTGATGAAAGTTCAAATACGAAATTGGTAAAGGAGCCAACCAAAGTACACACAAGGAAAGTTCGATTGCAAAAATAATATTTGAATAGAAATTACATACCTTGTCAGTCAATAAAGGTGAAAAAATAAATATCTTAATCTTCTAAATTAAGAATGTTCAGTATTCATGTTATGTGTCACAGTAAGTGTAACAGGTTATGTATGGAAAAGGTCTGGACATTACTTTTCAACAGAGATGTAAATATAGGTTTGTATGTTTGTAAGAATAATAATGGAACTAGAATTAGTTTGTAGAAAGTTTCTTGAAACAAACGAAGAAAGTCTGACTGAAATAGAAAGGTGTATTATGAATGTGAATATATGAATGTGAGTGACCCTAGAATCCGTAGCATGTATATAGGAAAAATTGTGAAGAAAGTGAGCGTGCGAAATGAGATGTCCGTGGGTCTAAGTGTATGTACTTGACCAGCGTGGATTCGAGTGACAACTGGAGTATACTAAATCATGGGTCCCAAAGGGATGGCTTATATACCTTTCAGAGATCAAAAATTGGCTCAAAACGGGCCTTAGGTTTTTTGGCGCAAAACTGGGTTTGGACCAATGAGATTGCTTAGAATGCAATCTACAGCAATGATTGGCTGGTGCATTAATATTGGAATAATCCAAGTTGAATAACTTATAACCAGGTTGGGGGGGGGTGATAGCTTATGCTATTCCTACAAACTATTAACTAAAATCTATCTAATTATGCAATTTTTCAAGAGCCACTCAAGGTAGGGGGTTACTGAATAGGGTTGTAGGAATGGTTGACTGTAAACTTGAAGAGGTTAAGATTCTAGGGATCTGAGAAGCATCCTCTTGGAAGTTTCTTCTACAAAGCAGCAGTTGTTGAGAAGCTGCTGTTCAAACCATCTTACTGATGGAATATCGGAATGGAAATGATTCCTCCCAGTGTACATGGCATGTTTTAACCATCATGATCTGAACTTGTGGTACTAATGAATGTAGCTTGTCAGAACATTTGCCATTGAAATAGTGATAATTATAATAAGCAGTGGATGAGTCTTGTGTGAAAAATTTTTCTATAAATGCAAGAGTTGATATTTTTAAGACTCTTATCTGTAATCCATATTTTATCAGAAAAGGAAAAGAAGTTCAAAAGCAAGCAAAAATTGGCAAACTTGAGTGTCAAAAGGACAGTTTTTCCCTTGACACTGCTATTATGTTAACTACCTTCACTCCTCGGCAATGTTTATTTTTTTAAAAAGCAATGATTAGGATTGCAATAAAACCTAAACACATAAAAGTGAATTTACACATTTTTATTTTTGTTCTTGAGAATTGACAACAAAAACAAACACTGATATATGGTTTATTGGAATGGTTGGCAAGACATCATCTAATTGCTAATTGATTCAAACTTTATAAGGATTTTCTTATAGTTGGTTCACATAATCAATGTTTATAAATTTATGAATAAAAAATTTTCCATTTTTTTTTTTTTCATAAATTGGTAAATGATAAATATTGCATTGCATTAATTTCAGTTGTATTAGTTTTTAGAATGTTGTAAATATAAATTATACTTGTAAATAACCAGTCTAATAAAAATAATGCTTAATAATTTGTAAATTCTCAAGAACAAAAAACAATGTATAAATTCACCTTCATATTTTAAGGTGTTATTTCAGTTCTAATCATCACTTTTTAAGACCACAATTGAGGTAGTTAAAATAATAGTGATGTCGATAGAAAAATCGTTCTTTTGAAACTGTTTTGGAGTCCTGAAGGTTCAAGCTTGCCCAAAAATCAATCTATTTAGTCTTTCAAGAATATTTCAAATATTAAACTGTGTTTTAAAGACAACTTTTTTTTTTCTTGTATCATTAAATGCATTTTTTTTTTCTTTTTCTAAATATATCACTGTAATTTGTAACATGTTTTCTTCTCAAGTATTATGCTAGACAAACGTTTTCGGGCAGAATGTGCCAGTGTTGGCGCTCGTATCAATTTCCCCATAGCCAACCGCTACACAACCATACTTAAACAGAGGCACGTACAGGTAAGAGAATTTTAATTACATTCTCTTTTTTTATATATGATTTGTAAAATTTCACTTGCTAAAAATATTGTTTGATAAGTTCCTATAACAAAAGTAAAATGGCCTTCAAAATTCTCTTTTCATTTAACCAACATTAAAATATGCTCAGTTTTGTATTTGTAAAGTCTAATATAAAAAGCATTAAAAATATATTTACATGACTTGATGCAACAGAAACCTGATCTTGCATTTCTATTTCAGATCCTTGGCAGATCTATTGATCTGAACCATTTAATTGGACAAAGAATCAATGCCTCTTTACAAAAATCTTTAGATATTGCAATCGCTAGATTTGAAGCAGGGGACCTTACTGGCTGTGTGGTAAGTAAAGAAAAATGTTTAATCAAGGAATGACTCATTATTTACAGGCGGACTATTGTCCTCATTATTGTTGCTATCACACGATTTTGGGCGCACTGGCTTTCATCAATCTGGCATAAATATCAGAATATTTTAATAGTAAAAAAATTCCAGCTATAGATTTTAAATTAAAAAAAAATTACTAATGCTCTCAAGAAAATTAAATTTCAACTTTAAATGACCCATAAGGAGTTGATATGCAGCTAAATAAATAACTAATGCTTTCAAGAAAATTAAATCTCAACATTAAATCACCCATAAGGAGTTGATATGCAGCTAAATAAATTACTAATGCTCTCAAGAAAATTAAATTTCAACTTTAAATGACCCATAAGGAGTTGATATGCAGCTAAATAAATTACTAATGCTCTCAAGAAAATTAAATCTCAACATTAAATCACCCATAAGGAGTTGATATGCAGCTAAATAAATTACTAATGCTCTCAAGAAAATTAAATCTCAACATTAAATCACCCATAAGGAGTTGATATGCAATTAAACAAACCAAACTTTTTGCCTTAATTTATTTACCATTTTTCTTCTTTTTTTTTTTCTATTTTTTTGATTAATGTTTTTATTATATTTTTCAGGAGCTTGAAGGTCTAATAGAATGCAATCGATTGGCACACAAACTTTTACGCCAGTACTTAACAATGAATGATTTTGATGCTATGTTCCGTGAAGCAAACCACAATGTGTCTGCACCATACGGCCGTATCACACTCCATGTCTTCTGGGAACTCTACTATGATTTCTTGCCTAACTATTGCTACAACGCTGCAACTAACAGGTAATTGCCACCCATCTTTGATTACTTTGTTTTTTTTTGTTCGTTTTATTTGCACAAAATGGAGTACTTGTTTTCTTTTTGATAAAAATTTTGTTTATACATAAAATTCTGTGACGTCTATCCATCACACCTAAAAGAGCCATATATTGACCGATCAAAACCAGATTTGGAGGAGAAGTACAAACAGGTAAGGAGGTACAAAATACAGTTGGTTTTACTCTGGTGCATAGCTTAGTACAAAAAATTTTCATTTATTTTCTTTTGAAAATATTAAGTTTTATTTTTTAACATACAAAATACTCCCACTGTTTTAAAAACAATTTGATGATTAAAATAACAAATTCTTATTTAATACAAATGCAATACTGTTTTTTGTATATCTTTTCTGAATATATATATATATATATATATATTTTTTTTTTAATCATATCACCCTGAGCAAGGCAGAAATGCCACTGATGTGCAGGGGGCTACATAACTGTAAAAAGATTAATTAGAAAAGAGTGAGGAGTACAAACTAGTTAGAAAGGAGCAATAGAAAGCTAAGAATGCAGGTGCGATGACAGATACATAGGTGGAGAGAAAGGGAAGGTTATACGGGTGTGGGGAGAGAGCTAGAGTCCAGTGGTTAGTAGATGAGTATTGACTTTGCATTTAAATTTCTGGAGGTTGTAGCCGTCAGGAAAGCAAGAATATGGGAGCGAGTTCCACAGGCGGGAAGTGTGAGAGAAGAAGCTGCAGGAGTAGAATTGTCGTCTGCATTTGGCTAACTTAACTGTGAATGGGTGGGACCCAATTGCCAGTCTGGTTGCATGAGTAAACACCTGTTGAGGAGGCACCAGTGACTTAAGTTCGTCTGAGCAGAAGCCATGAAAGTATTTATAGAACAGACAAAGGGAGGCCACATTTTGACGATGGGGAAGCGGCTGCAGTTGAGCCGCCAGATCAGTACCTATCACATTACAGACTCTCCTTTGGAGCCTGTCAAGAACACTGAGGAGAACGGCAGGGGCGCCTGACCATAAATGGCAGCAGTACTCCATGCACAGACGGATGGTTGATTTGTATATATGCAGGATGGATTCAGGTGGAAAAAACATCCTGGATCAACATAGTGACCCAACCTTCTTAGCAGTAGATTTTGCTATGGATTCAATATAGTGGTTCCATTTGAGGTCTGAGGACAGGGTAAGGCCGAGGAGGTAGTGTATTGCTCTCCAGGAGAATCGCTTATTCCATGCTTATGGGAGGCAGGAGAGGTTGCCTGTAATGGTTGACAGACAACAGCTTGGTCTTAGACGAATTGAAGTTGACAAGCCACTTCTTGCCCCAGTTCACCACAGAGTGTAGATCCCGTTCAAGGTCAGCAGCGAGATTTTGTCTGTCCGCCACGACAGGTTTTTTACTGGTGCAGGAGTATATTGTAGTGTCATCTGCGTAGATGCCTACTTGGGACTTGATCTCATCTGGGAGGTCGTTGAATGAAAATAAGGAAGAGCGTCAGGCCCAGGATAGAGCCCTGTGGGACACCAGCATTCATGCTGTAGGATAAAGAGGTACGCCCATTCAAATTGACCTTCATTTTGCGGCTATTTAAAAAAGATTGGATTAGGTCAAGCACAGGGGTAACAAGTGACTGCTGATACTTTGGCCAGGATAGCTTCGCATAACAGAATAAATAAATAAAAAACCCCAATGTTTTTTTTTCCAAATGAAGCATGAACGCCAAAAAGTGAGGAAAAAAAATGGGAAAAAAAATACAGATTTAAGAAACAATTCATACATACCACACAGTTTCACACAGGAAATTTGAATTAAGAAAGTTCCACTATCTTCAATATATATATATACAAGAATCCAGTTTGTGTGAAATATAAACAAATCACAAGGCTTTGCAAATGCTTCAAAAAAATTGAAATTTGATTCCAGGAAGAAATATGTCGCATGCTCAAGAGTAAGAAATCCTAAGAATTTATTCTTTGTTGTTAAAAAGAGAAAACATTTTCTTAATAAAATATTTTTTACCATGAAGTCCTATAAAATTAAATTACAGAAATTATTAAACTATGAAGTAGTTTTTGTAAATGTATTTTTTCCAAATAAATCAGATATTCAAATTTCATCAATTGGTTTACCAAATTAACGAAATCTAGAATTTGTAAATCTGAACAGAAGATTGTTGGTGACAACTTCATCAATATTAAATACTGTGTGGATTTCAACACGTGTCAGTGTGTCACAAAAATATTCTAGTAATTTGAACTTGTTAGTGCTGACATTTGAAATCATTTAGTGTCATCAATCAAAGCAATTTTCTTGTTGGGTAACAGAATTATTGTCACTTAGTTTATTTTGATACAAAACCACCAGTTTCTTCTAATTGGCTACTAGCAGTCTTGAGATTTATCCAAATAAATGGAGTTTAGAGGACTCAAAGGACCAAATGTATCTAGTGAATTGAATTATTAATACAGGGCATGATGGGTAAATTAAGACCATTTTATATTTTTAATTTTGCACATTCTGTACTGCTTGGCATTTGTGCCAGAAGCTCCAATACAAGCATTTCAGAGTGTTAGTCTGCGAACAGTGCAGAGGATTTGGAAAGAGTTGGATGAGTCTGATGGTGATTATGAAGGTATGGCAACTTAGAAAACTTATTTTGATTGTTCTTAGAAGAAATGAACACCTGAATTTGTTGATGAGAGCCTCAGACTTAACACTGAGGCCTACATCAAGTGTCTTGAGGAGCATGGTTGCTGGAAGACTTTGTCTGGCAACAGGACTCAGCACCATGCCACACAAGCAGGAAAACCCAGTCATGGCTGTCAGACAATTTCTACAATCAAATCACCTTTTAAATTTTGCTAAATATATGTTAAAATAAGATGTTTTCAATTTTTGCGTAATTCAGACGACAATTTATCCCTCGCATCTCGTACAGTATTTTATATGGATTCTACAGTATTTTGATTTTTAAAAAGAAAAAAACACTACTTACCTACCATAGTCCAGATTATAGTCATTGTGTAATACATTTCATGGCTACATAGTATGTGCTTCACTGAGGCTGCATATGGTTTTGAATTCAAAGTTGTCCTTCTAAGGCTGATTGCCAAACATAGTGAGAGAGACTCGTTTGTCCTGCTATTTAACCCAAAGCTGGTGGAGAGAAGATATGAATTCATACTTTTCCCAAGATTATTCATATGAAAGTGAATGTGATGAACTTAACCAGGATTCATACATGGATTGCCAATTTCTCACCAAGCTTCTATTATACTCCCTGCACATCCAAATTGATCCTTAAAAAGAAAACTCTAAGAAGCATGTAATTACATTTTTTTCTTTTTTTTTTTTTTAATTTAGAATGGAAATTTCTTTAAAATACAGGCATTCCTTGATTAATGTGCATTCAGTTAATGCACGTTTGATTAGTGCACTAAATTTTTTATGTACCAAAATTTGATTAGTGCATCTATAACACTCGATTAGTACAGAAAAACATTCTTCAGTTTAACCATAGTAATTGAACATTGATTTTTAATAGTTACTGATTGAGAGATTCCTATAATTTTTACTCTTTATTAAATGAATACCAAAAATGTTGTCAAAACATAATTATTCAAATTTAGGTATATTTTCAAAATCAGTGTTTGTCCCCTAAAAATTTACTAATGCAAATTATTTTCTGGTTATTGTTAAAAAAAATGCTATCACTTTTCAAAAATAAATATAGAACGTACACAAATATCTTTTTAAATTGGAATTTTTCTCCAGTTTTCTCCTTTTGGCACCAAGATTTTGGCAATGATCTTTTATCCAAGATGTTGATTTCTTACCCAATTTTTTGTTTACAGATTCAACTCACTGCCCCAAACTAGTGAATCCTAGATTAGTCATGTTCAGACTGTATATTATAATTGTCCAGAAGATATTATTTGTATTGACTCTTCAATTGTATTGCATATTACCAAATAGGAAACTATTAATTATTAACACTATCACTTTCAAGTATTCTTAAATTTGACAAACTTATTAAGAATGTGAGTCTCAAGTTTGCTAAAATAAGCAGATTTTAGTTGCGAGTCAAAAATATCATTAACATCATTTCATCGAGTTTTTTTTTTTCAGAGAAACTGGTAGAATTGTCAAGGAAATTAAAATTGTCTCATGAAGTTAATGTTGCTATTAACACTCCTGTTGATGTTTGTGTGTAATGATAATTTTTTTTATGTATCAGGAACAATTTTAGGGGAGAAAAGTGGGAAAAAATTTTGTGTGGCATGTTTTGTTTAGGATTTTATCAGACCAAGCCCATGTTTATCCAACTACACATGGGCACAATTAAAAAAATTGCTGAGAATTTAATATTTTTTCTTTTTCCTCTCTCTGTCTCTCTCTCTTTTCTTTTTTTATGTGTGTTTTGAGTATATAATCTAGTCGATTTCATTTAAACTATTTTTATGTTTTCATCACTTATTAAATATCAAAGTAAAGAAAACAAATCTAAATGGAATTGGGGCTATATATATATATATATATATATATATATATATATATATATATTGTCATCCGCAGATTTGTTTCACTGTATCAGTACAGTTAGACTCCAATTGCTTTTTAACCTAGGATTGAAACCCGACTGAAATGGCATCAGTCGGCAATTCTACCTCTGGGCTATGGGCATTCTGTGGAAGAATATATATATATATATATATCTGAGTGAATACAGAACGAAGAATTCTTACAATGTCCAAAACATTAATTTAAAACAGTGCTCGATATATATTATATAGAGCTGTGAATATTTATTATAAATTATATTTTAGAACATGTACATAATTATTCTATCTATAACCGCTACAAAGGTACATTTGTTTCAACATTGAAACTTCAATGCCTCATCACACCACCTGATATATGCACAAATTTTCAAGACATACGTTTTTACAAAATATACATTGCCTGTTGTTACCACATGTGTGTTTTCAAGACACCATGAAATTTCACTCCCTTCTGTTTGTGATATAAACTAACTAGCACTAGTTTTATTTTCATACTGGTATAGACATATGGTCACATACAATACAACCTGTTTTTTTTTATACCAGTATAGGCATATGGTAATATACAATACAACCTGTCTTTTATGCATTGTTTATTATATTGTGTGTTGGGCGGGTAGTTTAGCTTAGTTTATACTACAGAGTATCAGATCAAGACTGAAATGGCAATACACATGGAAAGTTGCCATCAACGTCTTTAAGTTATTTTGTTTCCTGTTTTTCCAAAATGGGACAGTACAGCCAGTCAATAATGCTATAGCAATGCCGCGAACGTATTGAGCAATATTTGTGTTTATGCCTTTTTATTTTGAACAAAAATTTCATTTTTTTTATTTTACATAAATAAATCTGAATTGGTGCAGAGAAGTTATAAGCCCAACCAAGAAGGAAATAAAAAAAAAAAAAATCCGACTTACAGTGGGGTGAAACAAATATTTGTACACATGAAAAATTGTATTTTAATGATTGTAAAACCCTTAACTGAAATAAAATTCGATGTAGAGTTGGAGGTTGTTGGAATTACTGCTGGCAAAAAGATGTGGTCCATTAGTCTCTCATGGGGGAGGATGACAAAAGTAGCCACAAAGATGTCCCGTTTATTTGTCTTCACCCAGGCTGTGCCAACTGAATTTGTGAATAAAAATATGGGAAAACGACATTCATGTTTTCATTTTTTTTGCCGTGGCATTATCACATCACTCAATAAATCCAGGGCCTAACTAATAAAACAACAACTTTTATGCAAAATTTGGTTTCATTATTAACATAGTCTCCTTCTAGGGTGATACAGATTCCAACGCTTCCCTAACAATTTGATGCTTTTTTGAAGAACAATTCATCTTTGGCTTAAAAAAAAAGCTTCAGTTTCCAATATCACTTCTTCATTGGAGCCAAATCTCTTTCCCTAGAACATTCTTTTGAGGTCTGCAAACAGCCAATAGTTGCCGGCAGCCAGATCTGGAGAATAGGGTGGATGCAGAAGCAATTTGAAGTGCAATTCATGTAGTTTTGCCATCGTTGAAATCGAGTTGTGACACTGCGTTGTCTTGATGAAAGATCACTTATTTCTTCTTCATTTGTGACCATTTTTTGGTGATTTCTTCCTTCAAATGCACCAATAATGCTTTATAATATTCGCTATTGATGGTTTTTCATTTCTCAAGGTAATTGATGAACAAAATACCTTGCGTGTTCAAAAATACGAAGACCAAAATCTTGCCTGCTGATGTTTGTGTCTTTGGTCACTTTGAATGGTTTCACTTCTGTCCACTCAGCTGACTGCCAATTTGACCCTGGAGTGAAGTGGTGGATCCATGTTTCATCCATTGTCAAATATTTACACAAAAACTCTTTCTTGTTGCATTGAAACAGTTGCAAACAACACTCTGAATCACCAATGCATTGTTGTTTTTGATTGACTGTGAGCAAACACGGCACCCACTTTGAATACAGCCTTCTCATTGACAAATGTTCATGCAAAATGGTGAATATACTACCCTCTGATATGTTCATCATCTCTGCTATCTCACATAACTTCAATTTATGATAGGCCAAAACGAGTTTATGGATTTTTTTTGGTATTTTCCAGGACAACAGCTGATTTTGGGCAACCTGAACATTGAGCATTTGTGTCTGTATGACTGTGTTTAAAGTCAGCATACCACCTCTTAACCATTGTTTCCGATGGTGCTAAGTCCAAATAACACTTATCAAGCCATTGTTTTACTTGAACAGTATTTTTCCCATCAGAAAACAATGATCTATCAACACATGAAATTCAGATTTTTTCATTGTTTTGAAAATTTACAACAGTAGCTTCACGTGAATAACTGTAATTTGTAAACTAATAATTCGATTGGGCTAAAATTTTGTCATGTGCCATTTGAAGGTTAGTACTTCATAAAAATCATATGGATTTTTTTTTATTAGTTGCACCATCTATATGTAAGGCCCGGGAATTATTGAGTGATGTGTTATTTATTTGTGTGTTATTTTCACTTTCTGTTCCTTTGTTCAATAGACACAGGGCATTTCCCAGTTTTTCATTTACACTAACGCAAACTGCAATCAAAGCAGAAAGTTGGGTGATTTGTTCAGTCAGTGAAAGACAGAATGGCATCCCTGTTGTATGTTTACAAAAGTTTGCATTAACTATATAAAAATTCTTTTTCTTGGTATGCTAAACTGAACAATTTGTTTTGTTGAGCATGTTTATATAAACAACATTCTATTTTTATAAGATTGTTGGTTTTTTCCCAGTTTTATTTGTATCTCGATTTTTCATGTATATTTCTCACCTTTTTGTTTGTTTTTTTTTTTCTTTACAGATTTGTTAAAACTAGATTACCTTTTGCTCACCAGAATCCTCGAGAAAAAGTCCCCAACCCATCCTGCCATTATGTATGGGGTACAAAGGTATGAAACTTTTTATTTCCAAAGTATGCCTTTTTTTTGTGGGAAATGAGGTCTGAGGTAAATGCAATTATTTGCTCAATGCAATCTGTCAGTCATCAATGGTGCGAGTTGTATCATTTGACTTCTCGTATTTTTCATTTAAACATGTTTGGTTGACTTATTGTGTAATTGAACTCAGGAGTCTCTGAAAAATAAATGACTTATTCAATCTAAATCTGGATTTAAAATAATAACTAATTAACCTGTGCCACTAGAACAATGATGGTATTGTTTTAACTTTTTAAAAAGGCAATCAGATAAGTGCTATATGTGATACATGCTTAGGCAATCATGTCAAAAGAGACATGACTGAATAGGCAGAAAATTTTTCTGCAGCAGGTTGTCAGTTTGCCGCAGAAATTAATGGCAACCTACTGCAGGAAAATCTTCTGTCCAGTGATATGTGTCCCTTTGGTGAGGCACAATGCCATGAAAGACTATTGGGCCTTAAAATGACACCTGACCTCAAATGGAATGCGTACATATAATCCATTTCTAAAGATGCAGGTGAAATGGTTGGCTTCTTGTACTGCTCCATTAAGTACCTGACTCCACCTGCTATCCCCTACCTTTACCAAAGCCAGATCAAGCCAAAAATGGAGTGCTGTTGTCATTTGTGAGGAATCTTCTTTGATACTTCAAAAGTGTCTTCTAGCTCTTGTGGGTGATGATTTATTCTCCACCCCCTCTTTTCACAGGCAGGATGTGGCAAACCTCTTGCTGCTAATTTCTTGAAAAGTGCTTGGACAAACTACATTCTCTGGTCCCACAAATTCAAACCATCACAACAAAGACATGCATGCCACTTATATAGTAGCAAATCACCCACATTCCCTCCATATTCCATCAGTGAGAAGTTAAAGTTGTTAAGCTGAAATATTTCAAACTGCAATAGGGGAATATCCATATAGAACTCACAAGGAACTTATTCAGTCATTAACTTCAGAATTAAGACTCAAAAAATTAAATTAGGAAAGCCTTAAAAGTTTTATGAATATTTCTAGTTATTGTTATTATTTTAAATATTTTTGTTTTAATATTGAATAAATATAATTTGATATATTTATCCAACCTTCTTCTCCCCCTTATCAAACCCTTAAAAAAACTTTCAAAATAACCTTGTCTCTCCCCCCCCTTATCAAGCACTGATAAAAAATCCTTCAAAATGACCTTGTCTTTTTTCCCCCCTTATCAAGCACTGGCAAAAATCCTTCAAAATGACCTTGTCTTTTTTCCCCTCCTTATTAAAACCCTGGTTAAAAAAACTTTCAAAATAACTTTGTCTTTTTTCCCCTTATTAAAACCCTGATAAAAAAAAAAACGAACCTCAAAATAACCTTGTCTTTTTTTCCTTTTATCAAACTCTGGTAAAAAAATCCTTCAAAATAACGTCTTTTTCTCATTGAGAAGTTTGTACCACAACTGCTCTGTAGAATTAACTCCCAAGAGGACATTTCCCTAATCATTATAATCTTAATCTGTTCAAGTCTGGGTTTAACTTTCATCTTCCTCCTCCTCCTCCTATCCAAACAAATTGCATTAAACCCTCTATCTTGAGTGGCACCCAGTCCTTGTATCCGGTGAAAGATACTGTAAAAAACAAAAAAACAAAAAAAAACATTCCACTGGCAAATGATCATGGTATTCAACTATTATATAAAACAAATGGAGATTTATGATGGCTATGAAGTTAATGTTGATCAGATTCTTACCTAAGACCAAATATCAAATTTTCCTGTAGGCTTATGGCCACATTGCGTTGAAAAAATCAGGTCCCTTAATGATCACTGAAGTTAAACAATGTCATGCCTAATTGGTACCTAGATGAGTGACCATTTGGGAATATCAGGTTCTGTAAGCTTGGATGTGTGGGTGGTGTAAAAGATAATAGTTCAGAATTGTTAATTGAAGGGCTGAGTCCCAATTCCAGTTGAGTTTGTTATATTCACTTATGTGCAAATGTCCTTAAAAAAAGATATGAATCCACCACTTCTTACCCCGCTATGGGTTAATTTGTAGGATTTATATCAGTAAATCATTATCTAAGAAAAAAATATTCATCAAATTTAAAAATTATTTTCTGGCTTTAAATAACTGCAAATGGTTAATAAGCCATAAAAAAATCAATCAATCAATCAAATCTACCTTTTTATGCATTAACTGGGATGCTATATTTAACAAATTTTAACTTAAAAGAAGTCTGTTGATGATTTCAATTATGAATTACACCCCTTTGATTTCATCACTCAACATTTTAATATTTTTTAATTTTAAAATTTTAATTTTTATCTCCACGTAGTTTTTGTCTATTTAAATTTTATTCTTGTTATTAAAAAACAGTAACCTACCTTTATAAGATTTAACTCCCATGAACATCAAGTGAACTTAGTCAAATCTATTAAGCATTCAGTTTGTAATATGCACCTGATGATTGCATAATGCATAAAACTTCGAGTTGTGCCATCAGTGTAGGACATGTATATTTATTAATATATTACAAGAAAGTGGAAGAACACGTACATTAAAACCCACTGTTCAAGCATTTACTTTTATAATAAATGATCCACGCAATACTTAATTAGCTTTCTTAACTACAATATGCTTTAATAAACCATAATTATTTAATCCTAATTCTAACATAAACACTCTAGCCTCTTTACTCATGAAGTAGTTTTGAAAAAAATCCAACTTGCTGTTAAAAATTATTCACCTACTTCAGTATTAAACGAGTGGGAACTCCACCAAACAATGAGTTTAATGGGCCATATTACAAAACTGATCATCTGAATCCTGATAAATAAAGAGCAAGAAGTGGAATCAAACCAGAGATAGGACAAGAACAGTGCGGGTTCGTCAAAGACACCCGAACAAGGAACACCATATTTATAAGGATGCTCTTCGAAAGAGCAATACAAATGAAGAAGGATTTGTACCTATGTTTTATCAATTATGCAAAGGCATTTGACAAAATACACTACAAAGAATTGATGGAGATGCTCAGCAGCCTTGACATATTTGGGAAAGACATAAGAGTAATCAAAAATCTCAACTGGCAGCAAACTGCCTGCATACGGACAGGTAACAAATTCAGCAGATACACAAAGATAGAAAGGGATATAAGACAAGGATGTATCTTTTCACTGGATCTATTCAACTTGTAGAGCGAGACTATTTTGAGGACACTAGAAGTTATACCCAAATTTGTCATTGGAGGCCACAATTTGAACCAACATAAGGTACACAGATGATACAGTGTTGATAGCAGACACGGAAAGGAAACTACAAGACCTACAGAAGGTAACTGAAAAGAGTGACAAAAAAGGACGACAAATAAACTGTAAGAAAACCTAATGCATTGTCATCAGCAAAAAGAGCAGCCCAAAATGCCAAATACAGGTGGGGGATACTAAAATCAAGCAGCTATAAAAATTTAAATACCTGGGAAGTGTTCTAACAGAAGACGGAAAGTGTGACACATAGGTCCAGCAGCGACTTGTCACAGTGAAGGATGCGTTCCAGAAGCTGAGTAAAGTATTAAGAGACAGGAAACTTTCACTAGAAAGAGAGTATTGGATTGCTATGTGATGTCAGTTTTTCAATATGGCAGTGAATGTTGGACAATATCATCAAAGATGAAGGAAAAACTTGAAGCAACTGAAATGTGGTTCTACAAAAGGATGCTGAGGATATCATGGATCGAGCATGTGAGCAATGATGATGTTTTGGAAAGGATGGAAACAAAAAGGAAATTCATATAGAGCATCAGGAAGAGACAACTAAAGTTCCTGGGACATGCAATGAGGAAGATGGGCTTGAAGAACCTGATACTAACAGGTCAGATAGAGGGAAAAAGAGACAGAGGAAAGCAGCAGATAACATATTTGAAGGGCCAGCTGGATGACAGAATGGGGGTTAAGTGGTGTTACAGGAGAAAGGGTGCTAAGAGCCACCAGGGATAGGGAGATGTGGAAAACCATGATTGCCTGTGTCCTGAAAAGACAAGGCACATAGAAGAAGACTAAGTGGTCCCACTACGTACCTTACTCAGACAAAACAATTTTCTTTAAAATTTAATTAGTGTTTCATTTATATACTCCAACATAATTAAAAAAAATAAAAATTATTTTATTAAAATAAATGACCCACACAATACTTGATTGTTGTTCTTGATACAATATATCTAAGTATACCATAATTATTTAATCCTAATTCTGACCTAAACATTCCAGCCCCATTACTCACGAGATAGTAGTAAAAAAAATCTGTTGTTCAATAAAAAAAACCTAAAATCCAACCTCCTGTTAAAATTATTGTCTACCCATTTAAAAAATCTAAGGTCCCACTATGTATCTTATCCAGACAAAATTAAAAAGTGACATGTCTAGAAATATTAAAACTCCATGGTTATATAATTCTCATTTTTGATTGAACAATATTGACACACCTAAAGCATTTTCTCTATCACTCCCTAATTTTCTAAATAACCATGAATTCATCTTATATTTTAAAAAGAAATCATTTTCACCATTTATTTTAACATATCACCTGAAGAAGAAGAGTATTGTTCTGAAACATGAAAATTTTTGTGTAGTAATATTAAGCTTTTATAAACCATTGTAATAACAAAATGAATAATTTTTATATATATATATATATATATATATCCTAAAAGAAGCAGCTTTAAGGTAAAATTTCAAGAGATCCTATTAATATTGTTTAAAATTAAATATTAAAAATGATTCAGACAAGAGCGCGCAATGTAAATAAAGAGCCAGTATGTTATATTTTTTTTTACAAATGAAAAAATTCAAAATTTATGATCAACTGATCATTTCAGCAATTTGAATTTGCTTCTTCAGTTAGCTGTAATATTAAAGATCACTGAAGAAGCAAATTCAAATTGCTTAAATGATTATTTGATCATTAATTTTGATTTTATTTGAGATATATATAATTTTTTTATTTATTTAAAATTAATATAGTTGAGTTAATATAATTAATATAGTTCTCTCTCTCTCTCTCACACACACACACACACATATATATATATATATATATATTTGTTTCACCAGTTGTAACCGTCACAGGCAAGACTTGCCATGCCACACATATTGAAGTGAACCACCCTTATTCTCTTGTGGAATTAACTCAAGACACTTGAAATTTATAGATCCATTATGACAAATTTACTATAGTTAAATAGGACAGATTAGATCTTACAGGAGAAGGAAACTCTGAATTCAAACCAATTTGCACTATCTTAAAAGTGTGTATGCATGCTGCTGAATACAAGTTTTCACTGAAACTTATGCTATTTGCACAGCCAAATGCTTACCACCTCTGCTACGCTTGGTCAGCTTTCTTTCGAATGTGGTGTCAGAAGAAATCCCAATGGCCCATGGGGACTGAGAGGAACTGCAGTAAGGCACACTTGATAGTAGTCTGAGCAAGAGGCTGAGGTACCTCAACCAAATCAATCAAAGAAAATCAAATAAAGTTTTGCTGAATTTGATGAGAACTAATTGCTAATAGGTGCTTAGTTTGTTGTCTTGACAAGCATTTAATCTATTAAAGAATAAACAAATATTTTTAAAGGTTTAATTTTCATTTTTTAAAAATGATTCATTTTTTTTTTTTTTGTAGGCTCTAAACTCTTCTTATAGTGCCATCTTCAATTTATATAGTGGTTTCATTGGTGCTCCCCATTTCCGCTCTGTTTGCCGGCTACTGGGCTACCAAGGAATCGCTGTTGTAATAGAGGAGTTGTTGAAAATAGTTCGAAATCTGGTAAGTTATTTTCTACTCAATCTTTATTTTTCAAACTCACTCCCCCCTCCCTTTTGCTCTCTAGGATACTTCACTATTACAATCCAATCATCCCCACTCCCCACAGGTCATTTATAGGTTAGTGGCGATATGTGTAAGAATATATTGATAGGTCTTCTTAGATAGTCTCTCGTTTTTGGTTTTTTTTTTTCCCCCGATAGTATTACAATTTCTTTTTCCTTGTAACGAAAAGATAAAGAAATTAAAAATTAACAAAAATACTGAAAGGAGACAGTTTGATTTTTTTTTTTTTTTTTTCCCCCCCTACAAATATGGAAATAAAGATGAGAAAGAAAATGGTTGATTAGTGATGACAAAGGGAGGCTATCCAGATAAGGTATGAAAATGTGCTGAAATGTTCTTTCCTCAGCAACCAACTGATGACAATAACCAATCATCAGCTTGGAGGCTGGTGGAGTGGCTTTTTTTGGTGAGGATGATAATCTTTCAGTACCATTTTGTAGATAACAAAAGCTTTTGGCACATCTGTCTTGTATTTATTTGCCATTTTTCTTCATCTGTTTCTTTTCCTGCAATTGATTTCAATATTTTTCTTCCAAAAGATGGACAGTATATGAAAATTCAATAACTGCCTTCTGCATCTTTAATTGAAGAATTTTAATTTCATTAGTTTTGCATCAAATGTCTTTTCCTGGCCTTTTGTTCTATTATTAAAAACAATCTTTTTAACATCCAATAACCTTAGTTGAAATAGATAAGAATATTTTGTAACATTTGAGTTACAAGCATCCGTGTTGCTTAGCATCTATTTGTAGGCATCCATTGTTTGTAATTAGAACTTGGTAGTAAAACATAGGATCAAAGGCAAATAGTGAAACATTTATCAAACTTCTCAAGGGAGTAATAAGCCGGGTTTTTATTACTTTTTACTTGTGAATAAATAACAGGTTCTTTGTAGGTACTTTGATGCCATCATGGATGCTGCACAAATCGCCAACAAAAGAGGAAAAGAGTTTGAAATCTTTGAATAAACAATATTTATATAGGATAGATATATTTTGATGCTATCTCTATAGACAAAAAATCTGTTCATTAAAATAAACCTAAGCTTATTGTTAATGGAATTTTGAGATCTTACGATTCTGCCAATTTTTTTTCCTCCTTTTTTTTAACAAAATTCAAGGGGAGGTAAATCATTCTCCGAGAGAAAAGATCTGAAGGTTGTAGAAATTGAAGTTTTATTCATCAGATAACTACTTTTTTACTTTTTAGCTAGAAACCACTTTTTGCTTTATTTATAGGACTTATTAAACTATTCTAATATTGGTCAGCAACTCCCTGCCAGGGCTTAACTAATGGAATAGCTATGGAATGAAAATGGTGTCCATGGTAATGTGGATTTTTGATTTAAGAAACCAGTAGCAGTTTCCTGGTGGGAGGGTAACTTTTTTAATTACTCATATAAATAATTACTTCCCCTCCCCTTCTTTTTATCCATGCAGCCTTTTCTCATTATGCTTTTATGTTTCCATCTCATATTGTAATAAATTTTTTGCCTTCAATCCATCAAGTTTAGTTTTCAAATTTGATGCATTTTTCTAGAACTTAAGGTACACTAACTAAAATGCATTTATTTATCTCTCTACCTATTTTTGTCATATATATATATATATATATATATACACACCCACACCCGCACCCACAAACGGCCATAATTATTAAGCCACCCCAGTGTTTTAAAAAATGATGTATTTCATATTATTTTTTAGCATTTATTGCCAAGTGAACAATTGTAAATGAAAATAGAATGGTTCTTTTGTTAATACTGCACAATAACATGTGCTTCATATGAATTTATAAATAATTAATAATTACCTATATTGCAGTTTCATCGATGAAAGAATAAAGAAAAAATAGGGTGATTCGGACAAGTTCCTCTTAGTTTCCTTGCCTTGTAAAATTTAGCAAGCTAATAATAACAAAAGAACCATTCTATTTTCATTTAGAATTGTTCACTTGGCAATAAATACTAAAAATAGTATGAAATACATAAATTCTCTTAAAAAACTGGAGTGGCCTAATAATTATGGCCAATAGTGTGTGTGTGTATATATACACACATGAAAACCAAAACTGTTGGTGGAACCAATGAACAACTTAACTACTCTTAAACAAATGAGGACAGCAATAAGAAAAGAACACCTACTTATTCAGTAAAGTGTTTAATGCCTAGATTACCTAGGTAGTGCAAAAATGGCTTGATAACATTAAATCTTCTGAAAAATGGCTTGATAACATTAAATCTTCTAGTTTCATGCCCATGTGATATTTAGAAGACTTGAATGCAATGAAAAGATAAAGAACAAATAAGGAACGTTTATCAAATGTTTTACTTTTATTTTCATTCTCTAATGAAGCTTTAATAAAAATGAAACCTGTTCAAGGGATGAACATCTCTTATTTGTTCGTTAGCTTATTTTGTCTGATTCCAAGCCATACTTAATCCCAATTAATATACATATATATATATATGAGACAATGAATGTCTATTATGTTTAATCATGAGCCGTTCTAAACATCGTATTTTGGCTTTAATTTCAGTTGAAAATAAAGACAAAAATTCTCCAACATTTGGATAATTTTTTATTAATTCGGTTCTCAGCTTTCGGCTCACATGAGCCATCGTCAGAGAGGTTATTAAGACGGTAATACAATAACATCCACCATCACTGACGATTTTATTTTGTGTTGACAGAAAACTCTGCTAGGCAACGGCAATAGTTACCAAAAATAACAAACGCAGTTCGCAAATTAAAGCCAAAATACGACATTTAGAATGGCTCATGATTAAACATAATAGACATTCGTTGTCTCTTATATTTAACAGTATATGTTTAGAAAATTATTTGCTGCCTCGATACACTAAATATATATAATTTTCCATTTGCAATTGAGTTATTATGCAACCTAGGTTTCTAACATGAGTAGTCTCTTTCAGGCAATATTGAAAATCGCCTGAAGACACCACTTGTGGTAGAAACCTAGGTTGCATAATAACTCATTTACAAATGGAAAATATTCAAAAGTTCTACAATATAATTGTATTGAACACTTTTCAATACAAATGTGCACTGGTCTAATTTTATTATGAAACTCAGTAATTAAACAACCAATATATATATATAGCCATATCACATTGAAACAACAGTTCTCATTCAATCAGTGAAGTTGAGTAATATTGAACCTGGTCAGTACATAGATGGCTGACTGCTTCAGAATACAAGGTGCTGTAAGCTTGGATGTGTGGGTGGTCTAATGGATAATGGCTTAGAATGAGAAGTTGGATAGCTGATAGCAAATTCTAACAGATTCATTGCATTCACTTATGTGCAAATACCCTTTGGAAAGTTATGTATTCATCTCTTTTACAGACTAGCTATGGATTAATGGCAGGAGAAACTGAACTCTATGGCCTTGGTTGGCAACCAGTCTAGAAAAATATAAACTTTGAATTCAACCTAATGTTGACAAATGGTGGATGATCTTATGATCTGGCATACAGTTAAGAAATGAAAAAGCTTGTGATTCTTGTATCATTTGACATGTGGCACAGCACACAAGCACAGAACAGGGTGCTATCATGGAAGAGCAGTCATTACAGGGCACAGGCAATTGATTACTTTAAACAATTTACTTGTGCAGACTGTTCACTAAAAACTTAGAATTTGTTGAACCCTCATCCATTGTTTTTCTGCGGGAAAATCCATCCATATTCATCCGTGTATATCCCATATAGAGAATGCTGGTGTACCAAATGGTTCTCAGACTGACCCATTTATTGTGAGTAGCATGGTTCACTTGTTTAGAAAATCAGTTTTTAAAATCCTGTCTTTATATCTAGTATTGAACTCTGATTTTTGAAACATGAGCTTGGTTACTTAAGCTTGGGTAAATCTGATGCACAGTCGCTGTACTACCCAGTAAAAATTGACTTGCTTACCATAACAATTTGGTCCGTGATGTCTAAGCCATAAACTAAGGTGCTTGTGAGTACTTACTCTCAGGAGAGAGAAAATGTCAAAATAACTGGTTCACTATCAGGACAAAACAAAATTATACTTTTCATTATCTATTCATTTAGCAGGTTTATTTATATGAAAGTAGAAAGATAAGGATATTAGTCTGATTAGATTTTTTTAAACTTTGTATAAGCACCTTTACTTAGAGTGCCTGAAGTGATGCATGTTGTATAAATTTAATATTTTCTTGTCTCCACCAATATGTAATAGATCTTCCCTTATTATTGTTGTGTTTGCTCTTGCCTCCATTGTTTCAATATGTGATTCTATATAGACACCCCCCCCCCTTTGTAATACTATTTCCAAGCTTTTAAAGGATTGTTATAGATTCATTGATACTGTTTTCTTAATGCCCATTTCTGTCTTTCTTGATTGTAGTTCTTTTTTGACACTTAATTCATTCAAAAACATGACCCGATTGTTTGTGATTGTTTCTTTCTCTAAAACATTACAGGAGATGTTTTGCTATTTTCATTGTTTTCTTTTTTGGATAATTTCATTTTGTGAAAATATTATTTGGAAAGTATACTTATTTTACAATAAAGAGAAAGTTCACAGCAGTTTTGACCTTGTATATTCTCAAATCATCTGCTGCTAAAAAACAATTTTCTCAACAGAAAATGATTAAAATAGTGTGATTTGTTGATATCATTTCTTTTATAAACTTCAACAGATTTATTTTTTTCATCTTGGAATCAAGTTTCTTCTCTCTTCTCCACTATCTTTTATAGAAGAAACTTAAACCAAATTTCAACAAATCATTCCAGTTTCAATATCTGAAGAGGAGACTGATTTTTCACCTGATGATGTTCAGAGAATATGCCGTGAACTCTATCAACTGAATAAGTTTACAATTTCATTTTTTTACAAAGTGTAAAAATCGTTTATCAAAAAGCCAAATTTGGACTGCTGGGTTTTTTTTTTTTTTGTTTTTGTTTTTTCTTCTCTCCTTCATCAAATCTGACAAAAAGTCAGATGGACATACAATAACCTAAACAAACAATACAGTCATGTTCTTATTGAATTACTATATATTTGCATTTGTCTTGATGATTTTTGTTTTTGTTGTTTTTGTTGTTGTTGTTTTTTTTTTTAATTTGGTTTTGTTTGTCTTTGCACATTATTTTCCCTCTGAAAAGACAACAAGCACTGATATGTGAATATGAAATACCATTCCTTCCACTGTAATTTGGGGATCAGAAAATCTGTATCATTCTTGGAGAATTTCCTTATTTGGGCTGCTAGCCTCATCCATTTTCATCAGTTTGGATTCCACATCAGTCAACTCAATATTTTTAAAGAATGACTTATTGAAATTTCACTTCTTAGATGAGTATACAGGCCTAATAAGAAACTTTTCCTTATGCTTGACAATTCCTTCTCTCCAAATTGCTGTAGAGTCACTCTCAGATAGACCCTGCTTCAGTAAATGAAATTTAGAAGAGGCATTCTCCAAAATAATCCTTCTCAATATCAGAAGAAAAACATAAACACAATCTTTGGATTTTCCTTTTGCTGTGGTTTTCTTTTCTTCTTTGTGTTGATGTTTTCCTTCAAGGACAATTCACAAATGGCTCAGCCCTTGAAATCTAGTATAAACCTTTTTGTTTTTGCATGGTAATTATGATGATTTTGGCTATTAGTGATTTAAATCTTTAAAAAAGCATGTATTTATGTAGTAAAAGATAGTTTGATGAAAAGTTCTTATACAAACCAACTTCTCACAATCTTGAAAAGATGATTAAATATCATAGTGCATATGATCATACTATGCTGAAAAACTAGTTCCCATATGATCACCAAAGTTAAGCAAATTGAACTTGGTCAGTGCCTAGATGGTTGACCACTTGGGAATATCAGGTGCTGTAAACTTGGATGTGTGGCTGGAATGGATAATGGCTCAGAATGAGAAATTGAAGAGCTGAGTTCAAATTCCAACAGAGTTTGTTGCATTCACTTATGTGCAAATACCCTTGGGAAAGTTATGTAGTCATCTCTTCTACAGACCAGCTATGGATAAATAGCTAGAAAAACTGAACTCTGTGGCCTTGGTTGGCAGCCAGTCTAGGAAAAAGCAAGGTTTGAATTCAACCCAACATTGAAAAAATATTAATCAGAGGGCTGAGTTCCAATTCCAGTTGGGTTCATTATGCACATTTATCCTTGGAAAATGTATGAATTCATTTTCTCCCATCATAGGTTAATTAGTAAGACTTGTATCACTAAATCATTATCTAAAAAAAATATTCTTACAATCTAAAAATATTTTCTGCTTTTCAATAATCTGCAAAGGATTGATAATCCACAGATAATGAATTCATGAATGAAATATTGATTAGCTACATAGGCATGTCTTTTAGATGTATTTACATTCTCTGGGATGTAAATGTATAGAAACTACTGTGACCACAAAATGAGGGATCAGTTTACATACAGAGTGTAATAAAGAAGGTGATCCCCCACTTTATATCTACATTATAATTTCTTGTTTATCAAATTCTGATTAGGTATGAATCTATTTCTCCTCGGCTATGGGTTAATTATTTAGATTTGTATCACTAAATCAAATCAACAAATCATTATCTCAATTTTTTTTTTTAAATCCTTTCTATGATTGAGCTAATAACTTTTCAGCACTCTTTTGTAGAAATCTGGTGTTAAACTTTTTTGTTAAATCTAAAAAGACCTAGTATCATTGGTTAGTGTGGATACTGACAATTTAGATAAAATGGTTTCTGCAATAGTCAAATCAACACAACCAATGCCGAGCTAGATTTCAGGGGTTGAAAATGGTTGACATTTCTTTCATTTCCTGGCACAGGTTTTATTCAAAAAGACCTTTTTTGTGTGAAAGAATGAATTTCTGTTCTATAAGACATCATCTTACAGCTAATAGCAGTCATCTAAGACCCATTATATTTTCAGTATATGGCCCTTGTGAAACAGGATCAAGAAAAAGATTGAATTCATTATCAATTGAAGGATAATTATCTTGTCTATCAAAGGAATTTTTTCCCACCAAGTTTCAGCTCTATGGCATTAAAATAAAAACATATTAGGTTGGAAAAAAGTTACATAATTTTGGTGTTCAGTTGTGAGAAATCTTTTTCTACTAGTTGCTTATATAATCGATGATGCCAGTGCAATTATTAAAAAAAATATATGAAATTTTGTCACCTTTTGAAATGCCATAACTTTGATCTATTTGAGATTAACTACTTTTTTAAGGAAGCTAATAGCATATACCTTAACATACAAATCACTTACACTTAACAGATTTTCACATACATGGCGAAAAGTACCTTATTAAGTTTTATATCTAATTTTTCATGTACTCTTATATATTTCTTGGAAAACCTTTCTACCAAATAAAATGAGATCTGATGAGAAGAACTTAGATCATTGAAACAGATTATAATTTATAACCACTTTAGAAATGATGTTGAGTTTTCTTATCTATCTATCTATATCTATATATATATATATATATATATATATATATATAGAATGGTAGATTTTGAAAAACAGTAGATACTCTGGCGTGTACACATCACTCATACAGTAAAATGAATTAGAGCACTCTGCCTATTGGGCGTGTATAAATATAATATATTTGCGCTAAAAAATCTGCATTCTTCCACCGAACGCCCATAGCCCAGAGGTAGAATCGCCGACTGACGCCAATCTGGTTGGGTTTCAATCCTGGGTTAAAAAGCAATCGGAATCTAACTGTACTGATGAGCTGTGATACAGCGAAACAGATCTGTCTGCAGATGACTATATATATAATGCAGGTGTGTCTGCACTTACAAAGTATTTTTTGTAGTAAAGGACAATCAAAAAGCTGAGGACTAAACACACTTAAGTTTGTAGATTTGTTTTTTCTTTGAGCAAATTTTGCCGATCTGTACGTTGTGCATTGAAAATTGGGGGGTGTGGGAGGCAATGTCAGGAATAATGCAAGCAAAACAATATACTTATAAAATAAGAATATTATAATGAAAATGCATTATGTACAACGCAAAACTCATAAGCCACTTAAAATATAGACTTAGTTAATGAATCAAACAGTAGAAAGCAATTATTATATGAGTATGGGGGATAGGTATCAATTGACCTTTGACTTGAATAGGTTTTAAGATTGCTGTGTTCAGGAAAACATCCACTTGGGAGTTTGTACTACAAAGTAGCAATTCCTTGGGAAAAAGCTTTTGGAGTGGATCTTCATACTTTCTATTATGGGAGCAGTGCGTTGTGGTGCAGTGGATATCGTCTCGGAACAAGAAATCGGGGAGCCGAGTTCAAATTCCAGTTGAATTCATTGCATTCACTTATGCGCAAATACCCTTGGGAAAGGTATTAATTTGTCTCTCCCTTCCAGTTATGGATTAAATAACAGGACAGATTGGATTCTATAACCTTGGCTGGCAACCAATCTATGTAAGAAAGCAATGGCAACCTACTGCGGGATAATCTTCTGCCCAGTCAGTCATGACTCTTTCGAGACATGATCGCCCAAGCGTGTTTCACATATGGCACTTAACTGACTGAGGTTGGTTTCCTTGCATTCACTTATTTTCAAATACCCTTGGGAAAGGTATTAATCCACCCCTTCTTTCCAGTTATGGGTTAAATAACAGGACAGATTGGGTTCTATAGCTTTGGCTGACAGCCAGTCTACCGCAGAAAGTAATGGCAACCTACTGTGGGATAATCTTCTGCCCAGTCAGTCATGTCTCTTTTGAGACATGATCGCCCATGCGTGTATAACGTATGGCACTTAACTGACTGACTAAGGTTGGTTTGACTTTTTGGATGCAGCTGTAAAAGACTGAATGGGTAGGACTAAAGAATGGAACTCCTCTGAACATTTGCCATGGAAATAGCAATAGAGTAGTGAAAAGATTTGCTATGTTGCATCTGTAGGGAAGGGGCTGCTGGATGGAGAAATATCATCACATACCGAAAGTAGCATTAATCAGCTAAGTGACAAACCTTTTATTTGTCTTAATTATATAAGAAAGGGATGGATTTTTTATTTATTAATCCAACGGACTTTTATTTTTCAAATGTCATTTTTATTGGATACTTGTATTTGAGTAGATGTTCTGTTTATTTATTAAACAGTGTAATAGCAGTGATTAGAAGAAAAATATATTTTACATTTCTCTTGTTATGGACATTGTTATATCCATGATATAAGAACACTAATTTTTCATGGACAGACTGGAATGGCTGAACAGAAAAAGTATAACAAACATGCTTTGTTCTCAGAGATATTTTTATATGCTACAACACATGCAAAACTATACATGTACATGTATACAAGTGCCCTACGTAGAGAACCATATATCACACACATCTACCCAGCAAAGTAAAATATAAGGAGGTGGAGAAGATGGCAGCCATTTTAAAAATTTGGGTTAGCACAAGAACCAGCACTATAAGAATATATAGAAAGATTTTTATGTCATACAGTGTGTGTGTGTGTGTGTGTGACTAATATATGATGCTCTCATTACGATTGAGCTCTCTAGAGAGGAAAATTTTAAAAGCAGTTACCACTTCTGTGATTTACGTGTTACTCTTCAAAATGAATTGAGTTCTCTCAGTGACTGGTGTGTGTATACACCGCTTATATATAACACGCTAAAATTTCTCCTCTCTCATTCCATGCGCTCATAGCTTAAGGAGTAGGGGCTCCGACTGACACCAAATTGGTCGAGTTTCTGTCCCGACTGGAAGCAAGTGGAATGTGTCTAGCCACACAGATAAGCTGTGATACAGCAGAACAGGCTTATATGTGGATGACTAATATCTATATATATATATATATATATATATATATACACACACACACACACACACACAACATCGTAAATACCATTATTCAGATAACTAACTAGAAAAATGCATATAGCTGAGATTTGACACTACCACATTAAAGGCCAACATATAAAATACACTTGAGCTATTTAATAAAAAAAATATACATACCCATGTGGAAATATTGAAAATGTGACAAAAAAGATATGTTAGTAAAATTACCACAAAGCAACACACAAATATTTGTTAGTCAACTAGGATTATTGTATTCAACTTTTCTATTATAATCAAATTCAAAAAATTAATATAAAGGTAAAAAAAAAGCCAAAGGTGGACAAAATCATTTTATAGTCAACCAGTTGGAACATTTGGGAGGAGAAAATATTCATACATAAAATATACGTTAGTTAAAACATCCAGAGATGGTAATTATTTAGCTTTTTAGCATGTTAGAAAAATACAATGTCTTTCAGTCACTAAGACCTACTGTGACAAATAATATCATCCTTTCTGCTCAGACATTTATCATATTTTGTTAACACATCAATTGGAGTAGATAGACTAAACTATCGCCCGGTTCACACTCCACCCACGTCTATTGAACAGGTGTAGAGGCTCATCCCTTGTTCCCTGTTTAGGATGTGGTTTCCGGCTTTCTCTCCTCTAATCTTTACACTCTTACGTAGCCCCCGGCACATCAGTGGCGTTACCGCCTTGCTCAGGGTGATATGATTAAAAAAAAAAACAAAAAAAAAAACATTTTGAACACTTGGTTATAGAATTTTATGAAAGAAATGAACATTTCACATTTGCTTACATGTTGTAATTGCATCATGGTCACCAATGTCATGGAAGGAGAGCTTGGGAAGAAATATTTATTCTTCCATTTTACTTTACTCAAAAGAATTTTTATATTTAAAGCGACACAACTAAACCAATGTATTTTATCATCACTTGATATAAATAATTTATTTACAAACATTTCTGTCGATGAAACCATTGATATAATCTGCAACTCTGTGTATGTACATAACTTGATTCCACCGCTGTCTATCAAACCTAATCACAGGAAAATCCGGCACAACTGAAGTCTCCTATGACCATAATAGTAGGTACCTCCACTAAATCACCAAAAAAAAATAGCATAGTATGAAGAAAAAAGACCCCAAATTAAAAAACAGAGCTGTTGTTAAGAGAAAAGATCAAAGTATGTTTTAATTTTTTTTTTTCTTTAATTTTTTTAATCCTTTTTAACACATTCAAAATGTTGGTTAAAAAAAATCTTTCTTTGATTTTAGTTCGCAGGTAACCTAATCATTACAAGAGTTTACAATCAAAAACTTAATGTTACATAACTCAGTTTTTTTCCAGTGACAAACATTAATTTCAAAATTCTTGCAAAAATCAAATAATTGTCAGATTTTAATGAAACTTTCAGGACTTGTTAACAAATGAATTAAATTATTTTTAAAATTATTATTATTAAAAATTCTTGATAAATTTTTTTTTTTTTTTTTTTTTTTTTTTTTTTTTTTACATGTTAGTCCCACCCCTGTACATAAATTCATGAAATTTTAAGAAATTAAATTTTGTTGGGGAAATTGGATTGAACAGGTGAAGAGGCTCATCCCTTGTTTCCTGTTTAGGATGTGGTTTCCGGTTTTTCTCTTTTCCAATCTTTTCACTCTTACGTAGCCCCCTGCGCATCAGTGGTGTTTTCGCCTTGCTTGGGGTGATATGATTAAAAAAAAAAAAAAAAAATTACTTAAATGCAGGACTCATTGGGCAATGTAAATCATCTACTATGGTTTTTAAACATTTTGATTTATTTCCAAAAATCTGCTCCCAATAGTAAAATAAAAAAATGCTATAAAACCATGACATTAAACCATGACATTTGATAGACTTTTAATTGCTTTAATGAATAATATATATGAATGACATTATAGTCTGAAGAAAAAAACATTTTCTTTTTGATTAATAATGAAATTTTAAAAGAATTGTTTTCATATTTTTTTTAAAAATTTTTTTTTAGTTATAATAATTTATAAAGTTTCAAAGATTTGTTGTGATTAGTTTATTAACTTATTAAGTGAAGATTATATTTACTAGTCGAAAACTGAAGTTTAATACAAATAGTCGTGTCATCGTATTTTAAAATAATTTTTATTTTTTTTGTGTATTTGAAGATTTTTTTTTGGTATGGTCATTTTTATGTGCTCATTAAAATTTCAAATACAGTGGAAAGGTCAGAATGTTCAACTCAGTGTTTAATAAATAGTTTTATTCTAAATATTCATGCTATAAATAAGTAATACTTGTGTAAATCAAATTAATTTAACATTAAATTTGCTAATTTTCCAAAAATAATGTATCAAATACATATTTTATTTTTGCAAGATTTTTAAAACTGAGAATTAACTTTTGTTTACAAATGTCAATCACTAGCAAAATAATTGAAGAATTAAAAAAATGTTAAATTTCAATCAATATAATTTCTGTTTGAAATACACTGGGGTATTGTGCTTACTGCTTTAAATAGTAAATTTAATCATTTAACTTTCAATTACAACTAAAATAAAAGTTACAAAAAATTTTTTTTTTATTTTTAAAAATTCAATTTAAAAGTTAATTATCAAAAATAAGTGGAGATACCGACATAATAGCAATAATTATGATCATGTTAACAGCATTAGTATGAGAAATCTATTCGAAATGTGTCTCATGTCAAAAACAAGATATTAAAAAATGCTACTAAATCTAAAATATGTCTACTATGCCAAAATGAGGGTCCCCTGAAGACCACATGGTCACATATGTGTTCTCATGAGGGCCACACATTAATTGGAGTTTTTTAATAAAATAAATTGCAGAATATTTTTGCTACTTAAATTTAGAAACCTACAATATGCATACAAATGTTTTAACAGGATTCATGTATACAAAGTAATGAAGTAGTTTGATTAAAAGTTAAGCAACATATGTTTGCAACAGCAACAAATACATTACACAAAAATGACAACAATTCAAAACTGAACATTAATTTGCCACGATTCAGTCAGTTTTAGTTGTTTTTCTTGTTTTTTTGTCCAGAGGCTTGGCACCTCTTTTTGCTGACAATGTCGAGCTGAAATGTCTGTGCAGTTCCAACTATGATCAGAGAAGACAAATATTGATCAGTTAGCCTTGTACGTTGAGTTTTTGTTGATTTCATGAAGAAAAATAACTGTTCACACACATAGAACCAAACATTGCCATAATCTTTAGGACAAACTTTTTAAGGTTTTTAAACTTTTCAGGAAGGTACAAAAATAATCCAGTTATTCCTACTTCAAGATACTTTACTATGGATGTAGAATCCAAGTGCATTTCTAATAGTTCCATCTTCCGTCTTGGTAATGTCCAAAGATGAATGGTGCTGAGAATAATGCAAACATTTCAAACAATGAGAAATCACTAAATCTTTTCTGAAATTTCTTTGACAACAATTCCAGGTGACTGTCATATTTAGCAAAGCTGCATGTAAGTGGTGGTCACACTTTGCTTGGGGTGAAATGATTTAAAAATATAAAAACAATTGAAATTCCAGTCACTTGCAATGAGTGTGTTGAGTTGCCACAAACAGCAACATGTGTTGGGTCAGGAATCTTTAGCCTATAGTCCATGGATGGGTCAGGAATCTTTAGCCTATAGTCCATGGATGGGTCAGGAATCTTTAGCCTATAGTCCATGGATGGGTCAGGAATCTTTAGCCTATAGTCCATGGATGGGTCAGGAATCTTTAGCCTATAGTCCATGGATGGGTCAGGAATCTTTAGCCTATAGTCCATGGATGGGTCAAGAATCTTTAGCCTATAGTCCATGGATGGGTCAGGAATCTTTAGCCTATAGTCCATGGATGGGTCAGGAATCTTTAGCCTATAGTCCATGGATGGGTCAGGAATCTTTAGCCTATAGTCCATGGATGGGTCAGGAATCTTTAGCCTATAGTCCATGGATGGGTCAGGAATCTTTAGCCTATAGTCCATGGATGGGTCAGGAATCTTTAGCCTATAGTCCATGGATGGGTCAAGAATCTTTAGCCTATAGTCCATGGATGGGTCAGGAATCTTTAGCCTATAGTCCATGGATGGGTCAGGAATCTTTAGCCTATAGTCCATGGATGGGTCAGGAATCTTTAGCCTATAGTCCATGGATGGGTCAGGAATCTTTAGCCTATAGTCCATGGATGGGTCAGGAATCTTTAGCCTATAGTCCATGGATGGGTCAGGAATCTTTAGCCTATAGTCCATGGATGGGTCAGGAATCTTTAGCCTATAGTCCATGGATGGGTCAGGAATCTTTAGCCTATAGTCCATGGATGAGTCAGGAATCTTTAGCCTATAGTCCATGGATGGGTCAGGAATCTTTAGCCTATAGTCCATGGATGGGTCAAGAATCTTTAGCCTATAGTCCATGGATGGGTCAAGAATCCTTAGCCTAGTGTCCATGGATGGGTTTCAGGGGTTCGTGAGTATCAGATAAAAATTAACATTTATATTTGCTATACAGCCCTTTCAACCATTTACCATTGAAAGAAATAAAAGAAAATGCTTTTTGTCACTGTTGTAAATAAAACGCACACAGTCACTATTGACAGTGCCAACCACTAGGCATCTCTTGACTTTCCACTGGATCCATGTTTACCATTTAAATGTGTGTCATCATTCTCTGCCCTACTGCCATCTTTTGCCATTCCATAAGAACAAATGATAATTCTCATTTTCCATGGTTTGATGATAATTCCTTGATCACAATTTCTTTCAAACATGGCTGGCTGAAAAGTGATGTATACATGAAAAATTTCAAGTACAAGTGTTGTGAAAAACCAAATTTTGAATATCTGCTTATTTGTCTATGAAGGGCTGGTTCTTATTAGGGTCTAGGACTCAAAAGTGTTAAAAGCCATTGTCTTGGATCATTGAGTTAGTTTTAAATATTTAATAAAACTCACATAAACAACCTAAATTGCTTTGTTTCCAACCTAATATTTTCTTCTAAACATCTTGTAAAAAAAAACAAACCCTGTTCCACTGCTATTAAGTTATCTTAATATCGATTATAAATGAGTGCTGTTGTCTATAGTTGATTGTAGAAAAAGAGAAAAGGTTTGTGGAGAAGACACACACCCTTTAATGTTTCTTAGAATTTGTTGTGTAAGTTAGTTTTTTTTTTTTATCATTTTTTTTTCTTTTTCTTTTATTTTCTTGTCTTCTTGTAATGCAAACCTGAGTTTGTTTGGTGATTTCTGTAAATATGAAATTGAACGTTAGTATTTTCCATATGATTTTAATTCCTCCTTCAGTCACTGTCAGTAATTTTTCTTTATTTTTGTCAGTTTCAAAACCGCATTCTGGTGTCTAAACATTCAAATGAAAAAAACAGAGCGACAGATAAATTTGTCTCTGTAAGTGGGAAGAAGGTTCACTGGATTATCATGCGCATTAGATGCTGGAGTTTGGCCATGAGATCCGAGAAAGATGAAGAAAGAAAAAAATATATATTTTCTTTTCTGTTTTGTTTTTGTTAAATTTTTATACCAACATTTCTTTATGCATTTTTAATTAAAAGATTTTTTTTATTAAAAATATTTTAATTAAAAAAGTTAACTATTTTTAAAGTTTTCAAAGTTTTTTAAAAATATTTTGAATTAAAGAGAAAAATTTTTTTTCTTTTTTTTGATACAAAAAATTCTTTTAAATTCAGAAATTAAAGGAGAATTTAAAAGGAGAATAAAATTTGGGTTTCTCCCCTCTTGAAATTTGTCTTAAGTTCGTGAAAAAATGATCTCTCTGAATTCTTTTTTTTCTTTCATTTCTTTCCTCCGGCAAAAACCTTTTTACTTATAGACAGACTATCAGTAACATTTTTTGCCCCTGTAATTACAATTAGAAATTGAGTTTTTGCAACAATAAAATTGAATGCCTGCTGAACAAAAAAATTATAATAAAGTATTTTTTGTTTTTTTAACATTTCAATTTAATAAGGGTTAGTCAAAAAGGAGATAATTAAAATCCAATTTAAATGATTATAAGTAAAGAAAATGCCGGTAAATTCCTCTTTCCTTTAGTAGTGAGATTTTTTTCCATTCCATCTGAAGTAAAGTTACCTTCATCCCTTCCCTGTATATATTTACTTAAAATTGTTTGATTAAAGCCCTTTTCTGTTTAATTTCCTCTAGCTGAAAGGGACCACAATGGATTACATCAAGACTCTGATGAAAGTCATGCCAAATGTTTGCAAACTTTTGCGGTATGATTATGGTTCCCCTGGTAAGTATCGAAACAGTTTACTTCCCACTAATACACTTTTTATTTTTTTCTTTGAAAACTGCAGTGTCTTTGGATGAAGAAAAATTTATATATCATTGTCTTCTCTCTCTTATTGACAAGGCAGCCAAAATATACATCTCATTGTCTTCTCTCTTATTGACAAGGCAGCTAAAATTACAGTAAGTGGATATTTTGTCAAAATGATTTTAAGGAGTTTGTCAGTCTATTTGTTAAGTGATAAACATGTTTAAGGTATTTAATACATTGAAAACCATTAAGAAAATAGCCACCTCTTACAAAATTAGTTAATAAAAAATTTGGTAGACAGATGAAGTATTGGTTGGATTGCATGTTTTTTTTTAGGTAACTGCCTTCTGATCCAACTTTGGCTTCAGTGAGGGACTAGAACTATTGACACTGAAATGTATTGCATGGTCTTTATTGATATTGGACATTACTTGGGTAATGGCAGCTTTCAGGGAATCGGTCATATTGTTGAAACATTTGATTAGTCTCTCTCTCTCAACTATGATCCACATGTTGGATTTTGGTCTGGTGAGTTAAGTGGTCACATTTTTTATGTGCATGGGGTCATGCAGTTGGGTTGACATCCAATGTTGGGTCACTACAGTTTTGTGAGAAGGTGCGGAATTCTGCTGGAACACGTACAGACTTTCATCATGTACAAGGTCTATCTGGGGCTTCATAAATGTTTTCAGCCCAGCAGTGTAGCCAGAATCAGTCAATCAAAGACCTTGTTGAAAGAAGCAGGGTGACATGATACTTACTCATCATCCTTAAAACCATCACAAGTGTAAAACCTAAGGTACATAACACAGAGAACATCAGAAAGATCTGAATATAACTGAACTGGAGAAATGACAGATGGTTTTTGATCCTGGTTGAAATTGTTGGGGGGGCAGTCTATCAGGTTCTGGATGTTTCAACTTGTTTGTTAAGTGCCATACATAATACACATTTGGGTAATCTTGTCTTTTTGATCCTTGACTAAGCAGAAGATTTTCCTACAGTAGGTTGTCATTTCTTTCTGTGGGAGACTGGTTGCTAACCAAGGCTATAGAACCCAATCTGTCCTGCTATTCAACCCATAGCTGGAGAGAGAGGAGATGGATTACCTTTTCAAAGGGTATTTGTGTGTAAGTGAATGCAACGAATTCAACTGGAATTTAAACGTATGTGTACCAACATGAAATACTCTTTTCTCATCATGACTTCATGCACCATACTGCAGACTGTACCCTCAAATACCTAGAGATCTCTGGCAATAGCCATTAGGGACGTTCTTGAATTTGCATTGATTATATTCTGTATGAATTGTGTCCTGATACTGTCCTAACACTAAATGCTTTTAACACTTCACTGGGTTTCTTGGTACAAAATTTGGTACACAAGCAGTGATGGTTGGATTACGTGTTTATTTGATGTGATCGCCTCCAGGTGCAACAATGGTTTGAATGATCCGGTGACTTTTCTTTATCATCATTTCTAAAATTCAAGTTTAACAAACATAATGACTATTTTTGGTTTGCTTTTAGCGTGAGTATATTATTTGACTGTATGATGTAATCTTTCTCTTCTAAATCATTGTCTAAATATAATTTTTGACAATTATTTGAGCAGAATATGAAAATAATTTTCTCATTTACATTATGTCAAAAGAGGAAATTGAAAGTGTAGAGATTGTATATTAAAATCGGTAATTTAAAGAAATAGAAACAAAATTAAAATCATTGAAATTGCTTGTTGATTTGTCCTTTGTATATGTTCTCTTATACTCTGTAGATCATTTATGTTGCTCTGCAAAACTTCCATCTACCAACCCAATAGGATTTTTATATGATTTCCTTGTTCTATCAAGAGAAGCCCCAGGGAATAGATTCCTAGTTCTTTATTTTTTTCTCTTTTTAGGTGTCATGGCCTATTATCAGGCCCAATTAAATGACATGATTCAATATCCAGACTTAAAAACAGAAGTTTTCCAGAGCTTTCGTGAAGTGGGGAATGCTATACTGTTCTGTATGCTTGTAGAACAGTCACTGGTAAGTGTATTTGTGTTTCTTCATCTGCATTTCATATATATATATATATATATATTCATGCAAATAACCATATCTGCGCTGAAATGTATGGTAATGTCAACAAATGTTATCATGTTTACATTCGTTTTTATATATATATATATATATATATATATATATATATATATATATATACACACACACACACACTACTAGCCATAATTATTAGGCCACTCTAGTGTTTTAAAAAAATGATGTCTCATACTATTTTTTAGTATTTATTGCCAAGTGAATAATTGTAAATGAAAATAGAATGGTTCTTTTGTTAATACTGCACAATAATATGTGCATCAAATGAATTTATAAATATTTAATAATTACCTATATTGCCGTTTTATCAATGAAAGAATGAAGAAAATTTAGGGAGATTCAGACGAGTTTATCTTTGCTTCCTTGCCTTGTAAAAATTTGCAAAGTAATAATAAAAGAACCATTCTATTTTCATTTGGCAATAAATACTAAAAATAGTATGAAATACACCATTTTTAAAAAAAACTGGGGTGGCCTAATAGTTCTGGCTGGTAGTGTGTATGTGTGTGTGTTTGTAACTGTTTGACAGTACAAAACTTGTAAATTGCTTTAAAAATCACAAATGGAAACATCTCTCAAGGGATCCCTTTCGCCAACAACACATCAGGAGAAAACCGTTGGTAGTGATCAAAGAAAAACGTAAAAAAATATTCACGTGAGCAAAAGGGGTGGAACAGAGGCGCATAAACAATTAGCGAGAGGGATAAAATCGGGGATATTTCTTAACCCTCTCTCCTTTTACACATAATTTATTTTTGTACATATTCTATCCAGTTGTATATCTTTAGTCATTTCCCTTCGATCATTACAGTGATTGGTTATACTAACGTTATCGATATATAAATACGCTAAAGTCGTCTATGGTTTGACACGCATTATTTTCACATACATATACTTATGTTCATAATAAACTTCTGGTGTTTTTTATTACATGTGGCACACACACTTAAACAGATATAAGCTTTTTCTCCACTTTTAAAATATTCATTCATGCTACTTTTTTTTTTATATTCACGTGACACAGATCTGACCAATGAAATCAAACCTCAATCAGCATACTGTCTCTGTTGATTTTTAAAGCTTTTTAAAAAAATTTTCTAAATCATTTGTATTTAAAAACAATCTCTGAAGAAGCTTGTTAAAGTGAAACATATTAAAGACACTTTTTTCCTGCCTGTTCTTTACTTGTTCTATATATATTTTAAAAATAACTTTAATCCAAATGGAAAAGTAGGAAGGTAAATATGGCTAATGTAGATATTATTTAGTTTGTTAGAGATACATTCTGGAAAGGGGCATTTGAATTTATAAACTACATTGGTTTTTGCAAATTGCTAGCAGTGGGGGAGGAGTTGTTGCGGACGATTGAATTGGATGTAGTGGATTTAGTGTAATATATGATAAACTTAATTCCTTTGTTAGGGCCTGTTGAAGAAATATTAGTGTTTATGATTTTTTTTTAGGATATTTTCGTTTTGTTTGTAGTTTGAACAGGTGAAGAGGCTCATCCCTTGTTTCCTGTTTAGGATGTGGTTCCCGGCTTTCTCTTTTCCAATCTTTTCTCTTTTATTTATTGTTTTTTCTTCAATTGGAGTAGATAGACTAATCTATCGCCCGGTTCACACTCCACCCAGGTCTATTGAACAGGTGAAGAGGCTCATCCCTTGTTTCCTGTTTAGGATGTGGTTTCCAGTTTTCTCTTTTCCAGTCTTTTCACTCTTACGTAGCCCCCTGCGCATCAGTGGCGTTTTCGCCTTGCTTGGGGTGATATGATTAAAAAAAAAAAAAAAGTTGGAGTTGCATTTGGCTACGATATAAGAGAGTGATATGTTTGGGATTTGTTGGGCTAGTACCATGTGTTGTCTTTTTCCGTGTTAAGGTTTTTAAGAAAATGTCGTATTTGTTCATCAACAATGTCATTGGGAAAATTATTGTTGATGTGTGTCTGTTTTAGTTTTTTAGTCTTCTGTGGAAGATCTGTTTTGTAGACAAATTGGTTTTTGCACAATGTAGTAAATTTTTTATAATACTACCAACTCGCTCTCAAGGCGTCTTACACTACACTTAAATGACAATTCAAACATATTCCGACATTTAAAACACGACAGTTATCAATGCACACTTCTCAGAAAAACACTTGTTGAAAATACATGTATACTTAGACAAGAAAATAATAAACGAATAAACAAAATCCTAGAAGCTATCTACATCAAACAGCTTAAACCTAGCTTAAATAAAATAAATTTCAATATCTCTACTAATATACTCCAATGCCTGTAATCAATGGGAGATGTTATAGTTACTACACTTACTCCCTCTACCCATAGCAGTAGTAGCCTGCAGAACAATCTCCTCATGCCACCAAGAACCATACCACCACCATTTTGTCACCGTCTTCGGCCATCCGCCACGTTAAAAATGGACCTGTCTCTTTGTTTAATTCTCTTTGTTAATAGCTTATATGTTCACTCTTTGATAATAGCTTATGTAAGCCGAAGGCTCAGACCGGATAAAAAAAATCAACAATTACTGCGATTTCTTGTTGTCTTTTAACGATAGTACTATCAAGCTTATCAGACTATACGAAAGGATTCTGCATAAAATAAATAGGCAAAACTTGCCTATATTATTTAACAAAACCTGCATTAATGAAAAAATGCTGCCAAAATACACACAACATATATATATATATGAATAAACATAATTTTTTTTATTATAATATTCGGACCTAGGATGCCTTTCAGCCAACACTTCTTCAGTAACCAATCATTGGCACAATTATAATTATGTTAGCAAAGAATTCCAAGAGATAATGCCTGGGACGTGTTTAAAATTACGATTATTATAAATATGTAAAATTAAGAAAATAAATAAATTTACGATTAAAATAAATGCGTAAATGACAGAACGAAAGTTGGATAACTTAAACGTGCCCCCAAAATTTGGTCCTAGTCTGTGTCCCATTTATCTGAAATTACCTTGGCTTGGCAGAAAATGTAAACTTTTTGACAGTGTCCAATATTGTCTCTGCCATTTTCTTTCAGCCAAATTATGTGTTATTTTTGGCACTTGTTCAATTTTTCCATCATTTTCTAAAGACCATCTACCCTATCATAATAAAAGTTTACTCATTCACAAGTTCAGATGTCAGTACGAAACTGAATACATAAGGTGGATGAGTCTTGGGTTAGAATCAAGAATAAGCCAACATGTTCCCAAATATGTTAGATTACATTTACGTAATCAAACTCGTGCGTCGTAATCAGCACACAAGTCAGCGATTGGACAACACCTGTTGGAAAATAAGTCATGCTCGTCACATTTTTCGACTGACTTGTTTTCTGTTTTGCATACAGGTAGATCAAAATATCATTGATTAATTTTGAAATGATTTCAGCCTGTACTGTGCAAGCAAAAGGACAACTTTTTAAAATCCCTACATTGATTTGGATGTGAGTTGTGGAGCAGTGGATATCGGCTCAGAATGAGAAATCATGGAGCCAAGTTTGAATTCCGTCTGAATACCTAACATTCACTTACATGCAAAATACCCTTGGGAAAGCTATTAATCTGTCTCTTTTCTCCAGTTATGAGTTAAATAACAGGACAGACTGGGTTCTATAGCCTTGGATGGCAGCCAGTTTACCACAGAAAATAATGACAACCTACTGCGGGATAATCTTCTGCCCAGTCAGTTATGTCTCTTTTGAGACATGATTGCCCAAGTGTGTATCACGTATGGCACTTAACTGACTAACATTTATTTGGAGATATGTGAGCTTCATTTTTCCTCTTTTATGGTCCGGGATCATTTACCCATTTCTTTATTTATGGATTTTTTTTTAATTGTAAATTCATTTGTTTTCTAAAATTTATGTATTTATAATAATTGTAATTTTAAACGTATTCCAGCATTATCTCTTGGAATTATTTGCTATTTAGTCTAATATAATTATAATTGTGCCAACGATTGCTCCCTGAAGAAGCATTGGCCGAATGGCAGCCCAGGTCCGAATATTATAAAAAATAAAAATGAACCTAAAATTATGTTTATTCAGATCTGTATTTTTGTTTTGTGGTTTCAAGTCATTATTCCAATATATATATACATTTGAATACATGGTTCTGTTCTTTCACGCTATCACATGGTGTGACGTCATAGAACCGCATTGCAAATTTGCAAACTGCTTTTGTTATTTTTGGTAACTATTGCCATTGCCTAGCGGAGTTTTATGTCAACACAAAATAAAATCGTAGGTGATGGTGGATGTTATTGTATTACCATCTTAATAACCTCTCTGAAGATGGCTCATGTGAGCCGAAAGCTTAGAACCAAATTAATAAAAAATTATCCAAATGTTGGAGAATTTTTGTCTTTATTTTCAACTAAAATTAAAGCCAAAATACGACGTTTAGAACGGCTCATGATTAAACATAATAGACATTCATTGTTTCTTATGTTTAACAACATATGTTTAGAAAATATATAGTCATCTGCAGACAGATCTGTTTTGCTGTATCACAGCTCATTAGTATGGTTAGACATCCAATTGCTTTTAACCCAGGATTGAAACCTGACTGAATTGGCGTCAATTTGGCGATTCTACCTACTGAATGAGCAATGCATAGATGCTAGAGTAGCTACTGTTTTTTCAAAATCTACCATTCTTCCAGAGTGAGATATATATATATATATATATATATATATATATATATATACACACACACACACACACACACACACACACACACACACACACACACACACACACACACAGAGTGGGTGCAATGGCTAAATTGTCTAAATTATGCAAAAAGGAAAATAACATTAACATCTCATTTTAAGTTATATTTATCAAAATTACACAAAAATGTCTCGAAATACTAAAGTGTAATTTTATTCAATAAAATCACCATTAGCTTTAACCATGGCTGCCAAACAATTTAGGAATCTCTTGCAACTCTTCTGGACAGTCTCCTTGTTTAAGTTAGTGAATACTACCATAATCCTTGTCTTCAGTTCATGCAAATAATGGAATCAGACCTTGACCCACTCCTCTACCAATTTTGGACATCTGGTTTTGTCCCTGACCATTTATTAGGATTATGGCTATATTGCATTGAAATACAGGTTCTCATACGATAACAAGTTAACCAACATCAAGCTTGGTCAGTACTGAGATGGGTGATTACTTGGGAATATCAGGTGCTATAAGCTTGGATGTGCAAGTGATGTAATGGGTAATGGCTTGGAATTGTTAGTCAGTGAGCTGAGCTCCAATTCCAGTTTGGTTTCTTATATTCACTTACACAGAAATACCCTTGGGAAAGACATGAATCCACTTGTTCTTCCCCCAGTTATGGATTAATTAGGATGACTTCATCATTACCACACAAAAAATTCTTACAATCTAATATATTTTTGGAATTTAAATAACCTGCAATGGGTTAATAAGCCAAAAAAGTCAAATCAATCAACCTTTTATATTGTGGCACCATGCCTAAACTAGTGCATTTAATTATCCAAAATTAATTTAAAAAAAAACATTTTTTTTTAATAGAATGCTAAACTCTGTTCTCTTAATTTCAATGCCATTGTTGTTTCTTTTTCAGACCCAGGAAGAAGTTTGTGACTTGAAACATGCAGCACCATTCCAGAATGTTATTCCAAAACCCTATGTACAAATCAAAGGTAACATTGCAATTTAAATGGTTTCAACCAGCAATACTTTATCTGTGATATAGACAGGTCTTTTCTAAATAAGAACCTTCCTTCACGTAACAAATATGAACAACCCCACCACCATATTTTAATCTATTCTATATGACATCATTGGATGTGTGCTGTGGTGCTATGGATATTGACTTGGAATGAGAAATTGGAGAACAGAGTTCAATTTCCAGTTGAATTTGCTGCACTCACTTATATGCAAATACCCTTGGAAAAGGTATGAATCCATCTCTTCTATGAGTTGAATAGCAGAACAGATTGGGTTCTATAGTCTTGGTTGGCAACCAGTCTACCACAGAAAGTAATGACAACCTATTGTGAGAAAATCTACATAGTTATGGATTGAAAGAGGTATGATTGCCCAAGCATGTATCACATATGGTACTTAACTGACTGATGTGGCATCAAATACACATCTGTCTATACTTCTGTGATGTTTACATTGTTTGGACTGTTGTCTTCATCTTTATTGCCATATTCACGACATTTCATTCATTGAACACTCCAGACTTCTTCGAATTTCAATAGAAAAATGCCGAAGCATACAACGGCTAAAATGCTGTGAATATGGCAATAAAAATGAGAGCAACAGTCCGAACAATGTAAATATTATAATAATCAAATATCGAGTATTGAATATGAATCTGATCCTCTACATTATACACTGTATTGATCTTTTTCTTTTTGAAAATGTCATGTCTCTTCAGAACATAGGCAATTATGGCTCACCACAACTTCCTTTTCCTTAATATCTGGGAATTGACTTGACTATTTGTTGGTAAATGGTTGCCTGTTGCTTTATCCAGTGTTTTGAATTCAGTTATCCTCCTTCTAGATTGGTTGCCAACCAAGGCTCCTCTGCTATTTAACCCATAGCTAGGAGAAAAGCTGAATTTGTTACCTCACCAAAGACATTCATGCAAAATTAATTTAGCAGACAAGGCTGAAATTAGAACTTTACTCAGATTGCCAGTCGTTCATTATTTAATTTTATATATTTTGTCCCGATATTAGATGTAAGAACCAACTACATTTAAGATGAATGTTACTTCTTTTTTTCAATTATTTAAAAATAAAAAAAATACCTTCAAGAAAATGCTTCCTTTTTTTTTTCCAGACATATGAGAGGGATTACAAAGTGCAGAACTTTTTCTTTGTATATTTTTGTGTTTCACTATATAGGATTGAATAAAAGGATCAACTTGGCGCCAGCAAAAATATTGCTTGCAGTTATTTTTATCCTGCTGTGCTAGTCAAGGAATGATCACTTTCACCTGGACTCATGAAAGAGAGAGTCTGATGTCATGGATGCCTGAAACTTTCTTTGACCCCCCCACAATAGATATCACAGAGAAAGCATTCTGGTATACAATATATGCATTTAAAATGACTCTATATAAAAGCATATCAGATGGAAAAAAATTACTGCATTTTCTTTGAATGCAGAAGTTGTTTATTTACTTTTTTTTTTTTTTTTTTTTATTGTCACATGAAATTTGATTTTATTTATCCTTTTCTTAGTTTTGTTTTTTAACCTGGTTTTACCTTTATTTGATAATTAAACTTCTTTTTATCCACCTTTTAAAATTATGTCAAATGTAAACTAACATTTTTTTAAGCCCTTAGCATGCATTTTTTTTTTTTAATAACATGTCATGTCCCTTCATAGCATAACCAATCATAGCATTCCACCATTTTTCTGTCTTTTTTCTTTCTTATGCCTTGTCCCGTCAGTGTGTAGTTGATCATTGCTCTCCACAATTTAAAATTTCTTTATCTATGAATTGGCTTACAGCTATATCACATTGAAACACCAAATCCTGAATGATCACCAAAGTTAAGCAACATTGAGTCTGGTCAGTAACTAGATAGTTGACCACTTAGAAATACCAGCTGCTTTAAGCTTGGGTTTGTAAGGGATGTAAGAAATAATGACTTGGAATTGTTAATCAGTAAGACTTGTATCTATAAACTATTATCTCAGAAAGAAAAATTTATGTATTTAAATTTCGGCATGAAATAACCCATAAAAGTTGATATACTGCTAAACAAAAACAACCAACCAAATATCTCTGAATTGCGATGACTTCTTGGGGAAAAATAGTGGAATGGCCTTTTCACTGTTTTGACTTCAGCGTACTCTTAGCGCTAGAGACCCCAACCTATAGCTGGGAGAAGGAAAATTTGATTTACAAGGAGTATTACTGTGCAAGTGAACCCAGCAGACTTTGAACAGTGATGCTACCTCCACGTTCATTTTTAATGTACATACTCTTTACTTACGTTGTGGTACAGTGGATATCGACTCCGAACGAGAAATCGGGGAGCCGAGTTCAAATTCCAGTTGTATTCCTCATATTCACTTATGCGCAAATAGCCTTGGGAAAGGTATTAATCCGTCACTTCCTTCCAGTTGTGGGTTAATTAACAGGACAGATTGGGTTCTATAGCCTTGGCTGGCAACCAGTCTACTGTAGAAAGCAGTGGTAACCTACTGCGGGATAAGCTTCTGCCCAGTCAGTCATGTCTCTTTCGAGGCATAATCGCCCAAGTGTGTATCACGTATGGCACTTAACTGACTCTTTACTTGACAACTAAAAATATACCAAGCTTATGTCATTATTCTGCTTTACAGCAAAACCTGGACCCAATATGCCAAGCAGGAAAGCTGTCTGTAAAACTTCCATCGCAGCTGTTTACTACGCATATAATTTTGGCATCACACGGAGGAACAAAGTTACCAACATTGCTGTGCTGGAGCAAGCAAACAGCTGGAGAATGCTTCTCCTTTGTCAATGTTATCTTTGATGCCTGAGTCACATGCATCAAACGAATGATGGCCATATACAAAAAAGACATCATATATGATGAGGTGGACTCAGGACACCATTCAGTAGGCTGCTCTGCACTATGGTTCCAAGATATCTGCAAGAGGGACCTGAAACTTGGAGGTATTGACCCAGGTAGCTGGGAACAGCTAGCAGACAACTGCAGCAACTGGTACCATGCTATTCAAGAAGAAGCCATGTAGGCTGAAAAAAAACCGAAAGCAACAGTTGCAGGTTAGAACACAGGATACAGGGTTACCATTCTCAGACCTTAGTTCCATATTCTAGCTTAATATTCCAGCAGAATAGCCTGTCATGCAACGATCATATTGCTAAACCATACCAGAAATGTATTTGGAGCAGACAACAACACTACCATTGTCTCATAAGATAAACAGACGCCTACTACTATGTCTACTTGATACCTGCTCACAATCAAAGCTATTTTTCCTCCTTCTGCATTTGGGTTGCCCACTTCTTTGTTTTATTATTTGTGTCATACACTTGCAACTCTTATTCTCTCTTCATCTTTTATAGAGGGTGAAAGCCGCAAAGAAAAAGAGCAAGAACTAAAACTCCTGATGAAAAGACTGGAAGCAAAATATTCATCACTCCAAGTGGTGAACGTTATTATGAAATTAGGCAACCAAAAAGTATGTACAATGCTATGTTCTTTTTTTTTTTTTTTAGCATTTAGTGTAAAAAAGAAAAAAAATGATTATGTAATCGAAATTGTAAAATGGAGCAAAAATGATTGTATAAATGTCTTCATGATTTCGAAACATTTGTTTTATTAATTTCTAGTTACAGAATTTCTCAAATAATTTTTTTCCTTTAAATGTCAAGGCATTAATGAATGTTTTATACTTAGAGATAATTAAACTTTTCCAAAAACTTTGTAATCTGTTCCTTCTATAATAAGGTAAATAAACTTAAGCATATCATTAATATCTGTGACATTTTAAAAATAGTGATGTTATTTTTTTTTCCCCTAACTGAAAAAAAATCTTTCAAAGAAATTTTCTGTGTTCTTGTTTTGACCTCAATTTTACTGATATTTGCTCAAATATTTTTTAACTCTGTGGAACATGCATTCTTCCAATTCTTACATGATAAATAAAAAGGTTGAATTGCTTTTTCAAAACCAATTTGCTAGCTCACTACAGGCCAGAAAGGTTTTATCTTCAATAATAATAACAAAATTAACCAATTATTGTTTAAAATTTCCATTAAATTTTAGTTCTTTTTACCTAATATACTTTTCTGGCTAATGCTAATCTGAAGCCTGGCAGATTTTTAAATTTTAAGTAATCCTCACCCTAAAAATTAGATGGTATAGTTTCAGCATCCTAGCTTAGTAGAAATTAGTTAAACCAAAGAAGGTATGAAATTTACTGATTATTAAATCCAGAGGCCAGCACCAAACATTTGGTATATAGCATTAGCATCAGCTTGACTGAATTTCATGGAAAGACAAAATTTCTCTCAAGAGAACATCTAAACTTATTTATAAATGGAACTTTGTCTCTGTGTGTGTGTGTGTTACCTATAGAAACGGCTGAACTGATTTTCTTGAAAATTTACACAGTTGTACTATAAGCGTCTACAAGTGTTCTTAGCTAGGTTTTGTGTCAAGGTGCCCACGATAAATATCGAAAATCAATAATCGAAAAAGTCAGGTTATAGAAAGAATGGTCCGATTTTAATCAGATTTCATACACTCATAGACAAAGACATAAACGATATTCAGAAGTTTCAAGGTTGCAGTTCTTACAATAGTGCAGAAAATCGATTATATATAAAAGGCAAGATGTTTATCTGTCTGTTTATCCTTTATACAAATCCACAATTTTTATCCGATTCTCACCAAACTTCACACAAATATTCTTTAGGCTGAGTCTGAGCTCCAGGACCATGGATTAGTTTTAAAGTTTTCATTACACTCGAGCGCCGGGCTATACTGCTAGTAAATACATAAAAAAAAACCACATGATGCATTTAATTCCTGGCCACAAATAAATCAGGAAAATCTTAATAACAACCTTACAAAATATAAAAAGGCTCCACTCTGAGAAAATTAAGTGCAAATCACTTAAATCTTTTGAACAAACACGAAAGAAAGAGTTCTCATGAAATTAAGATGGAGAGACAATATACTCACTTAACCAAATTACCATTATTGGTCTCATAAAAATAAAAAGTACACAAGATAACAATTTCAGCTTGATGAACATTATCTAAAGAAATGTTAATTTTGCAATACTCAGGCTCAATACATAAAAATCAGACTAATTTGACACATATGCAATAAAAGGGAATTATCTAAAAAAAAATGTCGAGGATTTTACAAGTATTTTTTTTTTATATAATGCTACCAAGTTTAGGTGTTAGTGGTAATCTGATTTTAAGATAATAATGGCAAAATCTATTGAAATTATCAAATTACAGCACTATTTTCACAGTACCATTTTTTCTTCTTTTTTTGGTATTCTTCTGGCTACATTGATCATGTGTCAAATACGTTTCAAAATAATCTTTGCTGATTTTAGCTGCATCTATCCACTGATAATTAAAAGGTTAAGCATGAAAATATTGACTCTTTTCAGGAAAGTGTTAAGGTTTTCTAAAGCTTTTATAGAATTGTCATTATTTTTTTTTTTTGTAAATAATGTAGACAATGAAAAAAGTGCTTTTACACTGATACATCAAAATAGATGCTCGCCAGTAGGAATAAAAACTGTTGAAAGAAGACAATATTTTTATTTTGCTAACAAAATTTTCAGAAATGTAAAAAGGAAACTCATACTTAACATCAGGAAGAGAGAGCTGAGGTTCCTGGGACAGGAAATGAGGAGGGAGGGCTTGGAGAATCTAATACTAACAGGACTGATAGAAAGAAAGAGAGACAGGGGAAAGTAGCATGAGACCTACTTGATAAGCTTGAGCAAATGATTGACAGGGTGAGGTTTGGGAGAGACACCAAGAGGAAAAATATTGCGAGCGACAAGAAACAGGGCCAAGTGGAAGTCCATGATCATGTATGTCCTGAAGAGACACAGTGCATGAAAAAGAAGGAAAATAGAGTAAATCAAAAATAGTCGATCATTTTTTTTTTTTTACAGTGAAGTTCATTCTGTAAAAGGCCAAAGTGCCACTCGAGGTAAAAGATTACAAAGTAAGAGGCACAGTTTATAGGGATATGTGAAGATAAGTTAACCCCAGACTTAAATGGGTTAAGATTGTAGTGAATGGGAAAGCATCCTCTTGGGAGTCGGTTCCACAAAGGATAAATGAATCATCAGTTGAATATTATTTCATACTATTATTTTTAATATTTTTTGCCAAATTATAAGATGCCAATTAAATTTACAATAGTTTAAAATGGCCTAGGACGTGAGCCTTGTTCTTTCAGAAAAAAAATGAATTGTTTTCATAAAGATATTTGATCCCTGAAAAATTTGAGTTAATTTTTTTTAAATGGATTTTAAAATCTGATATTAGATTTTATTATTATAAATGCTATTCTTAGTCAATACACAGGTTTGAGTTAACATTGTTTATTATTATCTTTATATATATATATATATATATATATATATATATATTATAGAACATGTACAAATTTTTTATATATCCACTACAAATCGTACATTTGTTTTGACATTGAAACTACAATGTCTCACCAAATACAAGAAAAGAGGTTTTCCATTCCTGTCCACACCACCTGATGAGACATTGTAGTTTCAATGTCGAAACAAATGTACGATTTGTAGTGGATATATAAAAAATTTGTACATGTTCTAAAATATAATTTATAATAAATATTCACAGCTTTATTATATATCGAGCACTGTTTTAAATTAATGTTTTGGACGTTGTAAAAAAAATTTTTTTTCTTCGTTCCTTATTCACTCGGATATATATATATATATATATATATATATATATATATATATATATATATATATATATATATAAACAGTAAAATTCTAGACTAGTTGATATAAATTTCACTGTTTAGAAAAAATTAAAAAACAACACAGGGATGTCAACTCAAAGACTAAAAGTAATGTTTATAATAAGAAATGACGTCAGATTTTTAAAAATCCATTAACAATTTACTGTTTATGTTTCAGATATAAAAATGAAGTTAGCTGATATAGATTAAAAGAAGTTGAAATATGAGATATGCATTCCTTAAGTAGGCAATTGAGTCTTGTGTTATCATGACAGTCTCCCGTGGCCAAATCAGTAATGGCACACTTTGCCTATAGAAATAGTTTCCCTGATTGAAAAAAGGAATTACAGGTTCTATTCCTGTTGGGAGGCACACTTTTCTTAGTTAAGTGCCATATGATACATGCTTGGGTGATCATGTCTCAAGAGACATTACTGGCATGGCAAAAGATTTTCCCGCAGTAGGTTGCCATTATTTTCCACAGTATACTGGTTACCAACCAAAGCTACTGAACCCAATCTGTCTTGCTATTTAACCCATAGGAACAAAAGATTAATACCTTTCCAAAGGTTATTTGTGCATAAGTGAATGCAACGAATTCAACTGAAATTCAAACTTGGCTTTCCGATTTCTCATTCTGAGCCAATATTTACTGCACCACAATGCACCATTCTTTTCTTAGCAGGTGTTCTTAATATAGGCCAGTTGATATTCGTTTCACTGCAAGAAAAAAAAACAGATATCAACTCAAACATGTAGCCACTTAAAATAACATTTGTAATAAGAAATTTCAATACTTTTAAAATAAGCTAGACTATTTAAAAAAAAAGTCAATTCAAAATTTAGTAGCACTGAGTTGTCAAAGCTAACCCAGTTCACAACTTGTTGGCCAATGTAACAAACTGTCTAATAACAAAATAGGTATCAAGTGGGGGATCATTTTTTTTCATAATCAAGGTATAAAATGATACTCCACTTTTTACAATAGTTGATTTCATACAGTTTCCTATTTGTGAAAAAAAAAGTGTATTTGTGGATGGTCAATGGATGGTAGCTCAAAATGGGAAATCAAAGTTTAAAATTGTTACATTCACTTAGATGCAAATACCCTAGGGAAAGATATTAATCCATCTATTTCTCCCCTCAGCTATGTGTTAAACAGTAGGGCTTGTATATTGAAAAAATATTTAAAATTTGAGACAATATTCACTCACAAAAAAGAATTATTCTTACTATCCAAAAATGTTTTGGCTTTAAATAACCTATAAAGGGTTGATAAGACAAAAAAAACGAGTCAATCTTGAAAAATATTATTGTAAACATGGTTAGTGTTATGGTGCCCTCCTAAGAGGAATGGACTCTTCCTTTTGTTATATGTAATTATCAACAAAAACATTCTGTTTAGATAAAATTATGCAGATTTTATTGCAAGTAAGTTTAACAACAGCTGCTAGTAAGGCAACAAGCAGCATAATAATACTTTCGAACTTACTTATTTCTATATTACTTATTATTAACACTTCCTTTCAATATCTTCGTTACTCTAATATACTGTTTTGAACCTACCTCCTGTGTTTCATGTCTTCCCTCCGGTCACTACAACTTTGCAGCAAAGTTTCACTACAGCTCCACAACAAATTGTTTTTTTAAAACACTAGTGCAACTAAATTTTGACACTTGCAATTTTTTAGGGCTTTTCAAATCACCTTAAACTATCAATGAAGAGAAAGTCGATCCAAAATTTAGTCATGCTGGACTTTCAAAAATAAACCGATTAATTAATTATAGATCCAGTTTGTTAAACTGACTTGCAATAAAATCTGCATAATTTTGTCTAAACAGAATGTTTTTGTTGATAACAAAAAAGTGATTTGTATTTTTCTTTGCTTTGAATAATGTTGTTTCTATTGACAGCAAATTGAAATTGCTACTGAAGGTGATTTGCTGACCAGAGAACGTCTTTGTTGTGGCTTATCAATGTTTGAGATAGTGTTGTCACGTATAAAGTCTTTCTTGGACGATGAGATTTGGCATGGCACACAACCATCGAATGGTGTCATGAACATCGATGAATGCACAGAGTTCCATCGACTGTGGAGTGCAATACAGTTTGTCTTCTGTATTCCCGTTGGAGAAAACGAATTTACTGTTGAGTAAGTACAACTTGTAGAGGCTCATCCCTTGTTCCCTGTTCAGGATGTGGTTTCCGGCTTTCTCTTTTCCAATCTTTTCACTTTCTTTTTTTTTTTCTTTTTTCATTTTTTTTTTTTTTTTTTCAATTGGAGTTGATAGACTTATCTATCACCCGGTTCACACTCCACTCACGTCTATTGTACAGGCGTAGAGGCTCATTCCTTGTTCCCTGTTCAGGATGTGGTTTCCGGCTCTCTTTCTTCCAATCTTTTCACTCTTACGTAGCCCCCTGCACATCAGTGGCGTTACCGCCTTGCTCGGGGTGATATGATTAAAAAAAAATATATATATATATTGTGATTTTGTTGTTACAATGGTTTATAAAAGCATAATATCACTACACAAAAATTTTCATGTTTCAGAACAAAACTGTTCCTCTTCAGGTGATATGTCAATATAACTGGTGAAAACAATTTATTTTTGAAAATATAAGCTGAATTTATGGTTTAGAAAATTAGGGAGTGGTAGTTGGAGGAAATGCATTTAGGTGGGTCAAAAGGGTTCAATCAGCATTTAGAATTATGTAACCATGGAGATTTAAACATCTGGGTTAGGAAAGTCGGCAGGACCATCTAGGAACCTTCCCAGTGCTTTCTGAAATTTTTCATTTGTGTCAGCATCTGAAAAAATGTTAAGATTTTGGAGGTTTTTCAGATTTTGGAATTTCAGATAAATCAATTTGTGCTACATGTCACAGTTGAATGACTAGTTTGTACAATTTCAGTTTACCTTTGGGCAACATATATTATTTGTATATTTCTTTATTTTTATATATATATATATAGTCATCCGCAGATAGATCTGTTTTGCTGTATCACAGCTCATCAGTACAGTTAGACTCCGATTGCTTTTAACCCAGGATTGAAACCCGACCAAATTGGCGTCAGTCGGCGGTTCTACCTCTGGGCTATGGGCGTTTGGTAGAAGAAAGCAAACTTTTTTGCGTGTATATTGTCATTATACCTGCTCAATAGCCAGAGTGCTCTAATCCATTACTGAATGAGCGATGCTTTATTATATATATAAAGTTGTCCATTTTAAATACATTTAAAAAGGCTTTTTAATACTCAAAAATAACGTTTTTGACTTATTTACCTATTAACAGCTTATTTCAATAGTCTCTTATCTTTTGTGCTTATTAAAATAAATAAATACAGAAAAGGTTTTCATTTGTTTCTTTTACCATTTTTCAGAGAATTATATGGTGAAGGTTTGAATTGGGCTGGTTGTGCCCTGATTGTGTTGCTTGGCCAACAGCGAAGATTTGAGGCCCTCGATTTTTGCTATCATATACTTAAAGTGAACAGAGTTGATATGAAGGATGACAATGTCAAAGGAATTGTAAGTCAAATTTCTTTTTTTTTTTTTTTTTTTTTCTTTGTTGCTTTATCAAACTTTTAGTTGTTAGTTCTTTCTTGCAAGTAGAAATTTCACTGTTTCATCATCATCAGTTGCATGATCTTGTGTGGTTATAGTCATTGAACAGCTGAGCACCAGGCCAGTTCTCTCCACATATCTGGATGTTTAGTTACATCAATGTAAATAGCATGACTAAATTGATGTTTACATTGATGGAACTATGCATACATATGAAGCTGAAGGGATGCTAAAATTATTATAATTAGCATCTCGTCAGAAAACATTTTGAATTTTTTTGCAGTCTGAAGAGATGGGTACTAAAAACTTAGCAGCCAAAATAAATTATAGTTTATAACTGCTTTAGATGAGGTGTTTAGTTTTTCTTTGTGTGTGTGTGAGATATATATATATATATATATATATATATATATATATATATATATATATTTTAATTCAGATACTTCAATCCAAGGGAAAAAAGCAGGAAGGTAAATTCCAAAAACCCAATCCTAATTAATATTAAAAATTTTATTTTAATATCAAAAAATGATACAGGAAGAGAGCTCCATGTAATAAAATATTACAGAGCAAATATAAATAAGATAATAAAGCAAATATAGTTAAAATAAAAAATAATGCTAGCATTAAATTTTTAATCTAGTGTGTGTGTGTGTGTGTGTGTGTATATATATACACACACACACACACTAGATTAAAAATTTAATGCTAGCATTATTTTTTATTTTAACTATGTTAATTTTAAAGCGCAAATATTAAATTGAAACTTGTAATTTTTGTCACTTCAATCTTTCAGATGCTAAAAAAGATGGTTGACCGCATCCGCAAATTCCAAATCCTGAACAACCAAATATTTGCTGTTCTTAACAAGTACCTGAAATCCAGTGATGGAGACAATACCCCTGTAGAACATGTTCGCTGCTACCAGCCACCTATTCATCAGTCACTGGCAACAACCATCTAGACTGTTCTTGTCAATGAAATTACCAGGAAACAAATACTGGACTCAACCCTATAAAAACACACACATACATACAGAAGACTATTAAAAAATAATGGTAAAAGGTTCATTAATACAACAAGGGACTCTGACTCCACCCTTTTCTTTGATGTGGGGACCTGAGCCTCTTGGGTATTCCTACTCACCACTGCTGCTGTAATTTTTTACTGCCAAAAAAATGTGTTAAAAAAGCAAAAACACAACTAGAACTTCAACTTTTAATGACTTTAGTTGTGTTGTTGTTGTTACTGACAAGTTCTCATCCTACCACTGTGACTAGTACTAACCTTCCTCCCTTTCATTTTTTACCTCCTACTTTGATCTTTTTCTCCTCCTCCTCCTCTTCCTCCCATCTTTATTTTAATCACCTCATTCTTCCTTACTGTTTTTATCTCCTACTTCTACTATCCCTGTTCTCTTTCTTTGCATTTGTTATATTCTCTCTGTTTTCTCCTTTGTCTCGTTTTCAGTTTTCATTCTCCAAGTTTTTTTCTCATCCTACTTTTCTCGTTTATTTTTTTTTTTAAAATCCACCTCCTCTTCTTGATCTAACTCTTCCTTTTACTCTTCAGGGTACAGCTCAGTTGTTAGAGCATAAAACTGAAATCAAAGAAGTCTGAGCTTCTTGCCCTAATGCTGTGGGGCAGAGGATGGGAGTGCTGTCTCTTAACATGTATCCACCCAACAAAAAGTACGATTCTGATTTCATGTTTGTGTAAAGAATTTCTCTCTATCAACGATCAGCCTACTATTAACCCACAGTATTAAGAACGGCTGTAATCCTTTCAACTTTGTTCTGTCACAGTTTCTTTTCATGCGCGTTTCTTGTTTATTCTATAATGGTTCTGCTCTCTTTCTTTCTATAAACTGTTTTGTTGTCTCTCAATTCCTACCGACTGAATGGTCAGTTTTTCCTCTGGACACTCACACCAAATTGTATAATGTTACCCAGTGCAGTCACTAATTTGTGAATTTTTTTTTTATTTTATGTTTTTTTTTTAAATTTTCAATGTAAATTTGTGCTTAAAAGAATGAATAAGAAGTTTTGTTTTTTTTTATAATGGAGGATGTTGAAACAAGAAAATGTTTCAACAGAAAAGAAATATTGTTTTTGCTATATAATTTAAGGTTAATCTTGTTTGATTGGGGACTTGAGATTAAAAAGACACAGTTTCTTCTTGCATTCCTGTAAAGATACATTTAATTCAATTCTAATTAAATATTCATTTTCTCTTTTTTATGGGAATTCTTAGATGATCATCACTGAGCTAAATTAAATAAGCATTATATAAAGCTTAAAGTGAACTCTGAGGTCAACACCAAATGACATCAGTCTGTTTCATACTTGAACAGAACCTTCAGTCCACTTTTATATTTATATAAGCTCTGTCCCTGATATTGAGCACTTTTACCCATAAATATGGCAGACCTTATGTTTTTTATCATATATATATATATATATATATATATATATATATATATCCAAGTGAATAATGAACAAAGAAAGTATTAACAAGGTTTAAAACATTAATTTAAAACCGTGCTCAATATAGAAATAGAGCAATGAATATTTAATGTAAGTTATAGTTTAGAACATGTACAAATTATAATTTACTACAAAAGTGTATATTTTGTTTCGACATCGAAAGAACAATATCTCATCAGGTAGTTAATAATGATGGTACTAAACATTATTTTTGAAAAAGATTAAAAAACTTTCTTTGTTGTTTATTCACTTTATATATATATATATATATATATATATATATATATATCTCCAAGTGAATAAGGAACAAAGAAAGTATTAACAAGGTTCAAAACATTAATTTAAAACAGTGCTCAATATAGAAATAGAGCAATGAATATTTAATATGAGTTATAGTTTAGAACATGTACAAATTATAATTTACTACAAATGTGTACGTTTTGTTTCGACATCGAAAAAAGCAATGTCTCATCATTATTAACTACCTGATGAGACATTGTTTTTTTTATACTAAAACGAAATGTGCACTTTTGTAGTAAATTATAATTTGTACATGTTCTAAACTATAACTTATTATATATATATATATATATATATATATATATATATATGTAATACATTTTATTAATTTAAAGTTGATAGAAAAAAATACTTTTCTTTCTGGTAAACCTTAAATTTATTTCACTTAAATTTGGGTAAATATTTTTAAAAAAATGGAATTTTCTGTTTGAATTTATGGGATGAGTTATTTCTATTATTATTATTCACTGATTTTATTGAAACTGGTATCCTCATCTTGGTTGTTATAGCCCCAGTGTTTCAGGCATTGTACTCTCTAAGTTTTCTTCAGAAGCTTGTCATATTTGTTAATATGAATTGTAGTTGATAAGCAACCTCATCTTTTGAATTTCCTTGCAGAAATTGAAAACCCAAGAATTTCAACTTGTTTCATGATTTATTTAAACAATAATCTCATAAATAATTTTATTAAATAAATTAAGCAATTCTTATGAGTCTTCAATCTAAATCTCCTTTTCTTTGATGCACAAATATGTTGAAAATCTGTTAAAGGTTCTTGCTTATATGCATACAGAAATGCTTGTAAAATAAAAATGGGGATCAGTTGTTTTCCTTCTTCCCAATGAGCTATTGAATAGCTTTTTTGTTTACAAGGCTCTGCTTATCAGTTGGAATGGAGTAAATAATTTGATAAAAGGATATTTTCATTATTTTTTTTCTGTTGCTCAAATGACAGAGAGAAGAAAACCATGTTTTGTTTCTGCCCACGGACTACAACATCGAATGTACTTTATCTGTTATGTTTCTTTTATTGATAATGAGATCTACTTAAAGAATGGCCAGTCCCAAACTTGGGAAAAAATAGTGTGGGTAGAAACAGGATTATAATGGTTTTGATACAATAATTACAGGGTGATCAAAAAGTAACTTCCCATTTTAAAACACTTATAACTTATTTATTAACTATAATTTTTGCAAGAAATTGATGTGAGAGGAAAGCGTTTAGCATGAGGTTTTATTTCAAATTCACTACCAGCTTCTTGAACTACCCATGAATCGTGTCGACTGATTTCACCAAGAACTCTTATGGGATGGAAGACATAACGTCCTCTATTCACCCCTAAAGTTCTTCCAAAGGCTTGGTTTGGTATAGTAGACTTACTCCTTTAACTAAATCCAAAGAAAAAAGTCACATGGTGTTAAATCATGACTCCTGGCTGGCTAAAATAGGGAGTTACTTTTCAATCACCCTGTAGAATACATTTACCTTTCATATTAGGACATACATCACAAGGTAAAATTTTAGGTATTTTTTTTTCTTTCTTTTTCATGCTAACCTATTGTGTGTGTGTGTTTGTGTGCATTTTTATGTGTATAGGAACATCGTTGAGTGGTTAGAATGTTTTCTTTCTGGTCATGGGACCCGGTTCAAATTTCATCATAGTCAATTTGTCAGGGTGGTGTCTTCTTGATTATAACAACCTTGGGGATGCAATCGTAGCATACAGCACCTTTTGGAAAGTGCCTAAAAAAAACACACCACGGGTTAACCCAAGCCTTGTGAATGAAATTGGGTAGACAAAACAGTTTGGAAGCTATCAGTGGTTGTGCTAACACAGTCACAAGTCATTGTGACCGAGCGTTTCAGCATGACTGTCCTTGTTCAAAAAATTGATTATGCTAGATTATGCACACTCTCCTGGAAACTGTAACTAAGGTCTGCTTTGCATTTGTTGCCATATAAAGAACAGTGGACTCTGTAGGTTGAGCAGGTGGTTGTAGTTGAGTGCGGTTAGCTGCCCTAGCAGATGGGTATTTTCAGAAATGAGTAGCCATTATTATTATTATATGCATAAAGATTTGGAAATAGGGTTTAAAACTGACAATGATTAAATAAGAAACAAGTAGGAAAATCCTTTTCACTCTGATGAAGTTAAATAAATAGAAAAGCGTATTAAATTTATATTTTCTCCTTTGTTCCTTATTCTTTGTGTGTGTGCCTATATATATATATATATATATATATATATATATATATATATATAATTTTTTTTTAAACATATACTGTTAAATATAAGAGACAATGAATGTCTATTATGTTTAATCATGAGCCGTTCTAAACGTCGTATTTTTGCTTTAATTTCAGTTGAAAATAAAGACAAAAATAAAAATTCTCCAACATTTGTATCATTTTTTATTAATTTGGTTCTAAGCTTTTGGCTCACATGAGCCATCTTCAGAGAGGTTATTAAGATGGTAACATAATAATAACATCCATCATCACCAACGATTTTATTTTGTGTTGACATAAAACTCTGCTAGGCAACGTCAATAGTTACCAAAAATAACAAACGCAATTCACAAATTTGCAATGCGGTTCTATGAGGTCACACTGTGTGATAGTGCGAAATGACAACAGCGGAGTTTTATGTCAACACAAAATAAAATCGTAGGTGATGGTGGATGTTATTGTGTTACCGTCTTAATAACCTCTCTGAAGATGGCTCCTATGAGCCGAAAGCTTAGAACCAACTTAATAAAAAATTATCCAAATGATGGAGAATTTGTGTCTTTATTTTCAACTGAAATTAAAGCCAAAATACGATGTTTAGAATGGCTCATGATTAAACATAATAGACATTCATTGTCTCTTATATTTAACAGTATATGTTTAGAAAATTATTTGCTGCCTCGATACACTAAATATATATATATATATATAACAAGAATCTATGTAAGCTCTTAAACGTATGTTATATCAGGTAAATAAAGACTAGTTTGTTTACAGTCTCAAGTTACAATGCTCACCTAGAGATCCCAGGTTTCCTCAATTCCTCCCCCATTTTGAATTGACATTTACTGATTTTTTTTTTTTTTTTACCATTCTAATTATGGCTTCTGCGCATGACTGATATACCCCACTCTTACTTTTGAAATTCTTCCCCTGAGAGCTAATATGCTTCTCATTTAAGAGTCACTCATAGAAAAGTAATTAACTGTTAGTATTAATAACTTCAGAGATTATCTAAACACATTGTATATTGGTGGGGTGGGTGCATTTCCATATGGGTGCTTTTGAATCTACACAAGAATATTCATTGGAGGAATGGCTGCAACTTGCTCATAATATTTAGTACTTGAGCATCAAAATTAAGCTTTGTATTTCCTGGTGAATACTGAATGGGTGACTATTTAGAAATACCATATAGTGGAAGTTTTTTAAAAAAAAAAAAATTGACTCTTCAGGGTTTTTGTTTTTTGTATGGCACACGAGTGTCAAGGAAAAAGTTGCAGTTAATTTGATATCGAGTCTTTGTGTGAATGTATTTTGTTTTACTCAACTTGGTTTTTCATCCTTATTCTTTATTTTTGTCATTCAGCTGTGCAGGATTAATTGATCAATTATTTTCATTGATCAATTGTTATCAAATAACTGATGGCTTTCATTCCTACTTATTTGTTATTTGCGTCTTCCACTAACCACGGAAAGAAATATTTTCTTCAATCAGAAGAAACTGATTTAACTGCGTATCTCTGCATCTCATATTTTTCATTATTACCTCTTCTATTGAAGAAGAAAAAAAAAGTATCTTAAAATGCATTCACCTAGTCTTTTTATTTTTGTTACTCTAGCTTTTGCTCAAGCCTTACCACTAAAAGCTCAATTACCCATGATTCACTGAGCCAAGTCATCTAAATATTCTTTATGGAGTTGCTTATCAAGAAACTCCTAATGTTAGGTGTGATATTCTGGTTTAAAGATGTGCACAGATCATTTGGTGTTTGTCTTTTTGTTTCATGCTCTTTGTTTTGACTTTTGTTTGAAGTCTTTAAAGTACATTGGCCACAGTTTTTGAAAAGAACTTTCATCATCACAATCACTATTATTTTGATTAGAATCCATTTAATGTTGAAGCATTAGTTTCACAAATTACTACATCATGTTTTCTTTTCATTTTTTTTTTTTTTTTCATATATATTTTTTTTTATTTTCTATCATCCCTCTCTTCTCTGTCTGTCTTTATTTCATCTTTTTTTCTCTTATTTATTCCTTTTCTTCTAACAAGCAACCAATCCCTCTTTTTTTTTCTTCCTCCCCCCTCATAAACAGTGGGCACAGGGAAAGTGTCTTGCTGTAAAACCTTTAAAACCTCACAAATAGCAAAAATGTTTTTTTCCTATCAAATTTGGTGAGGATACCAGTACTTGTCAATTTTGTATCACTTATGTAATGTCATATGGCGCATCATCCTCCTTCCTCTTTCAAAAGGTTTTTTTTTTTTTTTAATTAACCATTTTCCTTTTGTTTGTTACTCTTTACACTTTTTTCTGGGTGTATTTTATAAGAAAAAAAAAGGCAGACATTTTATGGAATTTTAAAAAGGAAAGGAGGAGACCATTTTAAATTAATGTGTTCTTTAGTTTAAAAACTGACTGGGCAGTGGACATTAAAGATTTCCAAAATATGTTGAGAAATGTCTTTTATGGTTTGTTACCTGTTGATTACAGGTATAGAAGCCAAAATTAATGAACAAATTTATAACACTGCCCTCCTCGCTTAGAAATTTTGTTACCCAGAAATAAGACATTGTAAAGAAATGGTTATTTGTAATGACAATGTAACTTTGTAAATCTTTTTTAATAGATGATTGTTACATTTATGCTAAGTTTTAATTTATTCAGTTTAGAGTCCTTCGATTAAAAATAAAATAATAAAATTAAAAAAAAATTAAAATTAAAAACGTGAGGAGGGGAGTTAACGTTAAAAAGAAATGCTATCCGTTTTTGTTTTTTTAAGTAAATAAGTTTTTGTTTATATATATATATATATATATATATATATATATATATATATATATAAACAAAACAGAAAGAAGATAAACCCACCTGCCTAACCCCCAAGTATCTTTTATTATTATTTTGGGAATTGATGAACAATGTGTAAGGATCTTAACAGACATAACAGAAAGAAAAACCCACAGTTTTTGTTTTTTTTTCTTCAAAAGAAGAAAAATGAAACCTTGGCAGAGCAGCATTTTACTGTAGATGTATTTTTGGATAGTTTTTGACAATTGGTCAACTCAATCCACATTCTAATTTAGATTGAATGAAAATGCATTTCTAGACAGCTTGGTGATATTTTTTTTTTTAATTCTCTCTCTTTCTGTCTCTCTTTCTCTCTCAAAGAAATTGAAAGAAGGAAAAGAAGAAAGGAAAAACCTTTTGTCTGCCATTTTGCGACCGATGAATATGTAATTGTATCAGTCAACATTAGTCAGATAAAGTCACCTTTTGGCTCTGACTGAATAACTACATCTTGTTCTCCCTCTCTCCACAATCTCTCTCCTCTTGTTCCCCCAATTTTTTTCTTTCTTATGTGTTCTCAACACTTCCCCACCCCCACTAGAGTTTTCAGGTTTACTAACGCTATGCAAGAAATGGAGCATGCGTTTACTGCATATCCTGAAATACAAAAAAGAAATGTTCACCATATGAAAGTCAAATCTTGAAAAAAAGAAAAGAAAAATTAACCAGAAATATTATCCATTATTAAAAAATCAGGCCTCTGTTCCTAATTTCTCTTTGTTGTTTTTTTTTCTCTTTGTTTTCATCTGAACAACTCATTTTGGCACCCTGACCCCCAGTATGACCACCACCACCACCTTCCTCCTCTTTCCCACCACAACTACCCCCTTCCTCCCTTTACCCAGCTGTTGAGGTCAGGGTGGACTGCACTTTTAACAAGTGACTGTCTTTCCTTTATACCAAGTGAATCGAGGAGGTCAATAAAAATATCCCATCAGATCTGTCTGTCTTTTTTGTTTTCATTTCATCCTTCAGACTGAAATGCTTCTATGGGAGTGCATGTGGGGGGAAGATATGTGGGGTGCATTCAAGATTTCTCTATCATCTTGTAAACATTCTACAGCTTTTCTTGGGGAGCAGATATGGAACTAGTCCTTTTCATGTAATAAAAATTCAGTAATCCGCAAATGATCCACTTTTATATTTTGAGGGAGCTAACCTTGGAGCAAATTTGGAACCAGCCCTTTGGAGCAAATGCAAATGTATGATGTTACTGTTGTCCAAGCATTTCGGCCACCGACCAAGGATTACCCAATTTTACGTTTGATTATCAACCTCATCAGTATGCACTGAAAGCTGGGAAAGGGTCTATTGCATGCTCACAAGATAACAAGATGAAGGACAAATGCCATGTCGAGAAATAAAAACACTAATTCTGTTTCGTGTATTACATGAGATGTTTTATCAAGGGCTTTATCTGCTCAAGTAGGTAAGTAACACTTTGGACAACAATCACTCAATCTCATAGATTAGTTTTTCCTACAACCGACTTGTCGCTAAAGGTAGATTAGAACTGACTCCCCAATACTACATATTACTGATAACAGATGCTAGCACCTGGAAAGAGTCAATGTCTGGTTTGTTGTTGCTTGGTCTCCAAAAGCCCCTCATTGACTTTTGTTCTTCCCCATCCCCCTTTATTCAAAGTGAATGTTGCTTAGAAGACCAAACTTTAAAAAAATCTACTCATTAAGCATAAAACAAATATTTGAGATCAAGATAAAACTACAGCTTTCATTTTCTATGTGAAAAGGCCTAAAGTCTCTTACAACAGAAAATTTGCTAAAAAACTGTCTTTATTTTTTAAATGTTGAATTTTTTTCTTTGGTTCAAGTGCATAATTTTAAATTCCAATATCCGACTGAAGCAAAGGTAAATACTTCATATAAATTTTGTAAGGCAAATATCTACTTTCATATAATTTATTGTCTTAGTGAAATTTTATCCTGGACAAACAGAAGTTCAAGAGGCTAAGAGACCACCTTTCTCTTACTATGACCAATACTCTGCAATTCTTTCTTATTTACAATTCAGTTGCAAATTCCTTCTCACTAACATGACATGGCTTTCCTTTGTCTTTTCTACAAATATTATCATGACAACTTCTCTGAAGAGTTTTTTTTTTGTTCTGTTCACGTGAATTTAAGCTCGCTATTAGGTTGGCATCTATATCCCACCCTTTTACTGTCGAAATAGTTAAATGTAACTGCCATTTTTACTTGAGCAGTTTTTCTCGCACCTCACACCTGTGGAACTCCCTTCTGTTCACTTGCTTCCCTGATAACTACAATCTCCAAAAATTTAAATGCAACCACAATTGCCATCTTCTATCTTGAGTCTCAATCATCATTTATCCTGTCTTCAAGATCCCCTGTGTATGGTCTTTTCTCTCATTGTAACCCCCTGTGCACTTGTGGTGGTCCTGCCTTGCTTGGGGTAAAATAATAATAAAAAAAAAAAAATTGATACTAATTTGCTAAAAAAAACGAAATTTTTTTTTTTTTTAATCATATCACCCCAAGCAAGGCGATAACACCACTGATGCGCAGGGGGCTACGTAAGAGTAAAAAGATTGGAAAAGAGAAAGCCAGAAACCACATCCTAACCAGGAAACAAGGGATGAGCCTCTTCACTCTTTCTCATGAGTGGCCTGTATTTCCCAACGGGCAGTTTCGGAACCACTCTCAATTCTGACTTTGTATAAACCTGTGAGTGAACGGAACTTTCTAAATTCTGCTTAAGTGCCACTTGAATTCAAAAGTTTTTATTTATCTAATATTTAATTTCCTTTTGATTAAATGGGTGGCTCCTTGGAAGATCCTACTTCACAGACTAAGATAAAATTACTTAGGGCTGACTGTTTAATAACAGGATCGGTAAATTTTAGTTTTGTTCTCTAAAGGCCTTTACCTTTTCAAATCTTTCCAAAACATCTCTGTTTTCGTGCAAATGTATATGCCAAACTGAAAGCGATAATTGTTTATGAAGAAACCTACCTTTTTTTCATGTTATCGAGCAGAAAAATATGGAACCTTCTTGTCGCTGTTTATCTCACCCCCAACCACGGTTAAAAAATGTTATTCACTGCAGACTGAATTCACGTGTAGTTTTCCGCTTTTTCGGCCTTTTTACTTACTTTTTGCTATTACTACGCAGAAAACGAGTTCCGAAACCAAACCATTCGCAAATTAATTGCTCAAAGGGAGTAAAAAGACTGAAATAAGTAACCTATGCCTCAATTCATTCAGTGGTGAATCAGATTTGAGAATGGTGGTAAGGGATGAGATATAGTCCAATTTATTTCTGGTCGATAACATGAGAAAAAGGTAGGTTTCTTCAATAAACAATTATTGATTTGATATATATTTGCATGGAATTAAGGATGTTTTAGAAAGTTTTTACGGGGTAAAGGCCTTTGGGGAACAAAACAAAAATTTACCACAGGATCTATCATATCGTAAGAAGAATTAATGTTGAAAATAACAACAAATCAATTAACTAGGTTTAATTTAGTCCAAAACCAAATTTAATATCCACATGATTTTGTCTATAAGACAAACTAGCTGTTTCGGAGTAATCTTCTCTAACTGCATTTGGTCAAAGATCTGTCTTCCTGTATGGTAGAGAATGCTGAACAATATCCTCAAAAATGAGGAAGAGACTTGAAGCAAAAGAAATGTGATTCTACAGAAAGCTGCTGAGCATACCATGGACTGAACATGTGAGCAACAATAGGGTTCTGGGGAGAATAGAAGCAAAAAGAAACATACTTTATGCATCAAGAGGCAGCTGAAATTTCTGGAACCTGTACTGAGGAAGAAGGGCTTGGAAAATCTGACCTTCAGGAGACAGATTGAGAGATAGAGAAAGCAGTGCATAACATACTTTATGGGCTTGAGCAAATGGATGGCAGAACAGGCTTTTGGAGAAATTATTAAGAGCGACAAGGGGCAGGAAAATGTGGAGAGCCTTGATCACTTCCATTCTGAAGAGACATGGCACACAAAAGAAAGAAGCAGGCCCATCCAGTGAGGACCATTTATTTTATGGTAAGTAACACCAATATAACTATTTCTTTCAGAACTCTTTTAAAATGCAGAGTAAATGCAAAATTAGAATTCTATGACATTTGTTCACTGGGGGGCCGAAAAAAAAAAAAAGAGACTTCATTTTTGGGGTATCAAGTAAAATTGAAGATGCATACAGGCATACTATTTGATTTCAGAAACATCCCATTTTACTTGATTAAATGAAGTCACGTAATAAAAATTCAATAATATAAACCTGTGTCTGTTGTGAGGACATTTAATTTCCACACTATTCTTGATGTAATTCAGTTTAGTGAAGTTAGCTGTGTGTTGTGGTGCAGTGAATACCGGCTCAGAACAAGAAATCGAGGAGCCGAGTTCAAATTCCAGTTGAATTCTTTGCATTCACATATGCACAATTACCCTTGGGAAAGGTATTAATCCGTCACTTCCCTCCAGTTATGGGTTAAATAACAGGACAGATTAAGTTTTATAGCCTTGGCTGGCAGCCAGTCTACTGCAGAAAGCAATGGCAACCTACTGCAGGATAATCTTCTTCTCAGTCAGTCATGTCTCTTTCAAGACACGATTGCTCAAAGCATGTATCACGTATGGCACATAGCTGACTGAATGAAGATAATTGTTGGAAACATAAGTAAAGCTTCTACTGGGCATAAAGTGGAGGATCGGTTTTCTATTGTTATAAAGTAATAAACTGATCCCCCACTAATTACTAATTTTTAATACAACCTGTCTCTTCTCCCTTCAGCTATACTTTAAATAGCAGGATGGAAAATCTTCTGCTCAGTCAGTCATGTCTCTTTCGAGACATGATCACCAAAGCGTGTATCACGTATGGCACTTAACTGACTAAAGTTAGCTAAAGCTGTTTTGGCATTTTTTAATGTTTCTAATGTATCTTCTTGTAATCTTTTTGTTTTTGTTCTTGAGTAGATTTGTCAAAGGTGATAGTACCACTGAACAATTGGGTATAAACATCCTGTAACAGTAGATAAGGCTTATAAATATTTGTAATTGCCTTAGTAATGTTGGTAATTGCCTCAGTTTTGTTTGGTAAAGATTAAATACCTTTTTGGTCAATTTCATGTTCCAGGAAATTTAGTTTTGGTTCTTCAAAAATACATTTGTAGACATTGATTTTAAGTCTAAAATGTGGAAGTTTTTGAAAAGTTTGTTCCAAATGCTTGTGTTCTTCCTGGTTTCTGCTGGTAATCAAAACATTGTCTATGTAGGCATATATGAAAATACCTTGTCAATTAATATCTAGCAGGTCTGAGTAGCATTGTGAGAATGTCTTTTGGGTTACATAAACTTGTACAATCCAAATGGTGTCATCAGAAGTTTTGTGGACACCCTCTTCGGCAACTGATACTCAGTGATACACCTTCACCTGGTCAAGCTTTGAGAAAATATGAGTGCCTTGGAGACCCATTGCAAAATTGTGTATATGTGGGATTGGGTATCTGAGGGTGGTTTTGGTATTCAGTCTACAGAAACCACCACATGGACACTATACTGTTATGTTGGTTTGTTGGACTATGCACTCTTGAATTGGGCATATGATTCCCAATGTAGTATTTGCTAAATCTCTGCTTTGGCTCAGGTTTTGATCATCACAGTATAGAATGTACAGGTTATCCTGTTGTTTTTAATGTTGTGGTTGACACTGTTTAATTGAGTCTGTGTTTTTAAAAGGTTGAATATTTTCCATTATCTTTGTATTAATTCTTTAAAACAATTATTTTAGGGCAGTACTAATTCCAGTTGACTGGTATCATGAACAAATTCCTCTCACAGAAAGTGAATACTTTCAAGTTGAAAATAAGTAGTTATGTTGACCAATAAGTTCAAACTAGCTAGAAAGTCTGCACCTAATATTAGTGTAGCAAAATTTTACCAGATTGAAGGTCATTGCTTTCTTGCCAAAAGTATTGATTTTCCTAACATTAGCAGCTTTAAATTTGTGGTGTGCTGGTTTTGAATTTTGTTTTGGATCTGGTGCTAAAACACTCACTTCAGCTCTGATGTCCAAAAAAAATTATATCCATGATTTAAAACAGATGACCCTTTTGTGAGAATCCAGTAACAGTCATCTCCACTGGCTGGAATTTAAGTTTTCCGGTGCTGGGTTTACAAAGGCGCAAGGTTTCAAAGAGCATCTTACCTCTGTACCAAATTTGTGATGGTAGAAGCAAATGTTGAATTTTTGTCTTCCTCTATCATTGCTAAAACACCTGTTGTACTTGGGTTCCCTTGTTTCATGAGGAGTTTGTTGTTGTAGTAGTCAGTCAGTTAAGTGCCATACATGATGCACGCTTGGGCGATCATGTCTCTTTTGAGACATGACTGACTGGGCAAAAGATTATCCCGCAGTAGGTTGCCATTGCTTTCTGCAGTAGACTGGTTGCCAGCCAAGGCTATAGAACCCAAACTGTTTTATTATTTAACCCATAACTGGAGGGAAGAGATGGATTAATACCTTTCCCAAGGGTATTTGCACATAAATGAATGCAAGGAATTCAACTGGAATTCGAACTCGGCTCCCCGATTTCTTGTTCCAAATCGATATCCATTGCACCACAACACACATCCTTAGTAGTAGTAGTATGTTTAAAAAAATGACTGCACCTGTTTAGCTAAACTTGTAACTGTTGCTTGTTTTGTTGTTGGTTTGTAGGTTGTGGTGTCAGTGCATTCATCTGTCTCTGAAAGCCACATGGATCCAGTTAGCAGAATACGCAAGTTTCTCCGGTTCCGTTTCCTCTGCCATGGGTGCCGAAATTTGTGTCATTCTGTTGGATAATTGGTCCAAACACAATCTCCTTAGAATATTTTCTGCCATGATATTAGTTCCTAAGTTTTCATGTCTCAATAACTGGGAAAAAAATCTAGTTAACTAGCTTCACTTGGGTAAATAAGTTGTGTAACATTGTTTCATTTGAAATTCTGGTTCGTTTAATAATGGCTGTTTTCAATTTACTGTAGGAATTTTTACTGGCATTGTCTTGAGTAAGTCTAAGACTTCTGCTGGTAGTTTTTCCACTAAATAGCAATTCCAGTCTCTTTGCAAAACAATTTTCTTCACATTGAATATGGTTGGCAACCAACATTTTGCTGTTAAGGGTTATATGCAGGTAAATTAAGGGTTACTGTTGTCAATAAAACTTCTGTACTTGTTTTGTCCCATTTTTTTAAGGTACATATATTTATATGGGATGTGCGTTGTGGTGCAGTGGATATCGGCTTGGAACAAGAACTCTGGGAGCCGAGTTCGAATTCCAGTTGAATTCATTGCATTCACTTACATGCAAATACCCTTGGAAAGGTTAATCCTTTCAGTTATGGGTTAAATAACAGGACAGATTGGGTTCTATAGCTTTGGCTGGCAACCAGTCTACCGCAGAAAGCAATGGCAACCTACTGCAAGATAATCTTCTGCCCAGTCAGTCATGGCTCTTTCGAGATATGATCGCCCAAGTGTGTTTTACGTATGGCACTTGATTGATGTTCTGTTTTTGGTATTTTCACAAGGTAATCAAATCATGGTCACCATTTGTAGGAATCCTTCTTATTGGGTTTTTGTGCTGGGATTTAATACAATAACATAGATATTGTTATTGGACTGCTTGTAATTCAACCATTTGGAATAATCCCATGAGTTTCATTGAAAGTATAAAATTCAGTAAGAAAAGACAATACAGTATAAACAAATTCATCTCAACTTCTTTTTTAAAGTCATTTTATTTTTTGTAGTTATATAGTTTTGTAAATACAAAATATGTAAAAAAAAAAAAAAGAAATCTTACTTTAAAGAATTTTTATTTTTGTTCTGTACTTATTTCTTATTTGCATATATATGTGTGTGTGTGTGTGTGTCATTCGGCAGGATTTGAACCTGTGACTCCTATATATATATATATATATATAGAGAGAGAGAGAGAGAGAAAGAAAATATATGTAAAAAGCCTTACATTATAGCATTTTCATTATTTCTTCTATATCCTTTCAAAGATTTTTTTTTTCTCTAATTTTGTTAGAAAATAATAAGAATGAATAGTTATAATAATTGAACCAAATTATCTTTATTCTTTGATATAAACCACTTATGATATAGATATACTAGAAGTTAAGAGTCTATACGTAGGCTTTATAAGATATATAGGCCATAATTACATAAAGAGGAGTCGGAGGTTTTGTGTTCCAACTCCATAACTCTGCTTTTTATCACATATTGTTGGCATTTCTGGCACATGGCGACTTTTTTCTTTCTTAATGTCTTCTATGGTGTATTTAATTGGAGTAGATAGATCTATCTATCACCTGGTTCACACTCCACCCACGTCTATTGAACAGGTTAAGAGGCTCATCCCTTGTTCCCTGTTTAGGATGTGGTTCCCAGCTTTCTCTTTTTCCAATCTTTTCACTATTACGTAGCCCCCTGCACATCAGTGGCGTTACCGCCTTACTCGGGGTGATATGATTAAATTAAAAAAATAAATAAATAACATTAATTTTTATATAACAATACAATAAGTTCTTTGAATGTCTAATGTTCTTTTTTTGGTTGTTAGTAAAGTTTTTGGATATGATATAAACTATATTGTGTGCATGAGTACAGTGAAACGTAGTTACATGTGTATTTGCATGAAAGAGTTTGTATGTGTATGCTTGCATAGTAGTAGTGTGGATAAAGGACATGGGTAGAATTTAATTCTTACTGTGGGTGGTGGTGATGTAGTCTGAAGTGGCATCTGAAGTTTCATTAGTGTCTGAGTCGAGCATGGCTTTTGCGTGCAGATGTGAATATTGTCAGCTAAAGTGACGTGGACTTTGGTAGCATTTGTCAGTCTCTTGAGCCCAGATTTTGTGATATTTATACTTTTTTTTTTCTAATAAGAAATTACCTCCCGAATTATATTATTTTAAGGCCAATTAAGAATAAATATCATGTGGCATGTCTACTACATCCGCACATGTTTTGCAGTATCTACTTGAATTATGATGACTAATAAAACAACCTTCCTGGGTTGTATTCTATGGTTTTGTATTGTTTAGTTTAACTGGTGTGTTTTAAGATGTAAGCACTTTATTGTGTGTTATTGATTTATGAATATTTTGGAGGTGTGTTTTAATGTTTATATAGCTATTGTAAACATATACTGTTAAATATAAGAGACAATGTTTGTTTTCTCATGAGCCATTCTAAACATCGCATTTTGGCTTTAATTTCAGTTGAAAATAAAAACAAAAATTATTTGCTGCCTCGATACACTAAATAGCTATTGTAATAGATATTTTAGTGAGCACAACAAGTTTATTTTCATTAAATTAGTTTAGCTTTAAAATAAATCATATACATTTATCATTTTTAAACTTATCTATTAGCAAAAAGTAAAATAAGCCTCATCCCACTTTATTTATCGTATGGTTTTGGAGTCTGACCCCCAAAAATTGTAAAAGTGGTCGGGTGGGGGGGAGTACCACTGCCCGAGATAGTTCCAGTGATCCCAAGGGTTGATATTGATGACCTCCAGGCTCTAAAAAAGGCACAGGAATTCACTAAACTTTATTTTGGTATAAGGCTCAAGTACAGAGCTCCTAATGAGAATAAAACTCACTATCATAGTTAATAATGTCATTAGCCAATAATTTTATGCTTTCTTTGTTTCATTGTTGATAGAAACATGAAGAAAATAAGGCAATACATATAAAAAATGAATGTATTTTATTGGAAACAGCTTTCTTTTTTAAAATTATTATGAAGTTTTTCCACTTTTATCATCATCATCATCATCACTGCTACTTTCGGAAACTTCGATTGATTCCTCACCAGTATCATGATCATTGATATCTACATCATCTTCACTGTCATCATCATCATCATCACTTTCATTATCTTGGATAATGAGGCTTGCAGGGTCAGCATCTTGTGCTAAATCATCAAAAAATTGATGCTCAGGGTTTAAAGGTTGGTTGCGTTCAGATACCTTGGCCTTTTCGTGCTTTACTTCAATATCATTGAGAAGATCCAAGTTCCAAAACTTTATTGTCTGATCATGCGAGCAACTTGCCAACAGTCTCTTATCTCTGCTAACACTAAGATTTTCAACTGCTAAGTCTCCATGGCGACCAAGCACACCAAGAAATCGGTTCGGAAGAATATGCACAGCTCTGCAGAAAAAAAAAAAAAAAAATTTAACAATCAATTGTTTTATGATCAAAAACACAAAAAAAAACCACTAAAAGTTTATCTGCAGTGTTAAAAAAAAGATGAAAATATTTACCATATATTCGTCATATGCTAAGATGCTACAAATGATACAATGTACATAATGTTAAAACACTTTCCAGATATTTTAATTGTTGCATCTTTAATTTGTAATTTGCATGTTGGCCTGTCCTTTTGCTAACAACCATGCATTCTACCTTCTTACTTTCCCATACTGCATGTTATTTTTAAGACAGGATGCTATTGTGAAATGATGTGGTCGATATACTTGAGAATAATAGGAGAAATTTGAGTTGCTGCTCTTGTTAGAGAGACAATTTTAGGATTACCCTCCTTTTATATGTTTTGAAAATATGAGGAAGAAATATTTTGCAATTTTTCGTTCATTTTCTTTATTCATGAGAATTGACAACAAAGATATTAAACGCTATTTATTAGATTGCTTATTTCCAAGTGTAGTGGGTGGGGGGTTATAACTCTTGAGTAATTATAAACTACCTAACATTTACATATAAGATGAGAAACGGCACGATGCGGAAACAACGAGTATTATTTATTCTATGTCTGTTATGTGGCAGTAATGCTGAGTAAAATAAAGAATTTGGGGTCAAATGTAAATCAAATAAATATAGATTAGAATAAGATCTAAACTTATTTATAAATGGAACTTTGTGTGTGTGTGTGTCCGTTACCTATAGACTCCGAAACGGCTGAACTGATTTGAAAATTTGCTCAGTTGTACTATAAGTGTCTGAGAGTGTTCTTAGCTAAGTTTTGTGTCAAGGTATGCCCAATAAATATCGATAATCGAAAAAAGTCGGGTTATAGAAGGAGTGGTCCGATTTTAATCAAATTTGATACACTCATAGACAAAGACATAAAAAACAATATTCAGAAGTTTGAAGGTTGCAGTTCTTACAATAGTGCAGAAAATTTATATATATATATATATAAAAGGCAAGATGTTTGTGTGTGTCTGTTTATCTGTCTGTATGTCCTTTATACAAATCCACAATTTTTATCCGATTCTCACTAAACTTCACACAAATATTCTTTAGACTGAGTCTGAGCTCCAGGACCATGGATTGGTTTTGAAGCTTTCATTACACCCGAGCAACGCCGGGCTATACTGCTAGTAAAGAATAAGTAAAATGTATTACAGCCTTTTCTGTGGAGATAATTTAGTTAGAAAATACAATAAGTGCTTGGTGTTTTCTTACCTCAAATTTTGTTGAGTGCTAAAAGATAAATGTTATTATTATGGCTTGAAATGGAAAATGATATTAATTTTTGTTGATTCATGTGTTAAAGACCTGTCTGTGTATATTGTTTGTCTAATAGTGAGATATTACCTGTTTGCATGTGTAGAGGAGAAAAGTGGGGTTGATTTTCATTGGTCTAGAATGGATGGATTTTTGACATTAGAATTAACTTCTATTTTTTTATGGACACAACACAAGATTATAAAAAAAATGCAAACCAACTACAATGAAATACTGATTACTTTCCATTAAGAAATAAATATAAAAAGAAATGTTTTTTATACATAAATTTATAAAATGAAAACTGAAACTAAATCTGACTAAAATAATTTTAGAAAATGCCTTATGTCCAAAAATCATGTTTGTTCAAATTTTTTCTATAGTTTAGATATTTTTTATAAAATAATGAATAAAAACTTCATATTTATTTAAGAAATGGTAAATAATAAACATCGTATTGTAGTTGGTCTATATATTTTGTAATTTCTTTTTATAAGATTTAGAATAAAAAGATTTTTCAAATTTGTTTCTTTATAAAATGATAAATAATAAGTCTCACATTTTACTTGGTTCAAATAGTTTTATAATTTTACAAATAAACATTGCCGAGGGAGGAAAAGTGTCTACAGTAATACGTGTGTCAAGGAAATAACCGTCCTTTTCAGTGTTTGTTTTGTTTTTTTTTTTTTGCTTGCAGGCACAAAGGTTAAGCATTGACAAAGTGTTCATTATTCAAGGGCACCTAACTCTTGACGGTTTCAAAAAGATTTTTAATTGACTAGGGAATAATATTAGACTGGAATACAACTAGATAAATAAATTTGTACCAGTTAAATATAAATGATAGTAAGAGAATAAGTAAAATAGCACAAAAATTACCTAATCTTTAATAAATCATAAAACTGAAAAGAAAACCTTAAAATAACCCAAAAAAGCCTGTACATAAAAACTGATTTTCAAAATTATATCACTTGGTCATCTTTACCAAATGTAGTTTCACTGCTGTTCACCAGATGTCAGTGATGTTTGGTATCATACATATGTCTGGTCTGCAAGATATCTTTCTTTCAATTAGATGAAATCAATGACCGTTAATTAATTGATATAATAAATAATACCACAGGCATCTCCAGGCTAAGTTTTGACAAATATATTACCAAATTTAGTCTCCAGCATTAAGAATGTTTGGTCTTATCTCTACACTCACTATTCTTCACACCCTTCTCTTAAGCACATTTCAGTCAATATATCTCTAGGTTTTTGTCAGAAGGGGTGCCCATCAACCTCTGTGAAATGAAGTAAAAATACAAGACAAAGAACAATGGAGAATCAGATGTCAGAAGAAATCAGCACATATGCTAAGTGAAGACAACCTCAGCAGGCCTGACATACATATAATTTTTTTTTTTTTTATTATTTAATTGGATCACCCCGAGCAAGGCAGTAACGCCACTGATGTGCAGGGGGCTACATAATAGTGAAAAGATTGGAAAAGAGAAAGCCGGAAACCACATCCTAAACAGGGAACAAGGGATGAGCCTCTTAACCTGTTCAATAGACGTGGGTGGAGTGTGAACCAGGTGATAGATAGATCTATCTACTCCAATTAAATACACTATAGAAGACATTAAGAAAGAAAAAAAGTCGCCATGTGCCAGAAATGCCAACAATATGTGATAAAAAGCAGAGTTATGGAGTTGGAACACAAAACCTCCGACTCCTCTTTATGTAATTATGGCCTATATATCTTATAAAGCCTACGTATAGACTCTTAACTTCTAGTATATCTATATCATAAGTGGTTTATATCAAAGAATAAAGATAATTTGGTTCAATTATTATAACTATTCATTCTTATTATTTTCTAACAAAATTAGAGAAAAAAAAATCTTTGAAAGGATATAGAAGAAATAATGAAAATGCTATAATGTAAGGCTTTTTACATATATTTTCTTTCTCTCTCTCTCTCTCTCTCTATATATATATATATAGGAGTCACAGGTTCAAATCCTGCCGAATGACACACACACACACACACACATATATATATATATATATATATATATATATATGCAAATAAGAAATAAGTACAGAACAAAAATAAAAATTCTTTAAAGTAAGATTTTTTTTTTTTACATATTTTGTATTTACAAAACTATATAACTACAAAAAATAAAATGACTTTAAAAAAAAGAAGTTGAGATGAATTTCTTTGAAGGAAATAGTAAACATACAGTAGAAGAAATAAAAATTCTATAATGTAAGACTATATATATATATATATATATATATAGCTTTATACATAAAAAAAAAAAAAAAATAGACCCATATGAAGTGTAAATTCATCTGTATTGGTGTAGTTTTACTAACTGACTCCAGTGAACCCTTATTTGCTTCTGACTGACTCCGACTCTACAGCCCGGAAAAAAACTCGATTGGAACAAAAGAAGCCTATACAAAATAAAGAGAAGCTTGGCAACAAGGCTTCAGGTTTAAGAGCAAGAAAAACTTTAGGTTTTAAAGCTTCAGGATCAGATCACTAAAGCAATAAGTGAATTTGGTGGCATAATAATTCTGAGTTCAATCCCTGGATCTGGTAGCATGAACATACTCACTTTCATTAGAAATAGGACTCTGTGCATTGTGATGCAGTGAATATTGACTCGGAATGACAAACTGGGGAGCCAAGTTCAAATTCCAGTTGAATTCCTTGCATTCACTTATGCACAAATACCTTTGGGAAAGGTATTAATCAGTCTCTTTCCACAAGTTATGGGTTAAATAATAGGAAATATTGGGTTCTACAGCCTTGGCTGGCAACCAGTCTACTGCAGAAAGTAGTGGCAACCTACTGTGGGATAATCTTCTACCCAGTCAGTCATGTCTCTTTAAAGACATGATTGTCCAAAGCGTGTATCACATATGGCACTTAACTGACTGAATAACCAAGGCAAAATAGCCTCAGCCATGAACAGTGCAAAGAGAACCTGAATCAACTAACTCCTGAAGAAGGCCAGAGAGCACAATGGTCGAAACAACAAAGATGAGGACATTAGTTCAACTGTAAGTCTCTATCAAAAATGAAATGCACCTTTTAAAACTTGGAATATTTTCACACCAAGAAAGAAAATAAGTATTTGCTGCTGAATGTGGAATTAAGCTACAAAGCTGAGTAGACTCATTACATCTGGCAGCTGATCTCACATCTGGCCAAGTTCTAACAGATCAACCAACAGAAAGACTGGCTTGTAACTTTCATTAGACTTCAAAACAAAAGCTAATAACTTTTTATCATCATCAAGCTGGCCCTAAATTCCCACCAGTCACAATGAATGGTTACACTCTCAAAGAGGATTCTTGCTTCAAGTGCATATTGGGAATCAAGTTCACCCTGAATTTCTGGGATAAAGAGTTATTATTTACATGCAGACTTGATGATGTTACAGGGTAAAACATTGGAATTGTCTTTTTGTACATTTATCTTAAATGTTAAAATAAAGCAAAGTATTATTTTTGTGGCTGATGGCAGTAATCTGACAAAGGTAAGATTAAATAAAACTGGTGGAAGACAGCTACAGGGGTCATGTATACTTTACCATAAGAAATTAAAAATAAAGAATAAGCTTTTATAGCTAAACAGGGAGGGTGGGGGCTGGTTTGTGGCATTCAAAAACAAAGGCAAAACTTTTCAACATCACCGAGCTGACCCTGAATTCTCACCAGTCATTAAGAATGGTTGCTCCTCAAGTGAAACACATATATCCAATCAATGGCTAAAGACACTGGGAAAAATAGTCAAACCATACAGCTCAGAAAGTATCTTACACCATCTGCCATACTTTGTCTTTACAAGAGTCGGATCAGACCGAAATTCGTGTATTGCTGCCATATCGAGGCTGGAGCTGCACAGTCCTTGCATTGACAGAGTTCAAAAGTGCTTATCAGGCCTTGTGGATGATGAATTATCTCCCACTCTACAACCTCTTTGACACAGATGCAATATCACAAACACATGGCTATTTTGCTTTTAATCATTTCACCCCAAGCAAGGCAATAAAGCCACTAAGATGCAAGAAGTTTCTGAGTGTTAGAGAATATGCAGAAAAGACACTATCAAGGAGAGAGAAAAATAAAATAAAAAAAAATCAAGAAATGTGGTGATAACAATTCACATCGCATTTAAATTTTTGAAGGTAAAAGTTGACTGGGAAGCTAGAAGAGAATTCTATTGGCGAGAAGTTCGATAGAAGAAACCACTAGCCATTTCAACTGTAAAATAATGAGACCTTGCTGAAAATTTAGTCAGTCAGTTAAGTGTCATACGTGACATATTCTTTGGCCAATCATGTCTTGAAAGAGACATAAATAACTGGGCAGAAGATTATCTTGCAGTAGGTTGCCATTGCTTTCTGCAGTAGACTGGTTGTCAGTCAAGGCTATAAAACCCAATCTGTCCTATTATTTAACCCATAACTGGAGGAAAGAGATGAATTAATACCATTCCCAAGGGTATTTGTGTGTAATGCAAGGAATACAACTGGAATTCAAACTTGGCTCCCCAATTTGTTGTTCTGAGTTGATATCCACTGTACCACAATGCACTGTGCTTAAATTCATAGAGCCTCAGTACCATTGAGGAAAATTTATCAGAACAATCACCATGACAGTATTTATAGAAAAAGCACAGGAAAACTATCAGATTGTCATAAAAATAATGGCTATTCAAAGTACTGTATTTTGAAAAGCCATTTTAACATTGTATTCAAAGTATATATTAGATGGATTTTAGATGTATATATTAGATGTATATATTAGATGAATTTTAGATGTATATATTAGATGAATTTTGATATACATAATAATTAATGGGTGCTTTTTAATAATTTCTCAGTTATTTTCATACAGAAATATTCTTGAAGCATAGAAAGCCTTTAATTATGAACATGACAAAACATGACCTTCATTTTCTTTTTTTGCAGGTGTTCAAACTTGGGCACAGTGCCTGCCAAACTTCTGCTAATATCAACAGAGTATGAGTAGATGTGATCAGATAGTGCGAAGGTGGTTCCGGAAATTCTATACTGGTAATGATAGTCTTAAAGATGAAGAAGGTAGAGGACGATCATTCAGCCTTGACAACAAACAATTGCAAGCAGCTGTTGAGCAAAGCCCGCATCAAAGTGTCAGAGAAATGTCTCAGATGCTTGATGTCAGCACTACAACAGTCTCAAACTATTTTCAGAGTATTGGCAAGTGAAAAATCTCAGTAAATGGGTTTCTCATGATCTCAATGAAAATAAAAAACTTAGGCATTTTCAAATCTGCTCGATGCTCTTTCTGTGTAATACCAATGATCCCTTTCTTGACTGAAGAGTCACTTGTAATGAAAAGTGGATCCTTTATGATAACCATAAATAATCAGGTCAATAGCTTTATTGTGATGAGTCCCCCAAATATTTCCCAAAGCTGAAGTTGCATCAGCAAAAAATTATGGTGACTGTCTGCAATTGATGTTATCCACTACAGCTTTTTGAAAGTCAACCAGAGCATTAATGCAGAGATTTACTGCAATCAACTTGCTGAAATGCATGCACGTCTGCAAAAAATGAGACTTGCATTTTTGAATCGACATGGTCAAATTCTGCTCCATGATAATGCATGGCCACATGTTGCAAGAATGACATTGTAAAATCTCACAGACTTGGGATACGAGAGTTTACCACATCCTACATATTTTCCTGATCTTTCATCCATTATCATTTTTTCTTAACCACATTTTTAAATGGCAAAACTTTTAGGTCTAAACCAGAGGTAGAATCAGCTTTCAAAGATTTTGTTGCATCACAGTCAATAACATTTTATCAACATAGAATAAATAATCTCATCGAACAATCGCAGAAGTGCATATATTCTCAAGGCTCATATCTTGACTAATTTCAACATTTCTACAGTTAACTTTTCAAGAATAGAATTTTGTGTGAGTTTTGTTGAATAGTACATCAACCCCTGTGGGTTATTTAATGCCAAAAAACGGAAGATGTCTTCTAGTTTTGTATTTAAAAATGTATTGCTGGTAATAATTTTTTTCCTTCAAAAATGTATTATGGCAATTTTTTTTTCCATCAACAATCTATTATGGTAATAATTTTTCCTTCAAAAATGTATATTTTCCTAAAGTCTATTTTTATACTTTTCTACCCTAGTTTGGGTGTTAACTATTTGCTCATGGCTGGGACCCTAATGAGTGCTACTCCTCCGAGTCAGGGTTGACCTGGGAACAACAGCAATCAAGAGGTGGTTCAAAGGCTCCTCACAACTTCCCAGTTTACCATCATACCCAGGACCAATAAAATTTTGTTTATGAAATCAGCCATTATTTTTGTAACAACCTTATACAATACAGTGGTGGGAAAGTAACTGATGGTGACATGCCAGGTCAGGACCAATAACACTGCAGATTCTTTCAAGAATCTTTAAATATATAGAATGATCATCAGACCATATGCAACAGCAATATTCAAAATAGGGATAAATGGTAAACTTATAAATATGTAAGATAGATTCTGGCGAGAAAAGTTGTCGAGCACGACACAGTGAACCAAGTTTCCTAGCAGTAGACCTAGAAACTGATCCAATATTTGTTTGTTTTGTTTTACGGCATATCAACCCATCTTGGGTCATTTAATGCTGAATCGAATTATTAAAAATCGAACAAAATGTTAAGAACAATTTCAAGAAGTTTGTATATTTAACAAATTTATATATTTAACACATTTTAATTTTATAAAAATGTATATATTTGGCTGTTTAAATTTTATGGCATACCAACCACCACGAGTTATCTCAAGCCAAATCCAGCCTACATACATTATATGTATATGTATTACATATACAAGATTTGCAAACACACATTCGGAAGAATCAAGTTTTGGAATAAATAGCAAGTTGGTAGAAATACATATGTCTATGTGCATGTGAAATAATATTCAACCAGTCATATTTTTGAGTACATTCCGATTTCTTTTAAGAATTCGAGTATCCTGCTTGGTCTCATTTCCATAGTTTTTTTTTTCAAACTACTTGTTTGGTAATACTTCTTTCACACTCTATTTAAGTTTGTACACTCTAAAAGTATATGTTTGACACTTAATCTTTTTTGACAGATCATACATATTGGGGAGATTCAATATAACCTTTGCACTTTATGTCAGCCGAGAACGTGTAACCTCTCCTGGAGGTTAGTATCAGTCAGGCTGATGGAAGGCAGACGGGTCTCACAGATTGATAGAGAGCCGTTTTGTGTCGGTGGGATTAAAATTAACAAGCCATTCCTTCCATGGAAAATGTTCTGACAAGCGATATTTTCTAGTTCCACCATTTTACATGTGATACTATGATCTGGACATATGCATAGAAGAGGAAAGTGTGATCTTATCTTGATCGAGATAAGATCACACTTTCCCATCTGTTCAAGTGTGCACCAATCCAAAAATTCCATCTGTTGGCTTATGGCCAACAGATGGAATTTTTGGATTGGTGCACACTTGATCAAAGAGAACAAGTAGCAGTAAAGAACAAACTCATTAATAAAGTGCTCAGTTCAAAAATCCCTAAATGGTAACCAGGTCAATAGAATCTTGAAGAAAGCTGGAGATCACACTGTCAAAACATTGTTTGAGAGACTAACATATCAATTTTTCTATTCTACTTATAAAATCTGATTTCTTACCTGACAGCTCCATCAAGACTACCTGTACAAATAATATCCTCTGTGACTGGCACAATGCAATCAACGGACATTGGATGACCAGGAAAACGATCACTGATGTTGTTAAATTCGTTCCAGTTGAAAATGTTCAAGACACCTTCTCCTGTGCCACACACAACTTTTGTACCATTCTGAAATTCCAAATAACCAAAATTTTATCACCATTCAAAATTTATTGTCCAATTAAAATGCAGGGAAAAAAATGTCATCAAAACAAATGGTTTGTTTGCATTTGGACCTTTGTTTGTTTTTTGTGCTTTTAACATGTCAACCATCAAATAGTTGAAATTTCTGGGATACCTAATGATAACAAAAAAATTTGACACTCACAAGACATTAAAATAAAGAGGGATTGGGTTTTATTTTACAGCAGTTGAATCCTACAGGTTATTTTATGCCAAATAAAGTGTTTTATGAAACAATCATTGAAGGAACACATGCAAGATCTTTAGTAAAATTCTGACATTGGAAATAGAGCGTTGTTTGGAAGAACTTTTCCTTTTTATGTTGTAGCATTTTGGGATTATGTGGTTGTATTTTGGGATTATGTAGCATTGGGTTCTACAGCCTTGGCTGGCAACCAGTCTATCACAGAAAGTAATGGCAACCTACTGCCAGATAATCTTCTGCACAGTCAGTCATGTTTCTTTCAAGTCATGATTGCTCAAGCATGTATCACATATGGCATTTAACTGACTGACTGATTATTTGAGAAGCAGATACATTTTTAAAAAGCATGATAGAGTTTTGTACACCATAATATTAGTTGCACATATTCTTGTATTCTTTGCAGTCTATTAGGATGTGCTTAACATTGAGCAGTTGAACACAACAGATGCACTGATGTGGAGTTTCTGCTTTTGAGTAAGTATTTGTGTGTAAGAAGTGCATGTCTAATTTCAACTGCCTAGAACTATGACCTGTCTGTGATCTGATAATGAGTTTCTACTTCCCAGTTTGACTGTCAACTGATGCTCATAACAGTTTGTTGCTCAGAAATAAATATATCAAATTGTTTGCAATTTTCTTTTAATATTTTGCATGATCTTATTTTTGTAATCTGTATATGGAATTCTAATGTTTGCTACTTTCATTTTGGTTGCCTCCTTTGCCAGTGCATCAGCTTTTTGATTTCCCCTAATGTCTACATGGCTAGGAAGCCAGGCCAAGATTATTATTTTATGGGCTTTTATTAAATAACAACAGGTTTCTAATATTTCTCTGAACTTTTTAACCATAGTAGGTAATCTTCCTGGAGATGGTATCTCAATTAAAACACTGAGTTTCCAGTTTCCAAAACTGGTTGGTGTCAGTAAGGGTATACAGCTGTAAAACTCACTCCAATATTTCATGATGGTTCAATTACAGAGTTAGCATAGGTTGGATGAGGTTTTCTTGATGGCATCAAGAAAACCTTGTCCATTTACACTAATTATATTGCTCAAACTGTTGTCCTCATCTTTGTAGCCATATTCACAACATTTTGGCCGTTGTGTTGTCCTCATCTTTGTAGCCCTATTCACAACATTTTGGCTGTTGTAAACTCCCTTATTCTTTAGGATCTGTCTATATTTCTGAGATGAGGTATTGTAACTATTTACATTGTTCGAACTGTTGTCCTCATCTTTGTAGCCATATTCACAACATTTTGGCCGTTATACACTCTGGCCTTCAGGATCTGTACTTCTCTGGCCTTCTTCAGGATCTGTCTATATTTCTGAGATGAGGTATTGTAGCTATTTACGCTATTTGATTGTTCTGACTGTTGTCCTCATCTTTGTTGTCATATTCACAACATTTTGGCTATTGTACACTCTGGCCTTTTTCAGGAGATAGGAATTTCAAACTGAACCCCTTTATTTTGTTCACTGGGGTAGATTGTTCTAGTTCCATCATCCATACCTCTTCCAGATGTCTCAGTGTCAGTCATCTCTGTCAACTCTCAAAAGTTTTTGTTCATTTCTGCTGCAGCCAGGTATTGAACTCACAACTCGTTGGGCCAAGTCACTGGATTAAATCAACACTTTTATCCAGTAGATAAAAGAGAGAGTTGAGCTAAAGTTAGATATGATTCTTTTATTTATTGGTTAATTAGCTTCACACTTTTCAATTGCCATGAAAAGAAGACTGTCTTTAATCTTAGCTTGAAATATTCCAAAAATTATGTACCATAACTAACCTTTGTTATTCTAACTGGTAAAGCAGCTATCACAGGAAAGATCGTCAATCAGTCAGTCAAGTGCCATACGTGATACACGCTTTGGGTGATCATGTCTCGAAAGAGACATGACTGACTGGGCAGAAGATTTTCTATCCTACTATTTAAAGTATAGCTGAAGGGAAAAGAGACGGATTGTATTAGTAATTAGTGGGGGATCAGTTTATGACTTCATAACAATAGAAAACCGATTCCCCACTTTATGTCCAGTAGAAGCTTTACTTATGTTTTCAACTATTATCTTCATTCAGTCAGTTATGTGCCATATGTTATTCACACTTTGGGCGATCATGTCGCAAAAGAGACATGACGGACGCAAGATGATCTTGCAGTAGGTTGCCATTGCTTCTGTGGTAAAATAAGGGACTTTCGCCTGAATCTGGCCATCGACGTTTTTTTTTCAAGATACTGATCACAGAATGATGGTCTGAAAGAAACAAAAATGAAAAATGTGCCACAATATTCCTCTCTGTACAACTGGCTTAGAACACAAAGTCAATTGGGCCTTAAATAATTTTATCAGCATCTGAAGTGTCAAGTTTCTATGACCAGAAGTAAGACCTTCAAAGTGGCCACCCACTTGAGTAAAAGGGAAGAAAAGAAATAACTAAGTAAATAAAATGTTTGGAAACAAGTGCCACTTGGTGAGTTGCAAACTTTCCTTTACAGGCTTATATAAGTAGAGGCCTGTTTAGAGCCATCTATCAAACCAATTGCATTAGTAGCAGTCAAATGGTGGAAATAAGAAAAAAAGTAAGAAAAAAAAAAGGCCACCTACATACCCCCAGAGTATGTGGTCAGTGTGACTCGAGACTTTTTCAGTTAATAAATAATCAAATTATCACAAACAAGATTTGTGTTTTCATTTCTCACTGTGGCATTAATTCCACTCTCTGTTTCCTCAGTCAACAAACAACAGGCTATTCCTGGTTTTTCTGCACACTGACACAAATAATAAAAAAAAGTCCAGTTCGTGAGAAGCTGAAAGGGGGTTTTGCAGGTGCATGTTCACAAAATAAAAAAATAGTAAAAAATTATCAATTGATGATGCATCATTTAAAAAAAAGTAAATATTGCAAATGTAGAGGGACCAATTTTCCATTCCAGGTTTTAGAGAATTTCATTTTTTCCCCTTTTTTTAATACAGGTTTCCGTTTTTGCTTCATTATAATTTTTCTTCTTTTAATCATTTTACCCCAAGCAAAGCAGAACAGTGACTAGTTTACTGGGGGTTACAGTGAGAAAAAAGACTGGGTACAGGCAGTATTGAAGAAAGAATAAAAGATGAATGGGATTCAAGAAGATAAAAGATGGTAATTGATGTTGCATTTAAATTTTTGAAGATTTTTTTTTTTTAATCATATCACCCCGAGCAAGGCAGTAATGCCACTGATGTGCAGGGGGCTACGTAAGAGTGAAAAGATTGGAAAAGAGAAAGCCGGAAACCACATCCTAAACAGAAAACAAGGGATGTGCCTCTTCCCCTGTTCAATAGACGTGGGTGGAGTGTGAGTTATCAGGGAAACAAGTAAACATAAGGTAGTTCCACAGGTGGGAAGACTGTAAAAGGAAATTGTTCGAGTAGTGATACTTACTGAGAAAGTAAAAATGTTATTAAAACAAGAAAAGAAAATGGAAATGAAAAATTTTACCAGCTGGAATATCGACCCATTGGATAAATTGCTCCAGCTTGATAGGGTTTTGTACCTCATACTTCAGCCCTTAATTTAACTTGATGAGTTTCTTGGACAACCCTTGTAAAGAAGGCTACAATCCTAAATAACAATTAAGTGGAAGCAGCAAAATCTACAGAGACGTAACATCACAAAGTCGCCTAGAGACTAAAAGCTACATTATTGTTTTGGTCATTTTATTGAAATTAAATTTTTGTAAAAAGTTTAATTAATAAAATTTGGCTTTCTGAAACGACAAACCGCCCCCCCCCACCTTTGTCATGTGTGATATGAAAAAAAAATAGAATAAAACAAAAAGACAGAATTTTAGATCCCCCCCACCCACTATCACCATTTTTTTTTTTTTTAAAATCAATTCAACTTTATAAAACTTGGTTCGTAAATGCTGTAAACTGTATGAAGGCAGTATTTAAGGGGGATGTATTAAAACATTACCAACTTTAACCCTTGATGCCTGTTGAGGGATGAGTGAGTTAGGAAAGGCAAAAATAGTAGCAAATACAAATGGCAGTTGAAATCTGATTGCTAGAAAAAAATTTCAAGTAGGCTATTCTGTTTTTCTGGAAAATAAGCCCCTCTACAAATGCATTTAACTGAAATCAGCTTTACCTTGACAAGGGCAAGCGAGAGCATTTCAGAATCAAATAGCTCTGATTGCAACAACAGCTTTTTCTGTCGGATATTAAAAACGGTGAGTGTGCCCTCTCCAGAAGTGGCCAGCAAAAGTTTGTGGTTTTTATCAATTGCCATGTCACTGATAAATTCTTCACATTCTTTCAGTTCCATTGTACAAGCCCTCGTTCTTATGTCCCATACCTGAAGAAACACCAGTAGAAACGTTATTATCTACATACACATGATGTATATGAAATGCACATGAAATCTGATTTTTTATATCTAATTCTCTGATGAAGATTTAATCAAAGTGAAACGTTACATGGATAAAGGTTTCCTATTTGCTTTTTATTTTTCATATATATATATATTCAAATGTAAAAAATGAGAAATAACATTGGCATTTTCAAAAAACTAATTTAAAAATAGAGCAATAAATATTTATTATTCAACTTTTACATTAGAACATGTAAGTAACTACTGTAAAATTGTACATTTTGTTTTGACATTGAAAAAACAATGCCTTATCAGGTAGTTAGTAATGATGGTAATAAATGCTTCTATTTAAAAATTTAATTCAGTTTCTGTTTTTGGAAAATTTCCTGTACAAGACAATAGAGTTTAAAAAAAAAAAAAAAAAAATATATATATATATATATATATATATATATATATATTATATATATATATTATTTGGATTAATACATATATAGTTTAATGCATATTAATATAGCTTAATACATATTTTTTGATTCAAAACAAATTTTTAGGTAAATTTGCAAACTAAATTTTTTTTCTGATTAAAAAAAGAAATGAAAAATATCTGACCTTAATCCTTCCATCATCATCTCCTGTTGCAATGAAATTCTCTCCTGTCAACAATAAACTATAAATAGGACACCTAAAGGGAGGAAAAAACAAAAAATAATATTTAATAGTAATCTTCTCAGAACGTTTTCTTAATCCCCAATTCAACAACAAAATATAAACTACATCATCTTTAAATGAATCTTCTACTTTTACTGTATATGGAATCCTCTTAAAACCTAGTGTTCTATATTAGTTCTATATATTTGAAATTGTAGTAAACAAAAAAAAAACAAACAAACAAAAAAAAAAGACTTGATAGCATTTAATGAATTCTTCTTTTATAGGTCGTGTTCCTTCAAGACATAAGCAATTATAGCCCACTACATCTTCCTGTTCTTTGTAGCTCTTAATAAATTTTCTTTTTATTTCTCCCAAACCCTGGTCTACCATCCATTTATTCAAGCTCATCAAGTATATTACCTGCTACTTTCTATCCCTCCTTCTCCTTAATCTGTCCCATGAGTACCGGGTTTTCCAAGCTCGACTCCCTAATTAGGTGCCCTAGAAATTTCAACTGTGTCTTCCTGATGTCAAGTATAAGTTTACTTTTTGCTTCCATTTTCTCCAAAACCTTGTCATTGCTCACATGTTTGATATTCTCAGCATCCTTCTGTAGAACCAAATTTCTATTGCTTTGAGTGTGTTCTTCATCTTTGAGAAAGATTGTCCAGCATGTATCAGTTTGGTACTCTTTTCTTTGTTTTTAATGAAATTTTTCTGTCTGCTAATACTCTGCTTAGCTTTTGGAATGCATCTTTGGCCATTTCAATACGTCTTAGGATCTCAGTGTCTCACTTTCCATCCTCTGTTAGAACTGAGGCTTACAGCCACATCATGTTGTAACACCAGTTCCTGTATAACTACCTAAATTAAGCAATGTCAAGCTTGGTCAGTACCTAGATGGATGACTCCTTGGGAGTTTGTTATATTCACTTACATGCAAATACTCTTGGTATGAATCCACCTCTTCTCTCCCATCTATGGGTTAATTACTAAGATTTGTATCACTAAATCATTACTATCTAAAAAATCTTAGAATCTAAAAATATTTTGTGGAAAGGGTTGACAAGGTATAGAAAATGAATGAATTAATTTCTTGAATCAAAATTTTATTTAAATTCCACATGATTTTCACTTGATATTTCTTGTTCTTTTATTAAGAAACATGTTTTTTTAAAGTGTGGTTTGTTTGGTACAAGGCCTGGAGACCACTCAAGTTACATGAAGAGGCACTTTATACAGATAGGAGGAGATGATAATAGTTAACCGTAGACTGGAACATATTAAGATTACAGTGATTGGGGAAATATCCACTTGGGAGTCGGTTCTAAGGAGCAGTGGTTCACACGAAACTCCTCCAGTGGAACTTAATTCTCACTGGTGGAATGTGGGAGTGAGGTTGGAGGGTGGAAATCAATTTGTCATCCACAAGGACTTAAAAAACACTTTTGAACTCTCTCAAAATTGGAAAGTGAGGACTGGGTAGCTCCTTCACAAATATGACAATGGTACTTCATTCTCAGCCAAATCTGGCTCTTGTAAAGATACTTACTAGAGCAGACAATTTTACCTGTATCTTTAATGATAGATTGAATGTACAAGTTCCATTTGATGTCAAGTGTGAGTTTAAGGCCTAATAGTCTCTCAAGAGATGTGCGATGTGGTGCAGTGGATATCGTCTCAGAAAACAAATCAGGGAGCCGAGTTCGAATTCCAGTTGAATGCCTTGCATTCACTTACGCACAAATACCCTTGGGAAAAGTATTAATTCATTTCTTCCCTCCAGTTATGGGTTAAATAATAGGACAGATTGAATTCTATAGCCTTGGCTGGCAACCAGTCTATCGCAGAAAGCAATGGTAACCTTCTGCCCAGTCAGTCATGTCTCTTTCGAGACACGATCATGCAAAGCGTGTATAACGTATAGCACATAGCTAACTGAATGAAGATGATTGTTGAAAACACAAGTAAAGCTTTTACTGGGCATAACGTGGGGGATCGGTTTTTTATTGTTATGAAGTAATAAACTGATCCCCCACAAATTACTAATTATTAATACAATCCGTCTCTTCTCCCTTCAGCTATACTTTAAATAGGATAGAAAATTTTCTGCTAAGTCAGTTATGTCTCTTTTGAGACACGATTGCCCAAAGCATGTATCACGTATGGCACTTAACTGAGTCTCTCAAGGCACTGAGTCTAGTTGAGAGGCATGTACTGATTTTCAAGATATTTTAAAGGTTGGACGATATATTTAGTTGTCAGGTTAAGTGTATTCTAACAATCATCATTAATCCATGAAAAACTTATTTACCACCCTGCAGACCCAAATGATTCCAGATTAATGAAAATTGACCTGTGAAAGAGAAAAGAGAGACATAGATCTATAAATGTAACAAAAAAAAAAAAAAACATTTCCAGACTAAAAGAGGAAAGCAAATAATTCTTACTCATGTGCTTTCTTTTTACTCCAAGATTCAGTTCCTGTATTCATGTCAATACAGCAGAGAGATTTGTCTTTGGAAGCAGTGAATAGTTGATTCCCATCTTGAGAGAAACAAAGACATCGACAAGATTTCTTGTGATGATCAAGGGTCATCAAATTTTGATTTTCACTTGTTGTTGAATAGGAATGCCTGAAAGTAAAAACAAAAAAAAAAAAAGTTAGGTTGAACCTCGATTAATTTAATGTTTTCCTTCTCCTAGACTAGCTGCCAACAAAGGCAAGAGAACCAAGTCTGCTCTGTTATTTCTTCCAAACCTGAGAGAAAGTGGATTATTTTAAGCAAGAAATAAATATAAAATGGAATACACTTATATTTTCCAAATTTAAGAAGAATTAGTCTAAAAACGTCCTGTTTATGACACCAGAAACAACAGTGTTATCTTTGACACTCAGAGCCAAAAAAGAGAGGAAAAAAGGAAGAATAGTGAGAGTATGAGAGAAAAAAAACGAAGGAAAAGAAAAGTGAGTATAAAAGAGAGAAAAGGAGAAGAAAAAGGAACAGTACGAGAGTATGAGAAAGATAAAAGCAATAGTGAGATAGAAAAAAAAAAAAGAATAGTGAGAGAGTATAAAGGAAAGAAAAAAAGAGAGAAAATGAAGTAAAAGGAATAGTGAGAGAGAAAAAAAGAAAAAGGAATAGTGAGAGAGTATAAGGGGGAAAAAAAGAAGGAAAGGAATAGTGAGAGTAAAAGAGAGATAGAAAATGAAGTAAAAGGAATAGTGAGAGAGAAAAAAGGAAAGAGAATAGTCAGTTAAGTGCCATACGTGATACACGCTTGGGCGATCATGTCTCGAAAGAGACATGACTGACTGGGCAGAAGATTATCCCGCAGTAGGTTGCCATTGCTTTCTGCGGTAGACTGGTTGCCGACCAAGGCTATAGAACCCAGTCTGTCCTGCTATTTAACCCATAACTGGAAGGAAGAGACCGATTAATACCTTTCCCAAGAGTATTTGCGTTCAAGTGAATACAATGGATTCAACTGGAATTCGAACTCGGCTCCCCGGTTTCTCATTCCGAGCCGATATCCACTGTACCACAATGCACAAGAATAGTAAGAGAGTATAAAGAAACAGGAAAATTATAAAAAGATGAAATAACCATGACATTCTACACCTTAAAAGAGATGAAAAAAATCAACCAAACACTAATAAAAAAGTGGATAATTTTTCAATATTAAAATGAGAAAATCAGCAGACAATTTCCGATACTTCCTGACAAGTGGACCAAATGATTGCAAAAAGTTTTGTCTACAAAACACTAGAGTCATGATGTTGAAGATCAATCAGCTTAGGTGACAGTTTATATTTGCATTAATCACACATATATATATGTTGGACTTTTTGGGACATATATACTGTGCTGACACCCATGAGCCAACCCATTTCATAGTTCACCAATAGAAGGCTTAACCAATCAGGAAGCTCAAAATATTCAATGTGACGTATAAATGGCGGCCATATTTTTCTGTGTATTGGAGTTCAAATCCGATTCTGGAGAGTGTCTGATTCGGGCGTGATAATCTTTGATGTTGTTTCATTGAACAATTTATGTGCAGCGAGGATATTCTACATCCATATACTATGACGGACATGGTCAACAGATGCCAAGAGGATACTCTATATCCAGGGACGTTGTCAACATTACCTTCAATCCCTTACTTTGTGTCCATCATGGACTGTTGTTGCTATATAATATACATTTGGGAGATTGATTCTCTGTTATAAACAATACATTTGTGTCCATTATTGGACTGTTGTTGCTATATAATATACATTTGGGAGATTGATTCTCTATTATAAACAATACATAAACTGATCCCTGCACTTTATCCATAAATTATGGCGAATTTTAACAACTAATATATATATATATATATATATATATATATATATATATATATATATTAGGTTGTCCCAAAAGCTCATAAACACTTGCGAAAAATTGAATTTTTATGCAATTTTGCGTTTATGTTATTATAGTGATCTTCATCTTTGTATTCCAGATGGCAATTGATAAAATTGAGCAGCGAGTTTTGATTTGTTACTGCTGAAAGCGAGGTCTTTCAACCAGAAAAGCTGCAGAAGAGATATGTGCTGCGATCTCAAAGTGGTACAAGTGTTTCAATTCTGGTGACATAAGTCTTGAAGATAAGCCTTGTTCGGAACGGCCGTTAAAGTTGGATGATGGAGACTTTCAAACCGGGTTGGACATTGCGCAATGTTTTGTGAAGGCATTATGTGATTGTGATGTCTTCACTCTATGGGACTTTTCTTAGCCAGCTAACATTAACTCTATTACTGCTTTATCTCTATCACTTTATGACAAAAAACCTGCTTGCCAAAAATGCCTTTCTATGAATAAATCACTAAAAAACAGCAATATTGGCACTAAGCACCATCACAACATAACTATATATATATATTTCAATCTTTACTTGCTAAAAATTAATTCGTTCATTTCCATTGTCTTCTGATGACCCAGATTCAATGGACACAACTTATGCCCCAGATCAGATTTCTCAACTGGTAAAGAAAACGTGCTGGTTTAATTTCACTGTTCAATTTACTCCAATTTTAATTTTTAAAAAAATGATATTGTCACGTTTACGGCGTTTTGGTCTTCTTCAGGTGGTCGAAATTTTGAACCCTTTAAACGTGTATGTGTGTGTGTGCGTATGTGTGTTAGACTTCTCTCTCAGAAGAAGAAGATACAGGAAACTGCACAAGGAAAGAAGGAACAAATGCAGACAGGCGAAAAATAAATGAAAAGAGGAATGGCTCAATGACAAATGCACAGAGGTAGAGAGACTGAGCACGACCAATGAAGCAGTCATGAATAAAGAGATAAGAAAACTGACAGGACAAAAATTCTGCTCCTCAACAGGATGTATAAAATCCCTGGCTGGAACGATAATATTAGAGAAAGAGGAAATATCCAGCGATAGGAAGAATATATAAAAGATCTTTTCCACGACAAGAGAGAGCAACTGATAATACACAAAGAAGAGGACGGACTGGAAATATTAAAGTCCGAAGTGGAAGCTGCAATGGCCAAACGGAAAAGAAACAAAGCAGCTGGTCCAGACTGCATTGTAATAGAGCTGCTGATAGCCCTGGAAGAATTCGGCATGGAGAAAATTACAGAAATAGTAAATGAAATTTATAATAGTGGTATAATTCCAGGCGACCTATGCAAGTCAATTTTCATAGCACTGCCTAAGAAGCCAGGTGCAAACGAATGTGAAATACACCGAACTATCAGCTTATTGAGTCATATTACAAAATTGATCGTCCGAATACTGATGAAAAGAGCAAAGAAGCAGAATCAGGCCAGAGATAGGACAAGAACAGTGCGGGTTCGTCAAAGACACTGGGACAAGGAACGCCATATTTATGATAAGGATGCTCTCTGAAAGGGCAATACAAATGAAGGACTTGTACCTGTGCTTTATCGATTTTGCGAAGGCGTTCGACAAAGTACGCCATAAAGAATTGATGGAGATGCTCAGCCTCGACATATTTAGGAAAGACATTAGGGTAATTAAGATTCTCTATTGGCAGCAAACCGCCTGCATACGGACAGGTAACCAATTCAGCAGATATACAAAAATAAAAGGGGGCCTAAGACAAAGACGTGTCTTCTTACCCGATCTATTTAACTTGTACAGCGAGAATATTTTGAGGACCCTAGATGTTATGCCAGGATTTGTCATTAGAGGCCACAATTTGAACAACATAAGGTACGCAGAGGATACAGTGCTGATTGCAGACACGAAAAGGAAACTACAAGACCTCCTACAGAAGGTAGCTGAAGAAAGTGACAAAAAAGGACTACAAATAAACTACAAGAAAACCAAATTCATAGTCATCAGCAAAAAAAGCAACCCAAAATGCCAAATGCGGGTAGGGGGTATTAAAATCAAGCAGGTACACAAATTTAAATATCTGGTAAGTGTTCTAACCGAAGACGGAAAGTGCGACACAGAGATCCAAAGGCAAATTGGCATGGCGAAGGATGCGTTCCAGAACCTGAGTAAAGTATTAAGACACGGGAAACTTTCACTAGAAACAAAGAAGAGAGTACTAGATTGCTATGTGATGTCAGTTCTTCAATATGGCAGTGAATGTTGGACAATATCAACAAAGATGAAGGGAAAATTGAAACAGCTGAAATGTGGTTCTACAGAAGGATGCTGAGGATCTCATGGACCGAGTATGTGAGCAATGACGAGTTGTTGGAAAGAATGGAAACGAAAAGGAAATTAATACTGAGCATCAGGAAGAGACAACTGAAGTTCCTGGGACATGCAATGAGTAAGGAGGGCTTGTAGAACCTGATACGAACAGGCCAGATACAGAGAAAAAGAGACAGAGGAAAGCAGCGGATAACATATTTGAAGGACCTGAGAAGGTGGATGACAGAACGGGGGCTGCGAGATGTTACAGGAGAAAGCGTGGTAAGAGCCACCAGGGATAGGGAGACGTGGATCGCCTACTGTCCTAAAGGACAAGGCACATAGAAGAAGAAGATTTTTAAGGCCCTTCTTTTTTAACGGTTGGACAATATCTAAGAAAATAAATAAACAATGAAAAGTATTTAACAGTCTAGATAGGAAGGATCGTAATCAAATGAAAGAGGAAAACAAAATTCATCATGCGTATCTTTTCACGATTACCGGCTGCAACGAGCAGAAACGACGTGTAAAAAGGTCCCATGCAATGGATCAGTAAAAACATTGGCATTTATGATCTTATTATATTGTTATATGGATAATTGTAGCAAATTATGTCTCGATTCATCATCGTTCACTTCAGTGAATATAGTTGTTAAGCAAGTATATCTGTGAACATTGAAAGAAACCAATATATTTTTTTCGAGACGACCGATCTGAAGCTTGAATTTTCTTCAGTATTTTTTAATACTAAACATTTTGCATTAAGTGCATATATAGCATAACAGTTAACGGTGCTGAATATAGAATGGGTGAATCGAAGTCAAATCTCCGCGGAGTTAGATTACTTTTATGCTAATGTCTTTGCGAAAGTCATTAATCAATTTATTTTTCTCCCAGATATGGGTTAAATAACTAAGAGGAGGTTCAGTCGAAGAAAAGGACTATTTTGAATTAAAAATCGTCAATAGGGCAATGGAAAATTCATTCCCCATCTTCCCCTAAAAGCCTAGAAATTCATAGACGATAAAGATTAGAAAACGTTGTGATGCAATGGATATCGACTCGGAACGAGAAATCGGAGAACCGAGTTCGACTTTCAGTTGAATTCGTTGCATTCACCTACGCGCAAATGTCTTTAGAAAAGGTATTAATCAGTTGCATTTCTCTCCAGTTATGGGTTAAATATCAGGAAAGATTGGATTCTACAGCCTTGGTAGGCAACCAGACTACAGCAGAAAGTAATGGCAACCTACTACGTGAAAATCTTCTGCCTAGTCAGTCATGTCTTTTGCAAGACATGATCGTCCAAGCTTGTATCATGTGGCACTTTAACTGACTGATTGATATCAGAATAATAGTGAGTAATTGAATGACAAAATGGGAAAAAATTCTACCCGACATGCTTCGTCCTTCAAAAGGACTTCAATAATAAGTTAAGCCTTTTTGAAGAGGTAAACACGACGCATAGGATTTTGTCATTCAGTTATTCAATTAAAAATATTGTTAAATTTCTGTAAATGCTTCATTCTGATGTTTTTACTTCGCAGTTCGCATATTGGGTTGTGTCATTTTCTAATGATACAACCAATTACATTTTGTCTTCTTATAAATGATAGTCAAGTCTTTCTTCCCGCTTTCCTATACTAACGTGTTTCGAATTTCCTGACGTTTTCTTCCTATATTTGCCATTAAACCGATACTATCTGCGTATTTCCTACTGTCATACATACACACATGTACATATAACACAAGAACTTTACACTCTCACTTTCGGACGGGTCCACTTAGCACAGATACAAAGTTTTTTTTTTATTTTGTCACACTAAACTTTAAAGATATTGTAAGACATTTTTGTTTCGTTTTCTAAGAACTTTTTAAATATATTTTGAAAAATTGTTTATTAGAAATGATTCTAGTCAAATGGGATGTGCGTTGTGGTCCAGTGGATATCGGCTCGGAACGAGAAATCGGGGAGCCGAGTTCGAATTCCAGTTGAATTCATTGCATTCACTTGCGCGCAAGTGCCCTTGGGAAGGGTATTGATCCGTCTCTTCCTTCCAGTTATGGGTTGAGTGACGGGACGGATTGGGTTCTATATCCTTGGTCGTCAGCCGGTCTACCGCGGAAGGCAATGGCAACCTACTGCGGGGTGGTCTTCTGCCCAGTCGGTCATGTTTCTTTCGAGACGTGGTCGCCCAGGCGTGTTTCACGTATGACACTTAACTGACTGACTAGTCAAATGAATTACCTTCGTTTGTGTGCAAATACACTTGAAAAATATGCGTGACTCAATCTTTTCTCTCTGAAGCTATGGTTTTAATAGTAGGATTTGTATTTAGAAAAAGAAATCATTATTTCCAAAAAGGATTTAATGCAATATTCAATTGCCAAAAAAAAAAAAAAAAAATAGAATTATTCTTACAGTCCAAAATATGTTCCAGCTTCAAATAACGCACAAAGGTTAATAAATTGGAGTAGATAGATCTATCTATCGCCCGGTTCACACTCCACCCACGTCTATTGAACAGGTTAAGAGGCTCATCCCTTGTTCCCTGTTTAGGATGTGGTTTCCGGCTTTCTCTCTCCCAATCTTTTCACTATTACGTAGCCCCCTGCACATCAGTGGCGTTACCGCCTTGCTCGGGGTGATACGATTAAAAAAAAAAAAAAAAAAAAAAATATATATATATATATATATATATATACACACACACACACACACACACACACACACAAAATCAAGGTCCCAAGGAAAACTTAGCTAACACATTTTATTCTCTTAGAGATTTTATCAAGGCAAATGTAGTGATTTTATTTTGCAACAAGCATTTATAAACAAAAGTCAAATATTAGATTTTGAACAATTTTTAATTTAAAAACATTCATAAATATACATCAGATCTATTGAAAGGCAAGATAAATTATAGAAGATGTTAAGTGACATAATTACAAAGTAAGTTATGGTGGATGCCAAGTGACATAATTACGAAGTAAGTGACATAATTTAAGTCTAATGACAACATTTACTCTTGTTTATTAGACATTAAATGGCTACTGAGAATGGATTAGGCCAATAAGATTAAAGGTCTATCTTAGTGAGTAAAGTCTGCTGCTCCCTCTGAGAAAAGAGATCTACCATATGGTGAACTAGGATGATAAAAGACTAATACTATTGTCACTGTTGACAAAGAAGAATCTTCTAAATTCTCATAACACAAATGACTTTTATAAACCTTTAAGAGTTTATTTCAAACTTGCAAATGCTAGTTTTAAAAAAATGAGTATTTGTCAAAAGGATTCCAGGAAAACAGCTTCGCCAAGACACCTCAACCCCTACTTTACTGCTAGGAAGGTCAGGTCACTGTGCCAGGCCAGAAAGTTTTTTTTTTGTCAGAGTCTATTTTGCACATTTATAAATCTACCATGGTAAATTTTTGTTTTGTTCCCCGAAGGCCTTTACCCTGTTAAATATTTCCTAAACTTCCTTAATTATGTGCAAATGTATATGCTGAACTCAAATCGATAATTGTTTATTGAAGAAACCTACCTTTTTTCTTGTTATCGACCAGAAAAAAAATCTAACTATATCTCACCCCTTACCACCATTCTCATATCTGATTCACTGCTGAATGAATTGAGGCGTAAGATACTTATTTCGCCCCGTTTACTTCCTTTGAGCAAATACTTTGCGATTTGTTTGGTTTCAGAACAATTTCCACGTATTAATTGCAAAAAGAAAGTAAATTGGTCGAAAAATCGGCAAACTACACGTGAAGTCATTCTGCAGTGAATAACATTTTTTGAAGCGTGGTTACGGGGTGAGATAAACAGTGACAAGAAGTTCGATATTTTTCTGGTTGTAAACTTGAAAAAAGGTAAGTTTCACCAATAAACAATTATCGATTTGAGTTCAGCATTTATATTTGCACAAAAATAAGGATGTTTTGGAAAGATTTGAAGGGGTAAAGGCCTTCAAAGAACAAAACAAAAATTTACCTCTACCATTTGTCTGTGAATTGAATACTGTTGCTATATTTGGTCAAGTTCACCTGCTATTCATTTTAAGGTTCTTCACAAAATCCAAAGAAAAATCTGCAACATAACTGATCCTGACTTGGCATCTTGACTTCAGTCACTTTCTCACTGACGTGATGTGGCTTCCCTTTGTCTTTTCTATAAATATTTTCATGGCAATTACTCTAACAAACTTTTTATCCAGGTGCCCTATTCATGTGAATTTAAGTATGCTTCTAGATTGACATCTAGGTCCCACCATTTTGCTATTGACTGCCACTTCTTCTTTAACAGTTTCTTTTCTTACACTTCCTGCCTGTGGAATTCTTTTCATTTACTTGGTTCCCCGATAGCTACAATCTCCAAAAGTTTAAATGCAACATCAATTGCCATCTTTTATCTTCTTGAATTCCATCCATCTTTTATTTTATCTTTCATACTCCTGTACCCTGTTGACAGCGACCTCCCATCTCCAATGACAACTGCCTAAGGTAATTCACGACTCACTCCTACCATACAACTGACTTTTATGACTATCTCTTTCCTTCAATGAGAGACATTTACCACTTTTTTTTTTCTTTTAATCATTTCACCCCAAGCAAGGCAGAAATGCCACTGATCAGCAGGGGGGAGGGCTACATAACTGTAAAAAGATTAATTAGAAAAGAGTGAGGAGTACAAACTAGTTAGAAAGGAGCAATAGAAAGCTAAGAATGCAGGTGCGATGACAGATACATAGGTGGAGAGAAAGGGAAGGTTATGCGGGGGTGGGGAGAGAGCTAGAGTCCAGTGGTTAGTAGATGAGTATTGACTTTGCATTTAAATTTCTGGAGGTTGTAGCCGTCAGGAAAGCAAGAATATGGGAGCGAGTTCCACAGGCGGGAAGTGCAAGAGAAGAAGCTGCAAGAGTAGAATTGTCATCTGCATTTGGCTAACTTTACTGTGAATGGGTGGGACCCAGTTGCCAGTCTGGTTGCACGAGTAAACACCTGTTGAGGAGGCACCAGTGACTTAAGTTTGTCCGAGCAGAAGCCATGAAAGTATTTATAGAACAGACAAAGGGAAGCCACATTTCGACAATGGGGAAGCGGCTGCAGTTGAGCCACCAGATCAGTACCTATCACATTACAGACTCTCCTTTGGAGCCTGTTGAGAACACTGAGGAGAACGGCAGGGGCACCTGACCATAAATGGCAGCAGTACTCCATGCACGGACGGATGGTTGACTTGTATATATGCAGGATGGATTCAGGCGGAAAAAAACATCCTGGATCGACATTTGAGGTCTGAGAAGAGGGTAAGGCTTGTCATATTTTTTGTTAATTATTTATTTCCTAAACCTAAACCTCATAAAAAGGAAACTGCAGATGAAATGTAATGACGAGCAACAATTTAATGAGTTCAGTAGCCTAAACAACTTTTGGAATTATAAAATCTGCTGTTAACTGGGGCAAGGAATGGCTAGTTAATTTCAATGTCTCCAAAACAAAACTTTTCTCTTTTGTCTGAGAGACCCTTTTCTGCCTTCCATAAGTATGGCTGGTGATAACCTCCAGGAGAGTGGCTTATTGCATCTTTTCGGGCTATCAGTCATAAAAACATGTGGAATGATTGTTTTGAATCAATTGCTAGGTCTGCTACTAAGAAAGTTTGTTCGCTGTGTCAGTTTTTCTCTCCAGGGTCTATCTTACATATTTATAAGTTAACCATTAATTTTAGCTTTGAATATTGCTGCCACATCTGGTTTGATACTCTTACTATATATTTATAGTTTCTTCATAAAATCAAAAAACAATATGCAATGTTATTGGTCCTGACCTGACATCTCGACTTAAGCCAATTTCCCACTGTTATAATTTAGCTTCCCTGTGCCTTTTCTATAAATACTTTCATGATAATTATTTGGAGGAACTTTCTGCTACACTATGTAGACTTTTAATGCAGTACTAGACTGGATGTGTTGTGATGCAGTGGATATCGGCTCAAAATGAGAAATCGCCATGGGACCCCATCTGTTCTGCTATTTAACCCATAACTGAAGGGAGAAACGACAGATTAATACCTATTTCAAGTGTATTTGTGCATAAGTGAATGCAACAAATTCAACTGAATAAACTGGCAGGAACTGCTGATAAGATTTTTGAAACATAGGCACACAAAACATCAATGCCATCCAGAATCCGATTAGCGTACAAACAGACCAAATCTAGTAACTACAGTTGGCCATGGTTAACCTTAACACATGGAAAATGTCTCAATGAAAGTCAAACATATCCCATGTTATCACAGGCATATAAAAGCCAACACAGTTCAAAAAAAATTTTTTTTTTATGGCAATCGTTTTAATGAGCTTTCAGTCATGTTACTTTGATCGTATGAATTTAAGAGTACTAATAGATTGACAGAAAGTGCAATACAGAGATCTGAAGGTGAATCAGCATGGCGAAAGAAAGATTCCAGAAGCTGAGTAGAGTATTAAGGGACAGGAAAAGGAAGAAAAAAAAATTGCTAGAAACAAAGAAAAGTGTACTGGATTGCTAGGTGATGCCAGTTCTTCAATATGACAATGAATGCTGGACAATCTCAGCAAAGATGAAGAAAAATCTTGAAGCAACTGAAATATGGTTCTAAAGAAGGATGCTGCGGATATCATGGACTGAGCATGTGAGCAATGATGAGGTTTTGGAAAGGATGGAAACAAAAAGGAAATTAATACTGAACATCAGGAAGAGATAACTAAAATTCCTGGAACATGCAATGAGGAAAGAGGGCTTGGAGAACCTGATACTAACAGGCCAGATAGAGGGAAAAAGAGACAGGGGGAAAGCAGCGGATAACATATTTGAAGGCCCTAATTAGGTGGATGATGGAATGAGGGTTGCATGGTTTAACAGAAGAAGGCGTGCTAAGAGCCACCAGGGATAGGGAGACGTGGAAAGCCATGATTGCCTACGTCCTGAAGGGAAAGGGCACATAGAAGATGATGATAATCACAGGTAGCAAGAGATTTGAAAGAAGCGCTTTTCTTCTCAGTGACTTTTTATAATGAAAAGATGTATTCTTTCCACTTCTGCACAATGTGAGTAATCAACTACAGATGCTGAAGGTTGTTTTGAAGTTGCCACATTTCATTTCTCATCTTTTCTTTTGTAAAATACCCTGTCAATATATTTAATATTTCTTTGCCCAAATTCTATGTCTTATTTTGCTTCAGATTTATGCAAGTTCACTAACAATTGTTAGTAGGTCAAATGTGCTTATAAAATTGAATCATGTTTATACTTAACTTTTTTTTTTCTCATTCTTTCACACTCAGTAACCCTATGTGTCTTAGTAGCTTTATTGACTTGCTTGGAGTGAAATGATTGAAAAAAGGCAGAAGATCGTAGAAGGGATTGGCAAAAAAATATTGTGCTAAAAATATAAGTAACAAGATCGATAATTTAAAAACAAAATCGGCAAACCTGAAGGAGACTACCACCACCTTTAAATTTGTTGTTTTTCTTGTTCTTTTTTTCAGTGCAATCTTATTGATTACACCCTAAACTTTCTGACTGACAAAAAAAAATTTGGAAAAATTTCAATATTTCAACAATTTTAAGGAGTTGGGGGGGGGGGGGCTCAGTTTTCCATACAACATTATAGTAAATAGATCCTCCATATTGGAACCACTCACCGGTACAACATTACCATCACCTGTAAATTGGTTGATTATCAGTTTTTTTTTTTTAAAACCCTAAACTTTCCGAATGACAAAAAAAATTTTATAAAAATTTCAACATTTAAACAATTTTAGGGAGGGGGGCTCAGTTTTTCATACAACCTTATAGTAAATCGATCCTGTACAATTAACTTTTTTGTTTGCGCATATTCAACTGCTGAATCCTTTGTGAAATTTTAGAATAAAGCCATTCTTGGAGTTTCTGAGGAACATGTCATCGTAAGAACTAAAGAAAACTTGAAAAAGACAAAAACAAGAGCAACAACTTGTCCCATAAAAAACAAAAAGCGACTCCAACGTGAGTGGTTCCAAAATGGAGGATCGATTTACTATAACATTGTATAAGAAAGTGATACCCCTTAAAATTGTTGCAATATGGAAATTTTTTCAAATTTCTTTTGATAATTGGAAGCTTTATGTAATAAGCGATAAGACTGCATTGAAAAAAGTAAAAACGAATGAAAAACAACAAATTTAAAGGTGGTGGTAGTCTCCTTCAGGTCTGCCACAAAATCAAACAATGTAAGGGTTTATTAGGCTTTGTTCAAGATACAACTCGTTTCAATCTAGGAATTATAAACTGTCACTTACACATTGACTTCTCCATCGATATGAGCAGAAGCGATGACATCTTTGGATGGATGAAATGCAACATCAATAACAATATCGTCAAACAAAATGTCTTTTGGCTTCTTTCTTTCCTGGAGAAGAAAATAAAAAGAAAACAATCAGAATCCAGTTCATTTTTGTCTTCGTATCAAAACAGACATGATTTCAATTGTATATTTGGTAAATTTTTGTTTTGTTCCCCCGAAGGCCCTTACCCTTTCAAATATTTTCAAAACATCCTTAATTCCGTGCAAATGTATATGCTGAACTCAAATCGGTTATTGTTTATTGAAGAAACCTACCTTTTTTTCATGATATCGGCCAGAAATTTATCAGACTATATCTCACAACCTTACCACTGTTCTCATATCTGATTAACCGCTGAATGACATGATGCATAGGATATTTATTTTGGCCGATTTACTCCCATTGAACAATTACTCCATGATTTGTTCGGTTTCGGAACTCATTTTACGCATACTAATTGGAAAAATGAAGAAAAAAGACCAACAAATCGTAAACCTATGCGTGATTTCAGTCTGCAGTGAATAACATTTTTGAACTGTGGTTACAGGGTGAGATAAACAGCCACAAGAAGTTCCATAATTTTCTGCTCAATAAGATGAAAAAAAGGTAGATTTCTTAAATAAACAATTACAGATTTGAGTTCAGCATATACATTTGCACAGAAATAGATTTGAAGGGGTAAAGGCCTTCGGGAAACAAAACAAAAATTTACCGTATATTTACTCGCACAAAAAAAAAAAAAAAAAAAAATTATATAATTTTTTTTTCAATTATATAAAAATAAATATCCCAAATATTTCTAAATTTTCTTTCTGATGTTCATTATGACAATAACATTGAATTTAATAATTTATTTGTTTTTTTAAATATAATATTGGTATAAAAATTGTATTTGTCTTTTTAGTCAGTCAAAAAATGCTATATGTCAATGTGATACAGGTCTTGACATGACTGACTGGGCTGAAGATTTTCCTGCAGTAGGTTGCCATTACTTTTTGTGGTAGACTGGTTGCCAACCAAGGCTACAGAACCCAATCTATCCTGTTATTTGACTCATAACTGGAGGGAAGAGACAAATTAGTACCTTTCCTGGCGGTCCTGAAGGAGACTACCACCACAAACTTTAAATTTGTTGCTTTTCAGTTTTCTTTGCAATCTTATCGATTACACCTAAACTTTCTGATTGCCAAAGAAAATAAACAATTTTAGAGGGGGCTCAGTTTTTCATACAATTTACAATGTTATATAAATCGATCCTTCATTTTGGAACCACTTTTCCAATCTTGTCACTCCTCTTTTTTTTTCAATTGGAGTAGATAGACTAAACTATCGCCCGGTTCACACTCCACCCACGTCTATTGAACAGGTGAAAAGGCTCATCCCTTGTTCTCTGTTTAGGATGTGGTTTCCGGTTTTCTCTTTTCCAATCTTTTACGTAGCCCCCTGTACATCAGTGGCGTTACCGCCTTGCTCGGGGTGACATGATTAAAAAAAAAAAAACTCGCCAGTACGACATTACTACCACCTTAAATTTGTTGATAATCAAATTTTGTGACTTTTTTCTGTGGAGTGTGGACTCTTATGGATTAAAACCTAAACTTTCCGATTGACAAAAAAAAAAAATTGTACAAATCTCAACATTTTAACAATTTTAGAGGAGTCAGTTTTACATACAACCTTATAAATTGATCCTGTGCAATTAACTTTTTTGCTTGCGCATATCCAACAATCAACAACTGAATCTTTTGCGAAATCTTTGGATAAAAGCCATTCTTAGTGTTTCCGAGGGAGATGCCATCGTAAGAACTGAAGACAACTTGAAAAAAACAAAAACAAGAGCAACAATTCGTCCCAAAAAAACAAAACAAAGCGACTCCGACTCGAGTGGTTCCAAAATGGAGGATCGATTTACTATAACGTTGTATGAGAAACTGAGCACCCCACCCTAAAATTGTTTAAATATTGAAATTCTTTAAATTTTCTTTTGATAATCGGAAACTTTATATATAATAATCGATAAGACTGCGCTGAAAAAAGTAACGAAAAAAAAAAAAATGAAAAAAAAAATGAAAAAAAAAACAAAACAATTGTAAAGGTTGTGGTAATCTCCTTCAAGTCCGCCCCTTTCCCCATGCGTTGCGTAAAGGGAATGCAACTAGAATTCAAAATCGGTTCGACGATTTCTCGCACTGCACATCAGTATTCGTCTGAGTTCAAATTTAGACTACATTAAAATTTAATCTTGAATTTTCCTGTTTAGCTAATCAGGCGATACACAAAATTGCATCTTTAAAAACAATTTTTTTTTTAAATAAACGAATAAAATGGTTTTTAAAAGTAAACGAACACTTTTTTGTTTTTCATAAACAAAGTTTTTAAAAAAGTTCAATTCAAAATCTAAAACAGTAAACATAAATTTCTGACTTAAATGCTGACTAGCACACATATGAAAAACATATTTTATGTTGACCAAGATAAAAATAATAAATAAAATTAATTTTTCATTTACTTTTTTAGTTTTTATAAGAAAAGGAAAAAACACGTGGATAATAAAAAAGTTGAAAACGTGGAAATAACTTGAAAAAAAAATTGTTTTTTCTTAATTGATACAAACAAATAAATCAATAATCATTCATTTTCCTTAACACCGGGAATTAATTACTAAGAGTGCACAAAATAAAAGCATTTTTTTTTGTATGATAAAATTACTCACATGCGACGATGATGCCTCCTCGGCCATGTCTGTTTATAAAATGAATATTTCTCGCACCGATTATCGTTCTTATATGGTTAGCGTAAAAAATGAGATTGGCATTTAAAACGAAACGAAACTCACACGGCTTGTTTCTTTTTGTGAATAATATTATATATATAGATATATATTTTTTGTCTTCATTGGTGATTTTCTAAGTTATGGCACAAGACCAAAAGTATGGGGTAACCAGTAAGGATTGAACTCACTATTCAGCTGTAATAATAATAGATTCTAGCTTGCTAACTATACAACACGTCGAGGTCATATGGATCTGGAACAATTTGGGGGGGCTGAATTGAGTTCAACTTCATCGCCGTGATTTTTTAAATGGTTAAAGAGCTAGTTCACACAATTGTACTGAGTTCCTGTTTCATTAAGTACTTTACACTACTTGTAGTATTGTGCCAGATATTCCTTTTGCCTTGCACCTTCAAGATGAGGAGTATAGCTCTCCGCAGCATCCTTTGGTAGCTTTAAGCAACTTCTGTTCCCTTATCACTCGCAGTCACTTGCAGTGAACAAAACAAGTTCTAGATTTTGAAATTCAAATGCTAAGCACTGACTCATTGATTTTGTTAGAAATAAACGAATTTTCTCGAACTTACAAACTTTGCTTAACACATACAAAACTCGCGAAATTTCATACCTCGATGCGAAATGTTCTTCGGTCAATAGAAAACTAAGAAACATCTACAAACAAAATAGAAAGGCCAGAATCACAGCCGGGAGTGAATTTCCAAACGAAATAAAAACGAGACAAGTTTGAACGACGCCAGAGAAAAATGAGACGAGCGTAATAAACACGTCCCTTGACAAGCCCGGTTCACACTCCACCCACGTCTATTGAACAGGTGAAGAGGCTCATCCCTTGTTCTTTGTTTAGGATGTGGTTTGCGGTTTTCTCTTTTCAAATCTTTTCACTCTTTTCTTTTTTTTTTTTCAATTGGAGTAGATAGACTAAACTATCGCCTGGTTCCCACTCCACCCACGTCTATTGAACAAGTGAAGAGGCTCATCCCTTGTTCCTTGTTTAGGATGTGGTTTCCGGCTTTTTCTTTTCAAATCTTTTCACTCTTTTCTTTTTTTTTTTTTTTTTTCAATTGGAGTAGATAGACTAAACTATCGCCTGGTTCCCACTCCACCCACGTCTATTGAACAAGTGAAGAGGCTCATCCCTTGTTCCTTTTTTAGGATGTGGTTTCCGGCTTTTTCTTTTCAAATCTTTTCACTCTTTTCTTTTTTTTTTTTCAATTGGAGTAGATAGACTAAACTATCGCCTGGTTCCCACTCCACCCACGTCTATTGAACAGGTGAAGAGGCTCATCCCTTGTTCCTTGTTCCTTGTTTAGGATGTGGTTTCCGGCTTTTTCTTTTCAAATCTTTTCACTCTTTTCTTATTTTTTTTTTCAATCCCGGTTCACACTCCACCCACGTCTATTGAACAGGTGAAGAGGCTCATCCCTTGTTCCTTGTTTAGGATGTGGTTTCCGGTTTTCTCTTTTCAAATCTTTTCACTCTTTTCTTCTTTTTTTTTTCAATTGGAGTAGATAGACTGAACTATCGCCTGGTTCCCACTCCACCCACGTCTATTGAACAGGTGAAGAGGCTCATCCCTTGTTCCTTGTTTAGGATGTGGTTTCCGGCTTTTTCTTTTCAAATCTTTTCACTCTTTTCTTTTTTTTTTTTTTCAATTGGAGTAGATAGACTAAACTATCGCCTGGTTCCCACTCCACCCACGTCTATTGAACAGGTGAAGAGGCTCATCCCTTGTTCCTTGTTTAGGATGTGGTTTCCGGCTTTTTCTTTTCAAATCTTTTCACTCTTTTCTTTTTTTTTTTCAATTGGAGTAGATAGACTAAACTATCGCCTGGTTCCCACTCCACCCACGTCTATTGAACACGTGAAGAGGCTCATCCCTTGTTCCTTGTTTAGGATGTGGTTTCCGGCTTTCTCTTTTCCAATCTTTTCACTCTTTTCTTATTTTTTTTTCAATCCCGGTTCACACTCCACCCACGTCTATTGAACAGGTGAAGAGGCTCATCCCTTGTTCCTTTTTTAGGATGTGGTTTCCGGCTTTTTCTTTTCCAATCTTTTCACTCTTTTCTTCTTTTTTTTTCAATTGGAGTAGATAGACTAAACTATCGCCCGGTTCCCACTCCACCCACGTCTATTGAACAGGTGAAGAGGCTCATCCCTTGTTCTTTGTTTAGGATGTGGTTTCCGGTTTTCTCTTTTCAAATCTTTTCACTCTTTTCTTTTTTTTTTTTTTCAATTGGAGTAGATAGACTAAACTATCGCCTGGTTCCCACTCCACCCACGTCTATTGAACAAGTGAAGAGGCTCATCCCTTGTTCCTTGTTTAGGATGTGGTTTCCGGCTTTTTCTTTTCAAATCTTTTCACTCTTTTCTCTTTTTTTTTTTTTTTCAATTGGAGTAGATAGACTAAACTATCGCCCGGTTCCCACTCCACCCACGTCTATTGAACAGGTGAAGAGGCTCATCCCTTGTTCTTTGTTTAGGATGTGGTTTCCGGTTTTCTCTTTTCAAATCTTTTCACTCTTTTCTTTTTTTTTTTTTTCAATTGGAGTAGATAGACTAAACTATCGCCTGGTTCCCACTCCACCCACGTCTATTGAACACGTGAAGAGGCTCATCCCTTGTTCTTTGTTTAGGATGTGGTTTCCGGCTTTCTCTTTTCCAATCTTTTCACTCTTTTCTTATTTTTTTTTCAATCCCGGTTCACACTCCACCCACGTCTATTGAACAGGTGAAGAGGCTCATCCCTTGTTCCTTTTTTAGGATGTGGTTTCTGCTTTTTCTTTTCAAATCTTTTCACTCTTTTCTTCTTTTTTTTTCAATTGGAGTAGATAGACTAAACTATCGCCCGGTTCCCCTCCACCACGTCTATTGAACAGGTGAAGAGGCTCATCCCTTGTTCTTTGTTTAGGATGTGGTTTCCAGCTTTTCTTTTCAAATCTTTTCTCTTTCCTTTTTTTTTTTTTCAGTGGTGAATGAATAAACTGCTAGCCTGGTTCCTCCACCCACGTCTATTGAACAGTGAGAAGAACATCCTTGTTCCTTGTTTGGATGTGGTTTTCAGCTTTTCTTTTCTAAAATCTTTTCACTCTTTTTTTTTTTTTTTTAAATTTGAGTAAGATAAGATAAACTGCTAGTTCCACTCTTTAAAATGTTGAACTGGTGAAGAATGTGTATGTTCACTTGTTCCTTGTTTGGATGTGGTTTTTCAACTTTTTCTTTAAATCTTTCTCTTTTCCTTTTTTTTTTCAATTGGTGAATGAATAAACTAACTGGTTCCCCATCACATCCATTCATTTATCGAAAATATCCCTTGTTCTTGTTTAGGATGTGGTTTTCAGCTGCCTTTCCAATCTTTTCATCACTTCTTAATTTTTTTTTTCCTCCAGTTCTGCCTCACCGTCTATGAACAGTGAAGGGCTCATCTATGTTCACTTATTTGGATGTGAGGTTTCCAGTTTTCTCTTTTCCAATCACTACTCTTTTCTTTTTTTTTTTTTTTTTTTCAGTTTGAGTAGATAGACTAAACTATCACCCGGATCACACTCCACCCTCGTCTATTGAACAGGTGAAGAGGCTCATCTCTTGTTCCCAGTTTAGGATGTGGTTCCCGGCTATCTCTTTTCCAATCTTTTCAATCTTTTCTTTTTTTATTTTTTCAATTGGAGTAGATAGACTAAACTATCGCCTGGTTCCCACTCCACCCACGTCTATTGAACAGGTGAAGAGGCTCATCCCTTGTTCCTTGTTTAGGATGTGGTTTCCGGCTTTTTCTTTTCAAATCTTTTCACTCTTTTCTTATTTTTTTTTTCAATTGGAATAGATAGACTAAACTATCGCCTGGTTCCCACTCCACCCACGTCTATTGAACAGGTGAAGAGGCTCATCCCTTGTTCCTTGTTTAGGATGTGGTTTCCGGCTTTTTCTTTTCAAATCTTTTCACTCTTTTCTTTTTTTTTTTTTCAATTGGAGTAGATAGACTAAACTATCGCCTGGTTCCCACTCCACCCACGTCTATTGAACAGGTGAAGAGGCTCATCCCTTGTTCCTTGCTTAGGATGTGGTTTCCGGCTTTTTCTTTTCAAATCTTTTCACTCTTTTCTTTTTTTTTTTCAATTGGAGTAGATAGACTAAACTATCGCCTGGTTCCCACTCCACCCACGTCTATTGAACACGTGAAGAGGCTCATCCCTTGTTCCTTGTTTAGGATGTGGTTTCCGGCTTTCTCTTTTCCAATCTTTTCACTCTTTTCTTATTTTTTTTTCAATCCCGGTTCACACTCCACCCACGTCTATTGAACAGGTGAAGAGGCTCATCCCTTGTTCCTTTTTTAGGATGTGGTTTCCGGCTTTTTCTTTTCCAATCTTTTCACTCTTTTCTTCTTTTTTTTTCAATTGGAGTAGATAGACTAAACTATCGCCCGGTTCCCACTCCACCCACGTCTATTGAACAGGTGAAGAGGCTCATCCCTTGTTCTTTGTTTAGGATGTGGTTTCCGGTTTTCTCTTTTCAAATCTTTTCACTCTTTTCTTTTTTTTTTTTTTCAATTGGAGTAGATAGACTAAACTATCGCCTGGTTCCCACTCCACCCACGTCTATTGAACAAGTGAAGAGGCTCATCCCTTGTTCCTTGTTTAGGATGTGGTTTCCGGCTTTTTCTTTTCAAATCTTTTCACTCTTTTCTCTTTTTTTTTTTTTTTTCAATTGGAGTAGATAGACTAAACTATCGCCTGGTTCCCACTCCACCCACGTCTATTGAACAAGTGAAGAGGCTCATCCCTTGTTCCTTGTTTAGGATGTGGTTTCCGGCTTTTTCTTTTCAAATCTTTTCACTCTTTTCTTTTTTTTTTTTTTTCAATTGGAGTAGATAGACTAAACTATCGCCTGGTTCCCACTCCACCCACGTCTATTGAACAGGTGAAGAGGCTCATCCCTTGTTCCTTGTTCCTTGTTTAGGATGTGGTTTCCGGCTTTTTCTTTTCAAATCTTTTCACTCTTTTCTTTTTTTTTTTTCAATTGGAGTAGATAGACTAAACTATCGCCTGGTTCCCACTCCACCCACGTCTATTGAACACGTGAAGAGGCTCATCCCTTGTTCCTTGTTTAGGATGTGGTTTCCGGCTTTCTCTTTTCCAATCTTTTCACTCTTTTCTTATTTTTTTTTCAATCCCGGTTCACACTCCACCCACGTCTATTGAACAGGTGAAGAGGCTCATCCCTTGTTCCTTTTTTAGGATGTGGTTTCCGACTTTTTCTTTTCCAATCTTTTCACTCTTTTCTTCTTTTTTTTTCAATTGGAGTAGATAGACTAAACTATCGCCCGGTTCCCACTCCACCCACGTCTATTGAACAGGTGAAGAGGCTCATCCCTTGTTCTTTGTTTAGGATGTGGTTTCCGGTTTTCTCTTTTCAAATCTTTTCACTCTTTTCTTTTTTTTTTTTTTTCAATTGGAGTAGATAGACTAAACTATCGCCTGGTTCCCACTCCACCCACGTCTATTGAACAAGTGAAGAGGCTCATCCCTTGTTCCTTGTTTAGGATGTGGTTTCCGGCTTTTTCTTTTCAAATCTTTTCACTCTTTTCTCTTTTTTTTTTTTTTCAATTGGAGTAGATAGACTAAACTATCGCCTGGTTCCCACTCCACCCACGTCTATTGAACAAGTGAAGAGGCTCATCCCTTGTTCCTTGTTTAGGATGTGGTTTCCGGCTTTTTCTTTTCAAATCTTTTCACTCTTTTCTTTTTTTTTTTTTTTCAATTGGAGTAGATAGACTAAACTATCGCCTGGTTCCCACTCCACCCACGTCTATTGAACAGGTGAAGAGGCTCATCCCTTGTTCCTTGTTCCTTGTTTAGGATGTGGTTTCCGGCTTTTTCTTTTCAAATCTTTTCACTCTTTTCTTTTTTTTTTTTCAATTGGAGTAGATAGACTAAACTATCGCCTGGTTCCCACTCCACCCACGTCTATTGAACACGTGAAGAGGCTCATCCCTTGTTCCTTGTTTAGGATGTGGTTTCCGGCTTTCTCTTTTCCAATCTTTTCACTCTTTTCTTATTTTTTTTCACTCCCGGTTCACACTCCACCCACGTCTATTGAACAGTTGAAGAGGCTCATCCCTTGTTCCTTGTTTAGGATGTGGTTTCCGGTTTTCTCTTTTCCAATCTTTTCACTCTTTTCTTTTTTTTTTTTTTTCAGTTGGAGTAGATAGACTAAACTATCACCCGGATCACACTCCACCCTCGTCTATTGAACAGGTGAAGAGGCTCATCTCTTGTTCCCAGTTTAGGATGTGGTTCCCGGCTTTCTCTTTTCCAATCTTTTCACTCCTACGTAGGCCCCTGCGCTTCAGTGGCGTTACCGCCTTGCTCGCGGTGATATGATTAAAAAAAAAAAAGCGTCAATCGATCGCTATTATTGTCTCTTTCTCTCTCACCTCTCACCTCCTTCCTTTTCATCATTCATCCTGAGCGATAACTTCAAGGACAATCCTATCCAACAATAAACACTCATACATACATACATACATACATACATACATACATACATATGTTCCTGCTTACGTACACATAAAGTCACACTACTACGAACATTTCAACGAACATTTGGTACTCTTAACTTCTTACTAGTCTTTCTCAATGAACATTAACTTCTACCAAATCATGTTATTATTTTCCATGAATAAATTCCTATTTAAACATACAAACGTATTGTCGCGGTATGCCCGATCACCACTCCCACTTTCCGTAAACGATCCCGGATACGCCTGTCGGCGGAAGGCGATAACGATCCATGTGTGCTAAAAGTAGCAACGACTTCTTTTCAAACTAACAAAAAAACACAAAATCTTCATTTTCGCCACGAAACAAAAACAAAAGACATTTAATTTCAAACCGCAGTTAATCTAAGTACAGTCACCAAACACCGAATACACTTTTGACTGTCATTAATACGGCCTGAAATTAATTATAGTTATTTATTTGTTTAGCAAGCTTGGTGCTGTTGTACGAATGCATTTATATGAATGTCAGCGATTTCACAGAAAGGAACCTCCGGGCACCGGCCTTCCGGCTGGGGTCCGAAATGACCAATTAAGACCAGTTATGACTAGTTTAGACCGGTTCTGAACCTATCCACCGCGATGGATAGGTAATGTTTTGACCAGTACCTGGGCGTACTCGCCCAGATTCTCCACGTTAAAAAAGACATTGTGTCACATCTCTTTCAAGTGGGGGAAAAGAGTAAATATACCCGGCCCGTAAGGCTTCGGCCTTCCAGGTCCGAAATGACCAATTAAGACCAGTTTAGACCGGGTTTGAACCAGTATCTGGTTTTGAACCTATCCACCGTGGTGGATTGCTAATTCTTTGACCAGTACCTGGATGTACGCGCTCAGGTTCCCCACGTTAAAGAAGACATTGTGTCACATCTCTTTCAAGTGGGGAAGAAAAGTAAATATCCCCGGCCCGTAAGGCTTCGGCCTTCCAGGTCCGAAATGACCAATTAAGACCAGTTTAGACCGGGTTTGAACCAGTATCTGGTTTTGAACCTATCCACCGTGGTGGATTGCTAATTCTTTGACCAGTACCTGGATGTACGCGCTCAGGTTCCCCACGTTAAAAAAGACATTGTGTCACATCTCTTTCAAGTGGGGAAGAAAAGTAAATATCCCCGGCCCGTAAGGCTTCGGCCTTCCAGGTCCGAAATGACCAATTAAGACCAGTTTAGACCGGGTTTGAACCAGTATCTGGTTTTGAACCTATCCACCGTGGTGGATTGCTAATTCTTTGACCAGTACCTGGATGTACGCGCTCAGGTTCCCCACGTTAAAAAAGACATTGTGTCACATCTCTTTCAAGTGGGGAAGAAAAGTAAATATCCCCGGCCCGTAAGGCTTCGGCCTTCCAGGTCCGAAATGACCAATTAAGACCAGTTTAGACCGGGTTTGAACCAGTATCTGGTTTTGAACCTATCCACCGTGGTGGATTGCTAATTCTTTGACCAGTACCTGGATGTATGCGCTCAGGTTCCCCACGTTAAAAAAGACATTGTGTCACATCTCTTTCAAGTGGGGAAGAAAAGTAAATATCCCCGGCCCGTAAGGCTTCGGCCTTCCAGGTCCGAAATGACCAATTAAGACCAGTTTAGACCGGGTTTGAACCAGTATCTGGTTTTGAACCTATCCACCGTGGTGGATTGCTAATTCTTTGACCAGTACCGGGATGTACGCGCTCAGGTTCCCCACGTTAAAAAAGACATTGTGTCACATCTCTTTCAAGTGGGGAAGAAAAGTAAATATCCCCGGCCCGTAAGGCTTCGGCCTTCCAGGTCCGAAATGACCAATTAAGACCAGTTTAGACCGGGTTTGAACCAGTATCTGGTTTTGAACCTATCCACCGTGGTGGATTGCTAATTCTTTGACCAGTACCGGGATGTACGCGCTCAGGTTCCCCACGTTAAAAAAGACATTGTGTCACATCTCTTTCAAGTGGGGAAGAAAAGTAAATATCCCCGGCCCGTAAGGCTTCGGCCTTCCAGGTCCGAAATGACCAATTAAGACCAGTTTAGACCGGGTTTGAACCAGTATCTGGTTTTGAACCTATCCACCGTGGTGGATTGCTAATTCTTTGACCAGTACCTGGATGTACGCGCTCAGGTTCCCCACGTTAAAGAAGACATTCTTGTCATCTTTCAAGTGGGGAAGAAAAGTAAATATCCCCGGCCCGTAAGGCTTCGGCCTTCCAGGTCCAAGAAATGACCAATTAAGACCAGTTTAGACAGGTTTGAACCGGTATCTGGTTTTGAACCTATCCACCGTGGTGGATTGCTAATTCTTTGACCAGTACCTGGATGTACGCGCTCAGGTTCCCCACGTTAAAAGACATTGTGTCACATCTCTTTCAAGTGGGAAAGAAAAGTAAATATCCCCGGCCCGTAAGGCTTCGGCCTTCCAAATTAGAAATGACTGATAAGACCAGTTTAGACCGGGTTTGAACCAGTATCTGGTTTTGAACCCTATCCACCGTGGTGGATTGCTAATTCTTTTGACAGTACCTGGATGTACGCCGCTCCAGTTCCCGATTAAAGAACATTGTGTCACATCTTTCCAGTGGGGAGAAAAGTAATATCCCCGGCCCGTAAGGGCTTACAAACTGAATTCAAAATGACGATGAGATAAGTTTAGACCGGGTTTGAACCAGTATCTGGTTTTGAACCTATCCACCGTGGTGGATTGCTGGTCTTTGACCAGTACCGGTGTGTACGCTCAGATTCCAAAAGACATTGTCCGCATCTCTTTCCAAGTGGGAAGAAAACCAAATATCCCCGGCCCGTAAAGAATGAGCCTTCCAGGTCCGAAGCGGTAATTAAGACCAGTTTAGACCGGGTTTGAACCAGTATCTGGTTTTGAACCTATCCACCGTGGTGGATTGCTAATTCTTTGACCAGTACCTGGATGTACTTTGCTCAAGGTTCCCATTCAAAAAAGACGTTACATACACACATCTCTTTCAAGTGGGAAGAAAAAGTAAATATCCCGGCCCGTAGGAAGCTAGCGCTTCCAGGTCAGAAATGACCAATTAAGACCAGTTTAGACCGGGTTTGAACCAGTATCTGGTTTTGAACCTATCCACCGTGGTGGATTGCTAATTCTTTGACCAGTACCTGGATGTACGCGCTCAGGTTCCCCACGTTAAAGAAGACATTGTGTCATCTCTTTCAAGTGGGAAGAAAAGTAAATATCCCCGGCCCACATAGAGCTTCGGCCTTCCAGGTCGAAATGACCAATTAATTCCAGTTTAGACCGGGTTTGAACCAGTATCTGGTTTTGAACCTATCCACCGTGGTGGATTGCTAATTCTTTGACCAGTACCTGGATGTACGCGCTCAGGTTCCCCACGTTAAAAAAGACATTGTGTCACATCTCTTTCAAGTGGGAAGAAAGTACAAATATCCCCGGCCCGTAAGGCTTCAGCCTTCCAGGTCGAAAATGACCAATTAAGACCAGTTTAGACCGGGTTTGAACCGGTATCTAGTTTTGAACCTATCCACCGTGGTGGATTGCTGAATTCTTGACCAGTACCTGGATGTACGCGCCAGGTTCCCCACGTTAAAAAAGACATTGTGTCACATCTCTTTCAAGTGGGGAAGAAAAGTAAATATCCCCGGCCCGTAAGGCTTCGGCCTTCCAGGTCCGAAATGACCAATTAAGACCGGTTTAGACCGGGTTTGAACCAGTATCTGGTTTTGAACCTATCCACCGTGGTGGATTGCTAATTCTTGACCAGTACCTGGATGTACGCGCTCAGGTTCCCCACGTTAAAAAAGACATTGTGTCACATCTCTTTCAAGTGGGGAAGAAAAGTATCCCCGGCCCGTAAGGCTTCGGCGCTTCCAGGTCCGAAATGACCAGTAAGACCAGTTTAGACCGGGTTTGAACCAGTATCTGGTTTTGAACCTATCACCGTGGTGGATTGCTAATTCTTTGACCAGTACCTGGATGTACGCGCTCAGGTTCCCCACGTTAAAAGACATTGTGTCACATCTCTTTCAAGTGGGGAAGAAAAGTAAATATCCCCGGCCCGTAAGGCTTCGGCCTTCAGGTCCGAAATGACCAATTAAGACCAGTTTAGACCGGGTTTGAACCGTGCTCTGGTTTGAACCTACTCCACCGTGGTGGATTGCTAATTCTTTGACCAGTACCTGGATGTACGCGCTCAGGTTCCCCACGTTAAAAGACATTGTGTCACATCTCTTTCAAAGTGGGGAAGAAAAGTAAATATCCCGGCCCGTAAGGCTTCGGCCTTCCAGGTCCGAAATGACCAATTAAGACCAGTTTGAACCCGGGTTTGAACCGGTATCTGGTTTTGAACCTATCCACCGTGGTGGATTGCTAATTCTTTGACCAGTACCTGGATGTACGCGCTCAGGTTCCCCACGTTAAAGAACATTGTAATACACATCTCTTTCAAGTGGGAAGGAAAATAAATTCCCCGGCCCGTAAGGCTTCGGCCTTCCAGGTCCGGAAATGACCAATTAAGACCAGTTTAGACCGGGTTTGAACCAGTATCTGGTTTTTGAACCTATCCACCGTGGTGGATTGCTAATTCTTTGACCAGTACCAGGATGTACGCGCTCAGGTTCCCCACGTTAAAAAAGACATTGTGTCACATCTCTTTCAAGTGGGGAAGAAAGTAAATATCCCCGGCCCGTAAGGCTTCGGCCTTCCAGGTCCAGAAATGACCAATTAAGACCAGTTTAGACCGGGTTTGAACCAGTATCTGGTTTTTGAACCTATCCACCGTGGTGGATTGCTAATTCTTTGACAAGTACCCTGGATGTACGCGCTCAGGTTCCCCACGTTAAAAGACATTGTGTCACATCTCTTTCAGAGTGGGGAAGAAGAAATAAAATATCGGCGTAAGGCTTCGGCCTTCCAGGTCCCGTATTAATTAAGACAGTTTGAACCGGGTTTGAACCAGTATCTGGTTTTGAACCTATCCACCGTGGTGGATTGCCCCAATTCTTTGACCAGTACCTGGATGCTTTGCGCTCAGGTTCCCCATGTTAAAAAAGACATTGTGTCACATCTCTTTCAAGTGGGGAAGAAAAGTAAATATCCCCGGCCCGTAAGGCTTCGGCCTTCCAGGTCCGAAATGACCAATTAAGACCAGTTTAGACCGGGTTTGAACCAGTATCTGGTTTTGAACCTATCCACCGTGGTGGATTGCTAATTCTTTGACCAGTACCTGGATGTACGCGCTCAGGTTCCCCACGTTAAAAAAGACATTGTGTCACATCTCTTTCAAGTGGGGAAGAAAAGTAAATATCCCCGGCCCGTAAGGCTTCGGCCTTCCAGGTCCGAAATGACCAATTAAGACCAGTTTAGACCGGGTTTGAACCAGTATCTGGTTTTGAACCTATCCACCGTGGTGGATTGCTAATTCTTTGACCAGTACCTGGATGTACGCGCTCAGGTTCCCTACGTTAAAAAAGACATTGTGTCACATCTCTTTCAAGTGGGGGAAAAGAGTAAATATACCCGGCCCGTAAGGCTTCGGCCTTCCAGGTCCGAAATGACCAATTAAGACCAGTTTAGACCGGGTTTGAACCAGTATCTGGTTTTGAACCTATCCACCGTGGTGGATTGCTAATTCTTTGACCAGTACCTGGATGTACGCGCTCAGGTTCCCCACGTTAAAGAAGACATTGTGTCACATCTCTTTCAAGTGGGGAAGAAAAGTAAATATCCCCGGCCCGTAAGGCTTCGGCCTTCCAGGTCCGAAATGACCAATTAAGACCAGTTTAGACCGGGTTTGAACCAGTATCTGGTTTTGAACCTATCCACCGTGGTGGATTGCTAATTCTTTGACCAGTACCTGGATGTACGCGCTCAGGTTCCCCACGTTAAAAAAGACATTGTGTCACATCTCTTTCAAGTTGGGGAGAAGAGTAAATATCTCTCCGCCCGCAAGGCTTCGGTCTACCAGCTCACTCCTGCGGTCTCCAGCGTCATCCAGCACACTCCTGCATTTTCCAGCGGCTTTTAGGTCATTTCTACAGTTTCCGGCGGCATCCAGCTCACTCCTGCAGTTTCCAGGGGCTTCCAGCTCACTCCCGCACACCCCAGCGGCTTCCAGCTCACTCCCGCACACCCCAGCGGCTTCCAGCTCACTCCCGCAGTCCCCAGCTAACTCCTGCGGCTTCCAGCGACACCGGCAACCACCAGCTACCTACTGCAGCATACCACTGACGTCCAGCGACCGGTTCCAGCGCCCGCCGATGTCCAGATACCGCTCCCGATACAGGACCTCCATCGCCATACCATTCACCGATTAAGAAAAAAAAAAAATAAAGACACGATTTTTATCGTCTCCAACTGACCATCTGCGTTTGTCATCCTTCTTTGCTATTGCCGTCTCCTTTCCTTGCCTTGGTGTCCACTTTCTTACTTGCACGGTCGATTGGCACTCACGCCTCTCGTCTCCCTCTCCCCGGCAGCAGTATACTTTCATTCTTCCACACATTCCAATCTCCAATCTTCTGATGATAGCGAGTAATCCTAAGTTGTAGGGTGTTTGGATATGTTTGACACAAGGCCAATTCAATAAACACTAACCATCTCCTTACTGCTTCACACTTCTGTCATCCATTTGCATAAACTTGTTGGGTGGTGTCGAATTTTCAAAATCTGATTGCTCAGAAAATCAAATGTTTTGGCACACACCCACAACCATTCAAATATTTTCTTACATATTTAAATTAACCAATGACAAAACCTTTTTCAACAAACATTAGGCTAACATTAATCCGGACGTTTTAGGAAATCAAAAGGATACAACGTTCAATTTTTGAACCAATCAAAAGACAAGAAAATCGGTTACAGCCTTTTTTCTGATCCGATGCTTGGACATAAATATGAGCTAATTTCAACTTTTGAACATAACAAGAAAGGAGAGAAGAAGAAGTCGAGTCAGGACTCTCCGTTAGACATCAATAGTCAGCAGCGCACTAAAACTAACCTGACTGACTTTCAAATCAGTCAAGTTATTTTATTCTATAATTATCTTTTTTCCTTTTCAACTTGCCTATACGACTTACTATGTATGACTATGTATGACTATGTATGACTATTTACAAAGAAAGATAAAAAGACTATGTGCAAGAACAATTATCATCTTCCAAACCATCTGTTGATTTGAGCCGTGCTTATACGAATTTAATGTGATGACTTTGATTTTATTCTTTTGAACAAAGAACTTTTTGCATGCATTACTTTCACGCAATATGCGTTGAGGTGCAGAAGATATCAACTCTGAACGAAAAATCGGAATGCCGAGTTCGAATTCCAGTTGAACTCCTTGCATTCACTTACGTACAAATACCTTTGGGAAAGATATTAATCCGTCTCTTCCCTTCAGTTATGGGTTAAATAGGACATATTAGGCTGTCGAGCTCTCTACGATACCCTCGTATCACCTATATTTATAAAAAGTTCGAGAAGGAAAATTGTAAAATAAATCAAACCATCTTCTTTTTGTAACCAAACTTTTCATTGGTTCGTTCTGCATCAGCAGCAGCATTTTGCCTCTCTTTCGAAAAAGCGGGAATCTTCCCGCTCTTGAAGCTTCAGTTGGAAAGAAGATTTTGAAGCTACCAGACCTATTGTTTCCAGCTCACTTTTCTTTTAAGGCAAATATATATTTTAGCCTACTCGTTAAAAAGAAAACCACTTTTCTTTTAAGGCATATATATTTTCGCCTACACTTTAAAAAGAAAATAAGCCGGTTTCATCTTTACCTGACTGAGAAACTAAATTAAATATTCAAACTTTGCAATAACAACTTTTTGCATTCAATATTTTTCTCCTGGTAAATAATTATATTACTTCAACTTATCGGCTGAAACGCAAGTATTTTTAACATTCTTATTCATACACACCTTGCTTGCTGTTTATTCTTCCAACTCATCACTTTGAACTATTTCAATTATTTGGACATACAGACTATTTTCCAACTCATCATCTTTGAACTGTTTAAATTATTTTCTTAAACACATACAAAAAGTGTTTCATACATCTCCAGTTAATTATTAAAAGGGTGAAAATAAGTTCTCTCCCTTTAACTGATTATTGTTATCATTAAAATTTTGTCTACCTACGTCTTGTTTGTTCACTTTTTGGTACACATTGAATTGAGAAGCTAACATTATTACATAACAAATAAAAAAAAGTAGTTAGGCCGCTACAAGGCTCTATAACCACGGCTGGCAACCAGTCTACCGCAGAAAGTATGGCAACCTACTGCGGGATAATTTTCTGCTCAATCAGTCATGTCTCTTTCGAGACATAATCGCCCAAAGCGTATAACACATATGGCACTTAACTGACTGACTTTCACGGAAAAATCATTGTATTTGTGGAATAATAAATTCCAACTGTTTATTGTTATATATATATATATATATATATATATATATATATATATATATATATATATATATATATATATCAGAAAACTTGCTATCGTTTCTTATTCATTTGTTTGGTTATTCAATTTTCTGTTGGTTTTCAATTTTTATAAAATATGGGGGTTTTCGGCCATGTGTGACACAAGACAAATATTGATATTCATGGACATGACACCGATAGTGGATTATTTGCAGTTTCCACCTATTCCTTCGTTTGCCTTTAAAACATGTCCTGTTGGTGTAAAATTTTCAAAGCTCTCTTTCCTCATTATATGCCCAAGGAATTTCAACTGTCTTTTTCTGATTCTAACTATAAAATTCTTTTTCATTCTCATTTCCATTAAAACATCCTCATTGCTCAACTGTTCTGTACATGGTATTCCAGCGTTCTTCTGTATAACCACATCTTTGTTGCACGCAAACAGATATTGAATGACGGAAGTTAACAAACAAAACGAAGACTTGAGTAAAAAATATATATTGGCAAGTTTATTTTCGTTAAAGAAAATACATCAACAAAAATAACGTGAACTAGTAAAAGTGAACTAGGTAAAAAATATACCTGCATGTTCATGTAGGGTGAGAAGAACGCTGTCCCGTGTAGAAATAGGGAGATGGTTAATGTTTTTTGAATTGGCCTTGTGCCAAAAATAACCAAACTTCCTACAACTTACAGGTTTTATCCAGATCCATCAGAAGGTTATCAGAAGGTTTTTTTTTTTAATCATCTCACCCCAAGCAAGGCATTCCACTGCCACTATTGCGCATGGGGCTACATAGGGGAAGGTAAAGAGAAGGAGTGGATAGACATAGGGAATGTCAGGAGAAAGGTGATAGATGAGTAAGGATAGCGAGGATGAGTGTCGGGCAGATGGGAAGAGTGTTTGATAGAATGGGAGCAGGTTAGTGTGTTAGGAGGTGTCTATTGACCTTACATTTAAACTCCTGGAGATTGTAGCCGTCGGGGAAGCAATCGTTTGGAAGAGAATTCCACAGTCGGGAAGTGCGAGGAAAGAAACTGTTGGAGTAGAAGTTACGGCTGCATTTTATCGATTTCACTGTAAAAGGGTGGGATCTAGTTGCTAATCTAGTATCTCGTACAAATTCGTATTTAGGGGGCACCAGTGATCTAAGTTCATCGGAGCAGAAGCCGTGAAAGTATTTATAGAAGAGACACAGCGAAGCCACGTCTCGCCGGTGGGAGAGAGACTGCAGGCTGTCTGCCAAGTCGGTATCTATCACATTACAGACCCTCCTCTGAACCTTATCGAGAAGCCCGAGGAGAACAGCAGGGGCACCCGACCAGATATGGCAGCAGTATTCAATGCACGGGCGGATGGTAGATTTGTAAATGTGCAGGATAGATTTAGACGGAAAAAACTTCCGGGCCCTACAGAGAACCGACTTTCATAGCAGCGGATTTAGCAATGGATTCGATATAGTCATTCCATTTGAGTTCCGCTGAAAGTGTGAGACCAAGGAGGCGTAATGTTTTACTCTCTGGGAGGCAAGCCTGGTCCATGCTAATGGGAGGTAGGTGAGATTGTCGATGATGGTTAATTGATAGTAGCTTCGTTTTAGAAGCATTAAAATTTACTAGCCATTTCTTACCCCAGTCCAATATGGATTGGAGGTCTTTTTCAATCTCGGCTGCAAGTTTAGCTTTGACGCCTACACCAGATTTTTGTTGGAGGCGAGAGTAAACTGTGGTGTCATCGGCGTACAAACCTATTTGTGTTCTTATGGAATCAGGGAGATCATTAATATATATCAGGAAGAGTGTAGGACCTAAGATGGAGCCTTGGGGGACACCTGCGTTTGTATGGTAGTTCTGAGAGGCATGTCCGTTTAATACCACTTTCATTGTGCGGTTAGAGAGGAATGACTGGATTAGTTCAAACAAATGTCCAGTTATACCATAGCTCCGCAGTTTACATAGAAGGCCAGCATGCCAAACTCTGTCGAACGCCTTAGATATATCCAATGCAACGGTTCGAGCTTCGCCATTTTGTGGATTTTGTGGAAAAATAAAAGTATACCTTTTGTATGCTTAAATAGAAATTTATTTATAGAAAAGAATAACATGAATTAGTAGAAGTTAATGTTCAATGAGAAACAGTATTAAGAAGTTAAGAGTAACAAGAGTTCGTAGTAGTAACTTGTGTGGCTGTAGGCAAGAACGTACGTGTGTAGTTTTTATGCTATAAGTAAGTCATATTTTTTAAAAATCAGCTTCATTTAACTTTCAATCTTCTAATTTTATTCAAATAAAGTCTCATAAATCTTTTGAAATATTTTAAAAATCGGTGAATTTTTGTTTGTTTACAAATTTCTTAGAATTAAGAAAATGGCCGCTTTTAAGAAAATTTTAAGAAATCGAAATTAGATGTGACATTCCAATCTATATAATTTCTATCTGAAATACACCAGAAGTTTTTACTTAATGGAAATAATAAATTTAATCATTAAGCTTTTAATTAAATCTAAAATGAAATTTTCAAGAATGTTTTTTCCTTTTAAAAATTTCATTTTAATATTAGGTATGGAAAATTTATACCGAAAAGTGGAGGTACCTAAAAAGTAATATACAACAAACTATTAGCGACTGTTCGTGTTCATCTGATCGAACGTTTGACGCACTGTTGACGGATTAAGCGATGACAGGTTCTACGCATGACCAAAAACGACAATCTAAGTGAAGGGACAAAACTCTTAAATTACGTAACCTTTTCATAATAATAACAATTTCAGTCTACCATACATGAAAATAAGGTAAAAATAAAAGAAATTAAAAATTATTTTAAAAATAGGGAAGCGTAACTACGTTTATTGTTTTTCACACCCACATACACTCCAAGTCATTTTACTCGTCTGCGATTGGCTAATAAATTACTACTGTTTTGTATAGGACAATTTAGTAATAGCAGTCGCCTTTTGAATCTTTCGGCTCTGAGCCTATTTACCTAATCTGTTTAGTACGTCTGTAGTGATTGGTTAATTTTTAGCCAATCACATATTTTATATGTAAAATCAAGTTTTCCCGCGGTCCCTTCTGGAGTCTATCTTTTTCCTTTATATACGGCGACTTTTCGCAAATTCTTCAATAAGATCCCAGCCACTATTAGATTTGTAGCAGCCACAGATCTATTTCCTTTCGTTTATGGCTTCGTACACGAAGTATTTTAAAGTCTTTCTCCGTCACGAAAAGGGTTCTTTTATGGATATTTTACTGAGAGCAAAAATTTTTGCCAATGTCTTCTCAGCCGACGAATGAATTGAACGCACACGTGTGTCACAAAGAATTTGTGGGTGGTTGTATTTTTTTTTTTTTTTTTTTGGTTCTTTGAGTCAGGAAGCTTTTTCTCTCTCTCCTTTTAACTTTGCTTGTTCTCTCTCTCTCCTTTTAACTTTGCTTGTTCTGTTGTCCGAAAATGGAGGCCGAGTTTCGTGTTGTTATTTTTTTAAAATTTGTTTCGCAATCCTAAGGGATCACGTCGGGGTCACCAATTTATAGGGTTAAGGGAAATGATTAATTTCTCCAACACTATATTTTTAGGCAACACAAATGAATTACGAAACTTCCTTTTTAAAACAACAACAAAGAATGGTTTATTCGCTTAGTAGGCGTACAAGAGTGATAGTGTGTAAGTGTCCATTTGGTTCGCTGGTCGGTAGGCTGGTACTTGGTTTGTAAGAAGAGTGTGCGAAGCTAGCGGCAGCGTCTTCTTCAGCGAAAGTGTTCCAAGGGGGATCAGTGGCAGCGATGTGAGAGAGACGTCTGTTTCTCCCGCTGGCTCATGGCTCTCTGCCTTTTGTCCGTTCTACCAAAATGGACTAGGAAAATAGTTCTAGAGAGGAAGAAGGAATTAATGCGCTCTGCCAGTTGATTGGTTAGTGAGTGACCGAATCTCCCGTCGGGGGCACCGATTCGCGAAAGGAAATAGATCTGTGGCTGCTACAGATTTCACGCCAGTCTGATAATCGTGTTGTGGTTTGAGCGTCGATATTATTTAATTGTCGTGTTGGAGTTTGTATCAGAAGGTTAATTTCTCAGATTGTAGTGTGTTCGTTCACAAACCAAACAATATAGATTAATAGAAACAAACATGAAACGAATCATCATAAATGATCACATGAGAGTGGTTAACTTAAAATTTAATAGTAAAAGATTTTATGCGATAAAAAACACATGCATATACAATTGAATTCTTGTAGTGAGTCACAAATTAGAAAGAATAAGAATTGTTCATGCAAAATTCAGTTCAGCAAAAAAAAGTCAGTATTTGAGAACTGACAAAGAAATTAAAATAAATTGTTGATGTAAGAGAATTTGTCAAATGTGGGTGCGTGGGTTGTTCTATTATTTAGAAATAATTTGTCGAGAGTTATTGGCCTTTACCTGTTGGATTAATTGAATAAGCGCCACAATAACTTTGTGAAGTGAAAGAATATTCACTGTTTCAAGTTAATTGCAGGAAGAAGCTCAATGTGGTCGATTGATGGGTAAATGTGATTTTTTTTACGCGGTCGATTGATGAATCAGCGATCAGACACACGTGGAGGTTACTGGCATCTCTAGACTGACTCGAGTTAGATCGCGACTTATATACATTTAAACTTCTGAAACATGGATCAAGGACGTTTGGCGCAAAAGAAGAAATGCATTTCAATTTTTAGTGTCTCGACCAATGAAAAGTCGAATCTGTGAATCCAAAGTGGTGATTGGTTAAAACATTTGCTTAAGAGAGAATGTATTTGTTAAAAGGGGTGAAAAGTTCGTGTGGAAGATTCTACAATTGATCTTGCTCAACATACTAACGCACACACAGAATTTAGTAATGCCAAACTTACATTTTCTCTCTGAACATTTCGCCAAGTACTTCACTTGAACATGGTTGATTTAAACCTGTTTTTTCACAAGATATTTAAAGTAATTTCATTCTCGGTGTTATTCATTCTTTCATACAAACATAGTTCAAACAATTATCCAGAACATTTTTTTACAGGAAAGAAATAACTTTCTTCTCTCGGTTGACTTTGATCAACCTGTAGTGAAAGGGAAACAACTTTTCTCCTTAATCTACAATACATTGTGTACTAATACATACTTTGTTTTCCATTGTTCTATGTTCATTGTTGGTTACAAATTGGAGTCATTGTTTTTATTATCTTGAATCGTATGTTGGATGAATCGTATTAGAGGTACCGGCATTTTGATGAAAACCCGCTACAACATAAATACTTCACTAATATTAAGGAGTAGTCAGTCAACACGAGATATCAGAATTATTTTTCTTTTTGGTGAAAGAAAAATAAAGAAAACTTTTTTAAAAACGGTCCACACTCGAATGTGACATTACAATTTTTTACATTTTTAAAATCTTCAAACATGTGTTTAAATAATAAACTAAAAATTCTTATGATGAATACCAACTTGATTAAATTCAAAATTGCACTGAAAAATAAATAAATAATGCGTTTTAAGTTATGCAAGTAGCAATTCTCCAAACAAATTTTTTATTGAAACGGAATTATTTTTATGCGGGCTGTATGTTCACACTCGATGATTACATAAGTTTTTTTTTTTTTTTTACTGAAAAAACAAAAATAGTTTAGTTAGGCACAAGGTGACATAAGTGGGAATTTGAGTTAGAATGTCCATTGGCAACACTTTTCCATGTAGAAAGGGTATACATTGAAGATCAGTATGTGAAAAATTCTAACCTTGGTTCGAATACTAACCCTGAACAATGAACATTAAATAATGAATAATTGAATACTAATAAAAAAAATAATAATATACCAGCACTTACCTTATTAATAAAAAAGTGGTTTGTTTATCGCACTTTAAGTCGATAGTAAGACAAATATAGTTCGCGTTGAATAAACCGAGTTTTATGGAAATGTAACTCGCAATGGGAATTTGTAATGCAAAATCTTTTTCGTAGTCTAGCAAAAGGTAATAAAGTTGCTAAAGGGAAGATACTCTTGAATAGCAGGAAAGTAAAAGTTACCTCCCTTGCCTTTAATTATTATTTTTTTACTTTCTTCTGTGTGCCCTGCCCCCTCAGGATGTAGGTGATCATGGCTTTCCACGTTTCCCTATCCCTGGTGGCTCTGAGCACGCCTTCTCCTGTTACACCATGCAATCCTCGTTCTGTCATCCACCTGATTAGGTCCTTCAAATATGTTATCCGTTGTTTTTCCCTGTCTCTGTGTTTGAAAAAAATTTTCCTTTTGAAAACTCGACCGAAAATCAATTTCTTTTTGCTGAAGATTTTGCACATACTTAATATATTTCAACAAATTTTTCACTGTAATTTTAAAAAAAAATGTATTTCCTGATGAAACTTTAGTTAGTTGTCTTATAACCAAAATGTTTATTAGTGCTGCACTGCTAAATGTTAATAGTGATATTTTCCTTATAAGGAAATATTCATTGACCTAGCAACCAGTTCTACTCGAGTTATTCTTTTCTTCATATTCTGGCCATCGGCTAGGATCAAAGTGTAGTATCTGTATTCCTCATCCCTTATTGTAATAGTCATATACGATACCCTTTTTAACTGATTTGAACTGGAGTGACTCCATCAAATCAGTAACTGCAACTATTACAAGAAAATTGGATTTCTGTGTTGTGCCTGAAAATTTGTCTTGTCATCAGTCTCTATTTTGAACATTTACAAATATACCACTTGTCTGTACATTGAATTCTGTTGCCATATATGTTATTGTTATCCTAATATTAATCTCGCTCGAGGTTCTTGACAATATCCAAAAGGAGGTTCTGTAATATAATCAGTCGTGACTTGGCATCTCGACTTCAATCATTTTTTCAACAAAGTGACAGAGCTTCACTCTTTCTTTTCTACAAATATTATCAGTAGTGTAGAGTCTGTAAGAAAAAGAGTACCATGATGCAATTTACTTGGGCAGACATTTGGAAACGGCATGCTATACTTCTTCGCATTCGCACCGGAAGCTCTAATACGAACATTTCTGAGTGTTTGGGTGTCAATTTGAGAACAGCGTACAGGATTCGGAAAGAGTTGGATAATACATCTGTAGTGGATTTGTTTGGGCAGTTTACCACATTAATTTAGTTTTGATTAGAAAACATCACACAAGACACACGCAAAAAAAAAAAAACAATGTCAAATGTTACATAAATACATGCATTAACAAAGGTACAATCAAACAACGTTGATAAAGAAAAAGCATGCATTTAAGTAAGAAAGGTGGAATTAGTCAAGAGTTGCCTCTCTTTGATTGCAAATTAAAAGTTCAGTTAAAACTTAATAAATGTTCATGAAATTGTTCTTGTTATACAACTTGGTAAGTATGTTGTCAAAAGAAGTTTCTAGAGGAAGTGTGAAAATTATTATCAGCATGTGTGTGTGAAAATTAGTGAGTTTGAGTGAGTGAGATTGGCGCGTGTCCCCAACTGCGTGGGGCCCACGCATTTGGGGTCTCACTGAAGAGATGAGGATTCATTTTGCTTAAATAGGGGACTGTTGACTCAAGATCGCTGCGCGGGAAAAATCATTCTTCACGTGCGAACGATCTGATTGGTTGGCATCAACCAATCAGCGAGCATACTTCGAGAAGACTAAGGAAGCTTCTGTGATCCAATCTTCTCCCAAAAATGAACAAATCTGACTACTTGAAAATAACGTGATTTGTAAATTGTCGCATGGCTGCGACTTGTAAATTGTCCTGTATTGAATGTACTAGTGATTTATTAAGCATTTATCGCTTGGCATTGTGTGTGTGGTTTGTGTGAATGCATGTGTTCGTGCGTAAGTAGGTTCGCACACATCCAGTTAACATCATGGTGTTTGGAGTGATCACTAGTGATGGCAACTTTATATCTCCATTTATTTTCGTACATAGCCTCAGATTCAACATGGTGCCCTGAGGCGGAAGTGCTGTGCTGGGTCAAGAGGGTGGCTACTGGAAGATCTTATGTCTGGAAACAGGATTCTGTACCATGCCACACAAGCAGGAAAACCCTGTGTTACGAGGATGTTTTTATATATAAAAATAATAATAATAATAATAATGTCTAAAAGTTGTAGTAAAGGACTCTTTTGAATCCTACGTGTTATTCCAAAAAGGTTTTAATTCAGAAAATAGTCGTAAAAATAAGGAAATTAGAAATAGAACGTTTGTAAGATTGTAGAAGGTTTCAGAGAATTCAAAAGGTTCTAGAAATATGCAAATTAGGTGTTAGTCTCTATAAAAATAGGTTTTGGGCACGGAGCAGTCAGTTGATAGCAGGATGGGTTGACCTCTACAGCTCCGGTTAAGATTCAGGATATATATCCAGCCGAAAGACTCCCTAAGTCAATGACAAAAAACTAAAACTTGAAACAGTTGATAAAAGCGTGTGCTGACCTCATCAGCACCGGTTTCAATTCAAGAAATTATATCAGGCCGAAAGAATCTCTCTAGTCGACGACAAACAAAAACTTGAAAGAGTTGTTAAAAGGATTTACTGTCATATCAACTCCCATAAAGATTCTAGGATCCATATCCAGCTGAAAGAATCTCACAGAAAAGTCCGAACAACTAATACCTAAAAGAGAACCTCATGGAACTACATGGGTAAATACATATTTTTGCCTCTTTCATTGACCAAACCAATAATTAGTTTTTATATACGCCTTTAAGGATTTCCAAAAAAGTATAGCACTTAACTTCTCTGCCAACTTAACTGGGTTAAGATACTTGACACCTTGCCCTCCCCATCTCTCCTCATAACACTTAGTCTTACCTTCCCTTTCTCTCCTCGTAACACTTCGCCTGCCAGTATTAAACTCTATGTTTCTAATTGAATGCAAAACTGTATATTTGTAAATATTTTTGTCTAATGTTTTGTGAATTAAATATTTGTCTGTATTTTAACTCTGAGTTTTGGTCAATCATTTTTTTCCCTTTTGTTACACCTAACACGTAACAAAATTGGGGGCTGGTCTGGGGTATTAAAACGTAACACCCAGTCATGGCTATCAGTCAATTCTTGCAACCACATCACCCCTGACATCTAGTCACCTAACTCCCCAGACTGCAACCCTCTTGATTATAATGTGTAAGGCGCAGTAGTTCGAAATACCATCAAAACTGCTCGTAACACCAAAGATGAACTGACCGTAGCCACGCGTCGGACCAAAACAGGCACCTTTTCGCCTCAGCTCATAATAAGTGCAAAAAGGTACTTAGCGAAACTAAGATCCTGTTTACTGCCAGAATGAAGCAACGCATAGCATCCTCTAAGTTCGGCACCAAAGACTACTGACGCCTCTGTAAAAGCGTGCTTAATATGAGTAAGTCCTCAATACCCCCACTAATCAACGAGTTTGAGGTCCTCACCTCTTCAGCGGACAAGGCTGAATGCTTTACCCGTAGATTCTCGACCAACTCATGTCTGGACTCGTCTGGAGTCTATATACCCGATTTCCCACCGAGAACAGAGGCCCAATTGAATGACGTCCACATCACGCCCTCGCTGATTTCTAACATAATCTCAAAACTTGACCCTCACAAAGCGAGTGGTGGGGACGGAATCCCAATCATAGTCTTGAAGAAATGTACCCTTGAACTCTCCTCTGTCCTTTCTAAGCTATACAACCTCTGCCTATCCTCCTCCTGCTTTCCTGCCTGTTGGAAGTCTTCTACTGTGGTTCCAATATTTAAGAACACTGGTGAACCCTCGGACCACGCAAATTACCGCCCTATCAGCCTTCTTCCGATCTTTGGCAAAGTGTTCAAAGCCATTATCAACGCCGAGCTCATTCAACATCTCACAGGCTACTCTCGGACAAGCAATATGGCTTCCGCTTCACAAGGTCTTCTGCTGATATGCTAACGACCGTCACCGAGTATATATACCAGGCTCTCGACAAGAATGGTGAAGCCCGAACCGTCGCCTTGGACATCTCTAAAGCGTTCGACAGAGTATGGCATGCCGGCCTTCTATGGAAACTGCGAAGCTACGGCATAACTGGACTTTTGTTGGACCTAATCCAGTCATTCCTCTCTAACCGCACTCTGAAGGTGGTATTGAACGGACATGCCTCTCAGAACTATATTACAAACGCGGGTGTCCCCCAAGGCTCTATCTTAGGTCCCGCACTCTTTCTAATCTACATCAACGATCTCCCCGATGCCATAACAACCCAAGTAGGTATGTACGCCGATGACACCACAGTTTACTCTCGCCTCGATCAAAAATCTGGTGTTGGTGACAAGGCGAACCTCGCTGCCGAGCTTGAAAAGGACCTCCAATCCGTGGTGAATTGGGGTAAGAAATGGCTCGTAAAATTCAATTCTTCCAAAACAAAGCTGCTGTCAATTAACCACCACCGACAACCGCACCCCCCCCATTAGCATGGAACAGGCTTGCCTCCCAGAGAGTAAATCACGACGCCTGCTTGGCCTGACACTCTCAGCGGACCTCAAGTGGAATGGCTACGTGGAATCCATTGCTAAATCCACTGCTATGAAAGTCGGCTCTCTGTGCAAGGCCCGGAAATTCTTTTCGCCTAAATCTATCCTGCACATATATAAATCTACCGTCCGTCCGTGTATTGAATACTGCTGCCACATCTGGTCTGGTGCCCCTGCTATTCTCCTCGGGCTTCTTGACAAAATACAGCGGAGAATCTGTAATGTGATCGATACCGACTTAGCTGACCGCCTGCAGTTACTCTCTCACCGGCGTGACGTGGCTTCCCTGTGCCTCTTCTATAAGTACTTTCACGGCTTCTGCTCAGATGAACTTAAATCACTGGTGCCCCCTAGGTGTGAATTTGCATGAGATACTAGATTGGCAACTAGGTCCCACCCCTTTTCAGTGAAACCGATGAAATGTAACCGCAATTTCTACTCCAACAGCTTCTTTCCTTGCACTTTTGGCCTTGTTGTAGATAGCCCACTATAAGTCATAAAATGATTATAAAATCAAGAAAAGCAAATTGATTTGAAAACAAAATTTTTATCCAAATTCCGTTAACCTGCAACAGTGTACAACTACCCTTCACTAGAACGGACTCCTACTACAACTTGAAAAGAAATAGATAAGCAATCCACTATAATACCACGTAACTGCCTGCCCGAGAAGAACACCTGACTTAAGCCTTGTGCCAGATTAACCAAACTAGATGAAATGCTACATCCGATAGACACTGCAGTTTGGAATTATAGTTGTCTGCATGAAGAATCGATAAACTTTAACAATGTACTCTACCGAAAAAGAACTTATTTTCAATTTCACGAATATATTTTTTTCTTCATTGTGACTCGGTGCAGGGTAACCTGATTACAATACAGCGGTCTTCAATGGTGATTCAACCAAACCGGCCCCTATGATTAATCAAAACACAATGTGGGATAAAGCAGGGTTTGGACCGAAATGATAGATTACCGATCAGCCGTAGAGATTGGGTACCTTTACACTACAGAGGTAGAGTAGAGGTCACATTAATAGTTGTGGTAATATTATCTGTAGTTTTTATTACACTACAAAAAGCATTGGCAGTCATTATTAATTTTGATTCATATTTCTTTCATTTTAATTTTAAATGTTTGATTTCCACTAGTCATATTAGACAGTTAAGTAACGTACGTGATACACGTTTGAGCGTACCTTTACAGTAGAGTGACCAGTACGAGTAGCGGTCACATTAGTAGTAGTGGTAATATTATCTGTAATATTCTGCCCTGTCAGTCAAGTCTCTTTTGAGACATGGTCGCCCAAGTGTGTATCATGTATGGCACTTAACTGAATGACTATTTAAGATGGTTTGCTCGACAATCTCAGCCTAATTTTATTGGAATGTGTTTGTCACAGTTGAAGGAAACTATTGAATAAGTTTTTTTTACTGCATTGGGGTATTTTTACTGTAGTAAGAATTATATACAAGTATGTGTTGTTTTTGTGAAAGGAACATTTTTTTTAATCGTATCACCCCGAGCTAGGCGGTAACACCCCTGATGTGCAGGGGGCTACATAAGAGTAAAAAAGATCAGGAGGCTACATGAGAGTAAAAAGATTAGATAGGAGGAGAGTGAAGAGAAAGATGAACCAGTTGGAAAGGAGCAAGAGAAGGAGGGGAATACAGGTGTGATGACAGTTGCAAAGGTGGAGTGAAAGGAAAGGATATACAGGGTGGTGCAAAAAGAACTAGAGTCAAGTGGTTAATAGATGGGTATTGACATTGTATTTAAATTCCTGGAGGTTGTAGCCGTCAGGAAAGCAAGAATATGGGAGCGAGTTCCACAGGCGGCAAGTGTGAGAAAAGAAGCTGCAGGAGCAGAATTGTTATCTGCATTATTGGCTGATTGGTTCAGTGACTGGATCTAACTAAGTTAAATGTTGGCCAAATGAATATCAGCCTACCACTTTCCTCATTTTAAACCTGGTGTCTTTTTTTGGTGTTGTAGTGAGTGCAAAATCATATGAATACTCTTCACTCACTCACTTCAAATTTGGTGAACTGAGAAAGAAGAAGGAAAATAATTTTTGGGCCTATGTGAAATTCTTTTTGAACCAGTGAAAACCTTGCCTTTACTGAAATTAGCCATTGAGTCAATGAGGGGAAAAAAAAAAAAAAGAAAGCAGTGAGCGTTCACAATACACTTTTGGATATAAAATGAAAATAAAAATTAAATTTTTCAGAGAAGCGTACCAGAAGTCATGTGAAAGGTTTTGTTTCAGTTCCTTGGCACCAAGGTTGAAGAACTCACCAGTGTAAAATTACTCACCAATTATATTACCAGTCTCTAAAAAATTTTCTTCTAACAATCCAAGAATATTTTTATTTTCTAAGTGCCACTTAGATGTGGCACAAGACTGAAAGTATGCAAAACTCAGTGAAAATTGATTTCACTACTCAATTGTGGTGCAGTGGATATCAACTTGAAATGACAAATCGAGGTGCAGAGTTCGAATTCCAGTTGAATTCCTTACGCACAAATACCCTTGGGAAAGGTATTAATCCATGTCTTCCCTCCAGTTATGGGTTAAATAATAGGACAGATTGGGTTCTATAGCCTTGGCTAGCAAACAGACTACCACAGAAATCAATGGCAACCTACTGCAGGATAATCTTCTGTCTAGTCAGTTATGTCACTTTCAAGACATGATCGCCCAAAGTATGTATCATGTATGGCACTTAACTGACTAAGTTGTAGTATATTCTAGTAAGACAAGCTTTCTAACCATTACCTCACATTGAGGTACCCAATGACTTTCTAAGCTTTTTTTTTAAAATAATTTCACCCCAAGCAAGGCAGAAATGCCACTGATGAGCGGGGGGCTACATAACTGTAAAAAGATTAATTAGAAAAGAGTGAGGAGTACAAACTAGTTAGAAAGGAGCAATAGAAAGCTGAGAATGCAGGTGCGATGACAGATACATAGGTGGAGAGAAAGGGAAGGATATACGGGGGTGGGGAGAGAGCTAGAGTCCAGTGGTTAATAGATGAGTATTGACATTGCATTTAAATTTCTGGAGGTTGTAGCCGTCAGGAAAGCAAGAATATGGGAGCGTGTTCCACAGGCGGGAAGTGCAAGAGAAGAAGCTGCAGGAGTAGAATTGTCGTCTGCATTTGGCTAACCTGACTGTGAATGGGTGGGACCCAGTTGCCAGTCTGGTTGCACGAGTAAACACCTGTTGAGGAGGCACCAGTGACTTAAGTTTGTCCGAGCAGAAGACATGAAAGTATTTATAGAACAGACAAAGGGAGGCCACATTTCGACGGTGGGGAAGTGGCTGCAGTCGAACCGCCAGATCAGTACCTATCACATTACAGACTCTCCTTTGGAGCCTGTCAAGAACACTGAAGAGAACAGCAGGGGCGCCTGACCATAAATGGCAGCAGTACTCCATGCACAGACGGATGGTTGACTTGTATATATGCAGGATGGATTCAGGCGGAAAAAACATCCTGGATCGACATAGTGACCCAACCTTCTTAGCAGTAGATTTAGCTGTGGATTCAATATAGTGGTTCCATTTGAGGTCTGAGGAGAGGGTAAGGCCGAGGACGCGTATGTGGCACAAAGCCAAAAATATCGGGCAACCAGTGAGGATCAAACTCACTACTCAGTGATAATTGTTCTAGCGAGGAAAGCTTGCTAACTGTTACACCATACCAAAATGTCCGAATTGATTTTCTAAGTTCAGCTTAGATGTCGCATAAGCCAAAAGTATGGGGCACTCAGTGGGTATTGAATTCATTACACAATTCTAATGATTATAGCAAGACAAGCTTGATAATTATTGCACCACGTTAAGATGTCATAAACAATTCAAGAAAACTAGTTATTTCAAAGCTTACTTTTGAATGTAGACAACTATATATCCCTTCAGGGATCAACAGACTCTCTTTTGTTTTAAAAAGTTTTTAATGTTATTTTGTATCATATCACTTAATTTGTTGTATCAACATTTCCTCTTGATAAGAATTTATTAAAACTATTGAATTTAAAACATTTCTGATTTATTTACATTAAATGAGTCACAGACACTACTTTTTTAAAATCATTTCACCCCAAGCAAGGCGGCACCACCACTGCTCCACAGCGGGCTACATAAGAGTAAGTTTAGACAAGAAGAGAGTGAAGAGAAAGACGAATCAGTTACAGAGGGTGTCAGAGAAAGAGCAAGAGAAGAATGGGAATGCAAGTGTGAAGACAGTTACGAAGGTAGAGAGAAAGGAAAAGAACAAGATATACAGGGTGATGTAGGAAGAACTGGGGTCAAGTGGATCACAGATGGGTATTGACATTGCATTTAAATTCCTGGAGGTTGTAGCCATCAGGAAAGCAAGTATATGAAAGGGAGTTCCACAGGCGGCAAGTGTGAGAAAGGAAGCTGCTGGAGTAGAATTGTTAGCTGCATTTGGTTGATCTAACTGCAAATGGATGGGACCTTGTTGCCAGTCTGGTTGCATGAGTAAATTTTTGTGGTGGGAGCACCAGTGACTTAAGTTCGTCGGAGCAGAAGTCATGAAAATATTTGTAGAATAGACAGAGGGGAACACATTCCGCCGGTGAGAAAGTGGCTGGAGTCAAGCTGCCAAGTCGAAACCTATCATGTTACAGATTCTCTTTTGGAGCCTGTCGAGAACACTGGGGTGAACAGCAAGAGTGCGTGACCATATATGATAGCACTATTCTATGCACGGACGGATGGTTGATTTGTATATGTAAACTATTTATATTGTTTGGATGGTTGTCCTCAACTTTAGTGTCATATTTACAACATTTTGATAAGACCGCAGCAACACCATAAGGCTGTAAACATGACGGGAAATAGAAAAATCAAGCATGCTGCCCATATATGGAAGGAAAGATGCAATCAAAAAAGTTGAAATAATAGACAGAGAACAACATTGGGAAATACAAAAACTTAAGGAATCAATGCATATGCTAGGCCACAAAGAACTCCAAAGCCAGCCAAAAATAGAACTGAACACAATATGGGAACCAGTAATATGGAGTTCTAGAGAAAAACAATTACGAACATCAAAATTGTAATATGAGCTCTGGTAAAAAAAAGTGATGTTTGTAATTGGTGTCTCTAGCACTCCGCATTACTGATTCCCATATTGTATTCAGTTCTATGCTTGGCCAACTTTGGAGATTTTTGTGGCCCAGCATATGCACTGATTACTTAAGTTTTCATATTTTCCGATGGTGTTGTTGTGAGGAGTTACCCACTTACTAATGAACGCTTCTTTGTCTATATTAACCGAGAGTTAATTACTCTCGAGGATGTATGCAGGAGTGAGAGAGACTCTCGTGAGGACTCTCGTGTGGAGTGAGAAAGGGCGACCGAGACTCTGGTTCCCAGTACGACTTCAGTTCAGCGCAAGCTATTATTACTTTCCTCTTTATATCTCTTTGTATTTGTTTGTATTTCTTCTTGACGTAATATATGTTCTTGAACCTACCACCTTATTTTATGGTCCCATACCGGGTTCATATCAACTGGTGATGAAGATTCAAACAATTCACGCAGGGAAAGAAATATCTTCCGATGATGTTCTATATTATTTCAACTTCATCCCACAGGGGGTGGTGATCTCCCTTTTCCCTCCATAGGTGGTCAGCTACACCCGTTTTTTTCTATTTGTTCCTTAATGATGGAAATTTATTTCACTTTAAAAATACCAGTATTAACTTATAAATAAGGCTGTCAGTCTTCTAGAAATATTTTTTTAGACCAGACAGAATAATAAAGCTGGTGTCAAAATGAAGATAATTTATTTCACTTTAAAAATACAGTAATTGATTTATAAATAATATCTCCAATCCTACAAAACCAGGTATAAACTAGATGGAATAATAAAACTGGTATCAAAAGTTATTTCACTTTAAAAATATAAATATTGACTAAGGAATAAGCTCTTCAATCTTCTAGAAATATTTTTAGATCAGATAGAATTACGAAACTGATATCAAAATGAAGGAAATTATTTCACTTTAATAATACAAGTATTGACTTATAAATAAGCTCTTCAATCTTCTAGAAATATTTTAGATCAGATAGAATAATGAAACTGATATCAAAATAAAGGAAATTATTTCACTTTAATAAAACAAGTATTGACTCATAAATATGCTCTTCAATCTTCTAGATATATTTTTAGATTGGATAGAATAATGAAACTGATATCAAAATGAAGGAAATTATTTATTGACTCATAAATAAACTCTTCAATCTTCTAGAAATATATTTATATTAGATAGAATACTGAAACTGATATTAAAATGAAGGAAAATATTTCACTTTAATAATACAAGCATTGACTTATTAATAAGCTCTTCAATCTTATACAAATATTTTTTTAGATCAGATAGAATAATGAAAATGATATCAAAATGAAGGAAATTATTTCATGTTACAAATACAAGTATTGACTTACAAATAAGGTCTCCAAGACTATAAATAAAAATAGATTTTAAATCTGCCTGCATAATGAAATTTGTAACAAAATGAAGAAGATGTATTTCTTAAAATTAAAAATGTTTATTGAAAAATAATGTCTCCAATCCTTTACAACCAGATTTAGAATAGATATAATATTAAAACTGGTATTTAAAGGGATGCAATTTATTTCTTTTGAAAAATTAATCCTTATCTTTCAACATAATCTCTATTTATTCTCATAGATATTCTAATTTTTAAAATCTAATCTTGGTTTTTTTCAATCCATCTATGGAGAATTTTCTTGTTTGATTCAACTTTGGCATTGGATAAAAATGTTGACCTTTATCGTGTCTTTTTCTATTTCTGGAACAACTAAAAGTTGTATAGTCTGCAAACAATGGTTTGTGTGGAATGTGTGCAACAATTTTAGGCTTCTCATTTTTTTGTACCGTTTGTTAACTGCAATGTGCACCTGCATTTGTCTTGATATAAAAAAATGTTCATTTTCAGGCTTTTTTTTTCTGCACAGCCTAGATTTCACGTCGCATCATTCCCTAAGGGGAGAAATTCTATGCGAATGTTTCCTTTTGTGTCTCAGAAAATTGTGAACCTGAATTTTCATGCTGAAAAGAATTGTTTTGCATTTTTTCAAAATGTATGTAATTTAACCAGTATTCAATTGGAAGACACAGTTTTGGAGTAAATAGCCACTCATATATAAATTTTGATCAATATATCTAGGACAACACAGGTTCAAGACATACTAAAAGGCACATTCTCATTATTAACTCTTTCAAATATATAGTCCGGTTGACAAAAAATTTACACTGTTTAAGAAAAACATGTTTACACAGAAAATATAACATTTTAAGTGATAAGAAATAAGGTAGTTTCGATAAATTTTCAGGAAGGGTATAGCTAATTATAGACCAGTTAAATAGTAAAATTTCGTTTAAAAGCTATGCTAGTAAATAGTGGTAACAAAATATAATTAGTATTAGCAATTCAAAGTATGGGAGTAAATTTAGTGAAGAAAAAAAAAGTGGACGAACATACCAGAAAGAGTAGCTGTGATTAAAGATTAAAAAAAATAGGTGCATTATTAAAAAGGTAAAGGTGGGAAAATGAACTCATCCCATTGGGAAGAGTTAACAATAAAAAATATGAATTCTGCCAAAAAAAAAAATCAACTTAACTCCAGACAAGTAGCACAAGACGAAGAGGCAGGCTGGCTACTTCTGGACCAAAAGTGAGGGTTATGGTCGGAGCCGAGATGATGTTTAAAAACCCAAAATTGCCAATAAAGGCAGGGCATCACTGAAGAGCTCCCTTAAGCACCAAAAATGTATTTATGAACTGTTTGAATATAAATAAAATCCATTCTATTGCTGCATCATTGTTAATTCCATGGAAAGTGCTCAGATGAACTACACTCCTTAGTTCCACCAGTTTTAAACTTCTAACCACAAACATTACAATCCTCTTGCTGCTTTATCACTATTTCCATGAAAAGTGTTCAGATGAACTACCTTCTCTAGTTCCACCAGGTGTAACCTTCTATCCACAAATATTGCAATACTTTTGCTGCTCTATCATTATTTCTATGGAAAGTATTCAGATGAACTATATTCCTTAGTTCTACCAGGTGTAACCTTTCATTTACAAATATTGCAATCATCTTACTGCTCTATCACTATTTCCATAAAAAGTGTTCAGATGAACTACCTTCTCTAGTTCCACCAGGTGTAACCTTCTATCCACAAATATTGCAATACTTTTGCTGCTCTATCATTATTTCTATGGAAAGTATTCAGATGAACTATATTCCTTAGTTCCACCAGGTGTAACCTTTCATTTACAAATATTGCAATCATCTTGCTGCTCTATCACTATTTCAATAAAAAGTGTTCATATAAACTACACTCCTTAGTTCTACCAGTTGTAACATTCTATCTACAAATTTTGCAATTTTCTTGCTGCTCTATCACTATTTCCATGATAAGTTCCATCAGTTCTAAACTTCTAACCACAGACATTGCAATCCTCTTTCTGCTCTATCAATATTTCCATGGAAATTATATGAATTATACTCTTTACTTCCACCAGATGTAACCTTCTATCCACAAATATTGCAAATCTCTTACTGCTCTATCACTATTCCCATGTAAAAGTGCTCAGATGAACTATATTCCTTAGTTTCACCAGTTCTAGCCTTCTAACCACAAATATTGCTATCCTCTTGCTGTTCTATTAATATTTCCATAGAATTTGCTCAGATGAACTACATTCATTAGTTTTAACAGGTGTAACCTTCTATCCACAAATATTGCAATTCTCTTGCTGCTCTATTACTTTTTCCATGAAACGTGCTTAGATGAACTACCTCCCTTAGTTCCACTGCGTGTAACCTTCTATCCACAAATATTGCAATTCTCTTGCTGCACTATCACTTTTCAATGAAAAGAGCTTAGATGAAATACATTCCTTAGTTTCACCAGGTGTAACCTTCTATCCATAAATATTATAATTCTCTTGTTGCTCTATCATATTTAAATGGAAAGTGCTCAGATGAACTACACTCCTTAGTTCCACCTGGTGTAAACTTCTATCCACAAACGTTACAATCCTCTTGCTGCTCTATTAATATTTCCATGAAAAATGTTCAGATGAACTATATCCTTAGTTCCACCAGGTCTAACCTTTTAACCACAAACATTGCAATCCTCCTTTTGCTCTATCACTATTTCCATGGAAAGTGTTCAGATGAACTACACTTCTCAGTTTCACTAGGTGTACCCTTCTATCCAAAAATATTGCAATTCTGTTGCTGCTCTATCACTGTTTCCATGAAAAGTGCCTAGATTAACTATATTCCTTAGTTTCACCAGGTGTAACCTTCACGGCTAAGACTCTCTATGCTATGCACAATGTAGTGAACCAGCCTCATTTCCTTCATATTCCTTTGTGAGATTTAAGTTTCACTTAACACACTATCTCTCAAGCCTCATTTCCCTTACTGTCCCAGGGTCTCCACAATATATCTCAATTTTGGTACAAGTGATTTGCTTTTTTTTTATATATGAGACAAGAATATCATAGGTTGAATTTATTATCCACAACCCACCAGTGTATTGTTTGATACCTGAGTCCATTTTAGAATTTAGAGTTCCACACAATCCACAAAAATGCATGGTACAGCTCTGTGTCAGTAAAAATTTAAAAAATGGCCCAAAATCAGAAAAATAGCAGTAGAGATTAAAAAAAAAATAAAAATAAAAGACAAAAAAATTTTTTAAATTAAAATTTAAATTGTGGTTCTGCTGTACCATAAGCAATCAATCATAGCATCCCTCTGTCAATATTTTTTTTTAATCATTTCACCCCAAGCAAAGCATTCCACTGCCACTATTGTGCAGGGAGTTACATAGGGGAAAGTGATGAGAAAGAGTGACAGGTTATATAGAGGACGTCAGGAAGTGGGTAAGAGAAGGATGATTGTGGCCATAAAGTGAGGGATCAGTTTATATATTGATTGTAATGTAGAATTAATCCCCCACTTTTGCGCAGGGAGTTACATAGGGGAAAGTGATGAGAAAGAGTGACAGGTTATATAGAGGACGTCAGGAAGTGGGTAAGAGAAGGATGATTGTGGCCATAAAGTGAGGGATCAGTTTATATATTGATTGTAATGTAGAATTAATCCCCCACTTTTGCGCAGGGAGTTACATAGGGGAAAGTGATGAGAAAGAGTGGTTAGATATAGAAAATGTCAGAAGGAGGGTGATAGACGGGTAAGGATACCGAGGATGAGGGTTGGGTAGGTGAGAAGAGTGTTTGAGAAAATGGGTGCGAGTTAGTGCATTAGGAGGTGTCTGTTGACCTTACATTTAAACTCCTGGAGATTGTAGCTGATGGGGAAGCAAGTATGTGGAAGGGAATTCCACAGACAGGAAGTGCCAGAAAAGAAGCTGTTAGAGTAGAAATTGTGGTTACATTTTATCGGTTTCACTGTAAAAGGGTGGAACCTAGTTGCTAATCTAATATCTCGTGCAAATTCCTACCTAGGGGGCACCAGTAATCTAAGTTCATTGGAGCAGAAGCCATGAAAGTATTTATAGAAGAGGCACAGGGGAGTTACGTCACGCCGGTGAGAGAGTGACCGCAGCCGGTCTGCCAAGTCGGTATTGATCACATTACAGATTCTCCGTTGTATTTTGTCAAGAACCCCAAGGAGAATATCAGGGGTACCCGACCAGATGTGGCAGCAGTATTCAATGATCCTCATAGAAAGGAAATTTGATTAATGTGATTTTGGTGTACCATGATCTTATAAGCAATCAATTATAGCATCCAACTCCCAGTAATCCTTATAGAAAAATGGGTTGTGTGGGAGCCAATGTTTTAAGAAGCTTGTGCCTATAAACTGCTGCTTTGTGGATCTGAATCTTAAAAGGACGCTTCTCCAATCACTACAATCTAAACTTGTTCAAGTCTAGGTTTAACTTTTTTCTTCCCATATATCTGCATAAACCGTGCCTCTTACTCTGTAACCCTTAACCCTCTAGGGCCATTCGTATCATATTTGATACAGTATGAAAACAAGCCTTGAAAGAAATATTTTCCTGAAAATTTTTTAAGAGAAATATTTTATAAATTTCAAATGAAAGCAGTACTGACTGCTCAGTCAATGAATACCAAATGTTTCCTAATAGGGAAATACCAAATGTTTTCTTATAGGGAAATACTGTATCAAATATGATACGAATGGCCCTAGAGGGTTAACTTGAATGGCTCTAGAGTATTTGTAATGAGTGAACAATGTTATAAAATTACTTTTCTAATGTTTTGGATAGCCTACGGCTATATAGTGTTGAATGCACTGGTTCCCGTCTGATCACCAAAGTTAAGCAACATCGAGCCTGGTCAGTACTTAAATGGGTGACCATTTGGGAATACCAGGTGTTGTAAACATAAGGACCAAGAATGGTCCACTGGTCTTACAGGTTTGGGGGTTGGGTGCAGGGCTAATAACCCTGCCCCATAAAAAACAGTTTGTTACAGAAACAGCAACAAAAAGTTGCTGCCCTATGCACCATCTGGGTGTGATGGATAAATGATGATGACGATGATGATGATTGCTGCCCTATGCACCATTGGGTGTGATGGATAAATGATGATGACGATGATGATGATTGCTGCCCTATGCACCATCTGGGTGTGATGGATAAATGATGATGACGATGATGATGATTGCTGCCCTATGCACCATCTGGGTGTGATGGATAAATGATGATGACGATGATGATGATTGCTGCCCTATGCACCATTGGGTGTGATGGATAAATGATGATGACGATGATGATGATTGCTGCCCTATGCACCATCTGGGTGTGATGGATAAATGATGATGACGATGATGATGATTGCTGCCCTATGCACCATTGGGTGTGATGGATAAATGATGATGACGATGATGATGATTGCTGCCCTATGCACCATTGGGTGTGATGGATAAATGATGATGACGATGATGATGATTGCTGCCCTATGCACCATTGGGTGTGATGGATAAATGATGATGACGATGATGATGATTGCTGCCCTATGCACCATCTGGGTGTGATGGATAAATGATGATGACGATGATGATGATTGCTGCCCTATGCACCATCTGGGTGTGATGGATAAATGATGATGACGATGATGATGATTGCTGCCCTATGCACCATCTGGGTGTGATGGATAAATGATGATGACGATGATGATGATTGCTGCCCTATGCACCATTGGGTGTGATGGATAAATGATGATGACGATGATGATGATTGCTGCCCTATGCACCATCTGGGTGTGATGGATAAATGATGATGACGATGATGATGATTGCTGCCCTATGCACCATCTGGGTGTGATGGATAAATGATGATGACGATGATGATGATTGCTGCCCTATGCACCATCTGGGTGTGATGGATAAATGATGATGACGATGATGATGATTGCTGCCCTATGCACCATCTGGGTGTGATGGATAAATGATGATGACGATGATGATGATTGCTGCCCTATGCACCATCTGGGTGTGATGGATAAATGATGATGACGATGATGATGATTGCTGCCCTATGCACCATTGGGTGTGATGGATAAATGATGATGACGATGATGATGATTGCTGCCCTATGCACCATCTGGGTGTGATGGATAAATGATGATGACGATGATGATGATTGCTGCCCTATGCACCATTGGGTGTGATGGATAAATGATGATGACGATGATGATGATTGCTGCCCTATGCACCATCTGGGTGTGATGGATAAATGATGATGACGATGATGATGATTGCTGCCCTATGCACCATCTGGGTGTGATGGATAAATGATCATAATGAATGTTTTGGATAAGCAAATAAATGACAGCAGATTTGGACTCTGTGCAATCCAAACAAAAGATGTGCATTTCTTAAAGTTAGTAATTGAATCTTGCATGGATATGTATATGTGTTTGTAGATTTGATGTAAGAAAACTTGTAAAAGTGCAGCAGGATCAAGGAGCCACTTGCATGCACATGAACAAGGGAATGCACTGGAGGTTGCAGTCACTTTTGGAAATGTGAATAGGCTATATTTTGTTTTTAACCAGGTGTCATTCCTTTTATCATTTTACTAGTTTTTCTTCTATATTCTTTTAACCGTAAGTGTTTTATGACTTAATAATAAGGATAGTTTGTTTTTTTTACTAAATTTCATCCTTTTTTATTGTTTTAAGATCCTTTTATTCTTACTGATCAAACAAATCTTTATTTTATAAGTAAGAAGAGATGGTTGTCTTTTGTGGAGAAGTGGTAATCTAATCTAAACTTATTTATAAATGGAACTTTGTATGTGTGTGTGTGTGTGTGTGTGTGTGTGTCCATTACCTATAGACTCTGAAACGGCTGAATCAATTTTCTTGAAAATTTACACAGTTGTACTATAAGCATCTGTGAGTGTTCTTAACTAGGTTTTGTGTCGAGGTACCCCTAATAAATATCGAAAATCGATAATCGAAAAAATTGGGTTATAGAAGGAGTGGTCCGATTTTAATCAAATTTTATACACTCATAGACAAAGACATAAGAAGTTTCAAGGTTGCAGTTCTTTCAATGGTGCAAAAAATCGATTATATATATATATATATATATATATATATATATATATATATATATACGAAAAAAATCGCAAGATCGCCAAGACCTACCGCATTTTCGCACAACGGCTCGTCAGGGCAAAGGCAGACCAAGTTTAAAAGTTTCTTGCGTAACATTTTAAGATTAGAATACGTACAGAGTCGGTTTTATTATTATTATTATTATTATATATATATATATATATATAAAAGGCAAGATGTTTGTGTGTGTGTGTCTGTTTATCTGCTTGTATGTCTGTAGTTTTTCTCAGCCCTTTTATTTTAGTTTTTGCTTTGGGTTTGGCTCTAAGTAGGTATAATTGTAGTTCTTAGTCTCAGCCATGATATCATTTACTCAGAGGACTTATTTAGCCTTCAAAATTCAGTTTACAACAAAAAAAACTGATTTGATATCGATACCAGGAAATCAAAATTTGGCTTACATCCATTCATTTTTCTTTCAGTCTACAGTTTTGCTTTAACTGGAAACAACTATTGCTTTTTAGTTTTTTGTGCCAACGTCCAAAGAGGCTGAGCTCCAGGATCATGGTTTAGTTCTAAAGCTCTCATTACACCCGAGCAATGCCAGGCTATACTGCTAGTCATCACATAGATTTGATATTGTTGTCTATTTGGTTTGTTCCATAATCCTTATTAAAGTACTATGCTGAAGAACTTTTGTTCTTCATGACATCTCATAAAAATATGAAGATATTTGGTTCTATTCATCTACTTACCAAGTGACTGGTTTTACTAGATTACATGGTATGAGCAGTAGTGGTGAATTCCCAACTTCAGTGAGTTCTCTTCTCTGTCAACTGTTGTGGCATACTAATGTTAAGAACAAGTGTCTGAATAACTGATTAGGCACAGTGCATAGATGAGAAGTCTCATGTTTCAGGGATATTAGCATGAAGAGACCATAAAAGAGCTTCAACCAGAATTCAATTTCTGTTTCTTGATTGCTTTTATAGTATCAGTAACTCTTGCATGAACCAGCACTTACTATCTCTCTATATTCATCATTTTTCTCTCTCTCTTTCTCTCTCTATCTATCTTTTTTTTTTTTTTTTTTTTTTTTTAATCATTTCACCCCGAGCAAGGCAGAAACGCCACTGATGTGCAGGGGGTTACATAAATGTAGAAAGATTAATTAGAAAAGAGTGAGGAGTACAAGCTAGTTAGAAAGGAACAATAGAAAACTGAGAAAGCAGGTGCAATGACAGGTACATGGGCGGAGAGAAAGGGAAGGTTATACAGGGGAGGGGAGAGAGCTAGAGGCCAGTGGTTAGTAGGTGAGTATTAACTTTGCTTTTAAATTTCTGGAGGTCGTAGCCGTCAGGAAAGCAAGAATACGGGAGTGAGTTCCACAGGCGGGAAGTGCGAGAGAGGAAGCTGCTGGAGTAGAATTGTCGTCTGCGTTTGGCTAACCTGACTGTGAATGGGTGGGACCCAGTTGCCAGTCTGGTTGAACGGGTAAACACCTGTTGAGGAGGCATCAGTGACTTAAGCTCATCCGAGCAGAAGCCATGAAAGTATTTATAGAAGAGACAGAGGGAGGCCACATTTCGACGATGGGAAAGTGGCTGCAGACGAGTCGCCAGATCAGAACCTATCACATTACAGACTCTCCTTTGGAGCTTGTCAAGAACACTGAGGAGAACGGCAGGGGCACTGCTGACCATAAATGGCAGCAGTACTCCATGCACGGACGGATGGTTGACTTGTATATATGCAGGATGGATTCAGGTGGAAAAAACATCCTGGATCGACATAGTGACCCAATCTTCTTAGCAGTAGATTTTGCTATGGATTCAATATAGTGGTTCCATTTGAGGTCTGAGGACAGGGTAAGTCCGAGGAGGCGTAGTGTATTACTCTCCGGGAGAATCATCTGGTCCATGCTTATGGGAGGCAGAAGAGGTTGCCTGTAATGGTTGACAGACAACAGCTTGGTCTTCGAGGAATTGAAGTTGACAAGCCACTTCTTGCCCCAGTTCACCACAGAGTGTAGATCCCACTCAAGGTCAGCAGCGAGATTATGTCTGTCCGCCACGACAGGTTTCTTACTGGAGCGGGAGTATATTGTAGTGTCATCTGCGTAGATGCCTACTTGGGACCTGATCTCATCTGGGAGGTCGTTGATGAAAATAAGGAAGAGCGTTGGGCCCAGGATAGAGCCTTGTGGGACACCAGCATTCGTGCTGTAGGACGAAGAGGCACGCCCATTCAGAACGACCTTCATTTTGCGGTTATTTAAGAAAGATTGGATTAGGTCAAGCAGGGATCTATCTCTACTGTTATTGAGGTGCCTGACCTTGTCTAGGTTTTTAAATAACCAAAAAGAATATAATCACACTGTACTTTGTATCAGTTGCTTTAAAAAGATACTAACAGTCTTCATATAGTCCAGAAATATTGATTCCATCAGTTGTTACTTCTAAGCAAGTTAGAAAATAGTTCTATTTGTACATTTTTATAGAAAAATTTGCCAAAACATACAAGACCATAACAACTAAGGAATACCTCCTCTTGAGGCTGAAAGACGGTATTCATGTCTACTGAGGACCTAGCTTAGAACTTTCTTACCAGTAGAACACATAGTCCAGAAATATTGATTCCATCAGAATTGTTACGTCTAAACAAGTTAAAAAATAGTTCTATTTTTACCTTTTATAAAAAGACTCTCAAAAAATGAGTATAAACAAATTTTGGATAACAAATATATTCAACTATAGAGCTTGAGTTTTGTTTAACAGCATATCAACCTCTGTGGGTTATTTAATGCCAAAAAATGTGGAGTTTTAAGGTATTTTTTTATAATGTTCACTTATAGTGAAAAGGTTGATTTAGTCAGATTTTAATGAAAATTTTATTTTTATTCTATATTTTAGAAAACTGAAAATGTCTTATAGTTTTGTATTCAAAAATGTTTTGCTGAGAATTGTATTCAAAAATGTTTTGCTGAGAATAATTTTTTTCCTTAAAAAATTTGTTACGGTAATAATTTTTTTCCTTCAAAAATGTATATTTTCTATAAAAGTCAAATTTTATGTATATATTTCTATAAAAGTTTATTTTTATACTTTCATAGTGTTTTGACACCAGTTTGGGGGTTAACTATTTGCCCATAGATGGGACCCTAACAGCTGCTACCACTCTGGGTCAGAGTGGAACTGGGAACAACAGCAATTAAGAGGTAGTTCCACACTCCTCATAACCACCCAATTAGAGGCTTTGCTGCTGGATGCAGTTTACCATCATACCCAGGACCATCAACTATAGAATATTGGAAAAAAAAATTTTATGGTCTGATGAGTCTTAATTTCGGTTACAACATTTGGATGGTAGTACCAGAAATTGGTTTAAGCAAGATGAAACTATAAATCCTTGTATCAATGGTAATGATAATATTAGTCATTTCCCTTAAAGGAAACATTTGACATTCATTGACCGAGAAGCCTCAACTGTTTTTGGTTGAAATTTATAAAATCTTTTTCTTAAAACGATTTTCCAGGTAAATAGGTTTCCCAAGTCCACTAATTGTTATTACTCTTTCCAGCATTGATGGTGACTTTTCTTATTAACCTTTTATTTGAAGTGATGGGAAATGCCAACTAAAATGGATAGCACATGTAACTCAAAGAGAAATTAATCAATCCGTTTTAGTTGTTTCTGCTGTTGGTAGTCTTTAAGTGATGTAGTTTCTGTTACTTGTTAAAGGCTTTGTTTGTGACTCTGTAGTGGCAGTTCACAATGTTCAAAGAAGGATGGTTTTTCCAAGATCTACTGGTGCTAATCGCTTAAAGCCATTTATAACCATATTGTTTAAGATGGTGTTGGTATAATGGTATGAAGGATATTTTCTTAGCATACAGTGGGACCAACTGAATCTATTAAAAATGATCTCCAGTGACCTCTTGTGACCTTTGACCATCTATCCTAAATCCAATTAGCTTATGGCTATATCATTGTTACGAGGATGCATTTGTATATAAAAATAACATTAATAATGTCTAAAAAGTTGTTGTAAGGGATTCTGTTGAGTCCTACCTACTATTACAAAAAAGCCATGAAGTAGTTGTAAAAATAAGGAAATTAGAAACAGAACGTTTGGAAGATGCTAGAATGTCCGAGAAAATTCAAGTAAAATCTAGAGAATTCTAAAGGATTCTAGAATATGCAAATTAGGTGTTAGCCCCTATTAAAATAGGTTTTGAGAAGAGAGTTAGTTGTTAACAGGTTTTACTGACATTATCAACTCCGGCTTTGATTCAAGGATTTATATCCAGCCAAAAGAATCTCTAAGAAAAGTTCCCGACCAACTAAAACCTGAAAGAAAACCTCATGGAACTATATGGGTAAATAGATATTTTTGACTTTTTCATTGATCAAACTAATAATTATTCTTTATATACACATTTTTTTAGCACTTAACTACTTCACTAATTTAACTAGGTAAAGATACTGACCCTTCCTTCCCCTTCATAAGATTTCACCTGCCAGTAGTAAACTCTATGTTTCTGTTTTGAATGTAAAATATTGTAAATCAAAAATTGTTTCATTTGGTATTGATCATAAATTAAATATTTGTATGTGATTTAACTCTGAGTTAAGGTCAATCATTTTTTTCTTTTGTTACGCTTAAGACATAACAATCATGTTAAAATATCGATTCTCATATGATCATCAAAATTAAGTAACGTCAAGCCTGGTCATTACCTAGATGGGTGACCACTTAGGTTTGATTTGTTTAATGACATAATGCTGAAATTTTATTTTCTTGTGAGAGTTATATTTTTCTAATACTGTATTGTTGGTAACATTTTCTAATGTATTTTTATAAGGGACGTAACATTAAGAAAATAAATATAAAAAAACTTAGCTTTAACGCATGTGGGAGGCACTTAGTGGGAATTGTACTCACTACTAAAGATCTATAAATTCAGCTTACTGATAATTATATTATGACCTGAGAAAACATATTTCAACTTAATAACCATTATGCCAAGATTAGGTTACTGAGAAAAAAGATATAAGTTTAATAACCGTTGCATTTAAAATATTTAAAATTACAGACGGTTACTTCATGACAAGATACCTGAGAAAAAAATATAAGTATACTGATCATTATGTCACGATAAGGTACCTGAGAATAATATATAATGTTACTGACCATCACATCATGTCAAGATACCTGAGAACAATATATAAGTATACTGATCATTATGTCACAATAAGGTACCTGAGAATAATATATAATGTTAATGACCATCACATCATGACAAGACACCTGAGAAGAATATATAAGTATACTGATCATTATGCCACAATAAGATACCTGAGAATAATATATAATGTTACTGACCATCACATCATGACAAGATACCTGAGAACAATATATAAGTATACTGATCATTATGCAACAATAAGGTACCTGAGAATAATATATAATGTTAGTGATCATCACATCATGACAAGATACCTGAGAACAATATATAAGTATACTGATCATTATGTCACAATAAGGTACCTGAGAATAATATATAATGTTACTGATCATCACATCATGACAAGATACCTGAGAACATTACATAAGTATACTGATCATTATGCCACAATAAGGTACCTGAGAATAATATATAAAGTTACTGGTCATGACACCATGACAAGATACCTGAGAACAATATATAAGTATACTGATCATTATGCCACAATAAGGTACCTGAGAATAATATATAATTTTAGTAATCATCACATCATGACAAGATACCTGAGAAGAATATATACGTATACTGATCATTATGCTACAATAAGGTACCTGAGAATAATATATAATGTTACTGACCATCACATCATGACAAGATACCTGGGAACAATATATAAGTATACTGATCATTATGCCACAATAAGGTACCTGAGAATAATATATAATGTTACTGAGCATCATATCATGACAAGATACCTGAGAAGAATATATACGTATACTGATCATTATGCCACAATAAGGTACCTGAGAATAATATATAATGTTACTGACCATCACATCATGACAAGATACCTGGGAACAATATATAAGTATACTGATCATTATGCCACAATAAGGTACCTGAGAATAATATATAATGTTACTGACCATCACACCATGACAAGATACCTGAGAACAATATATAAGTATACTGATCATTGTGCCACAATAAGGTACCTGAGAATAATATATAATGTTAGTGATCATCACATCATGACAAGATACCTGAGAAGAATATATACGTATACTGATCATTATGCCACAATAAGGTACCTGAGAATAATATATAATGATACTGATCATCAGATCATGTCAAGATACCTGGGAACAATATATAAGTATACTGATCATTATGCCACAATAAGGTACCTGAGAATAATATATAATGTTACTGACCATCACATCATGACAAGATACCTGAGAAGAATATATACGTATACTGATCATTATGCCACAATAAGGTACCTGAGAATAATATATAATGTTAGTGATCATCACATCATGACAAGATACCTGAGAAGAATATATACGTATACTGATCATTATGCCACAATAAGGTACCTGAGAATAATATATAAAGTTACTGGTCATGACACCATGACAAGATACCTGAGAACAATATATAAGTATACTGATCATTATGCCACAATAAGGTACCTGAGAATAATATATAATGTTACTGACCATCACATCATGACAAGATACCTGAGAAGAATATATACGTATACTGAACATTATGCCACACTAAGGTACCTGAGAATAATATATAATGTTACTGACCATCACATCATGACAAGATACCTGGGAACAATATATAAGTATACTGATCATTATGCCACAATAAGGTACCTGAGAATAATATATAATGTTACTGACCATCACATCATGACAAGATACCTGAGTAGAATATATATGTATACTGATCATTATGCCACAATAAGGTAACTGAGAATAATATATAATGTTACTGATCATAACATCATGACAAGATACCTGAGAACATTACATAAGTATACTGATCATTATGCCACAATAAGGTACCTGAGAATAATATATAATGTTACTGACCATCACATCATGACAAGATACCTGAGAACAATATATAAGTATACTGATCATTATGCCACCATAAGGTACCTGAGAATAATATATAATGTTACTGATCATCACATCATGACAAGATACCTGAGAACAATATATAAGTATACTGATCATTATGTCACAATAAGGTACCTGAGAATAATATATAATATTACTGACCATCACATCATGACAAGACACCTGAGAAGAATATATACGTATACTGATCATTATGCCACAATAAGGTGCCTGAGAATAATATATAATGTTACTGACCATCACATCATGACAAGATACCTGGGAACAATATGTAAGTATACTGATCATTATGCCACAATAAGGTACCTGAGAATAATATATAATGTTACTGACCATCACATCATGACAAGACACCTGAGAAGAATATATACGTATACTGATCATTATGCCACAATAAGGTACCTGGAAATAATATATAATGTTACTGACCATCACATCATGACAAGATACCTGGGAACAATATATAAGTATACTGATCATTATGCCACAATAAGGTACCTGAGAATAATATATAATGTTACTGACCATCATATCATGACAAGATACCTGAGAACAATATATAAGTATACTGAACATTATGCCACAATAAGGTACCTGAGAATAATATATAATGTTAGTGATCATCACATCATGACAAGATACCTGGGAACAATATATAAGTATACTGATCATTATGCCACAATAAGGTACCTGAGAATAATATATAATGTTACTGACCATCACATCATGACAAGACACCTGAGAAGAATATATACGTATACTGATCATTATGCCACAATAAGGTACCTGAGAATAATATATAATGTTACTGACCATCACATCATGACAAGATACCTGGGAACAATATATAAATATACTGATCATTATGCCACAATAAGGTACCTGAGAATAATATATAATGTTACTGACCATCACATCATGACAAGATACCTGAGAACAATATATAAATATACTGATCATTATGCCACAATAAGGTACCTGAGAATAATATATAATGTTACTGACCATCACATCATGACAAGATACCTGAGAACAATATATAAGTATACTAATCATTATGCCACAATGAGGTACCTGAGAATAATATATAATGTTACTGACCATCACATCATGACAAGACACCTCAGAAGAATATATACGTATACTGATCATTATGCCACAATAAGGTACCTGGGAATAATATATAATGTTACTGACCATCACATCATGACAAGATACCTGGGAACAATATATAAGTATACTGATCATTATGCCACAATAAGGTACCTGAGAATAATATATAATGTTACTGACCATCACATCATGACAAGATGCCTGAGAACAATATATAAGTATACTGAACATTATGCCACAATAAGGTACCTGAGAATAATATATAATGTTAGTGATCATCACATCATGACAAGATACCTGGGAACAATATATAAGTATACTGATCATTATGCCACAATAAGGTACCTGAGAATAATATATAATGTTACTGACCATCACATCATGACAAGACACCTGAGAAGAATATATACGTATACTGATCATTATGCCACAATAAGGTACCTGAGAATAATATATAATGTTACTGACCATCACATCATGACAAGATACCTGGGAACAATATATAAGTATACTGATCATTATGCCACAATAAGGAACCTGAGAATAATATATAATGTTAGTGATCATCATATCATGACAAGTTACCTGAAAACAATATATAAGTATACTGATCATAATGCCACAATAAGGTACCTGAGAATAATATATAATGCTACTGATCATCGCATTATGACAAGATACCTGAGAACAATATTTAAGTATACTGATCATTGTGTCACAATAAGGTAACTAAAAATAATATATAATGTTACTGATCATCACATCATGACAAGATACCTGAGAACAATATATAAGTATACCGATCATTGTGTCACAATAAGGTACATGAGAATAATATATAATGTTACTGATCATCACATCATGAGAAGATACCTCAGAAAATATGTAAGTATACTGATCATTATGCCACAATAAGGTATCTGAGAATAATATATAATGTTACTGATCATCACATCATGACAAGATACCTGAGAACAAAATATAAGTATACTGATCATTATGCCACAATAAGGTACCTGAGAATAATATATAATGTTACTGGTCATGACACCATGACAAGATACCTGCGAACAATATATAAGTATACTGATCATTAGCCACAATAAGGTACCGGAGAATAATATATAATGTCACTGACCATCACATCATGACAAGATACCTGAGAACAATATATAAGTATACTGATCATTATGCCACAATAAGGTACCTGAGAATAATATATAATGTTACTGGTCATGACACCATGACAAGATACCTGCGAACAATATATAAGTATACTGATCATTATGCCACATCAAGGTACCTGAGAATAATATATAATGTTACTGATCATCACATCATGACAAGATACCTGAGAACAATATATAAGTATACTGATCATTATGCCACAATAAGGTACCTGAGAATAATATAAAATGTCACTGACCATCAAATCATGTCAAGATACCTGAGAACAATATATAAGTATACTGATCATTATGCCACAATAAGGTACCTGAGAATAATATATAATGTTACTGATCATCACATCATGACAAGATACCTGAGAACAATATATAAGTATACTGATCATTATGCCACAATAAGGTACCTGAGAATTATATATAATGTTAGTGATCATCACATCATGACAAGATACCTGGGAACAATATATAAGTATACTGATCATTATGCCACAATAAGGTACCTGAGAATAATATATAATGTTACTGACCATCACATCATGACAAGACACCTGAGAAGAATATATACGTATACTGATCATTATGCCACAATAAGGTACCTGAGAATAATATATAATGTTACTGACCATCACATCATGACAAGATACCTGGGAACAATATATAAGTATACTGATCATTATGCCACAATAAGGAACCTGAGAATAATATATAATGTTAGTGATCATCATATCATGACAAGTTACCTGAAAACAATATATAAGTATACTGATCATTATGCCACAATAAGGTACCTGAGAATAATATATAATGTTACTGGTCATGACACCATGACAAGATACCTGCGAACAATATATAAGTATACTGATCATTATGCCACATCAAGGTACCTGAGAATAATATATAATGTTACTGATCATCACATCATGACAAGATACCTGAGAACAATATATAAGTATACTGATCATTATGCCACAATAAGGTACCTGAGAATAATATAAAATGTCACTGACCATCACATCATGTCAAGATACCTGAGAACAATATATAAGTATACTGATCATTATGCCACAATAAGGTACCTGAGAATAATATATAATGTTACTGATCATCACATCATGACAAGATACCTGAGAACAATATATAAGTATACTGATCATTATGCCACAATAAGGTACCTGAGAATAATATATAATGTTAGTGATCATCACATCATGACAAGATACCTGGGAACAATATATAAGTATACTGATCATTATGCCACAATAAGGTACCTGAGAATAATATATAATGTTACTGACCATCACATCATGACAAGACACCTGAGAAGAATATATACGTATACTGATCATTATGCCACAATAAGGTACCTGAGAATAATATATAATGTTACTGACCATCACATCATGACAAGATACCTGGGAACAATATATAAGTATACTGATCATTATGCCACAATAAGGAACCTGAGAATAATATATAATGTTAGTGATCATCATATCATGACAAGTTACCTGAAAACAATATATAAGTATACTGATCATAATGCCACAATAAGGTACCTGAGAATAATATATAATGCTACTGATCATCGCATTATGACAAGATACCTGAGAACAATATTTAAGTATACTGATCATTGTGTCACAATAAGGTACCTAAAAATAATATATAATATTACTGATCATCACATCATGACAAGATACCTGAGAACAATATATAAGTATACCGATCATTGTGTCACAATAAGGTACATGAGAATAATATATAATGTTACTGATCATCACATCATGAGAAGATACCTCAGAAAATATGTAAGTATACTGATCATTATGCCACAATAAGGTATCTGAGAATAATATATAATGTTACTGATCATCACATCATGACAAGATACCTGAGAACAAAATATAAGTATACTGATCATTATGCCACAATAAGGTACCTGAGAATAATATATAATGTTACTGGTCATGACACCATGACAAGATACCTGCGAACAATATATAAGTATACTGATCATTAGCCACAATAAGGTACCGGAGAATAATATATAATGTCACTGACCATCACATCATGACAAGATACCTGAGAACAATATATAAGTATACTGATCATTATGCCACAATAAGGTACCTGAGAATAATATATAATGTTACTGGTCATGACACCATGACAAGATACCTGCGAACAATATATAAGTATACTGATCATTATGCCACATCAAGGTACCGGAGAATAATATATAATGTCACTGACCATCACATCATGACAAGATACCTGAGAACAATATATAAGTATACTGATCATTATGCCACAATAAGGTACCTGAGAATAATATATAATGTTACTGGTCATGACACCATGACAAGATACCTGCGAACAATATATAAGTATACTGATCATTATGCCACATCAAGGTACCTGAGAATAATATATAATGTTACTGATCATCACATCATGACAAGATACCTGAGAACAATATATAAGTATACTGATCATTATGCCACAATAAGGTACCTGAGAATAATATAAAATGTCACTGACCATCACATCATGTCAAGATACCTGAGAACAATATATAAGTATACTGATCATTATGCCACAATAAGGTACCTGAGAATAATATATAATGTTACTGATCATCACATCATGACAAGATACCTGAGAACAATATATAAGTATACTGATCATTATGCCACAATAAGGTACCTGAGAATTATATATAATGTTAGTGATCATCACATCATGACAAGATACCTGGGAACAATATATAAGTATACTGATCATTATGCCACAATAAGGTACCTGAGAATAATATATAATGTTACTGACCATCACATCATGACAAGACACCTGAGAAGAATATATACGTATACTGATCATTATGCCACAATAAGGTACCTGAGAATAATATATAATGTTACTGGTCATGACACCATGACAAGATACCTGCGAACAATATATAAGTATACTGATCATTATGCCACAATAAGGTACCTGAGAATAATATATAATGTTACTGATCATCACATCATGACAAGATACCTGAGAACAATATATAAGTATACTGATCATTATGCCACAATAAGGTACCTGAGAATAATATATAATGTTACTGATCATCGCATTATGACAAGATACCTGAGAACAATATATAAGTATACTGATCATTATGCCACAATAAGGTACCTGAGAATAATATATAATGTTACTGACCATCACATCATGACAAGATACTTGGGAACAATATATAAGTATACTGACCATTATGCCACAATAAGGTACCTGAGAATGATATATAATGTTACTGACCATCACATCATGACAAGATACCTGAGAAGAATATATAAGTATACTGATCATTATGCCACAATAAGGTACCTGAGAATAATATATAATGTTACTGACCATCACATCATGTAATGATACCAGAGAAGATTATATACGTATACTTATCATTATGCCACAATAAGGTACCTGAGAATAATATATAATGTTACTGACCATCACATCATGACAAGATACCTGGGAACAATATATAAGTATACTGATCATTATGCCACAATAAGGCACTTGAGAATAATATATAATGTTACTGACCATCACATCATGACAAGATGCCTGAGAAGAATATATAAGTATACTGATCATTATGCCACAATAAGGTACCTGAGAATAATATATAATGTTACTGATCATCACATCATGAAAAGATACCTGAGAAGAATATATAAGTATACTGATCATTATGCCACAATAAGGTACCTGAGAATAATATATAAAGTTACTGACCATCACATCATGACAAGATACCTGGGAACAATATATAAGTATACTGATCATTATGCCACACTATGGTACCTGAGAATAATATATAATGTTACTGACCATCACATCATGACAAGACTCTTATGAGAACAATATACTCGTATACTGATCATTATGTCACAATTAGTTACCTGAGGAGTACATATAATGTTACTGATCATACATCATGACAGATACACTAAGAAGAATATATACTTATACTGATCATTATGCCACAGGAGTACCTGAGAATAAATATAACAATGTTACTGACCATCACATCATGACAAGATACCTGGGAACAATATATGGTATACTGATCATTATGCCACAATAAGGTACCTGAGAATAATATATAATGTTACTGACCATCATATCATGACAAGATACCTGAGAAGAATATACCATTATACTGATCATTGCCACAATAAGGTACCTGAGAATAATATAATGTTAGTGATCATCATCATGACAAGATACCTGAGAAGAATATATACGTATACTGATCATTAAGCCACAATAAGGTACCTGAGAATAATATATAATGTTGACCATCACATCATGACAAGATACCTGAGAAGAGATATATGATATACTGATCATTATGCCACAATAAGGTACCTGAGAATAATATATAATGTTACTGACCATCACATCATGACAAGATACCTCAAAATTTATATACGTATACTGATCATTATGCCACAATAAGGTACTGAGAATAATATATAATGTTACTGACCATCACATCATGACAAAGTTACCTGGGAACAATATAAGTATACTGATCATTATGCCACAATAAGTACAAAGATAATATATAATGTTACTGACCATCACATCATGACAGATACCTGGAACAATATACAGTATACTGATCATTATGCCACAATAAAATTGCCACAAGATAATATATAATGTTACTGACCATCACAATACATGACAAGTACCTGGGAACAATATATAAGTATACTGATCATTTATGCCACAATAAGGTACCTGAGAATAATATATAATTTCACTGACCATCACATCTTGACAAGATACCTGAGAAGAATATCAGTATGTACGATCATTATGCCACAATAAGGTACCTGAGAATAATATATAATGTTACTGATGTCACATCATGACAAGATACCTGAGAAGAATATATAAGTATACTGATCCTTATGCCACAATAAAGTACCTGAGAATAATATAATGATGATCATCACATCATGACAAGATACCTGGGAACAATATATAAGTATACTGATCATGCCACAATAAGGTACCTGAGAATAATATATAATTTTGACCATCACATCATGACAAGATACACAGAAATATATATACGTATACTGATCATTATGCCACAAATAAGGTACCTGAGAATAATATATAATGTTACTGACCATCACATCATGACAAGATACCTAGGAACAATATATAAGTATACTGAACATTATGCCACAATAAGGTACCTGAGAATAATATATAATATTAGTGATCATCACATCATGACAAAATACCTGAGAAGAACATATATGTATACTGATCATTATGCCACAATAAGGTACCTGAGAATAATATATAATGTTACTGACCATCACATCATGTAATGATACCAGAGAAGATTATATACGTATACTTATCATTATGCCACAATAAGGTACCTGAGAATAATATATAATGTTACTGACCATCACATCATGACAAGATACCTGGGAACAATATATAAGTATACTGATCATTATGCCACAATAAGGCACTTGAGAATAATATATAATGTTACTGACCATCACATCATGACAAGATGCCTGAGAAGAATATATAAGTATACTGATCATTATGCCACAATAAGGTACCTGAGAATAATATATAATGTTACTGATCATCACATCATGAAAAGATACCTGAGAAGAATATATAAGTATACTGATCATTATGCCACAATAAGGTACCTGAGAATAATATATAAAGTTACTGACCATCACATCATGACAAGATACCTGGGAACAATATATAAGTATACTGATCATTATGCCACACTATGGTACCTGAGAATAATATATAATGTTACTGACCATCACATCATGACAAGATACCTGAGAACAATATATAAGTATACTGATCATTATGTCACAATTAGTTACCTGAGAATTATATATAATGTTACTGATCATCACATCATGACAAGATACCTGAGAAGAATATATACTTATACTGATCATTATGCCACAATAAGGTACCTGAGAATAATATATAATGTTACTGACCATCACATCATGACAAGATACCTGGGAACAATATATAATTATACTGATCATTATGCCACAATAAGGTACCTGAGAATAATATATAATGTTACTGACCATCATATCATGACAAGATACCTGAGAAGAATATATACGTATACTGATCATTATGCCACAATAAGGTACCTGAGAATAATATATAATGTTAGTGATCATCACATCATGACAAGATACCTGAGAAGAATATATACGTATACTGATCATTAAGCCACAATAAGGTACCTGAGAATAATATATAATGTTACTGACCATCACATCATGACAAGATACCTGAGAAGAATATATAAGTATACTGATCATTATGCCACAATAAGGTACCTGAGAATAATATATAATGTTACTGACCATCACATCATGACAAGATACCTCAGAAATTTATATACGTATACTGATCATTATGCCACAATAAGGTACCTGAGAATAATATATAATGTTACTGACCATCACATCATGACAAGATACCTGGGAACAATATATAAGTATACTGATCATTATGCCACAATTAGGTACCTGAGAATAATATATAATGTTACTGACCATCACATCATGACAAGATACCTGAGAAGAATATATACGTATACTGATCATTATGCCACAATATGGTACCTGAGAATAATATATAATGTTACTGACCATCACATCATGACAAGATACCTGGGAACAATATATAAGTATACTGATCATTATGCCACAATAAGGTACCTGAGAATAATATATAATGTTACTGACCATCACATCATGACAAGATACCTGGGAACAATATATAAGTATACTGATCATTATGCCACAATAAGGTACCTGAGAATAATATATAATTTCACTGACCATCACATCATGACAAGATACCTGAGAAGAATATATACGTATACTGATCATTATGCCACAATAAGGTACCTGAGAATAATATATAATGTTACTGATCATCACATCATGACAAGATACCTGAGAAGAATATATAAGTATACTGATCATTATGCCACAATAAGGTACCTGAGAATAATATATAATATTAGTGATCATCACATCATGACAAGATACCTGGGAACAATATATAAGTATACTGATCATTATGCCACAATAAGGTACCTGAGAATAATATATAATGTTACTGAACATCACTTCATGACAAGATACCTGAGAACAATATATACGTATACTGATCATTATGCCACAATAAGGTACCTGAGAAGAATATATAATGTTTGTGATCATCACATCATGACAAGATACCTGAGAAGAATATATACGTATACTGATCATTAAGCCAAAATAAGGTACCTGAGAATAATATATAATGTTACTGACCATCACATCATGACAAGATACCTGAGAAGAATATATAATTATACTGATCATTATGCCACAATAAGGTACCTGAGAATAATATATAATGTTACTGACCATCACATCATGACAAGATACCTGAGAAATATATATACGTATACTGATCATTATGCCACAATAAGGTACCTGAGAATAATATATAATGTTACTGACCATCACATCATGACAAGATACCTGGGAACAATATATAAGTATACTGAACATTATGCCACAATAAGGTACCTGAGAATAATATATAATGTTACTGACCATCACATCATGACAAGATACCTGAGAAGAATATATACGTATACTGATCATTATGCCACAATATTGTACCTGAGAATAATATATAATGTTACTGACCATCACATCATGACAAGATACCTGGGAACAATATATAAGTATACTGATCATTATGCCACAATAAGGTACCTGAGAATAATATATAATGTTACTGACCATCACATCATGACAAGATACCTGAGAAGAATATATACGTATACTGATCATTATGCCACAATAAGGTACCTGAGAATAATATATAATGTTACTGATCATCACATCATGACAAGATACCTGAGAAGAATATATAAGTATACTGATCATTATGCCACAATAAGGTACCTGAGAATAATATATAATGTTACTGACCATCACATCATGACAAGATACCTGGGAACAATATATAAGTATACTGATCATTATGCCACAATAAGGTACCTGAGAATAATATATAATTTCACTGACCATCACATCATGACAAGATACCTGAGAAGAATATATACGTATACTGATCATTATGCCACAATAAGGTACCTGAGAATAATATATAATGTTACTGATCATCACATCATGACAAGATACCTGAGAAGAATATATAAGTATACTGATCATTATGCCACAATAAGGTACCTGAGAATAATATATAATATTAGTGATCATCACATCATGACAAAATACCTGAGAAGAACATATATGTATACTGATCATTATGCCACAATAAGGTACCTGAGAATAATATATAATGTTACTGACCATCACATCATGACAAGATACCTGGGAACAATATATAAGTATACTGATCATTATGCCACAATAAGGTACCTGAGAATAATATATAATATTACTGACCATCACATCATGACAAGATACCTGAGAAGAATATATAAGTATACTGATCATTATGCCACAATAACGTACCTGAGAATAATATATAATGTTACTGACCATCACATCATGACAAGATACCTGGGAACAATATATAAGTATACTGATCATTATGTCACAATTAGTTCCCTGAGAATTATATATAATGTTACTGATCATCACATCATGACAAGATACCTGAGAACAATATATAAGTATACTGATCATTATGTCACAATTATTTAACTGAGAATAATATATAACGTTACTGATCATCACATCATGACAAGATACCTGAGAAGAATACATGTATACTGATCATTATGTAACAATTAGTTACCTGAGAATTATATATAATATTACTGATCATCACATCATGACAAGATACCTGAGAACATTACATAAGTATACTGATCATTATGCCACAATAAGGTACCTGAGAATTATATATAATGTTACTGATCATCACATCATGACAAGATACCTGAGAACAATATATAAGTATACTGATCATTATGTCACAATTATTTAACTGAGAATAATATATAACGTTACTGATCATCACATCATGACAAGATACCTGAGAAGAATATATAAGTATACTGATCATTATGTAACAATTAGTTACCTGAGAATTATATATAATGTTACTGATCATCACATCATGACAAGATACCTGAGAACATTACATAAGTATACTGATCATTATGCCACAATAAGGTACCTGAGAATTATATATAATGTTACTGATCATCACATCATGACAAGATACCTGAGAAGAATATATAAGTATACTGATCATTATGCCACAATATGGTACCTGAGAATAATATATAATGTTACTGACCATCACATCATGACAAGATACCTGAGAACAATATATAAGTATACTGATCATTATGTCACAATTAGTCATCTGAGAATAATATATAACGTTACTGATCATCACATCATGACAAGATACCTGAGAAGAATATATGTATACTGATCATTATGTAACAATTAGTTACCTGAGAATTATATATAATGTTACTGATCATCACATCTTGATAAGATACCTGAGAACATTACATAAGTATACTGATCATTATGCCACAATAAGGTACCTGAGAATAATATATAATGTTACTGATCATCACATCATGACAAGATACCTGAGAAGAATATATGTATACTGATAATTATGTAACAATTAGTTACCTGAGAATAATATATAATGTTACTGATCATCACATCATGACAAGATACCTGAGAACATTACATAAGTATACTGATCATTATGCCACAATAAGGTACCTGAGAATTATATATATTGTTACTGATCATCACATCATGGCAGGATACCGGAGAACAATATAGAAGTATACTGATCATTATGCCACAATAAGGTACCTGAGAATAATATATAACGTTACTGATCATCACATCATGACAAGATACCTGAGAAAAATATATGTATACTGATCATTATGTAACAATTAGTTACCTGAGAATAATATATACCGTTACTGATCATCACATCATGACAAGATACCTGAGAAGAATATATGTATACTGATCCTTATGTAGCAATTAGTTACCTGAGAATTATATATAATGTTACTGATCATCACATCATGAGAAGATACCTGAGAACAATATATAAGTATACTGATCATAGTGCCACAATAAGTATCTGAGAATAATATATAATATTACTGACCATAACATCATGACAAGATACCTGCGAACAATATATAAGTATACTGATCATTATGCCACAATAAGGTACCTGAGAATAATATATAATGTTAGTGATCATCATATCATGACAAGATACCTGAGAACAATATATAAGTATACTGATCATTATGCCACAATAAGGTACCTGAGAATAATATATAATGTTACTGACCATCACATTATGACAAACACCTGAGAACAATATATAAGTATACTGATCATTATGCCACAAAAAGGTACCCGAGAATAATATATAATGCCAGTGACCATCACATCATGACAAGATACCTGAGAACAATATATAAGTATACTGATCATTATGCCACAACAAGGTACCTGAGAATAATATATAATGTTACTGACCATCACATCATGACAAGATACCTGAGAACAATATATAAGTATACTGATCATAATGCCACAATAAGGTACCTGACAATAATATATAATGCTACTGATCATCGCATTAGGACAAGATACCTGAGAACAATATTTAAGTATACTGATCATTGTGTCACAATAAGGTACCTGAAAATAATATATAATATTACTGATCATCACATCATGACAAGATACCTGAGAACAATATATAAGTATACTGATCATTATGCCACAACAAGGTACCTGAGAATAATATATAATGTTACTGACCATCACATCATGACAAGATACCTGAGAACAATATATAAGTATACTGATCATAATGCCACAATAAGGTACCTGACAATAATATATAATGCTACTGATCATCGCATTAGGACAAGATACCTGAGAACAATATTTAAGTATACTGATCATTGTGTCACAATAAGGTACCTGAAAATAATATATAATATTACTGATCATCACATCATGACAAGATACCTGAGAACAATATATAAGTATACTGATCATTGTGTCACAATGAGGTACATGAGAATAATATATAATGTTACTGATCATCACATCATGAGAAGATACCTCAGAAAAACATGTAAGTATACTGATCATTATGCCACAATAAGGTATCTGAGAATAATATATAATGTTACTGGTCATGACACCATGACAAGATACCTGCGAACAATATATAAGTATACTGATCATTATGCCACAATAAGGTACCTGAGAATAATATATAATGTCACTGGTCATCACATCATGACAAGATACCTGAGAACAATATATAAGTATACTGATCATTATGCCACAATAAGTTACCTGAGAATAATATATAATGTTACTGGTCATGACACCATGACAAGATACCTGCAAACAATATATACGTATACTGATCATTATGCCACAATAAGGTACCTGAGAATAATATATAATGTTACTGAACATCACATCATGACAAGATACCTGAGAACAATATATAAGTATACTGATCATTATGCCACAATAAGGTACCTGAGAATAATATATAATGTTACTGGTCATGACACCATGACAAGATACCTGCGAACAATATATAAGTATACTGATCATTATGCCACAATAAGTTACCTGAGAATAATATATAATGTTACTGATCAACACATCATGACAAGATACCTGAGAACAATATATAAGTATACTGATCATTATGCCACAATAAGGTACCTGAGAATAATATATAATGTTACTGGTCATGACACCATGACAAGATACTTGCGAACAATATATAAGTATACTGATCATTATGCCAAAATAAGGTACCTGAGAATAATATATAATGTTACTGATCATCACATCATGACAAGATACCTGAGAACAATATATAAGTATACTGATCATTATGCCACAATAAGGTACCTGAGAATAATATATAATGTTACTGGTCATGACACCATGACAAGATACCTGCGAACAATATATAAGTATACTGATCATTATGCCACAATAAGTTACCTGAGAATAATATATAATGTCACTGACCATCACATCATGACAAGATACCTGAGAACAATATATAAGTATACTGATCATTATGCCACAATAAGGTACCTGAGAATAATATATAATATTACTGGTCATGACACCATGACAAGATACCTGCGAACAATATATAAGTATACTGATCATTATGCCACAATAAGGTACCTGAGAATAATATATAATGTCACTGACCATCACATCATGACAAGATACCTGAGAACAATATATAAGTATACTGATCATTATGCCACAATAAGGTACCTGAGAATAATATATAATGTTTCTGATCATCACATCATGACAAGATACCTGAGAACAATATATAAGTATACAGATCATTATGTCACAATAAGGTACCTGAGAATAATATATAATGTTACTGGTCATGACACCATGACAAGATACCTGCGATCAATATATAATTATACTGATCATTATGCCACAATAAGGTACCTGAGAATAATATATAATGTTAGTGATCATCCCATCATGACAAGATACCTGAGAAGAATATATAAATATACTGATCATTATGCCACAATAAGGTACCTGAGAATAATATATAATGTTACTGACCATCACATCATGACAAGATACCTGAGAAGAATATATAAGTATACTGATCATTATGCCACAATAAGGTACCTGAGAATAATATGTAATATTACTGGTCATGACACCATGACAAGATACCTGCGAACAATATATAAGTATACTGATCATTATGCCACAATAAGTTACCTGAGAATAATATATAATGTCACTGACCATCACATCATGACAAGATACCTGAGAACAATATATAAGTATACTGATCATTATGCCACAATAAGGTACCTGAGAATAATATATAATGTTACTGAACATCACATCATGACAAGATACCTGAGAACAATATATAAGTATACTGATCATTATGCCACAATAAGGTACCTGAGAATAATATATAATGTTACTGGTCTTGACACCATGACAAGATACCTGCGAACAATATATAAGTATACTGATCATTATGCCAAAATAAGGTACCTGAGAATAATATATAATGTTACTGATCATCACATCATGACAAGATACCTGAGAACAATATATAAGTATACTGATCATTAGGCCACAATAAGGTACCTGAGAATAATATATAATGTTACTGGTCATGACACCATGACAAGATACCTCGAACAATATATAAGTATACTGATCATTATGCCACAATAAGGTACCTGAGAATAATATATAATGTTACTGATCATCACATCATGACAAGATACCTTAGAACAATATATAAGTATACTGATCATTATGCCACAATAAGGTACCTGAGAATAATATATAATGTTACTGGTCATGACACCATGACAAGATACCTGCGAACAATATATAAGTATACTGATCATTATGCCACAATAAGGTACCTGAGAATAATATATAATGTCACTGGTCATGACACCATGACAAGATACCTGCGAACAATATATAAGTATACTGAACATTATGCCACAATAAGGTACCTGAGAATAATATATAATGTTACTGATCATCACATCATGACAAGATACCTGAGAACAATATATAAGTATACTGATCATTATGCCACAATAAGGTACCTGAGAATAATATATAATGTTACTGGTCATGACACCATGACAAGATACCTGCGAACAATATATAAGTATACTGATCATTATGCCACAATAAGTTACCTGAGAATAATATATAATGTCACTGACCATCACATCATGACAAGATACCTGAGAACAATATATAAGTATACTGATCATTATGCCACAATAAGGTACCTGAGAATAATATATAATATTACTGGTCATGACACCATGACAAGATACCTGCGAACAATATATAAGTATACTGATCATTATGCCACAACAAGGTACCTGAGAATAATATATAATGTCACTGACCATCACATCATGACAAGATACCTGAGAACAATATATAAGTATACTGATCATTATGCCACAATAAGGTACCTGAGAATAATATATAATGTTACTGAACATCACATCATGACAAGATACCTGAGAACAATATATAAGTATACTGATCATTATGCCACAATAAGGTACCTGAGAATAATATATAATGTTACTGGTCATGACACCATGACAAGACACCTGCGAACAATATATAAGTATACTGATCATTATGCCACAATAAGGTACCTGAGAATAATATATAATGTCACTGATCATCACATCATGACAAGATACATTAGAACATTATATAAGTATACTGATCATTATGCCACAATAAGGTACCTGAGAATAATATAAAATGTTACTGATCATCACATCATGAAAAGATACCTGGGAACAATATATAAGTATACTGATCATTATGCCACAATAAGGTACCTGAGAATAATATATAATGTTACTGGTTACGACACCATGACAAGATACCTGCGAACAATATATAAGTATACTGATCATTATGCCACAATAAGGTACCTGTGAATAAAATATAATGTTACTGGTCATGATACCATGACAAGATACCTGCGAACAATATATAAGTATACTCATCATTATGCCACAATAAGGTACCTGAGAATAATATTTAATGTTACTGATCATCACATCATGACAAGATACCTGAGAACCATATATAAGTATACTGATCATTATGCCACAATAAGGTACCAGAGAATAATATATAATGTTACTGGTCATGACACCATGACAAGATACCTGCGAACAATATATAAGTATACTGATCATTATGCCACAATAAGTTACCTGAGAATAATATATAATGTCACTGATCATCACATCATGACAAGATACCTGAGAACAATATATAAGTATACTGATCATTATGCCACAATAAGGTACCTGAGAATAATATATAATGTTTCTGATCATCACATCATGACAAGATACCTGAGAACAATATATAAGTATACAGATCATTATGTCATAATAAGGTACCTGAGAATAATATATAATGTTACTGCTCATGACACCATGACAAGATACCTGCGAACAATATATAAGTATACTGATCATTATGCCACAATAAGGTACCTGAGAATAATATATAATGTTACTGACCATCACATCATGACAAGATACCTGAGAAGAATATATAAGTATACTGATCATTATGCCACAATAAGGTACCTTAGAATAATATATAATGTCACTGACCATCACATCATGACAAGATACCTGAGAACAATATATAAGTATACTGAACATTATGCCACAATAAGGTACCTGAGAATAATATATAATATTGCTGGTCATGACACCATGACAAGATACCTGCGAACAATATATAAGTATACTGATATTATGCCACAATAAGGTACCTGAGAATAATATATAAGGTTAGTGATCATCACATCATGACAAGATACCTGAGAACAATATATAAGTATACTGATCATTATGCCACAATAGGAAACCTGAGAATAATATATAATGTTACTGATCATCACATCATGAGAAGATACCTGAGAACAATATATAAGTATACTTATCATTATGCCACAATAAGGTACCTGAGAATAATATATAATGTTAGTGATCATCACATCATGACAAGATACCTGAGAACAATATATAAGTATACTGATCATTAGGCCACAATAAGGTACCTGAGAATAATATATAATGTTACTGACCATCACATCATGACAAGATACCTGAGAAGAATATATAAGTATACTGATCATTATGCCACAATAAGGTACCTGAGAATAATATATAATGTTACTGACCATCACATCATGACAAGATACATGAGAAGAATATATAAGTATACTGATCATTATGCCACAATAAGGTACCTGAGAATAATATATAATGTCACTGACCATCACATCATGACAAGATACCTGAGAACAATATATAAGTATACTGATCATTATGCCACAATAAGGTACCTGAGAATAATATATAATACTACTGGTCATGACACCATGACAAGATAACTGCGAACAATATATAAGTATACTGATCATTATGCCACAATAAGGTACCTGAGAATAATATATAATGTCACTGACCATCACATCATGACAAGATACCTGAGAACAATATATAAGTATACTGATCATTATGCCACAATAAGGTACCTGAGAATAATATATAATGTTACTGATCATCACATCATGACAAGATACGTGCGAACAATATATAAGTATACTGATCATTATGCCACAATAAGGTACCTGTGAATAATATATAATGTTTCTGATCATCACATCATGACAAGATACCTGAGAACAATATATAAGTATACTGATCATTATGCCACAATAAGGTACCTGAGAATAATATATAATGTTAGTGATCATCACATCATGACAAGATACCTGAGAAGAATATATATGTATACTGTTATTATGCCACAATATGGCACCTGAGAATAATATATAATGTTAGTGATCATCACATCATGACAACATACCTGAGAACAATATATAAGTATACTGATCATTATGCCACAACAGGAAACCTGAGAATAATATATAATGTTACTGATCATCACATCATGAGAAGATACCTGAGAACAATATATAAGTATACTGATCATTATGCCACAATAAGGTACCTGAGAATAATATATAATGTTAGTGATCATCACATCATGACAAGATACCTGAGAACTATATATAAGTATACTGATCATTATGCCACAATAAGGTACCTGAGAATAATATATAATGTTACTGACCATCACATCATGACAAGATACCTGAGAAGAATATATAAGTATACTGATCATTATGCCACAATAAGGTACCTGAGAATAATATATAATGTTACTGACCATCACATCATGACAAGATACCTGAGAAGAATATATAAGTATACTGATCATTATGCCACAATAAGGTACCTGAGAATAATATATAATGTTACTGACCATCACATCATGACAAGATACCTGAGAAGAATATATAAGTATTCTGATCATTATGCCACAATAAGGTACCTGAGAATAATATATATTGTTACTGACCATCACATCATGACAAGATACCTGAGAAGAATATATAAGTATACTGATCATTATGTCACAATAAGGTACCTGAGAATAATATTTAATGTTACTGATCATCACATCATGAGAAGATACCTGAGAAGAATATATACGTATACTGATCATTATGCCACAATAAGGTACCTGAGAATAATATATAATATTACTGACCATCACATCATGACAAGATACCTGAGAAGAATATATAAGTATACTGATCATTATGCCAAAATGAGGTACCTGAGTATAATATATAACGTTAAGGATCATCACATCATGACAAGATACCTGAGAAGAATATATAAGTATACTGATCATTATGCCACAATAAGGTACCTGGGAATAATAGATAATGTTACTGACCATCACATCATGACAAGATACCTGAGAACAATATATAAGTATACTGATCATTATGCCACAATAAGGTACCTGAGAATAATATATAATGTTACTGACCATCACATCATGACAAGATACCTGAGAAGAATATATAAGTAGACTGATCATTATGCCACAATAAGGTACCTGAGAATAATATATAATGTTACTGACCATCACATCATGACAAGATACCTGAGAAGAATATATAAGTATACTGATCATTATGCCACAATAAGGTACCTGAGAATAATATATAATGTTACTGACCATCACATCATGACAAGATACCTGGGAAGAATATATAAGTATACTGATCATTATGTCACAATAAGGTACCTGAGAATAATATATAATGTTACTGATCATCACATCATGAGAAGATACCTGAGAAGAATATATACGTATACTTATCATTATGCCACAATAAGGTACCTGAGAATAATATATAATATTACTGACCATCACATCATGACAAGATACCTGGGAACAATATATAAGTATACTGATCATTATGCCACAATAAGGTACCTGAGTATAATATATAACGTTACTGATCATCACATCATGACAAGATACCTGAGAAGAATATATAAGTATACTGATCATTATGCCACAATAAGGTACCTGAGAATAATATATAACGTTACTGACAATCACATCATGACAAGATACCTGAGAACAATATATAAGTATACTGATCATTATGCCACAATAAGGTACCTGAGAATAATATATAATGTTACTGACCATCACATCAGGACAAGATACCTGAGAAGAATATATAAGTAGACTGATCATTATGCCACAATAACGTACCTGAGAATAATATATAATGTTACTGACCATCACATCATGACAAGATACATGAGAAGAATATATAAGTATACTGATCATTATGTCACAATAAGGTACCTGAGAATAATATATAATGTTACTGATCATCACATCATGAGAAGATACCTGAGAAGAATATATACGTATACTGATCATTATGCCACAATAAGGTACCTGAGAATAATATATAATATTACTGACCATCACATCATGACAAGATACCTGAGAAGAATATATAAGTATACTGATCATTATGCCACAATAAGGTACCTGAGAATAATATATAAAGTTACTGACCATCACATCATGTCAAGATACCTGGGAACAATATATAAGTATACTGATCATTATGTCACAATTAGTTCCCTGAGAATTATATATAATGTTACTGATCATCACATCATGACAAGATACCTGAGAACAATATATAAGTATACTGATCATTATGTCACAATTAGTTATCTGAGAATAATATATAACATTACTGATCATCACATCATGACAAGATACCTGAGAAGAATACATGTATACTGATCATTATGTAACAATTAGTTACCTGAGAATTATATATAATATTACTGATCATCACATCATGACAAGATACCTGAGAACATTACATAAGTATACTGAACATTATGCCACAATAAGGTACCTGAGAATTATATATAATGTTACTGATCATCACATCATGACAAGATACCTGAGAAGAATATATAAGTATACTGATCATTAAGCCACAATATGGTACCTGAGAATAATATATAATGTTACTGACCATCACATCATGACAAGATACCTGAGAACAATATATAAGTATACTGATCATTATGTCACAATTAGTTACCTGAGAATTATATATAATGTTACTGATCATCACATCATGACAAGATACCTGAGAACAATATATAAGTATACTGATCATTATGTCACAATTAGTTATCTGAGAATAATATATAACGTTACTGATCATCACATCATGACAAGATACCTGAGAAGAATATATAAGTATACTGATCATTATGTAACAATTAGTTACCTGAGAATTATATATAATGTTACTGATCATCACATCATGACAAGATACCTGAGAAGAATATATAAGTATACTGATCATTATGCCACAATATGGTACCTGAGAATAATATATAATGTTACTGACCATCACATCATGACAAGATACCTGAGAACAATATATAAGTATACTGATCATTATGTCACAATTAGTTATCTGAGAATAATATATAACGTTACTGATCATCACATCATGACAAGATACCTGAGAAGAATATATGTATACTGGTCATTATGTAACAATTAGTTACCTGAGAATAATATATAATGTTACTGATCATCACATCATGACAAGATACCTGAGAACATTACATAAGTATACTGATCATTATGCCACAATAAGGTACCTGAGAATAATATATAATGTTACTGATCATCACATCATGACAAGATACCTGAGAAGAATATATGTATACTGATAATTATGTAACAATTAGTTACCTGAGAATAATATATAATGTTACTGATCATCACATCATGACAAGATACCTGAGAACATTACATAAGTATACTGATCATTATGCCACAATAAGGTACCTGAGAATAATATATATTGTTACTGATCATCACATCATGGCAGGATACCGGAGAACAATATATAAGTATACTGATCATTATGCCACAATAAGGTACCTGAGAATAATATATAACGTTACTGATCATCACATCATGACAGGATACCTGAGAAAAATATATGTATACTGATCATTATGTAACAATTAGTTACCTGAGAATAATATATAACGTTACTGATCATCACATCATGACAAGATACCTGAGAAGAATATATGTATACTGATCCTTATGTAGCAATTAGTTACCTGAGAATTATATATAATGTTACTGATCATCACATCATGAGAAGATACCTGAGAGCAATATATAAGTATACTGATCATAGTGCCACAATAAGTATCTGAGAATAATATATAATATTACTGACCATAACATCATGACAAGATACCTGCGAACAATATATAAGTATACTGATCATTATGCCACAATAAGGTACCTGAGAATAATATATAATGTTAGTGATCATCATATCATGACAAGATACCTGAGAACAATATATAAGTATACTGATCATTATGCCACAATAAGGTACCTGAGAATAATATATAATGTTACTGACCATCACATTATGACAAACACCTGAGAACAATATATAAGTATACTGATCATTATGCCACAAAAAGGTACCTGAGAATAATATATAATGTCAGTGACCATCAAATCATGACAAGATACCTGAGAACAATATATAAGTATACTGATCATAATGCTACAATAAGATACCTGAGAATAATATATAATGCTACTGATCATCGCATTAGGACAAGATACCTGAGAACAATTTTTAAGTATACTGATCATTGTGTCACAATAAGGTAACTGAAAATAATATATAATATTACTGATCATCACATCATGACAAGATACCTGAGAACAATATATAAGTATACTGATCATTGTGTCACAATAAGGTACATGAGAGTAATATATAATGTTACTGATCATCACATCATGAGAAGATACCTCAGAAAAACATGTAAGTATACTGATCATTATGCCACAATAAGGTATCTGAGAATAATATATAATGTTACTGGTCATGACACCATGACAAGATACCTCCGAACAATATATAAGTATACTGATCATTATGCCACAATAAGGTACCTGAGAATAATATATAATGTCACTGGTCATGACACCGTGACAAGATACCTGCGAACAATATATAAGTATACTGAACATTATGCCACAATAAGGTACCTGAGAATAATATATAATGTTACTGATCATCACATCATGACAAGATACCTGAGAACAATATATAAGTATACTGATCATTATGCCACAATAAGGTACCTGAGAATAATATATAATGTTACTGATCATCACATCATGACAAGATACCTGAGAACAATATATAAGTATACTGATTATTATGCCACAATAAGGTACCTGAGAATAATATATAATGTTACTGGTCATGACACCATGACAAGATACCTGCGAACAATATATAAGTATACTGATCATTATGCCACAATAAGTTACCTGAGAATAATATATAATGTCACTGACCATCACATCATGACAAGATACCTGAGAACAATATATAAGTATACTGATCATTATGCCACAATAAGGTACCTGAGAATAATATATAATGTCACTGACCATCACATCATGACAAGATACCTGAGAACAATATATAAGTATATTGATCATTATGCCAAAATAAGGTACCTGAGAATAATATATAATGTTACTGATCATCACATCATCACAAGATACCTGAGAACAATATATAAGTATACTGATCATTATGTCACAATAAGGTACCTGAGAATAATATATAATGTTACTGCTCATGACACCATGACAAGATACCTGCGAACAATATATAAGTATACTGATCATTATGCCACAATAAGGTACCTGAGAATAATATATAATGTTAGTGATCATCACATCATGACAAGATACCTGAGAAGAATATATAAGTATACTGATATTATGCCACAATATGGCACCTGAGAATAATATATGATGTTAGTGATCATCACATCATGACAAGATACCTGAGAACAATATATAAGTATACTGATCATTATGCCACAATAGGAAACCTGAGAATAATATATAATGTTACTGATCATCACATCATGAGAAGATACCTGTGAACAATATATAAGTATACTGATCATTATGCCACAATAAGGTACCTGAGAATAATATATAATGTTAATGATCATCACATCATGGCAAGATACCTGAGAACAATATATAAGTATACTGATCATTATGCCACAATAAGGTACCTGAGAATAATATATAATGTTACTGACCATCACATCATGACAAGATACCTGAGAACAATATATAAGTATACTGATCATTATGCCACAATAAGGTACCTGAGAATAATATATAATGTTACTGACCATCACATCATGACAAGATACCTGAGAAGAATATATAAGTATACTGATCATTATGCCACAATAAGGTACCTGAGAATAATATATAATGTCACTGACCATCACATCCTGACAAGATACCTGAGAACAATATATAAGTATACTGATCATTATGCCACAATAAGGTACCTGAGAATAATATATAATATTACTGGTCATGACACCATGACAAGATACCTGCGAACAATATATAAGTATACTGATCATTATGCCACAATAAGGTACCTGAGAATAATATATAATGTCACTGACCATCACATCATGACAAGATACCTGAGAACAATATATAAGTATACTGATCATTATGCCACAATAAGATTCCTGAGAATAATATATAATGTTACTGATCATCACATCATGACAAGATACCTGAGAAAAATATATAAGTATACTGATCATTATGCCACAATAAGGTACCTGAGAATAATATATAATGTTACTGGTCATGACACCATGACAAGATACCTGCGAACAATATATAAGTATACTGATCATTATGCCAAAAAAAGGTACCTGAGAATAATATATAATGTTACTGATCATCACATCATGACAAGATACCTGAGAACAATATATAAGTATACTGATCATTATGCCTCAATAAGGTACCTGAGAATAATATATAATGTTACTGGTCATGATACCATGACAAGATACGTGCGAACAATATATAAGTATACTGATCATTATGCCACAAGAAGGTACCTGAGAATAATATATAATGTTACTGATCATCACATCATGACAAGATACCTGAGAACCATATATAAGTATACTGATCATTAAGCCACAATAAGGTACCTGAGAATAATATATAATGTTACTGGTCATGACACCATGACAAGATACCTGCGAACAATATATAAGTATACTAATCATTATGCCACAATAAGTTACCTGAGAATAATATATAATGTCACTGATCATCACATCATGACAAGATACCTGAGAACAATATATAAGTATACTGATCATTATGCCACAATAAGGTACCTGAGAATAATATATAATGTTTCTGATCATCACATCATGACAAGATACCTGAGAACAATATATAAGTATACTGATCATTATGCCACAATAAGGTACCTGAGAATAATATATAATGTTACTGGTCATGACACCATGACAAGATACCTGCGAACAATATATATGTATACTGATCTTTATGCCACAATAAGGTACCTGAGAATAATATATAATGTTAGTGATCATCACATCATGACAAGATACCTGAGAAGAATATATAATTATACTGATATTATGCCACAATATGGCACCTGAGAATAATATATAATGTTAGTGATCATCACATCATGACAAGATACCTGAGAACAATATATAAGTATACTGATCATTATGCCACAATAGGAAACCTGAGAATAATATATAATGTTACTGATCATCACATCATGAGAAGATACCTGAGAACAATATATAAGTATACTAATCATTATGCCACAATAAGGTACCTGAGAATAATATATAATGTTAGTGATCATCACATCATGGCAAGATACCTGAGAACAATATATAAGTATACTGATCATTATGCCACAATAAGGTACCTGAGAATAATATATAATGTTACTGACCATCACATCATGACAAGATACCTGAGAAGAATATATAAGTATACTGATCATTATGCCACAATAAGGTACCTGAGAATAATATATAATGTTACTGACCATCACATCATGACAAGATACCTGAGAAGAATATATAAGTATACTGATCATTATGCCACAATAAGGTACCTGAGAATAATATATAATGTTACTGACCATCACATCATGACAAGATACCTGAGAAGAATATATAAGTATACTGATCATTATGCCACAATAAGGTACCTGAGAATAATATATATTGTTACTGACCATCACATCATGACAAGATACCTGAGAAGAATATATAAGTATACTGATCATTATGTCACAATAAGGTACCTGAGAATAATATTTAATGTTACTGATCATCACATCATGACAAGATACCTGAGAAGAATATATACGTATACTGATCATTATGCCACAATAAGGTACCTGAGAATAATATATAATATTACTGACCATCACATCATGACAAGATACCTGAGAACAATATATAAGTATACTGATCATTATGCCACAATAAGGTACCTGAGTATAATATATAACGTTACTGATCATCACATCATGACAAGATACCTGAGAAGAATATATAAGTATACTGATCATTATGCCACAATAAGGTACCTGAGAATAATATATAATGTTACTGACCATCACATCATGACAAGATACCTGAGAACAATATATAAGTATACTGATCATTATGCCACAATAATGTACCTGAGAATAATATATAATGTTACTGACCATAACATCATAACAAGATACCTGAGAAGAATATATAAATAGACTGATCATTATGCCACAATAAGGTACCTGAGAATAATATATAATGTTACTGACCATCACATCATGACAAGATTCCTGAGAAGAATATATAAGTATACTGATCATTATGCCAAAATAAGGTACCTGAGAATAATATATAATGTTACTGACCATCACATCATGACAAGATACCTGGGAAGAATATATAAGTATACTGATCATTATGTCACAATAAGGTACTGAGAATAATATATAATGTTACTGATCATCACATCATGAGAAGATACCTGAGAAGAATATATACGTATACTTATCATTATGCCACAATAAGGTACCTGAGAATAATATATAATATTACTGACCATCACATCATGACAAGATACCTGAGAACAATATATAAGTATACTGATCATTATGCCACAATAAGGTACCTGTGTATAATATATAACGTTACTGATCATCACATCATGACAAGATACCTGAGAAGAATATGTAAGTATACTGATCATTATGCCACAATAAGGTACCTGAGAATAATATATAATGTTACTGACCATCACATCATGAAAAGATACCTGAGAACAATATATAAGTATACTGATCATTATGCCACAATAAGGTACCTGAGTATAATATATAACGTTACTGATCATCACATCATGACAAGATACCTGAGAAGAATATATAAGCAACCTGATCATTATGTCACAATAAGGTACCTGAGAATAATATATAATGTTACTGACCATCACATCATGACAAGATACCTGAGAAGAATATATAAGTATACTGATCATTATGCCACAATAAGGTACCTGAGAATAATATATATTGTTACTGACCATCACATCATGACAAGATACCTGAGAAGAATATATAAGTATACTGATCATTATGTCACAATAAGGTACCTGAGAATAATATTTAATGTTACTGATCATCACATCATGACAAGATACCTGAGAAGAATATATACGTATACTGATCATTATGCCACAATAAGTTACCTGAGAATAATATATAATATTACTGACCATCACATCATGACAAGATACCTGAGAACAATATATAAGTATACTGATCATTATGCCACAATAAGGTACCTGAGTATAATATATAACGTTACTGATCATCACATCATGACAAGATACCTGAGAAGAATATATAAGTATACTGATCATTATGCCACAATAAGGTACCTGAGAATAATATATAATGTTAGTGACCATCACATCATGACAAGATACCTGAGAACAATATATAAGTATACTGATCATTATGCCACAATAATGTACCTGAGAATAATATATAATGTTACTGACCATAACATCGTGACAAAATACCTGAGAAGAATATATAAATAGACTGATCATTATGCCACAATAAGGTACCTGAGAATAATATATAATGTTACTGACCATCACATCATGACAAGATTCCTGAGAAGAATATATAAGTATACTGATCATTATGCCACAATAAGGTACCTGAGAATAATATATAATGTTACTGACCATCACATCATGACAAGATACCTGGGAAGAATATATAAGTATACTGATCATTATGTCACAATAAGGTACTGAGAATAATATATAATGTTACTGATCATCACATCATGAGAAGATACCTGAGAAGAATATATACGTATACTTATCATTATGCCACAATAAGGTACCTGAGAATAATATATAATATTACTGACCATCACATCATGACAAGATACCTGAGAACAATATATAAGTATACTGATCATTATGCCACAATAAGGTACCTGAGTATAATATATAACGTTACTGATCATCACATCATGACAAGATACCTGAGAAGAATATGTAAGTATACTGATCATTATGCCACAATAAGGTACCTGAGAATAATATATAATGTTACTGACCATCACATCATGAAAAGATACCTGAGAACAATATATAAGTATACTGATCATTATGCCACAATAAGGCACCTGAGAATAATATATAACGTTACTGATCATCACATCATGACAAGATACCTGAGAAGAATATATAAGCATCCTGATCATTATGTCACAATAAGGTACCTGAGAATAATATATAATGTTACTGACCATCACATCATGACAAGATACCTGAGAAGAATATATAAGTAGACTGATCATTATGTCACAATAAGGTACCTGAGAATAATATATAATGTTACTGACCATCACATCATTACAAGATACCTGAGAACAATATATAAGCATCCTGATCATTATTTCACAATAAGGTACCTGAGTATAATATATAATGTTACTGACCATCACATCATGACAAGATACCTGAGAAGAATATATAAGTATACTGATCATTATGCCACAATAAGGTACCTGAGTATAATATATAACGCTACTGATCATCACATCATGACAAGATACCTGAGAACAATATATAAGCATCCTGATCATTATGTCACAATAAGGTACCTGAGAATAATATATAAGGTTACTGATCATCACATCATGACAAGATACCTGAGAACAATATATAAGTATACTGAACATTATGCCACAATAAGGTACCTGAGTATAATATATAACGTTACTGATCATCACATCATGACAAGATACCTGAGAAGAATATATAAGCATCCTGATCATTATGTCACAATAAGGTACCTGAGAATAATATATAATGTTACTGATCATCACATCATGACAAGATACCTGAAAACAATATATAAGTATACTGATCATTATGTCACAATAAGGTACCTGAGAATAATATATAATGTTACTGACCATCACATCATGACAAGATACCTGAGAACATATATAAGTATACTGATCATTATGTCACAATAAGGTACCTGAGAATAATATATAATGTTACTGATCATCACATCATGACAAGATACTTGAGAACAATATATAAGTATACTGATCATTATGTCACAATAAGGTACCTGAGAATAATATATAATGTTAGTGATCATCACATCATGACAAGATACCTGAGAAGAATATATAAGTATACTGATCATTATGTCACAGTAAGGTACCTGAGAATAAAATATAATGTTAGTGATCATCACATCATGACAAGATACCCGAGAAGAATATATAAGCATCCTGATCATTATGTCACAATAAGGTACCTGAGAATAATATATAATGTTACTGATCATCACATCATGACATGATACTTGAGAACAATATATAAGTATACAGATCATTATGTCACAATAAGGTACCTGAGAATATTATATAATGTTAGTGATCATCACATCATGACAAGATACCTGAGAACAATATATAAGTATACTGATCATTATGTCACAATAAGGTACCTGAGAATAATATATAACGTTACTGATCATCACATCATGACAAGATACCTGAGAAGAATATATAAGCATCCTGATCATTATGTCACAATAAGGTACCTGAGAATAATATATAATGTTACTGATCATCACATCCTGACAAGATACTTGAGAACTATATATAAGTATACTGATCATTATGTCATAATAAGGTACCTGAGAATAATATATAATGTTAGTGATCATCACATCATGACAAGATACTTGAGAAGAATATATAAGTATACTGATCATTATGTCACAACAAGGTACCTGAGAATAATATATAATGTTAGTGATCATCACATCATGACAAGATACCGGAGAACAATATATAAATATACTGATCATTATGCCACAATTAGGTACCTGAGAATAATATATAATATTACTGACCATCACATCATGACAAGATACTTGAGAACAATATATAAGTATACTGATCATTATGTCACAATAAGGTACCTGAGAATAATATATAATGTTACTGACCATCACATCATGACAAGATACCTGAGAAGAATATATACGTATACTGATCATTATGCCACAATAAGGTACCTGAGAATAATATATAATGTTACTGACTATCACATCATGACAAGTTACCTGAGAACAATATATAAGTATACTGACCATTATGCCACAATTAGGTACCTGAGTATAATATATAACGTTACTGATCATCACATCATGAGAAGATACCTGAGAAGAATATATACGTATCCTGATCATTATGCCACAATAAGGTACCTGAGAATAATATATAATGTTACTGATCATCACATCATGACAAGATACTTGAGAACAATATATAAGTATACCGATCATTATGCCACAATAAGGTACCTGAGAATAATATATAATGTTAGTGATCATCACATCATGACATGATACCTGAGAACAATATATAAGTATACTGATCATTATGCCACAATAAGGTACCTGAGAATAATATATAATGTTACTGACCATCACATCATGACAAGATGCCTGAGAACAATATATAAGTATACTGATATTATGCCACAATAAGGTACCTGAGGATAATATATAACGTTACTGATCATCACATCATGAGAAGATACCTGAGAAGAATATATACGTATACTGATCATTATGCCACAATAAGGTAACTGAGAATAATATATAATGTTACTGATCATCACATCATGACAAGATACCTGAGAACAATATATAAGTATACTGATCATTATGCCACAATAAGGTACCTGAGAATAATATGCAATGTTACTGATCATCAGATCATGACAAGATACCTGAGAACAATATATATGTATACTGATCATTATGTCACAATAAGTTTCCTGAGAATAATATATAATGTTACTGACCATCACATCATGACAAGATACCTGAGAACAATATATAAATATACTGATCATTATGCCACAATAAGGTACCTGAGTATAATATATAACATTACTGATCATCACATCATGAGAAGATACCTGAGAAGAATATATACGTATACTGATCATTATGCCACAATAAGGTACCTGAGAATAATATATAATGTTACTGACCATCTCATCATGACAAGATACCTGAGAAGAATATATAAGTATACTGATCATTATGTCACAATAAGGTACCTGAGAATAATATATAATGTTACTGATCATCACATCATGACAAGATACCTGAGAAGAATATATACGTATACTGATCATTATGCCACAATAAGGTACCTGAGAATAATATATAATATTACTGACCATCACATCATGACAAGATACCTGAGAACAATATATAAGTATACTGATCATTATGCCACAATAAGGTACCTGAGTATAATATATAACTTTACTGATCATCACATCATGACAAGATACCTGAGTAGAATATATAAGTATACTGGTCATTATGTCACAATAAGGTACCTGAGAATAATATATAATGTTACTGACCATCACATCATGAAAAGATACCTGAGAAGAATATAAGTATACTGATCATTATGCCACAATATGGTACCTGAGTATAATATATAACGTTACCCAGTCATCACATCGCAACGACAAGATACCTGAGAAGAATATATAAGCATCCTGATCATTATGTCACAATAAGGTACCTGAGAATAATATATAGTCATCACATCATTTCAAGACACCTGAGAACAATATATAAGTATACTGATCATTATGCCACAATAAGGTACACAGACATATTATATAACGTTACTGATCATCACATCATGACAAGATACAGGAAGAATATATAAGCATCCTGATCATTATGTCACAATAAGGTACCTGAGAATAATATATAATGTTACTGATCACCACATCATGACAAGATATAAGTATACTGATCATTATATCACAATAAGGTACCTGACAATAATATATAATGTTATGACCATCACATCATGACAAGATACCTGAGAACAATATATAAGTATACTGATCCATTATGCCACAATAAAAGAAAAGAATTACTGAGTATAATATATAACGTTACTGATCATCACATCATGACAAGATACCTGAGAAGAATATATAAGCATCTGATCATTATGTCACAATAGGAGTACATGAGAATAATATGTAATGTTACTGATCACCACATCATGACAAGATACACTGAGAACAATATATAGGTATACTGATCATTATGTCACAATAAGGTACCTGACAATAATATATAATGCGCTTACTGACCATACATCATGACAAGATGCCTGAGGCAATATATAGAAATTATGCTGATCATTATATACACAATAAGGTACCTGAGTATAATATATAACGTTACTGATCATACATCATGACAAGATACCTGAGAAAGATATATAAGCATCCTGATCATTATGTCACAATAGAACACAGAATAATATATTATGTTGCTGATCATCACATCATGACAAGATACCTGAGAACAATAATATATAAGTATACTGATCATTATGCCACAATAAGGTACACAGAGAATAATATATAATGTTACAGTCATCACATCATGACAAGATACTTGAGAACAATATATAAGTATACTGATCATTATGTCACAATAAGGTACCCTGAGAATAATATATAATGGCCCAAACATCATCACATCATGACAGAATACACAGAAGAATATATACGTATACTGATCATTATGCTACAATAAGGTACCTGAGAATAATATATAATGTTACTGACCATCACATCATGACAAGATACCTGGGAACAATATATAGTATACTGATCATTATGCCACAATAGAGTACCTGAGAATAATATATAATATTACTGACCATCACATCATGACATGATACTTGAGAACAATATATAAGTATGCAGTCACTATGTCACAATGGTACTTACCAAAGAATAATATAATTTTTGACCATCACATCATGACAAGATACCTGAGAAGAATATATCATATACTGATCATTATGCCACACTAAGGTACCTGAGAATAATATATAATGTTACTGACCATCACATCATGACAAGATACCTGAGAACAATATATAAGTATACTGATCATTATGCCACAATAAGCTACCTGAGTATAATATATAACGTTACTGATCATCACATCATGACAAGATACCTGAGAAGAATATATAAGCATCCTGATCATTATGTCACAATAAGGTACCTGAGAATAATATATAATGTTACTGATCATCACATCATGACAAGATACCTGAGAACAATATATAAGTATACTGATCATTATGCCACAATAAGGTACCTGAAAATAATATATAACGTTACTGATCATCACATCATGACAAGATACCTGAGAACAATATATAAGCATCCTGATCATTATGTCACAATAAGGTACCTGAGAATAATATATAATGTTACTGATCATCACATCATGACAAGATACCTGAGAACAATATATAAGTATACTGATCATTATGTCACAATAAGTTACCTGAGAATAATATATAATGTTACTGACCATCACATCATGCCAAGATACCTCAGAACAATATATAAGCATACTGATCATTATGCCACAATAAGGTACCTGAGTAAAATATATAACGTTACTGATCATCACATCATGACAAGATACCTGAGAAGAATATATAAGCATCCTGATCATTATGTCACAATAAGGTACCTGAGAATATTATATTATGTTACTGATCATCACATCATGACAAGATACCTGAGAACAATATATAAGTATACTGATCATTATGCCACAAGAAGGTACCTGAGTATAATATATAACGTTACTGATCATCACATCATGACAAGATACCTGAGAAGAATATATAAGCATCCTGATCATTATGTCACAATAAGGTACCTGAGAATAATATATAATGTTAGTGATCATCACATCATGACAAGATACCTGAGAAGAATATATAAGCATCCTGATCATTATGTCACAATAAGGTACCTGAGAATAATATATAATGTTACTGATCATCACATCATGACAGGATACTTGAGAACAATATATATGTATACTGATCATTATGTCACAATAAGGTACCTGAGAATAATATATAATGTTAGTGATCATCACATCATGACAAGATACCTGAGAACAATATATAAGTATACTGATCATTATGTCACAATAAGGTACCTGAGAATAATATATAATGTTAGTGATCATCACATCATGACAAGATACCTGAGAACATATATAAGTATACTGATCATTATGTCACAATAAGGTACCTGAGAATAATATATAATGTTACTGATCATCACATCATGACAAGATACTTGAGAACAATATATAAGTATACTGATCATTATGTCACAATAAGGTACCTGAGAATAATATATAATGTTAGTGATCATCACATCATGACAAGATACCTGAGAAGAATATATAAGTATACTGATCATTATGTCACAGTAAGGTACCTGAGAATAATATATAATGTTAGTGATCATCACATCATGACAAGATACTGGAGAACAATATATAAGTATACTGATCATTATGCCACAATAAGGTACCTGAGAATAATATATAATATTACTGACCATCACATCATGACAAGATACTTGAGAACAATATATAAGTATACTGTTCATTATGTCACAATAAGGTACCTGAGAATAATATATAATGTTACTGACCATCACATCATGACAAGATACCTGAGAAGAATATATACGTATACTGATCATTATGCCACAATAAGGTACCTGAGAATAATATATAATGTTACTGACCATCACATCATGACAAGATACCTTAGAACAATATATAAGTATACTGATCATTATGCCACAATAAGGTACCTGAGTATAACATATAACGTTACTGATCATCACATCATGAGAAGATACCTGAGAAGAATATATACGTATACTGATCATTATGCCACAATAAGGTACCTGAGAATAATATATAATGTTACTGATCATCACATCATGTCAAGATACTTGAGAACAATATATAAGTATACTGATCATTATGTCACAATAAGGTACCTGAGAATAATATATAATGTTAGTGATCATCACATCATGACAAGATACCTGAGAACAATATATAAGTATACTGATCATTATGCCACAATAAGGTACCTGAGAATAATATATAATGTTACTGACCATCACATCATTACAAGATACCTGAGAACAATATATAAGTATACTGATATTATGCCACAATAAGGTACCTGAGAATAATATATAACGTTACTGATCATCACATCATGAGAAGATACCTGAGAAGTATATATACGTATACTGATCATTATGCCACAATAAGGTACCTGAGAATAATATATAATGTTACTGATCATCACATCATGACAAGATACCTGAGAACAATATATAAGTATACTGATCATTATGCCACAATAAGGTACCCGAGAATAATATGCAATATTACTGATCATCAGATTATGACAAGATACCTGAGAACAATATATAAGTATACTGGTCATTATATCACAATAAGGTACCTGAAAATAATATATAATGTTAGTGATCATCACATCATGACAAGATACCTGAGAACAATATATAAGTATACTGATCATTATGTCACAATAATGTACCTGAGAATAATATATAATGTTACTGACCATCACATCATGACAAGATACCTGAGAACAATATGTAAGTATACTGATATTATGCCACAATAAGGTACCTGAGAATAATATATAACGTTACTGATCATCACATCATGACAAGATACCTGAGAAGAATATATAAGCATCCTGATTATTATGCCACAATAAGGTACCTGAAAATAATATATAATATTACTGATCATCACATCATGACAAGATACCTGAGAACAATATATAAGTATACTGATCATTATGCCACAATAAGGTACCTGAGAATAATATGCAATGTTACTGATCATCAGATCATGACAAGATACCTGAGAACAATATATAAGTATACTGATCATTATGTCACAATAAGGTACCTGAAAATAATATATAATGTTACTGATCCTCATGTCATTACAAGATACCTGAGAACAATATATAAGCATACTGATCATTATGCCACAATAAGGTACCTGAGAATAATATATAATGTTAATGATCATCACATCATGAGAAGATACCTGAGAACAATATATAAGTATACTGATCATTACACCTAACAATTTACCTGAGAAAAAATACTTAAGCTTACTGACCATTACACCATGGCAAGTTTCCTGAAAAAATATTTAAGCTTTCTGGTCATTATGCCATTTGTACCTGAGAAAAATACATAAGCTTACACACCATTACATCACATCAAGGTACCTGAGAAACTTATTTAATCTTACTGACCAATTATGCCACAACAAGTTACCTGAGAAAAATATATAAGCTTCCTGACCATTACACCATGACAAGACACCTGAGAAAATTGGGCTAAACAAAAGCTTATTAAAAATTCATATATATTTCATTTGATGTTGCATATTTTTCCACTTGCTTCAGAAGTTTTAAACGTTTATCATATTGAAACACCATTTTCTGTACAATCTCTGAAGTTAAGCGACATTGAGCTTGATCAATACCTAAATGGGTGGCCACTTGGGAATACCAAGATGTGTGGGTGTTGCAATGGATAATGGCTTTGAATTGTTAATCAGAGAGCTGAGTTTCAATTCCCATTGGGTTCGTTATATTCACTTATGCGTTAATACCATTAGGAAAGATATGAATGTATTTCTTTTCCTCCAGTGATAGATTAATCAGTAAGACCTGTATCATTAAGCAATTATTATATGCTCCCCAAAAATAAATTCATACAATCTAAACATATTCTCTGGCTTTAAATAACCAGCAATGAGTTGATAAGCCATAGACAACTAATCAATTTTTTTTATAATCATATCACCCACAAGCAAGGCAGTTTACTGCCACTGTTGTGCAGGGGGTTACATAGGAGGAAAGTTATAAGACTGACAGGTTATAGGGGGTGTCAGAAAGTGGGAAAGAGAAGAATGAGAATACTGATGAGAGTGGAGTAGACGAAGAAAGGAGTATGAGAGGGAGGATGACTGTGGCCATAAAGTGGGGGATCAGCTTATATATTGGTTGTATTGTAAAATTGATCCCGCATTTTGTAACCATATTATAATAGAATAGAATTTTTTTATAATCATATCGCCCCAAGCAAGGCATTATACTGCCACTGTTGTGCAGGGGGTTACATAGAAGGGAAGTTATCAGAAAGAGTGACAGGGTACAAGGGATGTCAGAAAGAGAGTATGAGAAGGAAGAGAATACTATCTATCTATCTATCTCGGTCCTCTTATCTTGGAATTGTTAATCAGAGAGCTGAGCTTCAATTCCCATTGGGTTCGTTATATTCACTTATGCGTTAATACCATTAGGAAAGATATGAATCTATTTCTTCTCCTCCAGTGATAGATTAATCAGTAAGACCTGTATCATTAAGCAATTATTATATGCTCCCCAAAAATAAATTCATACAATCTAAACATATTCTCTGGCTTTAAATAACCAGCAATGAGTTGATAAGCCATAGACAACTAATCAATTTTTTTTATAATCATATCACCCACAAGCAAGGCAGTTTACTGCCACTGTTGTGCAGGGGGTTACATAGGAGGAAAGTTATGAGAAAGACTGACAGGTTATAAGAGGGTGTCAGGAAGTGGGTAAGAGAAGGATGAGAATACTGATGAGAGTGGAGTGGAAGGAGAAAGAAGCATGAGAGAGAGGATGCAGGTTAGTGAGATAGGAGATGACTATTGACTTGACATGTAAATTCTTGGAGATTGTAGCTGTCGGGGAAGCAACTAAATGGAAGGGAATTCAACAGGCGGGAAGTGTGAGAAAATAAGCTGCTGGAGTAGAATTTGTGCTTACATTTTATTGGTTTGACAGTAAAAGGGTGGGACCTAGTTGCTAATCTTGTTGCTTGAGTAAATACATATATAAGTTCATTTGAGCTGAAGCCGTGAAAGTATTTGTAGAAGAGACACAGGGAGCCACATTGCACTGATGAGAAAGTGACTGTAGTTGAGCTGCCAAGTCGGGATTGATCAATTTACAGAATCTCTGTTGGATTTTGTCAAGGACCCCTAGGTGGATAGCAGAAGCACCAGACTAGATATGGCAGCAGTATTCAATGCACGGGCGGATGAAAGTTTTATATATGCGCAGGATTGTTTCAGATGGAATAAACTTCCTGGCCCTACACAGAAAACCGATCTTTTTAGCAGCGGACTTAGCTATGGATTCTATATATTAATTCCACTTGAATTCTGTCGTGAGTGTTAACCCAAGGAGCAATGAAATACTGATTAGCTACACAGGCATGTCTTTTAGATTTATTTACATTTTCTGGAATATAAACATATAGAAACAACAATGGCTACAAAGTTTAGAGATCAGTTTATATATTGATTGTAATATAGAACTGATACCCCACTTAATATACACATTATAATTTCTTATCTGTTGATAAGCTGTAGAAAACGAATCAATCAATCAATCAATCAAATACTGATTAGCTACACAGGCATGTCTTTTAGATTTATTTACATTCTCTGGAATATAAATGTATAGAAAGTCACTTGGCAACAAAATGAGGAATCATTTTATATACTGACTAGCAGTATAGCCCGGCGTTGCTTGGGTGTAATGAAAGCTTTAAAACTAATCCTTGGTCCTGGAACTCAGACTCTTTTGATGTTGGCATGAAAGACTAAAAAGCAATAGTTGTTTCCAGTTAAAGCGAAACCGTAGACTGAAAAAAAATGAATGGATGTAAGTCAAATTTTGATTTCCTGGTATCAATATCAAATAAGTTTTTTTCATCGTAAACTGAATTTTGAGGGCTAAATAAGTTTTCTGAGTAAATGGTATCATGGCTGAAACTAAGAACTATGATTATACCTACTTAGAGCCAAAATAAAAAGGCTAAAAAAAATACAGGCATACAGGCAGATAAACAGACACATACACAAACATCTTGCCTTTTATATATATATATATTATCGATTTTCTGCACTATTGTAAAACCTGTAACCTTGAAACTTCTGAATATCGTTTCTTATGTCTTTGTCTATGAGCGTATCAAATTTGATCAAAATTGAACCACTCCTTCTATAAACCAATTTTTTCGATTATCGATTTTCGATATTTATCGGGGGTACCTCGACACAAAACCTAGCTAAGAACACTCGCAGACGCTTATAGTACAACTGTGTAAATTTTCAAGAAAATCGGTTCTATAGGTAACGAATACACACAGACACAGACACAGACACACACACACACACACACACGTACACACACACACAGACAAAGTTCCATTTATAAATAAGTTTAGATTTAGATTGCAATATAGAACCTCAGTCTCCCATTTTATATCCACATAATTTCTTATTTGTTTATCAAGTTTTGATTGGGTATGAATTTATCTTTTGTTCCTCCAGCTATGGGTTAATTAGTAAGACTGAAACTATCATATCTCAAAAGGAATTCTTAAAATCTAAAAACAGTTTTTGCCTTTAAATAACCTGCAAAGGGTCAATAAGCTGTAGAAAATTAATTAGTCAATCAATAAATGCTGAGCTTAAGGTCTTCTCCTAATTTTCTCGCACTTCCCGCCTGTGGGATTCCCTTCCATTTACTTACTTTCCTGACAGCTATAATCTCCAAGAATTTAAATGTAAAGTCAATAGTCATCTCCTATCTCACTAACCTGCATCCTCTCTCTCATGCTCCTTTCTCCATTCACTCCATTCTCATAAGTGTTCTAATCCTTTTCTTACCCCCTTCCTGACACCCCCTTATAACCAGTTACTCTTTCTCATAAATTTCTCATAAATAACCTCTTGCAAAACAGTGGCAATAAAATGCCTTGCTTGGGGTGATATGATAATAAAAAAAAATTCTCAGCTATTATAATATGGATACAAAATGGGGGATCAATTCTACATTACAACCAATATATAAACTGATCCCTCAGTTTATGGCAACAGTCATCCTTCTCTCATGCTTCTTTCTCCGTCCATTCCACTCTCATCAGTATTCTCATCCTTCTCTTACCCACTTCCTGACACCCCCTATATCCAGTCACTCTTTTTCATAACTTTCTTCCTATGTAACTTCCTGCAAAACAGTGGCAATAAAATGCCTTGCTTGGGGTGATATGATTTTAAAAAAAAAAATTTGAAAATTGAAATAACGCAATCTTCCTAATACTCTGTACCAGAATAAGGCAAGTAAGTAAATATCTATAAATTAAATCTATATTATGGAACATTGTCACCATAATTAGAAAGAAAAAAACACTTGTTAAAGTTAATGGTATATCTTATATCTATGGAATATTATGGCTATTACTGCTGGGTTGGTTCTTTTGCCAAAACTTGTTGAATGGCTTTCTCCGCTGAAATAAATAGGCAAAGAGAAAAGGAAAGATACAGAGACACTAGAGGGACAGTTTGGACACTGATTTTATTTTTTTTTGTTCCAACGACCTCTTGTTGGGGAAATTCCTTCCTGAACAGTTTAGCACATCTTTACCATCCAAAGTCCAACAGAGAAAGAGATTGAGTTTATTTTTGGCACCAGGAGGCCTCTCTTTTTGCGCATGCATCAATTGTCCTTCCTGTCAGAGGACTTCTGGGAGATTTTTACGTTTATTTTATTTTGTACTTTTATTTTATTTTGTATTTTTATTTTATTTCGTAGTTTTTATTTTATTTTGTATTTTTATTATACTTAGTGTTTTTTAATTTATTTCGTATTTTTATTTAATCCCTACATATCCGAAAATAAACTGATTCAGTGCATATTTATATGAATTGATTTTGGGTTAGTCATTTTGAGATACTATTACCAAACGACTAAATTGTCATAATCACCAAAAATACAGTGATATTAATTGAGCTTTTCGACAGAATTATTTAAAAATATTATCATCTCCATTTATGCCTAGCAACAATCTTTAAAAGCTGTCCCAAAATAAATCTTAAGCAGGAACATTTCCAATTTTTCTGTTTTTGATAGATTTGCTTTTGGAAAAGATCCCAGGTTTAATCACTGGTTACAATTAACATTTTGTTTTATGTGTCATGCTTCTTCAATTAGTGGAAGATCACGACTCTCCACAATTTCCTCTCCTTTGTAGTTCTTAGCAATGTTTGTATTTTTACTATCCTGCTCATATCCTGTTCAGATATCTATTTACACAAGCTTCTTAGGTATACAAGTGTATTGTAGTTTTGTTCGTCGGGGTCACCATCTGTCGTGGTCTGGACAAATTGGGTTTCAATATGTAGTAGACTGACCGTTGGGGTAGTGATTTCAACAGTGAAGAAAAGGTTGGTTGTCCAAACCACCACAATTATAAATAAAATAACTCAAAGCACAATGTAATGAATATAACAACATTTTATTAAGTAAGGTTACAGAACTGAATAATTTGTGAATGTAAGATGTCGTGAAAGGAGTTCTCTCTTAGATATTAAAGATATTGTCTGAATATTCATGATAGAACAGTTCCTGAAAGGAAATAATATGTTTGTACTGAATAATAGTGAATATAATTATACATGTATTGAAATGTTCTTATAAGATAGAGAGAAACATTTTATGTGGCTAATTGCTGAATGCAATTAGCAGTGTGTGTGAGTTGAAAGAGATGAGCGGTATTCAGTCTTACGCTCCGAAAAAAACATCTTTCAACTAGCTAAACACATGGGGGAATCAGTTTATATATTTCTTAATAAACGCGGGAAAAAGAAAGTTTCACATGCGGTCCTTACGTAAGAGTGTGTGGGTATATGCGTGTGAACGTGTGTGCATGGCAATAGATATGTAGGTATGTACGTGCATGTAGAAGTGATTCTACAGTATCTTGGGTTGTGTTGTTTTGAGTTAAGTCATTCTAGATTATACATCGTTTATAAAAAATGTTTATAAAAAAATATACATGGAAAAATAAAAATCAACTTTAAGTCACTTAGTTCAACTTTATGTATGTTCACCGTAAGTATTGAAGTAGTAATATCACTAGAAAACCTTAAAAAACACACAAAACAATGTTACTGAACGATAAATAAGAATGTGAAAAGTATATAAAATCATATTGAAATACGTACATTTACAGTAAATGTTTTGAGATTTGAGATTTGAGTTTTGTTTAATGGTATATTAACCTATGTGGGTTATTTAATGCCAAAAAGGTAGAGTTTAAAGATATTTTTTTAATGTTTGGTTATAGTAAGAAAGTTGATTTAGTAAGATTTTGACGAAAAAAAATTTTTATTTTATTTTAGAAAACTGAAGCGATCTTCTAGTTTTGTATTCAAAAATGTATTGCTCATAATTTTTCTCCAAAAAAAAAAAAAATGTACGATGGCAATAAATTTTTTTCTTCAAAACAAAGTATTGTTGGTAATATTTTTCATCCAAAAGTGTATATTTTTCTATAAAAGTCTATTTTTATATATATTATATTTCTATACAAGTATTTTTATACTTTCATAGTGTTTTGACCCCAGTTTGGGGTTAGCTATTTACCCATAGCTGGGACCCTAACAGCTGTTACCACTCTGGGTCAGGGTGGACCTGGGAACAACAGCAATTAAGAGGTGGTTCCATACGCCTCACCACCTCCCAATCAGAGGCCTTGCTGCTGGATGCAGTTTACCGTCATACCCAGGACCTACAGTAAATGTAAATTTAAAATAAATTAGTTTATTTTCTACAATCACAAAATAATTTTAATAACTGTAATTGTTATTTAATCTTACAAAATCTTTTTATTTTATAATGTCTTAGAGCAAACCACATTCACAAATAAAGAGTCTGCGATGTACTGTAAAGATCAGCAAATTGTAAACATCTATGTACGTACATGTATTCGTAAATTTAGATTACTTTTTTCTGTACTATATTAAAAAATAAAATTTGTTTGTAAGCTTAAAATAGATTCCTACTGACCATATATTATTAAAAATGCATTTATAGATAAAACTAGCAGTATAGCCCGGCGTTGCTTGGGTGTAATGAAAGCTTTAAGACTAATCCATGGTCTTGGAGCTCAGACTCTTTGGACGTTGGCACGAAAGACTAAAAAGCAATAGTTGTTTCCAGTTAAAGCGAAACCATAGACTGAAAGAAAAATGAATGGATGCAAGTCAAATTTTGATTTCCTGGTATCAATTTATACATATATATATTATTGATTTTCTGCACTATTGTAAAACCTGTAACCTTGAAACTTCTGAATATCATTTCTTATGTCTTTGTCTATGAGTGTATCAAATTTGATCAAAATTGAACCACTCCTTCTATAAACCAATTTTTTCGATTATCGATTTTCGATATTTATCGGGGGTACCTCGACACAAAACCTAGCTAAGAACACTCGCTGATGCTTATAGTACACCTGTGTAAATTTTCAAGAAAATCGGTTCAGCCATTTCGGAGTCTATAGGTAACGGACACACACACACACACACACTGAGACAAAGTTCCATTTATAAATAAGTTTAGATTTAGATAGATAGATAGATAGATAGATAGATAGATAGATAGATAGATAGATAGATAACTGGGAATAGTTATTTGTGGTTTAGCATGATGAGTAAATTCAGAAGTGAGTAAATTCAATTTAAGTTGTTTTTCGACTTAAGTCACCTCACCTGGAACAAATTACTGAAGTAAGTTTAGGTATACTAATATTACTTAATTTTTCTTTTTGTTCCTCCTGCTTTCAATATGTCTTCTTGTGAATCAAAATTCTCCAATCCTCTGATCTCTACGTATCCCAGAAATTTCAATTGTCTCTTTCTAAGTACATGTGTCCATTTTGTTTCCATTTTCCTTAAAACTTCCAAGCTGCTCATATGTTTGATCCATGATATTCTCCACATCCTTCTGTAGAACCATATTACTAATGCCTCACAAAAGTCGCTTTTTAATTTGCGCCGAAATTATCCTCCATTCGTTGCTATATATAAGGTTAATTTGTGGAAGAATGAAAATAAACCAATAAATAAAATAAGAATAAGAATAAGAATTTAATTTTCCCATAATGCAAAAGAAAAAAAAGGAAACAAAAATGGGTTCTGGTTATGTGTGAATTTATGATCCCAACTCTGGAAAGGAGATGATCGCTCTCTTTTCACCTCCCAGTCATTGATATGTTGGTTGCTTGTTCCAACAAAGGAGAGATTTTTGGCCTCTCTCAATCAACCTTATGCTGACTAGAGGTTAACCATTCTCCACATATTTGCATCGGATGTGCATTGTGGTGCAGTGGATATCGACTTGGAACAACAAATCGAGGAGCCGATTTCGAATTCCAGTTAAATTCCTTGCATTCACTTACGCACAAATACCCTTGGGAAAGGTATTAATCCATCTCTTCCCTCCAGTTATGGGTTAAATAATAGGACAGATTGGGTTCTATAGCCTTGGTCGGCAACCAGTCTACCACAGAAAGCAATGGCAACCTACTGTGGGATAATAATCTTCTGCCCAGTCAGTCATGTCTCTTTCGAGACATGATCGCCCAAAGCGTGTATGGGATACATATTTTTTTATTAAAATAAGCAACAGGAAAACACAATAGAACATTCTAGAGAAATTGGATCAAAACAGCAGTAGAATTTAGATTACATTTTTATATTTCTCAACCAATCAGCTAAAAACTTAGAATAAGAACATTCTAGAAAAATAGGCTTGGAAGTAAATTAACACAAAAATATTTAGGCCCCAAACAAAATAGTAAAATAATAAATCTGATTGGTCCATAAATGTTTTCACACCCTAATGTTAGGAAGATTGGTTGATCCCCTATTAATGTATATAATACACACAGTTAGAAAAAAAAGGTCAGTCACCATTAAGTCCGCATGCCACCGTATACTTTGCCGGCCATGTCATTTCTTCCATGCCAAAAGTTCGTGACCTCGCTCCAAGGACCTTAAAGAGAATAAACCGACGAACTTTCTTTCAGCAACGCGACACGCTGTCGCCAACTGAAACGCACCAAATGTAAGTAGGAAAGGCTTATTTACAGACTCTGCTAATGTAAACTTATACACGTTTTTGGACAAAAATTAACTTCTTGCCAAGTTTATATTTCTCAAAAAGGCAATTTTCGAATCATGTATTTTGTTGGTTTCTACATACCATTTTATTTGTCACATAATAAATTGTTTGTTGTTGAATGTCTGTTGTAAATTATTCCTTCACTTTGCGCGATTGCAAAATAGAGTGTTGTATTTGTGGGGGAAATAATCAACAACCCAGCAAATACCAAATCCCCCACACGTGTATCACGTATGGCACTTTAACTGACTGACCCGCGTGCGTCAATAAACATTGGTGATTTCTTTTCTTCTAAAGTCTTGTTCTTTTTTATTGCAGTCCCCCGACATTCAACTTCTGTTAACGGCACGAAGTCAAAATACAATCCTCTCTACACCCATACATTTAATGACAAATGGGGAAAAACATTTCGTGTGACGTGTTTCGTTCTTCAGGACTACCTCGGACTAAAAACTACTTTTAGTCTTTCACTAAACAAAAAAAAAATATTTACGTTGATGACACGTGTGTACGAAGAATAGAGGAACATTGAAATTTGAAACTTGAAACTTTTAAAATTTAATTTTTTTCTTTGTTTTCCAAAAATAAGTAAATAAAAGGTGGTGCTTCATATTTTTAATTTTTGTTAATCTTTTTAGGAGATTATGAACAACTCATTAGGAATTAAACTAATTTTCTCAGAGCAGTTTCTGTTTGTAAACTTTTTATTTTATTAAGAAGAAAAAAAAACAAGAAATCGATTGAAAAATTAATTTTGGGGCAACTCTACTTTGTTCTTTCCTTAATCAAAAGAAAAACTGAAAAACTTTTTTTGTCTTTCTTTCTCTTTCTTTCCTTCAGACATTATCTACCTATATCTAACTTTGTACATTATTTATCTCACACACATTAAAAATTAACTACAAAAACACAAACAAACGGGATGTGTTTAAAACATTTATTGAAAAATAACAATGTTTCTTTATTTTATAAATAAAAACTGTCAGTGTCATCATTTTAAAAATCAAAATATAAATCAATAACAATATTCATTAAGAAAAAGAGTATATCATAAACTTTAAACATTAAATAAACAACGTGTCCCGAAATGGAACTCCAAAATATCAATTAAATGTACATCGTTCCGGCAGGTTCATTTGGTACACTATCATCACCATCATCATAAGAAAAGCTGAAAAGCGAAACCGTTCCGGATCCAGATTTTGTACGCCACCGTTATCGTGCGCATGCGTAGTGCAAGCTTTTGGCAGCCCAGCAGCCGATTTGAAAAAAAAAAAGAAAAAAAGAAAGAAAATGACAACACTCAACAAAACAAAAATCCAGCCTAAGCAAAGCGGTGAGTGAATTTAGTGAATTTATTTAGACAAGAAAAAGAAAAGAAGCAGTGATCATTTCATGACACTACATTTTTTTTGTTCCTCTACATTAATTCCTTTCCCATGGCTGCTGTCAACTGCCTGAATTGTTAACCTCGCCACACTTTGATGAAAAAGAAAAGAAAAAAAAGCTTGTCGTTTAATTTCATTTTTTGAAGCTGTATTGAATCAATTTTTCCTTCCTTCTGTTACGAAACACTTGCTGATGTTCTGGGATCGATCCTACGGCTGGGCGATGTAAAATCTCCCCAACACCTTTTTCTTAATTTTTGAAATTTAATTAACATATTTGAATCCAGAGAAATTTAAAAAGAAAAAAAAAATTTTTTTGCCCTTTCTCTTATTGCAAGAAAGAAAGAAAATGCAATTTTCATAAATGGATACGTTTGTTTATTTAGTACCCAGTTAAAAAACACCCTTTTATGGCAATAATCAGTGAACTGAAAAAAAGGAAATAATATTTAAGTCGATATGCAAGTCATTGGGGATTTTTAAAGCTTTTTTTTGTTAAAAAAAAAAAAAAAAGTACGCTTTCACTTAGCCATTATCCAGACTCTCCGAGATCAGCCCACAAGTGGAGAGAGAGAGAGAGAGAAAATAACACCAAAAGAATTTATTGCACCTGAAAAAGTCCTGAACATTTTGGCATATAAACTTTACAATACAAGGTTTTTGAAAGAAAAGTAACGAGTATTTATTAGTTATCATAATGTCAACCAAAAAATTTACACTTGTTGGAATGAATGTTATTCTCTCAAACGTCAAACACTGAAGAAGCTTGCTTGACTCGTATAAAATTTAAAACCAGACACTTTAGCATTCCTTATTCTTTCTTATATGAACTCTGCACAAGAATTCTACAAATATCATATATATTATATAGACGAATATATATGAAATACAAAATATGAAAACCGAGAAATCGTCCGATGATGGGGCACTTATTAAAGTCCCCTTTGCCCAATTCGCTTTGGTTACTGTTTCTTTACCATCAATATCGCTTCTTTTTTGCTTTCTTTCGGGTATATTATTCCAATTCTTTGATGTCAACGAGACTGTATGCAATGTAAGTAATATTTTCTTATGTCTGCATTTATTTCCTTTATTTATTTTTTTATTATTGATTTAAAAATGTTTCTATTTTTGTCTGGCGGACCGGGAACCTGTTTTTTTGTCAAACAAAATGAATAATAAAAATTGGAAACCCATTACACTTTTTACCTTTTTAGTACTCAATTTATTCAATAATTTTTAATTTTTAACTATATAAGCCTTTAAGCCATGATATCGTGAGTAGGATTTGTCAAACAAATTAAATTCATTAAAAAGAAAAAAAATTCTTTCATTGATTTGAGAGTAAATTGTGATGAAAAGGGAAGAAACGATCGTTTTGTTTTGTATCTTAGCGCCAACTGCAATTTAACACTGGAGTGTAATGCAATATTTCCTCTTTGATTATTACCCACTGACTTTACCGCTACTCGACTAGTCCTGCTTTGGTTAATTCAGCACTGTTAGTGTTTTGCCATTAGTAGGCAAAAGAAGGAAACGTTGTTTATTACGCCAAATTTCTTTTTGTTGTTTTTGCCTAAAATTTGCCCCGACAAGTTTGTAATTTATTACCAAATTAATTAGGCCCCTGTTTTAAAAATTAATCTTTTTTTTCTGATTGTTTACTGACATAATTGAATTTTTAGGGCTACAAGCACATATATATATATATAATATTTCCGTACAAAAAAATTAATACGGGGTCATACTGTAATTATTGAACTTGCTTTTTTGTATTGAGACTTTAGTTTACCATTTTGATATTTTTATAATCTTTATTTATCTGTCTATTTTCTCTCTTTAAATGAGAAAAAAAAAAAAGAATAAAAAAAAGTTGCCGATTTCCGTCCACCACTCCTAGCTGTTTTTTTTTTTTTTTTCACTAACACTCACTAAGTTCACTACTAAGCCATTTAGTTTTTATGCAAAAACTAAAATATTTAATTCTTAGTCTGATAATCCATCTCTGAGTCTGTTTTAATTTTTTTTAGCCTATAAAATCAAATAAATTTAATTTTTAATGTTTTCATTTTAAGGCGGGGCCCATTTAACTTTGCAATAATTATTTTTAGACTATAAAGTTGAACAAGTTTTAGATAAGAATTTTTTTGTTTTATTTTTATTCGTTGCTTAAAAAAACAATTTTCTAAGGCGAGGGACTGCACTTCCACCTTTTTATCATAATTTTATGGCAAAAATGAATTTGACTTTTTTTTTTCTTTGCAAAATTAAATTTTGTTTCTTCAGTTAATTTATTTAAAAAAAATTTTTTCTCATTAGCCTAAAGAGACTTCTTGCATTTCTCTTTAGAACTTCTGAAAGTTTTGACAATAAGTTACGATGTGGCTGGTGAAAACATTACTAAAAAACAAGTTCCCTAGGTTATTAACAACTTAAAAAGAAGCTAACTTTTGAACAGAACCATTGTTGATGCTGTGGTCTAATTCACACTTCTATATGATTAATGACGTATTTAGAATTATGCAATAATAAAAATAACCGCCGTAAAATAATGTTAATCAATATGTTGCCTTCTAATCTTATTTTTATCCTCACGAGTGGTATGGAAATTTGAGTTTTAAAGTGTTTTTTAGACCAAGTAAAATTATTGTACCCATTTCTTTCAATCGGAAACCTGGTGAGAAATATTTTTCTCCTTAGGAGACCGGAAAGTTGATTTTTACGCTGAAAATCAACTCTGATCTTTTACACAGTAATTGGAGCTGGGATTTTCATTTTTCTTACTTACCAATATCGCTTCCCACGCCCGAATATTTTTTATCTACACACGCACATATCTCACATTTTTCAATCATTAAGAATTCAATTTTATTTTTCATCTTAAAAACGATTTTTAGAATTTAACTTGTACACATGGCCATTAAAGGTGGGGCTAAATATCGCTTATTGTCACATTGTGTTTTCACATGCGTATTACACACGCTAAGAAATACTTTTTTTTTACTCTTTGAATAGATATTCATAAACACACAAAAAAAATAATCTTTAGATCCAAACAAAACTGTTCAGTTTCCTATGTCACAATAAATTCTCCAAAACTTCCGAGTGTCTACCGCCTTCAAATAAATTTAATTGTTGGTTATAGGCACCTTTTTAAAGGTTACACTGGCTGAAGTGAAATCTCGAGGGACATGTAGCGGAACTCTGGAAATACTTTTAAGTATATAAAAATATTCATTAAGTACTTTAAAGTCTTTTTTGTGCGTAAAAAAAATATAAAATCACTAAATGTATAAAACTGTATGCAGTTGTAATCATATACTTTTTTGTGTGAAAAGCACCTGTTTTTCGTGTCTAAATGCAAAATTGTTCCTGGTTGAGAAATTCATTTACGCCTGGAAATTAAATCTTGTGTTAATTTTCTTCCTAGAATAACTCAATTTCTTCGTTACTGATTTCATACTTTTTTTTTCTTTTCGTACAAAAGAATGTCCGAAAAACCAAGACATTTTTTCTCTCTTTTAAATTTTAGTTTTATTCTTTTTATATTTTTGTTTATTTTTAATGATAAATCTTAAAGGTTGCTGGTATATTGTGTAGGAAATCTCTCTCCCCCCAATTACAATTAATAATACGTACCTATGAGTAAAATAATGGATCAACAAAACTACGTTTAAAAAATATATATTTTCGATTTTCTAGAATCGAACCCACCACTTCTGCTTGACTAATATTACGTCAGTACATATTTCATTCAAAACAACGTAGGTTTTTCGCGGGTATGAATGAATAATCAATCTTCGTCAATGGAAAGAAAGTAAAAAAACTGTTAAAAAACTAGTTTAAAGATCGAATCAAAAGTAGTAGTAACAACCCGGTCTTTCGTAATAATATTCGTTTGACACACCAAAAATATTTTTATTTAAAAAAAAAAGTCAGTCTTCATCCCCACCACTCTCTTGTTTGAAAGTAGTAGGAATGTGAATTGAGTGTAATAAAAATAAAATGATTTAGCAATGCAAAATACTAGGTATTTAGTTAGATAATAGCTAAAATAGCCCTAAGACAATTGGTTTTATTAATTAGTAACTCTCTTTTCGTCAGGCCTGTTGCTTTTTCTTGGGTATGAAATTTTGCTCAAACTAGGTTAGTCTTTTAAATTAAATCAATTCGCTTTATTACTGACTGAGCTTTGACGTTATACCGGTTATTCATAAATTGCTAGAGAATTAATAAATCTGCTTTGAATATTTAACAAGTATTTAATTTAAAATTTAATTTACGTCATAGTCTTTTGGGACTTTGCGCTACGATATGGAATTTTTAAAAATAGTATACTATTTATTTTCTTCATATTTTTATTTAAAAAAACAGTGTACTGTAGTTAATTTGTTTTAAATTAACTGACACAATCTCATGAGGGAATGATATTTTTTTGCATCTTATTCTTTAATAAAAAATAATTTGTCACAAGGTTCGCTTTGATCGTGGCCTCGTGCCAATGTTGACCAAGTCTAAAATCAGATGCTTTTTTTTTTTTAAGATTTGCTGTTTTGCGTAAGCCTTGCTGTTCAACAGTTAGTGTTTTTTTTTGTTTTATCTTCCAAACTCAAGCAAGAGTGTGTGTGTAACTGTTATATATATATATATATATATATATATATATATGTAATGTGTGTGTGTCGCATTTAAATAATTTCGTCTAGTTAGGACAACGACATTCTCCTTTACTTCTTTTTTAAAAGTAGATTCCGTTCTTCTGTAAAGAAACGTGACACACATACGCGAAAGGAAAGTGCTGAGTAATGGATACTACTAAATAAATTGACTGTCACAAGCTAATGAATTCTACCGAAATATAATTAGTAATATTACTGTTGCTTTTTTTTTAGTTATTGGCATGCTATGATATCCAAAGTACCATTAAGCAGCTCAACGCATATTTTTAGAGAAGGCACGTCTTCCCTTCCCACTATCACAAAATGACTTCCACTCCCACTTGTACGGCTTTTTTTTTTTCATTATTACCTAACTAGATAATGATGTCAGGTGGAGAATAACCATTTGCGCACGTTTTTCAAAGTGTCGTGTCTTTCCAAGAGTTCTTTGAATATGAAATCATAATAATACTGATTGCACATGTTAATGTTAAATTGTTATTGGAATTGGATTGATACCAAGAAGAATTAGACTTTAACTGCTTGTTACCTGTAGTGTGTAGACAGATTAAAAAAAAATCAATTCCATCTGTAAGAATAAGATTGTAGATAAGATATGATACATTTAAAATTGCTTTTAGTTTTGATCAGCCATTTCATTTAATTAAATAGACTTACAGGTAATGAAGTATCTTTTTTTTAATTTGAATTTTGACTTTATTTTTAAAAAAATTGGTTCATGGTTTTCAATGTTTCATTCAATGAGAATCGACGTAAAATCGTACTTTACGGCAGATCTTTTTAAAAAAACTAAAAACATTTCTAATTACCACTTAAGATTTTTAAGGTAGTGTATTTTATTTTTAATTAAAAAAAAAATCATAACTTTTCTTCGGCCAGTCCCATTTACACAAAAAATGGGGGTTTATTTATTTTGACATTGAATGAACCAAACCAAAACATTGTCAGAAGCGTTCAATTAAGTGAAAAAAAAAGTTGGTTTATTCAATTCATTGTGTTCATGAGTAAATTCGACCCCCCCCCTAAATGAGTGGCACGGCACCATAAAATCCATAAAGAGCAAAATATTCTATTTAAAACTTTCTGGTAATTAGGTAGAATTATGATTTTTGTATCAAGTTATTAAATGCCTATAGGAAAAATTAACAATTAATAAGCGTGAGATTATTTCTGTGGTGAAAATGGACGCTAATTACTTATTTTGCCTCTTGTGTACTTTCATGACAACCCAGGACAACTGGGTGAGCCTGGCTCTTGCACAAAGAAAATAAATCTATTTTATTCCGTATCGAGTCGCCACGGATTTTAATATCTTTGGTGTGGATTTTGAAAGTCCGCGGTGATACATATTTACTTCCCGCGCATTAAATCTGGCCTTTCTGGAGTGGAAACTATTGCTGCTTTTTTTTTTTTTTCTCTCTTCTCAATCAAGAAAAAGCGGCAAATGTGTCCAGTTTAAATACACATTCAAGAATCGATAATAAACAGAAAACACTAACCAACTCCCCCCCCCCCCAAAAAAAAAACGAAAAACAACAACAAAACAAAAACAGGGAGTCTTTGTTTTGAGAATATATTTGCTGATGGTAAAGAAACAGATGATTGAGGTTTTTTACAAAGTGATCTGAACAAATTCTGTTTTTTTGACTTTTGAACAGTTGGCTATATTGGATTTTAATGCTGGAATTTTGGAAAGTGTGTTTGAAGTTATCAGTGTTTTTTTAGTCTATCGACTTGTTATTTAAGTGCCATACGTGATACACAATTGGGCGATCATGTCTCTTTCAAGACATGACTGACTGGGCAGAATATTATCCCGCAGCAGGTTGCCATTACTTTTTTCTGCGGTAGACTGGTTGCCAACCAAGGCTATAGAACCCAATCTGTTCTGTTATTTAACCCATAACTGAGGGGAAGAGATAGGAATCCAAAGGGTACTTGTGTGTAAGTGAATGCAAGGAATTCAAACTCCCCGATCTCTCGGTACGAGCCGATATCCACTGCACCGCAACGCACAAAGTGGAAGATAACAAAAAAAAATGATCTTAGAATTTTTTACGCGTATACCGCCACGAACTTCTTAAAAACAAAAAACCGGAAAACTTATTTTAAAAATGTCTTTGAAGTTAAATTTTGGTTTTCATTCGAAAGATATAAAACTAAACGAAAAGAAATATAAATTTCCGTTTGTAAGGCAATTTTTAAAACATTGCAGTGGTACGTTCACAATATCACGTCACTCCATCGAACCGTCATTAGATGAAAACAAAAATGTAAACAATAGATTTAAAAATCTCTTTAAAAATTCAATGTCTATTATTGTCTGTAATTAACTGAATTTTGTAAATTTGCTTGTTTAAAACAGTGAAAATAACATTTATTTACGCACTGTAGCCTGTGATGTCATAGGTCACAAAAAAGTAATCACTTAAAAAGCGCGCGAAAAATTAAAACTACGGAACACTAACAGTACAATAAGAAAATGGTATTTAAGAATAAATTACCTTTAACCTGATATAGCCAATAGTTTAAAAATAATTTTTTTTCTATACTTTTGTATGAAACTTAATTGAATATCTAATTTTATTTTAGATTAGAAGTATAAAAAGAAAATTAAAAACTAGTGAAATACTTTTGAGTTTAAATTCATTGCTTTTTTTTCTTACTTGTTTAATAGCATAAAATCAATTAAAATGTTTAATTGCATTCCATGGAGTTTTCTCTTAATTATTTTGAATTTAAGTTACCATGTATCATGTCTGTCTTCTGACAGAAGAGTAATCAGCAAAGGTGGCAATTCCAAATGTTTTACTTATGTAACCACAAAAATTGTTTTGGATTATTTTTAGGGAATGTTCAGGATGAATTTTCATTGTTGTCCTTCCTACTTAATTGTTTTTACTGAAATAACTTTATTGTAAAAAAAAAAAAAGTTTTGTGACAAAATATTTCCAGTTTTCTAATAAAATGATTTATTCAGTATACAAGTCATTTAAGTACTGAAAATTGTTTTAATTAATTTCCTTATTTTTGGCAAATGTTTTAAGAGAGGATACTGATTTGCTTTCAATGCTCCCCCTCACCAAAAAAAAAAAAAAAATGCATTCATTTTGGTGGTACCTAGAATCTTGCAAGCAAGCAAACCAACATATTGGTCTGATAGGTTTTTCACGGACTTTATTCTGACAAGAATCCATAAGTTGTATGCTGTAACTATATATAGTTTGCTGAAATGCTGTGTTCCTGCTTGGGGGCTATTTTTTTTTTTTTTTTTTAATCGTGTCACCCCGAGCAAGGCGGTAGCGCCACTGATGTGCAGGGGTCTACGTAATAGTGAAAAGATTGGAAAAGATCCTGAAACCAAATCCTAAACAGGGAACAAGGGATGAGCCTCTTAACCTGTTCAAGAGACGTGGGTGGAGTGTGAACCAGGCAATAGATAGATCTATCTACTCCAATTGAAAAAATTCTACAAGCAAAGATCAATAAATTGGTATCAGTTCATGGAAGATGTCTGAAACTTGCTTCTTTGAGTTATTTTACCAATGTTAACTGAAAGAAAGTAAACATAGAGAAATTTAAATATTTATAAAGTTATATTACTCCATCTGAAATTTATTTCACACATGCCCAATGCCAACTTTGAAGAAGTTCTAAAAAGTTCTAGATGAGATTTTTGAGAGCAGATGTCAGAAAGAACTTTTCCAACAGTTGGAAATGATTTGAATAATCTACCTGGAAGTATAGCATCTACATCCTTTTAACTGGAGATTGCTGAGTAGTGGACAATGTTAATTACAAAATCAATGTGTTTATACTGTTTAGGATTTGATGTCTGAAGATCTGAAATATTCAATGTGTCATGTCCCTTCAGGACATAGTCTATCATGGCCCTCTACATTTTCTTGTCCCTTGTAAGTTTGGTCTGTTATTTTTCCCAAACCCTGTCCTGCTGTCCTTTTAAGTATGTCATGTGCTACTTTCCTCTGACCTGCCTTCCCTTTATCCATCCTGTGAGTATCAGATTTTCTAAGCTCTCCTTCCTCATTGTGTCCTAGAAATTTCGACTGCATTTTTCTGATAAGTGTAAGTTTTTGTTTCCCTTCTCTCCAAAATTGCATCCTTCTTTTGTTGTTGCTATCTTCTCCAAAATCTTGTTCACATTTTCAGTCCAGAGCATCCTCAGCATCAGGTCTCTTCATCTTTTTGAGGAGATTGTCCAGCATTTGAAGCAAATGCTGGATTACGCAGGAGAACAGATATAATGTTCAGTACTCTTTTCTTTGTTTCTAACAAAATTTTCCTGTCTCATAATACTCAGCTTAGCTTTTGCAATGTGTCTTTGGCCATTCTAATACATTTTTGCAACTCAGTGTCACAATTATCATCCTCTGTTAGAACACTTTCCAGGTATTTAAATTTTTGTACCTGATTTTAATATCCCTGACCTGTAACTTGTATTTTGGGCTCCTCTTTTTGCTGATGACGATGCATTCTGTTTTCTTATAGTTCATGCTTAGTTCTTTCTTTTCACTTTCCTTTGCTATGTTTGGTAGGTTTTGTAGTTCTTTTTGTCTGCTGTCAACATTGTGTCATCTGCATATCTTAAGATTGTGGCCGCCAGTGATGAATCCTGGCAAGATTTTTAGTTCTCTCTGGAATCACTTGATCCATAAGCAAATACGTGCATGCACATGAATTTCTTAAAATTTCATTTATAGAAGATAATTTCCCCATTTAGAAATGGGAGGGGGAGTTGATGCAAATTTATTAGTTTCAGAAAAAAAAAAGTTGAATCGGCTGTTACAAAATGGTTTCATCAGTTAACCAGAAAAATAGTTGTAATTTATTGTAATGAAAAATTAATGTTGTAATCTACTGATAATATACTAAATATTACTTTAATAATTAAGACTGTAAATGCCAACATGTAGTTTAAAATATAACATTTTATGTTATGGATTAAATAACATAATTATTATAAATTAAATGACTTTTATTTTATTACTGTATGTTAAATAAAAATATTACATGAGGATTATTGACTTCATCTTTGTTATCAAAGCATTTTGGCTGTTGTGTTTTCCAGCCTTCATCAGTTGTATTTTGATCCAGGTAATCTACAGGGAATTTTTAGTCTTGTGGATTTAAGCATTGGTTAGCGAATTTGGTGACATAATAATTGTGAGTTCAATCCCTGGGTCAAGCAATATGTACTTAGACTTGGTGGAAACAAGGTAAGCAATAACTGAGTAGTACTAAGAATAAGAACTAGGAGAGATATCCCTAGTCATGGGTAGTGGAACGAAAACAGTTAATCTCTGTAGATTAAATAAAGAGTTTGGTTCAGAAATCCATGTAGGTTACCTGGATCAATATATACCTGTTGAAGGCTGGAGGACACAATCACCAAAACTGATAACAACAATGAAGAGAGTAGTAGTTTGCTTGTAAATAACTCCTTATCCCAGAAATTCATATAGAAAAATATTTCAAATGAAATTGGGTATTTTTTCTTTTTAATGTTTTTATTTATTTTTTTTTAATTTTTTAATTTTATTTTTTTAACATTTCACTCCAAGTAAAGCCACTAAGATGCAAGGGGTTACTGAGTGAGAGAATGAGAAAATTAACTAGAAAGAACAATAAAAGAATAGGAATTAGGGCAGAAGATAATGATTGACAGTGTTTAAATTTTTGAAGATCAAAGTTGACAAGGAAGCAAGAAGTCTGAAAACTTCCACATGTGAGAAGAGAAACTGTTGTTGATACTTCTGAGATGAGGTAGTATTTACATTATTTATATTGATCAAACTGTTTGTCTCTTTATTGCCATGTTCGTGACGTTTCGGTTGTATACTCCAGAATTTGAAACAAACCCTTTATTTTGATCATGAGGTATATAATTCTCATTCCATGTGTGCTACCACTTCCAGATTCCATATAGTTATCTCTCTTTAACTAAGTTATTTGTTCATCACTGCTGTAACCTGGTATTGAGCTCACAACTCTTTGGGTCAAGTCACTGGAACTCACCAATGCCTATATCCACTGGGCCATGTGTCCTTGCATATATGACATCAGTATATGAATTTCTGGGATTTATAAACCCAATGTTTCGGTATTATTTTTTTTTTTTTTTTTTTTTACCAGATCTCATATTGCAATCTTTGAAGGTAATGATTTTTTTCTAACACTTTGTATTACTGGTTCCCATATGGTATTCATTTCTATAATTAGCTGGCTTAGGAGACTTATATGGCCTAGCATATGTACAGATTACTTAAGTATGCATAGTTTCCAGTGGTCTTCTCTATCAATTATTTCAATTTCATCTTGTAGATGGTGGTTACCTCTGTTTTCTCTCCATATGTGGTCAGCTATGACTGATTTTTCTATCTTCCCTTATATTATAACCTTGCAATGTTCTTACAGCCTAAACTTAAGAGGGCAGCCCATTCCTCCCTTATATTTCTTTCCGTAGCTACATGGAATGGCGTACATACAGTCTTTAGTTATGTTCTCTTCTATTGGCAGTCTTACTTGGGAGTGGTATCTGCAGAGTGTAGAACCACCTTTTTGAAGGTTGTCTTGGTGTTATTTGGACCATAGATCCTTTCTATTTTCTCCAATAACTCCTTCACATAGGGCAAGTAAACCAAAGCTGTTTTCTGAGAGTTGTTATCCTCATGCACTTTCCCTTTCATGTTCATTGGAGCTGTTGTCATGTATCCTGGGTAGTTGTTCCATTGCAGGGTACTGTTTATATTGACCATTTCCTATTCATATGTCTCTGAGTTGTTACTTATGACTTTTGTTTGATGTTGCCAATAGCAGATGATTCCTTTCTTTATATTGTATGGGTGGTGAGAGTTGAAGTTGACAACAGCCAAAACATCATAAACATAGCAATAAAGATGAGGACAGCAGTTCGAACAGTATAACTGTTAGCATAGAACCCAGTTGCATTTGGCCATTTCAACTGTACAATGAGACTTTGCTGCTAATCCTTGTACTGTACTTAAATTTTAAATTCATAAAGAGAAAATTTCTTCAGAACAATTACCATTAAAGCATTCCTAGAAAACACACAGGGAACCTACACTATGGTAGTGGAGAAAGTGACTGAAGCAGTGATGTCAAGACCAGTAACATTTCAATTTTTTAAATCTAGAATCTCTAAATACATTGTCATACCAGACCAGATATGACAGTAATATTCAAAGTATTGACAAATTGTGGATTTAAGTATAATTTTGAGTTTTTCTTAGTGTTAGATTAGGTTAGAAACTGTTTATAATTGCATGAGTGAGGGAAACTTGATCCGAAGCCATAATAAAGGCTGAGAAAAATAAGACCTTATATAATGGATAATCCAAATGGGTTTCATTGCAAGTGTCTGTTCTTGTCTAACCAGTTGAAAAATCTTATGTATTTTAAGCTATATTTAAAGTCCTTAATATTAGACTTTAGTATGTGAATCATTAAATTATAATTCTTTTTCATGAAATCGGTATGTTTTATTTTTCAATTTGATAAATATCTTTTAATATTCCACCCTTTGGTCAGTACAAGGAAGATAACACCAATACAGCAAAAGTTTGATGTTGAAAATAAAACAATTGGTATAAGATTTGTCATTAAATAATTTTATTTAAGTTAGTTAATTTTGGATGACTTAGTTATTTTAATATTTCTCAAATTATCGAGTATTTTGCCTAATCATGCATAAGATTACAGATAAATTCTCAATTGTATGAAGTGGTTTTCACTAGAGATCAAGTAATGAATCACCTCAATACACCAGCATTCTCTTCAATATTTCACTGTCTTTGCATGGCTCTTTAGAACTGTCCTGAGTGCACCAGTAATGATGGGTGTAGCTATCACCTTTCAAACTTTTTTTTTTTTTTTTTCCCCCTGTTCTCACATCATATTTGTGTGTGAATTGAGTGAACTTGCTTTTTTATTCTACCTTACATATATAAGAAATATTATTTTTAGTTTTTTTGGTTAGGAAAGATAATTCATTGCAAATTGTGTTGTAGCATTTTCAATCTTTTCTTTTTGAAAGTTTTTAACTTTTATCAGTGGCACTTGAATGTGGAAAGATGAAATGTACATTTACACTATTTTAAAACAGTTTAATATTTCTCCTGAAAAACATGTAGATAATTGCCAAACATTGATTTTTATCAATACTGTATTTCCTGCCATTTTTATATGTACCTACAATTTAGAGTATTTTTGAAAAAAAATATCAAGTGATGATTTAATGAATAATTTTTTTAACATTTTGATTTAATTAAATTATAATAAAAAATCTCTTTAACCATAGGTGCTTAAATGTTAGTATAGTACCCAACTATCAAGGTATGATTTGTTGAGGTGGTTTTATTTGAACTGATATGTAGTATATTATATATTGCAGTGAATGCTGGACAATCTCAGATGAAGAAAAGTCTTGAAACCACAGAAATGTGGTACTTCAGAAGGATGCTAAGAATACCATAGACTGAGCATGTGATCTATGACAGTTCTAAAGACAATGGCAACAAAAAAGGCACTTTCACTCTTTTTTATTTATTTCTTAATTTTTTTTTTTAATGAGTATCACCCCAGTATCAAGACCTTGAAGACACAAGGAGTTACAGGGTGTGGAAGAATTAGAACAGAAACATTAATAATGAGGAAAGAATAATCAGGAGGACAGTAGATAGCGACTGACATTGCACTTTTTGAAGAGTAAAGTTGGCTGGAAAGTATAGAGCTGGAAGGGAGTTCCACAAGCAAAAAATTCAATAAAAAAAACTTAGGATAAAACTTATGGTTACATTTAGCCACCTTAACTGTAAATTTAAGATCTGTACTCCAGTCTAGTACTGTGCTTAAATAAAAAGTCTAGGTACCATAGCGAAGAGCTCATCTGAACCATTACCATAAAAGTATTTATAGAAAAGGTGCATAGCTGCAACCTTAAAGCAGTGGGAGATTGACTGAAACCAAGTCACCAGATCAGTACCCATAATATTACTGATCTTTGGATTTTATCAAGGTAAATAGCAGGGGCACCAAACCATATGTGATACCAATATTCTAATCATGGATGAATGGTAGACTTATAGATATGTAAGACAGAACTAACTTTCTTAGCAGCTGACTTACCATGAGGAAGAGGCAGTTGAAATTTCTGGTCATATTAAGAAAGAGAGCTTGGAAAATTTGATCCTTATGTAACAAATTGAATGCAAGAGAACCAGAAGAAAGTAACTTACCTGTAAAGCTTGAGTAAATGGATGGTGAATTTGGGAAAGATGGCAAAGTTATTAAGAGCTACAAAGAACAGGAAATCGTGGAGAGCCATAATCACTGACATCATGAAGGGACATGGTGCATAGAAAATGTATATATTTGAAGAATAATTTCTATAAGAATACTTATCCAGAATATTTGGAAACCAAGTTCTCATTTATCTCTCTTGGAATTATTGTATTATATATATATATATATATATATATATATATATATACACACACACACACACATGTCCATGAGTTAAAATCTCAACATGGTTGATATTCATCATGTTGCCTTGTGAAGATGATCTCAACATGTGACACTATTGAGAAGTGCTTGAAAACCATACTATAAGTTGAGAAATTAGATAGAAACCGCTGTTGAGAGTACTGCCTTGTTCTATTACTGATTGTGGACTTTGTCCCAGAAACTGATTCGAGTCTGCTCAGTTCCCTCCCACCACCCAGTATAAAGCATGGGTTGGCTCTAGAGATTGAAGAGACACAAATGTGCCTGAACAGATATCTACAGTAAGGATTAGCTAGCTATTCTAGTAAATGGGCTTACTTAAAAACAATTCCCAGTCGTATATCATGATAGTTGGCTGTTCATATTTGAGTATGCTTGTTTGCTATTGCAGCTAACCAGTTGCTTTTGCAGACAGGCACATTTGTTTGTTCTCCACCCATACAGCCCATCTGGTTTATACTGCAACTATGCTGAGTGAAGTTTAGTTAGTTTCAACAATTTGAACAATACCATTATGGTCAAACCCTCTGTCACAATGACTTGTGATGCATGTGCTAGCATAACTATTGCTGAAAAATTTCATCTATCCATTTTCACTTGTAAAGCTTGGGTCATCTTGTGATATGGCTTTCAGGCACTTTTCAAATGTACTGCACCCTGAGTTTGCCTCCCTTGGCTGATAACATTGGGAAGTCATCTTTTTGACAAATTAACCATGGCGATATTCAAACATTCTGATTACTTATCTATGTGTCTGCTCCTAACTAAGACCATCCCCAGGATTCATCACCCTGTAAATGAACATTTCAATGTTGTTGACCTCTTAACTGGCTCATGACCTACAAGCCATTCTGCATTGTGTACAAGCAAGTCTTCAAACCATAACACGATTATCTGAATTTTTAGTTTTATGATGAGTCCACTGGCTGACCTATACCCTGTTACAAATGTTGCATGTAAAGTCATGTGTATCATATTGTGGATGGGGATGTTTCTGTGTCCATGTTGAGAAGCACATATGGCGACTATTTCTGCCCCTCTTGGAAAGTGTTCATATCTTCTATATATTTACCATTTCAGCTTAGCATGAGCAACTCGGTTCTCAAATTCTTTAACAACAATAAAATTTCTTCTGTCTGCAAGATCCTCTAAGGTATTAGTATCTCATGTTGACCTTCTTTAAATGTGTCTTTTAAGGTTGTCCTTGCTGCATTAGTGCAGCCTGCATTGATGATGTTTGCTTTGTGCAAGCTCATCATATATACAGGCAAGACAATAAATATGTAATGATTAAACAAAAGAAATGGCTATTATTTTTCAACATAATATCCTTTGTCAATATATGCAACCTGATGTTTCTCCATTAATTGTATAGGTTGAACATTATACAGTGAAAATTACATTTTGATATTTAGCTAATAAATGTATCCAACTATCAGCTTATATCAGGACAAAACAGTTTAAATCACTTGGAAAAGCAACAGATCAAAAATTTTATTTTATTTATTGAAATTTTGCTTTACATTATAGAAAATGACCCATATCAAGGAGGTAATTAACAAATGAAGGCATGAACCAGTGAGTGTCATTTGTCTTACTACCACTATTAACCACCCAAGAGGTATTTAAAACCAGTTGCTTGTTGGCAGATTGCTGCACTCATCTGTACACACTTTCTCAGCAACCAGTGCTATTACTGTGGTGTGCAAGAGTGTATGGTCTCTGGATGCCAAATAAGGTGTGCATATAGGAGTACATTCGGCTGAATATCAATGCTTAAAAATTCAGAATTTTAAGTAATATAGCTTAATACTACTACTCTATCTAATCAAAGCTTTTTGTCTCTTTCTAGGCATCATTACTCACTGTTTATACTAAGAGCTGTGTGAATATGATAAAACTTTTGATGGGAAAGTACCCCTGTAAAGTGGTAACTTCTACAGGGCATAAAAAAGATGTTTCTGATTTTTTTTTTCTGTGAATGTTTTCATTTATGATTATAGGCATTTTCTGATCAATATTCTTTTTTCTTGTGGGAATTTCAAACAGTTTTCACTGTCATGTAGCAGTGCTGATACCATAAAAATTGTAAAAAGCCAGTAACTGCTCATCTGTGATATTGTGATCAATCTTGCTTTTACTAATTTTACTATTTACTAGTAGTCATCTTTTCAAGTGGTGCCTATAATAGTGTTCTGATTATATATCTTGAGATTCTTGTAATGTCATTTGTCCTGACTGGGCATCTCTACTTCAGTCACTTTCCCGCCACAGTCAAGTTTTGTGTGTCTTTTCTATAAATATTTTCACTGCAGTTGTTCTAATGAACTCTTCTGAATTTGGACGGCAATGAATTTAAGTGTGCTTCTAGATTGGCTACTTGGTCACATCATTTTATTATTGAAATAACTAGATGTTGCCATAAGTTTTATTCTAATAGTTTTCATTTGTAGAACTGTCCCCCCCCCTCTGACACCTGTTTTATTGTCCTTTCTCATTAACATCTTATTCTTTTATTCTCAGCAATCCCTTACATCTTAGTTGCATTATCACCTTGCCTGGGGTGAAATGATAAAAAAAAATTATCAGTTTTATTATTAGTAGTAAATTTTTTTACTAAGCTTTACTTAGTGAGCAGATTTATTTTTGTGCCCATGTCAGTGGCTGTTGAAAAGTTCTGAATTTTCAAAATAAATTCTTGTTAGTTCATTTGTTCAGTTGTTGGGAAGTGGGTTGAGCTGAGAACTTTACTTTTCAACACTTCACTCATTATATACTTAAGGGCTCTTATTGTATAGCTGATATTTTCATGTTTGTTTTGGTATCTTATTTTCCACGTGAAAATCATCTTATTGGATGATTTAGGTTACTTTGTAGGATGTTAAATATGTTCCTTTTAATATCTCTTTAAATGATTAATAACAATTATATAGAAATTGTTTACACATTCTTTGAACAATGTTCTTAAACAATTGATTTCATGAGTGTGTACCGAGTTAAGTGTCTAGGGTTTTGAAATTAATTTACTTTGTTATCATTTGTTTCTTTTTTTTTTCTTTTAAATTCAATGAATCTGGTAAATAACGAAACTCATTTTGTGGTAAATAAAAATTGGTATTTTTATTAGTTTGTAATCATCTTCTATGTGCCTTGTCCCTTCAGGACATAGACGATCATGGCCTTCCACTTTTCCCTATCCCTGGTGGCTCTGAGCACGCCTTCTCCTGTTACACCATGCAATCCTCGTTCCATCATCCACCTGATTAGGTCCTTCAAATATGTTATCTTATATGCTTTTCCCCTGTCTCTTTTTCCCTCTCTGGCCTGCTAGTATCAGGTTCTCCAGGCCCTCCTTCCTCATTGTGTGTCCCAGGAGCTTCAGCTGTCTCTTCCTGATGCTCAGTATTAATTTCCTTTTTGTTTCCATCATTTCCAAGAACTCATCAAAATCAATGTTCCAATAAACTGTTTTGAGCAAATTTATTTATTTTTCCTTGAAGTTCTGATGTAAGTACATAATCATGCCAAACCCATTAAGAGACTAAAGGAAAGAATAAATAAATAAAAACTTGATCAGTGAGATATGTATGTTTACCAAAGACAGATGAAGCAATAGATTTTCAACAAATAAAAAAGGGGCATCATACTCCTGTTATGCAAGTCAGTTTTTTTATAATTAGTATTAGCAATAGCATAGCAAGAATGTATGCTTCTCAGTAGTCCTTGATCTCCCGCCTTACAACATATTGCACAGTGACTCCCTTATATATATATATATATATATATATATATATATATAACAAACTATGACTTGACAAAACACACACCCTCAAACTTCTGTCAAAGAAAATAACTGAAATTTACATAACCAAGATGTCTCCCACTGTGGTATTAAAAGAACATACATTGTCAGCAATGATAATACAGCCCCAAATACATCACTGTCTAATGTTTGTTTGGCCAAGATAACAATCACTTAAATTTGCCATTGTTTAAGTTTTTACAAATCAAAAAAGTCCTTCAACTGTGAGTAGTATCCTGACATCAAAACCACTTTTATTTCAAGACCGCTTTCACAGCAGACTTGAAAGTGCCACCAACCTAAGGGTTGACAACCTCCTTCTCCTCTTTAACTATGCTATTGAGTACTAATTAAATGTTTTCAGAAGATACATAAATTTGCATAATAGATATAGAATATTTGTGATAACTTATTTGGTGGTGTCAGATTTTTATTATGCAATTTGAGGGTTGTTCATATTGTAAATTAACACAATTGAATAATTATTCAAATTTATTTTTTCATGTAATGTTGCAAGAAAGATAAAACTTAAAACTTGATTGTTTATGAAAAAAGGTTTAAAAGACCTCAAATTAATGGACCACAAGTTTTCTATTGAGTTAATATCTGGATGATAGGCTTGTAAACATTATTCTCCAAATCCCAGAATAAGTCGTTAAAAATATTTTTAGTCACTTGTGTGTGTGTGTGTGTGTGTGTGTGTGTGTGTGTGTGTGTGTATATATATATATATATATATATATACATATACACACATCAAAGATGTTCCATTTTTGTTCTCCCACTGTACTCAAAAGCAGTCATTTGTTGACACATGTAAAATGTTACATATGTTTAGTTTTCCTTGATAAACTGCAAAATAGTATCCTTTCATTAACAGTGATTTGATATGTTCCCTGTTTCTAAGAGTTCATCAAAAACTGATTTCCTCATAGACTTTTGTGACAAACCTTTTTCTTTCTGGTGCTAAATATACCATTAAAAATAAATGATTTAACTTTGAACCCTTTTAGTTCCCACCTTGATCCTAAATACTATACAAATTTTGACTGAACTGATGTAATATTATGAATAATATTATTTATCAATTTCACAAAAATGTTTTATTTTGTATGTTGTATTATGCTAAGATGCCTTTTCATTATTCGGAGCTGGTATCATTTTAAATTCAATAACCATTTTGAGAATTCTCTTAATCTAAAGTTGCTGTATCTTGTGAATACAGTATGTGAGTGAAAATTTTTCATAGAGGCTGTAACCTTTCTGTACCTAGTCACAAAGGAAACCTATGATCTTGGATTATTATAGATTTTTGTTGACTAATTCCAGATGTTTTTTTATTTCTTTACTTCACTTGATCTAATTGGGAACAGTTCACTTCTTTGAATCAATTGTTTAGTTTCCCCAGAAGAAGCTTCTAGTTAGGGGAGGTCCTTTTCTATATTGTATTTAGAATATCCTGGTTTTATGATGCAGATTGTAGTAGTTCATTCCCACCCCCTATGATCCTTTGTATGCCATCTTATTGTAAAGTATCCCTTTTACTGACTGTAGGTCAGTGTGATATTTCCAGCTTGTAATTTTGCGTTTTTTTTTCTTAGAATAAAAACATTTTAATGATTTTTTTTTTTTTTCATCTTCAATGTTAGAATTGATGAACTAAAATATATCAATTTTGATAAGTTTTCTAAAAAATCAAATACACATGACATTTGTATCATTTTTTTTTATATTTATACTTTCTTTTAATGACATTAAAAATAAATGGTAACTAAAAAATTTTAGTCAACCTTTATATAACAATACTTTTGAAACAACATTGATCTTTTGTTTACAAAACATAACAAAATAAACTATGAAGACTTGGAAGCAAGGTAGACTTATTCAATGTCTTCATTCTCTTCAAGGATATTTGAAAAACAGAACTGTAAAATAAGTACAAAGACATTACAGAATCATTTGAAAATCCTCAATTTGATAGTTTTTCTCTTTTGATTTGCATGTGAAATTGTTGGTACATGTTCAAGTCTAGTTCTAGGAGAAAGTTCCACTCATGACTTCTTCCCAGAATTGTTACAATGTAGAACACTCCAGAAATCATTACAATCTTAGCTTCTTCAAGTCTACAGTCAATTATCTATTTTACATATTCCCTCTTTGAATGAACTTACAACCATCTCATTCAGTAACCCTTTACCTTGACTGGCTCTTAGATCTTGTATTGAGTGAAAAATGATATATAACAAAAATTGAATTATCAGATGTCAGAGGTATGCAGTAAGAACTCGATAGAATACTAAGTGTAAATAAAATCATTAAAAAAAAAAATATCATCAAATGAAATAGAAACCACAAGTATGGACAAATGTCAGAAGAATAAACCAAGAAAATAACAAATTCAGAAATTAACCCAGTGACTTTGTTATAAGAAAAGGAGAGAAAAAAAATGTAGCATTTAATGCCATTATAACATGACACTTCAACAACTCACCTCCAAATATATTTGTGCCCTGGGAATGACAATAAACTGTATCTGGCAACAAGACTTCTTATTGGGAGGATTAGTGGAGTGTGGAACCACCTCTTAATTGCTGTTCTTCCCATGTTTGCACAGACCTGAGTTTTTTTTTTTTTTACCTGTTAGGGTCCCAGTTATGGGCAAATAGTTAATCCTCAAAAACACACTTTTATAGTGAAAATTCCAGCAATACTTTTTTTTTTTTTTATAGATCAGATATTATCAGCAATGCATTTCTGAAGAAAAAATATATCAGCAATATATTTAAAAAATATATCGTACCAACACTGAGGTCCTATCTCAAGCCGGTCTGCCTACTATGTTCACGCTCCTTAAACAGCGCAGACTCCGCTGGCTAGGCCATGACCACAGCATGCCAGAGAGAGATCTGGCCTCTGGAAGAAAATTCACTGGGCAGCCATAATTGTCTTATCGTGACATCATAAAATGAGATATGAAAGCTTTGAGCATCAACACGGAGTCATGAGAGAGCGTAGCAGTTAACTAGTTCAAATGGAGAGGAACCCTAGCCCAACAACTTAAATCAAGGGAGGAGCAACTAACACAAATTGCCATAGAGAGGCGGGTTTGCAGGAAGCAAAATGATAGCTTCAACAGACCAGAAACAAAACATAAATGCAACCTCTGCAACAAGGACTGTCACTACCATATCGATTTAGTCACAGACACCTAGGATGCTACCCATAGTCAACCCTGAATGACGGAGGCCTACTACTAGTATCTGCAAAATATATATTTATAAAACCAGCAATATTTTTTTTTTTTTTTTAAAGAATTACATAACAATAATTCTCTTGACAAGTTTCACAAAAATATGTGAATGAAACCTGATTGACAAACTGATTTCTTGCAAAAAGCACATTCTACTGATACAGATCAATTGTAAGTCTCGTCAGCATTAAATAATCCATGATTGCCAGCATGTTACAAGCTATCATTCTTCCACTGTTAGTGGAGAACTCATTGACATCTATTCAATAATTTTTGTCTGAATTTCTGGGTTGAAGTGATTAACAATTTCCTTATGGATGAAGAGACTTGAGGCAACAGAAATATGGTTCTACTGAAGGGTAAGAATACCATGGATAAAGCATGTATCAAGGAAGTTTTAAGGGAAATGGTAACAAAAAGATGGCTTATAATTACAATCAGAAAGAGTTAAAATTTCTGTGATGTGTAATTAGGAAAGAAGTCTTGGAGAACTTGATAATCATAGGGCATATCAATGGCAGAGGGAGCCAGGGAATTGGCTATCTTATTAGCGTATGTGAATGAATAGTAGAGAAATGTTCATGTTTCACTTTTTATCAGTGATGATAAAAAGACAAACATTATGAATAACTACAAAAGAGATAGTTGCGGAGACAATTACCAATGAGACATGCTGCATGAGATTGTAAACAACCAGTATTATGAAAGAAATTCCCCCACCCCCACCCATCTTTTTCATGCTGAACATCATGACAAGCAGTGGTTCCTTTTGTATTTAAAATTATGAGAAAAATCAAAGTTGACTTTTGTATTATCTCAAGAGCCTTAGTTTTCTGCACCTCTAGGGCAGCAGATTTAGATCAACATAGATTCTAATATCTGATATAAATATGGTTAAAAAAAAAACATGCTTTTCATGCAATTCATATCTTGCCCATTCCAAGCCTGCTTGTCTACTAAATTATGAGTAATTCCTTAAGTCACAAACTACACAAGATGTTATCTGATCAGTGAAACACAGATAAATAGTCAAGCCAGTTTTGAAAACTGGCTTATAATCTGTTGTGCTTTTTTTCTTTTGTCTCTGCACTTCTATTTTCAGTTTTTTTCCTGCCTTCTTTCTCAATGAATGAATTGTTTGAATTATAAATGGCTGCAATCACTTATCAGTATTTAATCAAATTAAATTTTTAAGGTAAAGTCAGGAAGAATGCTGAAACTGCTTGTTCAAAGAACTTCTAAAAAAAATGTTACAATTTTTGATCTTTCATTCAAGATGTTTAGAAGTTTAAGAATCCAGCCCTTTCTATATCACCCTGTGTATCTTGTTCTTTTCCTTTCTCTCTACCTTTGCAAATGTCTTCTCTCCTATGTTCACGTCCTTCTCTTGCCCTTTCTCTTTAACCCCTGTAGCTGGTTCGTCTTTGTCTTCCCTCTCCTTCTGCCTAAAACTTTAACTCTCTTATGTAGCCCCCTGCACATCAGTGGCAGTACCGTCTTGCTTAGGGTAAAATGATAAAAAAAAAAAATGAAGTTTTCTTTTTATGAAATGTAAGAAAAAAAAATATGCTGAAAAAATAAACAATGAAGTTATATTCAGAATGATCTTGTACTTAGACTTCGTAAAAGATTTTTTCTCTTGCACATCAGTTTGGTAGCTAAAAAGATCACTAAAATAATGAAATGCTTCTCACTAAAGTAAAAACACATTTCATTATTTTAGTAATCTTTTATCACTTTTGTAATGCTTAGTAATGTTTGTCTTTTTATCATCACTGTTCTACTGTTCCTCAATACATGCTTCATCCATGGTATTTTTATTATCCTTCAAAATGAACCCTTTCCGTCTCGATGGGGATTTCCCTAAAGACTAATTTGCATTGCGGGAAAAGCAGGTTTTGTTTGTCATGGCAGTGCACAGAGGACAAAATGAAGAGCCATGGTAAATTTAAAAATGAGAATTTTAATTCACAACATGAGGTGTTTAACAGGTAAAATAGTGAGCATATTAATGTTCTTTGACATTGAATATATCAGAATGTTTCCCACATTAGTAATGAAATATTTTATTTATGATAGATTGATGTATGCAGTATGGTTTATCTTTTTTTTTTTTTTTTTTTATTTTATTGTAAGATGATGACTTCCATATTTGTTTGTCTATATTTCTGAGGTATTGTAATTATTTACATTGTTCAAACTGTTGTCCTTTGTTGCTATATTCCAGAGATTTAGACCATTGTACACTCCAACCTTCTTTAGGTGATTGAAAATTTGAACTAAACCCTTTTTGACCACTGAAGTAGATTGTTCTAGTTACACAAGTCATGCCACTTCCAGATGCCTTGGTATCAGTTCTCATTTTAACTAAAATCTCAATATTTTTTTTTTTTTTGTTCACCTCTGCTGTAGCCAGGTATTGAACTTACAATTATTTGGGTCAAATTGCTGGATCTAACCAATGCTTTTATCCACTGGACCAGGATTCAGTTGACTCATATTTATTTTTCACCTTTTCATTTCTTTGCGTTTTTGTATAACTCACTTATGCCTTGAATATTGCTGCCACATCTAGCGGTGCTTCTGCTATATATTTAGATTTTGATAAAATATAAAGAATCTAATATTATTCATCATCCTGACTTAGCATCTTGGCTTCAATCATTTACCACTACTTGTACTTTTCTATAAACATTTTTATAATTTTGATTAGCTTTTCTCTTTGGTATTTAGGCTTTGAGTTTAAGCATGCTACCAGATTTACAACTAGGTACCATCACTTTACAGTTGAAATGGCTAGATGTAACAGTTTTATGCTAAGTTTCTTCTCTTGCACTTTCCCTTGTGGAGCTCTCTTCTGGCCTCTTGTTTTCTGGTCTACTTTACATTTAAATTAAGATCAATGTCAGTAGTTATCTTCTGCCTTAATTCATGTTCTTTTATTGTTCTTCTGTCTCCTTAATGTTTGCTTTCTCTCAATTATCTCACTCAGTAAGTCTTGTGACTTAGTAGCTTTATTGCTTTGCTTGGGGTAAAATGATAAACAAAAAAAAATCTGTAGTTTGCAGGTTAAACTTTTGACAAAATCTATATTTACTCCACTGATATGTTTTATTCTGCCTTTTTAAACATAGGGCAAATCTTCACAATGGTTTAACAGTGGATTACTATGATGTTTTAATTCTTCATGCTGAAGATGTAATTTTGTTTTGGATTTAAAAACCAGATTTATACAAATTAGACCCATTGTTGTCCAATTGAGCCCTGCACCTGCTTAATCTACTGTAGTTTTGTCCAACACTACAGGTTTTAAAGAGACCAATGATTTTGAATTTCTGCCAATTTATAAGTTTGTGCCTTTTTAATATTGATATTTTGAAATTATTACTGGACTAGAATTAAATGTTTTTAACATGGTAGAATGCTGCAGAAAAAAATTCTCTTAAAAACTTACACATATATAACTATATTTAGCTGGTTCTATTTAGACTATAACTAAATTTGGAGTGTTGCAAAAATGAAACAAGGCAATAAAAATGTTTCCAATTAATCTCCTAAGATGTTAAGGCTGTCCCCTGGATATAAATATCTTTCTTCCCCGATTTTGAATCTTTTTGTTCTAATTGTAAAATTTATTTTTTTTTAACTCTTGTCTTAGTTTATTTCTGTCTTCAGTATTCTAATCTGCTTGTTGCTAAGCAACAGTGCTACTACGATATAAGTGGAATGTTGAAATGAGAAAACTCTATTTGCATCAGACTTTATAATATATATATATATATATATATATTGCTTACTGCAACAAATACTAGACAGTTCTTTTAAGCACTTAAAAAAAAAATAGCCTAAAGATCTTTTTCTCTGTGCCATGTTCCCTCAGAATGTAGTCTTCACATTTTTTGCTTTTGGCAATATTAGTTTTTATACAATGCCACTCTATATTTGAAGTACTTGTTCCTCCATCCATTTTGTCCCAAAAATTTGTGTCTCTTTGTTATCAATTTCTTTGGACTTTCTGTTGTCTATGAAATTTTCTTATCATATGCTCTGTCTATGATATTCTAAGTATTCTTTCTTGAAGCTGCTTTTTTTTTTTTTTTTTTTTAACCTGGATTATTCAAAATTAAAAAGAAAAAACAATTCTAGATTGAATAATTCACAGGGTAACAATACTTGAAGGTTACAGAATCTGAAATGGTTTAAAAAATTGTCCAACCAGTCAGCATCTCCTATCCTAAATTCTGATATTTGTGCACTTGGTCAGATTATAGGAATTGAATCATGCCAGAACTTTGTGGCATCCTGAGCTTCAACTTATGACAACTAGCATTGCCATTGTATAACAATAACAAAACTATTACTTTTTACCTTTTTTGTTCTTCAGAAAATTGAAAATAATTTAAGGGCAATAATTTAATTATAAGCTTCATTTTGGTGCTACGTGCTGCAATTTTAAAATTTTCTGCAGATTTTAATATTTGAAAACAGTTGTTTTCTCCAGATTTTGATTTTAATTTTAAAATATTTTGATATTGGAATCTGTTCTCACAAAATACTTTTAATGGGCTTTAAGTATTTCTTATCTTCTACATGCCGTTTCATTTCATGGCTCTCCACATCTTCCTATCCCTTGTAATATTAAGCAATGCTGGTCCCTGTACTGTTGTGGTGGATAGGAAATTAAGAATTAAAAGCAACTTTCTTTCTTCACTTTTACAAAAATTCACGATGACGTGTGAAATCTTGGTTTTGCCAAATAGAAAAAAAATTGACCATGTGCTGAAAGAAAGTTTAAGCCGGATTTTGCAATAGATGTTAAATTGATTTTCTGACCAATGGAAGTTATTTGCAAGACTGAGAAGAGTTAGCGATCCAGTGCGAAAAAAAATCTAAATGGCTATAAAGGCTTTGGTCAGTGTCAGCCAGTCAGATGGGAGCAGCGAGAGAGACAACACACTAAAATGCAACGGGAGAAACTTCAAGTTGACCTGGACATGAGGTCATGTCGCACATTTCTCTCTCTACTTTCATGTGTGCTGATTCCTTTTACTTCTCTATTCTCAACATTCTTACTCAATGATTACATACATACTACTATGAACTTTTGATACCCTTAACTTTCTCATTAAATATTAACTTTTACAATTCATGTTATCCTTTTCTATCAATAAATTTTTATTTTAACATGAAAAATGTATATTTTTATTCTTCCATAAATCAACATATTCCAATCTGCTGCTAACTTTAGGAAGAAATCCTAAGTTGTAGGTGGTCCTGGGTATGACTATAAACTGCATCTTGCAGCAGGGCCTCTGATTGGGAGGTTGTGAGGAGCATGGAACTACCTTTAAATTGCTGTTGTCTCCAGGTCCACCCTGACCTGGAGTGGTAGCACCTGTTAGGGTCCCAACTATGAGCAAATAGTTCACCCCAAACTGGGGTCAAAACACTATGAAAGTATAAAAATACACATTTATAGAAATATATACATAAAAACATTTTTATAAAAAAAAAATATATATATACATTTTTGAAGGAAAGATTACCATAATACATTTTTGAAGGAAAAAAAAAATGTTACCAGCAATACATTTTTGAATACAAAACTAGAAGGCATCTTCAGTTTTCTAAAATAAAAACAAATTAAAACAATTTTTCATCAAATCTGACTAAATCAACCTTCTCACTATAACCGAACATTAAAATAAATACCTTAAAACCTTACCTTTTTGGCATTAAATAACCCACAGTGGTTGATATGCCATTAAATGAAACTCAAACTAAGTTGTAGGGAGTTTGGTTATGTTTCACACAAGGCCAAATCAATAAACATTAACCATCTCACTATATTTTCACTGTCACTCCTTTTCAATGTTCTGTCAACCATTTACACAAGCTCATTAGATATGTTACAGGCTGTTTCCTGCTACTCTCTTGCCATCTATATTCTGTGAGTGTCAAATTCGAACTCCCTTTCCTCATTCTGTTCCAGAAATTACAATTATCTCCTAATCCTTAGCAAAAGTGTTCTTTTTGTTCTAATTTTCCTTAAAACCTCCTTGCTGTTCTATTTACAAGTAATAACATCCTTGTGTAGAACCAAGTCTCATCATCTTTAAGGACCTTGTTCTGCGTTCATTGTAATATGAGGATTGATATTGTTTAAAATTAATCTTATGTAGCCTAAATTTTCAATCAGATTAAAATGAGCTAAAATTTTAACCAATTCTGAACTCTTGTTTTGAAATGCATTTTATGTACCCAAGTGAATTGTACATAAGCATTTCATCCTTTCTATTTAACTTATATTGAAGTCTCACAGCAAAGCAAATAATATACCCAACTGGTGCAAATGATTTTCCATGCTTGATTTAGATATTTTGTGTATATTAACTCTTTTGTTATCTACCTATATTTCTGAGGTGAGGTATTGTAACTATTTACATCAATACTGTCTTCATCTTTGTCATTCACAACTTTTTCGCTATTGTACATTCTGACATTCTTCCAATGATATACATTAGAATTTTGAAATTAACCCTTTTAGTTCACAGGGATAGTTTTTCTAATTCTACGTACCATGGTTTCTTTGGATATCTCTGTTTCACTTCCCTTTGTGTAACTCAATTCACCAAGTTTTTGTTTCATCTTCTGTGGCCAGGTATTGAACTCTTTAAATTCTTAGGTCAATACTTTTCTCTTTTTAATACTGGGCCATGTGTTTTTTGGATATCAGTGAATTTTTGTAACTTATAAACCTAATGTATCAGTAACTCGGCAGTCTTTATTAATGCTTGTCATATTGTGTTCATGTCTGTTTGGCCAGCTTAGATTTTTTTTGTAGCCTAGCATATATGCTGATTCTTTACGTAATCATATGTAGGTCAAGCATTGAGAATATAATTAAGATGAGGACAAGTCTGAATGATGTAAATAGCCCTTTCATGTTGTATAATGTTATTTATTTTCAATGTTTGGTTGACATAATCATGGAGCATTGTTCAAAGAAAAATTCTAGCACAAAATTTTACAAACCACTTTTGACAGGTCTTTTCTGTAAACTGTCCAAATTTTGTGTTTGAGTTTAATAAAATATGATGGTGTTGCTTATTTTCTTATATCTTCATTGTTAGAATCAAACAATTTTTTTTTTCTAACAGAATTAACACAAATGCAAACATGACAACTTTACTATATTACCAAAAGTAACTATTTTTATTAGAAAGACCTGTAAAAATTTCAATGTTTTCCTCTTTGAATTTTCTGATGAATCTTATTTCTTAAACTAATGATTGAATAAGCTCATGGCAAGTTCCATGACAATAAAATATCTTAATTCCTTTAACACATATTCAAATTTGTTAAGCTCAAATATTTAACTATTGCAATAACAATCATAAATGTGAATGCTGCTCATTATTTTAAGTACAAATGAAAAGATTTGAAATTGACAAATTTTCCATTTCACTGAAACTCATTAAGCACTTGTACCTTCTCTTTCATTCTTTTTCTGATGTTTTGTTTTTCTACACAATCAAAACAATAGTTCATTATTTATGAAGTATTGGCAAAAGATGTTAAACATATATATTTATCTTTTCTCAATGAAACCAAGTAATGTCTTTTCCACACAATCAAAACAGAATAGTCCATTTTTTATGAGATGTTGGCAAGCAAAATGGTTGTGGGAACTAATGAATGGAAGAAACAAGCCTAATTATAGTAGAAGTAAATTTACTCAAGACAAAAAAAAAATATTTGCTATTATACTATTCAATACATAAGCGTGTATAATATATGACCACACTCTCCATAGTGTTTTCTCCACCAAATCTTTCTACTGACACGAAGAGAGATGACTATATCATATCACTTGCTATGTATGCTTTTTCAGTGTATCAGGCTAGACAATTTTTCTTGCTTATCAATCTTACTCCTTTATAAGTCTGTCATTCATATTTGCATTGAATCTTGCTGCCACATCTGGTCTGGTTCTTTTAAATTCTTGACAAAATTCAAAGAATCTGCAATGTTATTGGTTCTGATCTTGCATCTGTGCTTCTGTCACTTTCTGATCACTGTAATATACCTTTCTTGTGCCTTTTCTTTGTTTCATTGTAATAATTCTCTTAAGCTTTTTTCTTTGGTACCTTGACTTCATAAATTTAAGTGCAGTACTAGATTGGCAGCTAGGTTTCAACATTTTACTGTTGAAATTGTTGGATATAACCATAAGTTCTATGTCAGCAGTTTTTTTTTTCTTCTCTCATACTTAAAGCATTTCCAGTTATTTGCTTTCTTGCTGAGTCAGTTAAGTGCCATACGTGATACACACTTGGGCGATCATGTCTCGAATGAGTCATGACTGAATAGGCAGAAGATTATTCCGCAGTAGGTTGCTGTTGATTTCTGCAGTAGACTGGTTACCAGCCAAGGCTATAGAACCCAATCTGTCCTGTTATTTAAATCATAACTGGAGTGAAGAGATGGATAAATAACTTTCACAAGGGTATTTGTGTGTAGGTAAATGCAAGGAATTAAACTAGAATTCAAACTCGGCTCTTGTTGAGTACAATCTTCAAAAATCTAAATGCAATCATCTGTCATTTTAAATCCTGTTTTATTGTCTACTCAATTTTTTTCCTTAGATTTTTTTTTTTTTTTTCACATTCAGTATCTTCTTGTATCTTAGTGGCATTATGTTCTTGTTTGGAGTTGAATAATTAAATAAAAAAAAGTTTTTTAACCACTCTGTACATTGGTATAGTTGCTATGAACCTTTTAATGACAATGAATTTTGAGAATTTTTTAAAGTTGAATTTAGTCTGACACAAAGCCATTTATATGGAGGCACACACTAAATATTTTTCATTAATAATGATCTGGAGGACTAACATAGTAAACTCCCTCTGTTTAACTCCCTCTGTTTAACTTCCACTGTTTCAATTATTATTATTAAGTATTTTTGTTTGAATTTTATTGATAGTTGTATATTGATACTTATCATTATCTGGAATTAACATTTTAATCTATTAGGTTATAAGTGATATATCATCCTTTAATTATTATAATCCTTAATCATGAATGAATTGATTCTAATATAATCCTTATCAGTTTCTATGCTTGCTTGTGAGATGAGCATACTAACTACTGCTGTAGATATCTATTTCAGTAATATTATCTAAATTAGATTGATTTTTAAGCTCGTTAATGTTTTTGTTGGAACTGCTACATAACCTTGACATATTTGGGAAGAATATTACAATCAAGAATCTACACTGGTAGAAAACTGCCTGCATATGGATAGAAAATGAATTCGGTAAATATACAAAGATAGAACGGGATGTTTATTCAACCTATACAGTAAGGTGATTCTGAGAGAATTAAGTCCTACCAAGATTTATTACTAGTGGCCACAATCTTAACCTATGATATGCAGATAAGTGTTGATAGCAGACAGAAGGAAACTACAAGAACTCTGACAGAAGGTAGTGAAGGAAAGCTAGAAGAAAGGACTAAACATTAATTGCAAGAAAATAGAATGTATGGTTGTTAGTAAAAGGAACACCCTGATATGCAATTTATGAATTGGAGATACCAAAATCAAACAAGTACAACAATTTAAATATCTGGAAAATGTTTTAACAGTGAACATAAAGTGTACCACTGAAATCCAAATGGATATTGGGATAGTGAAAGATGCCTTCCAAATGCTAAGGAAACAAAAATTTTGAGAAAGAGAGTATTGAACTGTTATGTAATATCAATCTTCTTATATTGCAGTGATTGTTGGACAGTTTTGCCACGGATGAAGAGACTTGAAGTGACAAATGTGGTTCTACAGAAGGATGCTGAGAAAACTATAAACTGAACATATGAAGTTTTAGAGAAAATGGAAACAAAAATGTAATTCTGCTTATCAGAACGTGGTGGTTGAAATTTCTAAGGCACATAATGAGGAAAGAGGGCTTGGAAAATGTTATTCACAGGATAGATTGAAGGCAAGAGATAAAGAAAAACAATGCAAAACCAACCTAGCAATCTTAAGTGGATGGCAGAACAAGGTTTAGGAGAGATAACAAAAAGACAAAATTTATTAAGGGCTACAAAAAGGACAGGAGACTTTGGAGAGCCATGATTTCTAATTCTCTCAGAATCACATCGCTGTATAAGTCTGGTGAGAAGATATATCCTACACCTCTTTCTATTTTTGTATATTTACTGAATTTGTTTCCTATCCATATGGAAGGCAGTTTTCTGAAAAAACATGGCACATTGATTTTTGTGGAGTTAGAATGAGAACAAATACTTATTTACATCTGTCATTAATGCAGGGTCAAATACACTCCTGAGACTTTGGCCAGAGATCAAAGTAGGGTAGTTTTAGCATTTATTTGTGTGTGCACTTTGCTTTTCTTTTTCTTTGTTTTTATATATATATATATATATATATATATATATATATAAGCATTGTGTGTATTATCACTGCAGAGTTATCAAAACTGGAAAGCACATTTTAGGTAATTGATTTAAGTTTTTTCTATTTGAATCTAATCTGTAAAAAAGAAAAATGAATTTCAGTAATTTTTTTTTTATTTTTAACAATAGCACAGTTACTCATGGCCAAATAAGTTATTTTGATTGAAAATCTGAAGAAATTAATTGGTGGTGAAACTAATTGGATTATTTTTCCAGAGTTCTTTGCCAGTTTTAATACTTTGAAGTGATGATATCCATTACAAATTCAACAAAGTTAAAACTTAGTTACTTTTTCTTAAATAGGAGGAGCTAGGCTTTTCTATCACTTGGCCCATGCTCCCTCCCTTCTCTTAGACAGGAGTAGAAGTTCATCGCTTGTTTCTTTAAGAGATTCCTGTTTTTTTTTTTTCCTCTCTTCAGGTCTTAATAGTGGTTCATGTTGTGTTTGTGTGTGTATATTTTGTGTAATGTGTGGATGGTTGCAATGTCTCTTCATACTGAGGGTACTGGGTTGGCAGTTCTTAGGTTACTGCTTCCTGACTGGTAATTAGGAATCTAAACTCTTGTGTAGTCTCTAGAGGCTGCTAGTTGGATAATATCAGGGTGCTTGCAGTACTATGTTGCATATAGATGGGTGTCTCTGCAAGCACCTCCAGTGGGCAACCCTGAGGCCACATGTTGAAGTCTGTACTAGTTCCCTTCTTGTACATGTTGTATTTAATGATTGACTGCTACTCCTAACCTAGCCCTCACCTTACCAAAATATTTCATCATGGTTATGAGCAAGCAAAGATACAAAACTAAACCAATCCAACAGAAAAACCACCTCAACATTTCTTTCTTCAACATCTATGGTATTTATACCTACTTTTTCAATGTGGAATTGTTCCTCTTCTAAAAGCTTCTAGACATCCTAGCTCTCTGTTAAACTATTCCTAACTCTGCAATCCCCTCCTGATTTTTCAATTCCTGGTTACCTTTGTCTCTTTAGAAAGGATCCTAATGTCCACATGTATGACCTTGGAGTTTCTGTGAATATATCCTGCTGGCTAGGGAACTCTCTTGAATTTTTGGACCATTCTTACATGTCTTCCACATATCTACCAAACTCAGGCAGCTATCTCTTTTTATCTCTACTGCTCCTCTCATGACTGCATGCTAGATAGTATTTCTGACAATACTGACAAGGCCATTTCCCTAAATTCATTCACAGTATATTAGTTTTTTGGTGACTTTAATGCCCATCATGCCAAGAAGCTTAAACACTGTCACTGACCTTACTTGTATCGAAATTTGAATTTCTCAATCTCTCACACAAGTGGTGGTCTTCTCAGCACACTTCCTCAGTAACCATGAAGGATACACTTCTCTTCTTGATTACTTCTTTACCTTTATCCTTGACTCATGTCATACTATGCAGCTCTGCCATCTTGCCTACTCTAATCAGTGTCTGTAAACATTTTTCGCTCCCCTACCAGCCAAGAACCTTCTAACAATGGCATGTCTTCCTGTTATCAAAGTGCAGATTGGGACTCATTCTGTGATTTCCTTCATGAAGTTATTCGGAATGAAGTTTTTAGTCTCCCTGTTAAAAAAAAAAATGCATCTCTGAGATCTCCTCTTCCTGGGTGGGAAAACAATTGATGTTTTCATTCCAGCAAGGAAATTTCAAGTTAAATTTTGTTCATCTCATGGTTCATGCATACTTGCCTGCTATTGGTCACAGGAATTACTGTACCAGAGTGACATTAGAGACTTCTTTGTCTTTGCTTGTAATAAATGCAAGTGTGTTCTAAATTAAGCAAAGTTATTGTTTGCTGATGAATGAAACCATGTATAACATCTCACAAGTTTGGTTCTAGATATTACTGGCAGCTCTGCAAAAGTGTTCTGAACAGCAGCAAAACCTCAGTCTCCTCTCTATTCAATCAATTTAAAGTCCTCACATCTACAGCAGACAAGGTTGAATGTTTTGCTTGTAAATTCTCTTCCAACTCAACATTTGACTCATCTGGAATATCCACTCCTGATTTTCCATCTAGGACAGAGGATCTATTGAGTGATACGTGCATAACCCTGTCACTGGTCTTGAACATCATATCTAAATTAGACTTCCATAAGGCATGCAATGATGATTGAATCCCAGCCATTATCATAAAGAAATCTGCCCCTGAACTGATGCCAGTTCTTTCCAAACTCTACAACTATTGTCTCTATGCTCGCTGCTTTCAAGCTTGTTAGATGTCCTCATCTGTAGTTCTTGTTTTTTTATGAACTCTGAGACCTCTGACCCCTCTATCACTTTATTAACTTCTTAACATTTTTCAGCAAAGTATTCAAGGCTCTAATCAATGCTTAAGTGGGTAAGCATCTCACCTCTCACAACCTACTCTGACAATATAGCTTCTGCTTTGCCAGGTCTACCACTGATGTATTAATGACCATCTCAATGAATATATATCCCAGACTCTTGATAATGAAGTTTGAGCTGTGGTTTTTAGATATCTAGAAAGTTTGACAGAGTTTGGCATGCTGACCTTCTACGCAAGCTCCAGGGCTATGGTATTCCTGAACAATTGTTTGATTTAATCCATTTAATTCCTATCGAATTGTGAAGTGAAGGTTGTTTTGAATTAGCGAGCTTCCAGATTATTCACACAAAGGGTGTCTATCGAGGCTCTATCCTAGGTTCTGCACTGTTTCTGATATTTATCAATGATCTTAATATCATCAGTTCCCAAGTAGGCATTTATGCAGATGATACACCATTTACTTTTGTCTTAATGAGAAATCCAACAAAACTGACAAAGTAAACCTGGCTGCTGCTCTTGAAAATGACTTCCAATCAGTGGTTAACTTGGGCAGGAAATGGTTTGTAAATGTTAAGGCCTTCTAAACAAAACTACTCTATTAATCACCATAGAGAAACTTTCCTGCCTGCTATCAGCATAGCTGATACTCGTCTTCTGGAGTGCAACACAGCTTGCCTCCTTGGTCTCACTCTTTCAACTGACCTGGAGTGGAACAACTATGTTGAATCAATAGCTGCATCTACTGATAGGAAAGTTGGGTCACTGTGTCTGATCAGAACCCATCTTGCACATTTACAAATCTATCATTTGTCCATGCCTTGAATATTGCTGCTATTCATCTCAAGGTTCTTGATAAAATCCAAAGAAGGATCTGCAATGTAATCAATCATGACTTGGCATCTCAACTTCAACTTTCTCACTGATGTGACGTAGCTTTCCTCTGTTTTTTGTACAAATATTTTTATGGCAACTGCTCTGACAAGCATTTTTACCATTTTTTTATTTTATAAGCTTTGATAAAACTTAGAATGAATGATTTTATACTAAAAATAGTATTAAAGAAATTAAAAGATAATTAAATGATTTTGCATTTCATTCACTGCGTATTTTAATTTTCTTATTCAAGATACTAAAATATTTAATTTTACCCAATGAAGTCTTTTTGTTTTTTTTTTGTTTTAAGTTATAATGAAACAGAGATGATAAAATTTGTTGAATCGATAATTTATTGCTGCCATAGAATTGTCTTATTTTTTAACTTATATTTACAAAACCCTAATCTAACAGCTGTAAAAATGAAAAATGTAATCACTGAAAAATTAAACCTTTAAAAAGTCATTTCTGAATATAGATTCCATCTATATTAAATATGAAAAAATATTTTATTATACAATTACAAACTATAAAAAAGAAAAATTGACTTATTTTATAATGTTTAAGTATATTTCAGTTAATACTGCACTTTTTACAAACTCAAATTTAAGTGTTGACAATATATTGAATATGGTGTGATGAAACTGATCTCCCAAAATATTTGCACTAAGTTTCCTAAAATAATGAGTTATTTAATATAAAATCCATTCATAATTCTTAGGTTTCAGGGTATGTTTTTAAATACTGGGGAAATGGTATCTTTTGTTTTTGTTATCAAATGTGTATGCCCATTTTTATGATGTGTGTGATCTTGGGCACACACATCCATATACCCGCACATATTTCTATCTTGATTTTTCTCTTGTATATTAGATGCTGCTACTACTACTAGTTATTGCTGATGAAAAAGTATGTAGTATTTTGAAATATGTCAATAGAATTAGTGTGGGTGGGCTAGACAACCATGAAAATTGGGTGAGAAACTTGGAACATTAGTGCAATATGAAACTATTTCAGTAATTTTTTTTTTTCTTTTTTTCCAATTTTGAAATGTTTGTTTTTGAAAGTGACATAAAACTGTAATTCTGTTTACTGACTGGTTAAGTGAAGTTTTAGTTCTAGACTTAACTGTCATGCAGCCTCTCACTACCAAAATATAGGTTATAAAGTTACTTATTTAATCGTTTTTGTTATTAGGTAAGTTTAGAATATAAAAAGTGAGAAATCCTTTTTATATTTTTTTTATCTTGTGACTTAGTTAACTAGATTAACATAAGTATGGTAAAAGTTAGGATTTCAAATACTAATTCTTAAGGCAAGCAGGCCCTTCTCAAAGGAAAAATTGATGCAACATAATCTTCCTATCTCCATTTTTTTTTTTTTTTTTTTTCTGGTATTGTCTATAGTAAGCTTAGTAAATATAAATACCTCCGGACATGAAAACTTCACATGCAGTAAGAACTGAACATTATCGTGGTAGTTATTCTTTAAATAATTCCTAATGATTTCTAAACATAAAAAAAAAAATCATTTTGGAGAGATACATGCATATGTTTATAAATTTTTAAAAATAGTAATTAGTAATACAATTTATTTGCTAATATATATATATATATATATATATATATATATATGCATAACCAGCCTTTGAAATTTGAAAAACAAATCACTCGATCGGTGGTTGAGATTGAGGGAAAAATTTACTCACGCCAAAATCATTTTACATGACAGACTTCATTTTCTTAATAGTCGCCTTAAATAAACATAACGTGAATTGCTGACGGAAAACAAAAAATGAAATTTTAATTAAAATTTTGAACGTGTTAGAAAGGATTTAAAAAAAAATTTTGATCTTCTTAATAATAGCATGAACATTTTGATGCTAAAACTTTGGTTTTATTAAGTTTGAGCCTTTTTAACCTGATATGCTGTTTTTTGGCAATTGAGTGGAGGTACTTAAATTTGTAGTTTCTTCCCTCTGTTTAACTACAACGTCCATTTCCTAGATGATAAAAAATAACAAATTTGTTTTTCAGTGTGTGGTTGAAAGTATGCATATTTTTGTTCTTTCAAGTTTTTTACTTTTTATAAGCAGGGAGGAAATATAGATGTTGAGTCAAGGATAATATTTTTCCAAATGAGTTTCTAAAAATCTGTGAGTATCAAGGAGCTTGTCAGTCTAAATTCCATTTGTCATATCTTGCTTTGATGATTGTGGGATGTCACCGTCTTTTGTTTAACCACACATTTTGATGTAAATCAGGCACGGCATAAGACCAGAGCTCAATAATGTCATTGTAGGTCATTCTAAATAACTTGTGAATCTTCAATGGCATACTTTTGGGTTGTAAAATGAATCAGATTTTCCTTTGAAGGAACATGTTTCATTGTGAGATTTTTAATTGACCATGGGCAAGTAAAGCCATAAACTTTAATTGCCTAATTAAGTTTTTAATCAACTGAGTTGATCAGTGAGTGAAATCTCAAAGGCTGTGCACAATCATTCAGATCAATGATGATTCAATCCCTAAAGAAAAAAATCTGTTCTTGTACAACTCTAGAAAGTACCTAACTTCATGTACCTTTACAAAGAAATTAAGTCTGACCAAAAATGGAATATTGCTATTCCTGGGATGGAGCTGCTGAATTCTCATTTTTCAACCTTGACAGAGTTCAAGTCCTTATGCCACCTTGTGGATGATAAATTATTTTCAATCTTACAGCCACTTTCTCATAGTTGAAACCCCATAAGCCTATTGCTCTTACATTTCCATAGCAAATGTTCAGACAAACAAGGTGCGACTTCTTCCAACCAAATGCTTGTGGCTTAAAAATAACTCTTTAGCTAGATCAGCCGCAAAACGATACCATGAGACTATTGAATTCATAAGCAAATTTTATTCTGGTTGTAACCTATTGCTGTAGATGAGTAAGGCAGGGTAATGGGAGGTGAGCTGTTTAACAGGTGTTTTCTCTTTCATGTGACATTCTGTTTTTTCCCCTTTTCTTTGGGTCTCCATCTCTAACTGGTAGTGACCACTGTCTTATAAAGTACATTGTTTTTTTTTTTTTTTTGTCTTGTCATCTTTGTCTAAAAAAAGTAATTTATCAAGGTCTGGCTTCATTCATGCTTGTTTGCTGTTGTCCTTTTGAGGTCCACTTCACTCAGCTGATAATCACCAGGTTAATAGATGTCTGAAGTAATTGTGTCAGAAAGGATGTTTTCACTTAAGATAATAGCTGACATCCATGTCACTGCACCATGTGATGTACACAGTTTAATCATCCCGTTGTATTCTTAAAACCACTACTTTGTGGAACACGCTCCTGAGAGGATGTTTCTCCGATCTCTGCATTATTAACCTTATTTTAAAAAATAGTTGTGATGAGATTTTAAAGAATAACTCATATATTCTGTCTCTTGAGAGTTGGCTCCACCTTTTTATTTAACTTTGAGTAAGAACAAACATAAACCAAATTGTGTTAGTGAATATAGATTGGTACTTTTGGTGGTATTGGGAAATTTCTGAACAGACTTTATGCAAAGTTATTGCATTCCATATGAAGCTTACCTTGCAATATTTTCTCTTGTGAGATGTTGCAGCATTAATAAAAAAAAAATGTCAGTAAGATAAACAGTCTAGTTTACAAGCTACGAGTTGATGTTGAAATTAAGCAAGTACAAAATTTTTAGTATCTGGGAAGCATTTTAAAAGACAAACAAAAATGTGATCCTAAAATCAGAAAGTGCCTGGGAATAGCAAAAGATGCCTGCTAAAAACTAAACAAAATATTAAGAAACAGCAAAATTTTATTATAAAAAGAGTACTCCACTGTTATGTACTATCAGTCTGCCTTTATTTCATAGAGAGCAAATAATCAATAACAGTTTACAAAGCAAAAAGAATCAAGCATGACAAAATAACTGGAAAGAAAACTAATTATTTATATTACATTTGATTTCAGTGTTATATCACATTTACAAAAGTTTGGATACTAATATAAATAATTTTAAGATTGTTTAGTAAATGCTCTTAGTAATATTTCCAGTATTCTCATATTTACTAACAATGTATTTATAATTACTAAATTCGTGTCTAATACAACTATAATAGCGTCATCCACCTGTAAAAGAAAGGCTAAAAATAATGGGAGCATTAATAATGAAACTTCAAAGATTCAATAATATCAATTATTAACAGCAACTTGCTGACCATATTGGGAAAGTAAAGAAAAACATTCATGTCACTGTAGATACAGATATATAAGAATCTACAAATTCTGGGAAAAAAAAATGGCTAATAGAATTATTGAAAACACCTGGATATATAGAACATTTGGACAGTTTTTACACACTTCATATCAAGAAAAGAATGTACTTATAAGAACACAAAAAAGATTGAATAAAAGCTTAATCGCACTACCTTGTCGGTTGTTTATAATGAAACACATTGTGCGTATATTTTTTCTTTGCAGTTAAAAAATTGATTTTTAAACATTGCAAATATATAAGCAGTCCACAATTGATTTTCTATGTTGTGATGTCCCAAAGCCTTGCTTCACTGTGATTTTGCTGGATTAATTGATCAATGCTAATTTAACATTGTTTTTTTGTTTTTACACTTGCTACTCTGTTATGGCATATGTGTGTTGTGATGCAATGGATATCAGCTCAGAATGAGAAATAGGAGACTCGAGTTTGAATTCTAGGCTAATCTGTTGCATTCACTTACATGCTAATACCCTTGGGAAAGGTATTAATTCATCTATTCTCCTTCCAACTATAGGTCAAATAACAGAATAAATTAGATTCTATAACCTTAGTTGGTAGCCATTTCTCTGTGGTAGACTGGCTATCTACTGCAGGCAAATTTTCTGCTTAGTCAGTTATGTCTCGAAAGAGACTTGATTGCCTGAGTGTGTATTGGGTATGGCATTTAACTGAATGACTCTTGTTTGGAAAGATTTCTCTTAGTTTTCAGTGATTGCCTTTTCTAAGGGTGTTTTTTTTTTAATTTAATTTTTTATTTATTTAAGGGAATTCTTATGTATGATAAACAAATCATCTGTCATGCACAGAAATTAAAAACTTGCACTTTACAATAAAATGCATCACTTAGCACAAATGAACAGGTGCAATATGTAATCTAAAAAAAATACAGTTATATAGCTAGTTTGCCAGAACTGGCTTTGCACTTGGAAAAATTCTATATGAATTAATCTAGAGAATGAGCTGAAAAAATTTTTTTGAAGAACAGGGAACAACAAAAATAACCCAAAAAATATATCAAAAAGTATAGATATATCATCACATATAGTAAAACATTAACACATTTAACTTTTTGTTATGAATTCTTTTAATATGTGGCTGAGCAGATGCATGCACAAATTAAACGTGAGATCTCTCTCTCTCTCTCTCTCTCTATATATATATATATATATATATATATATATATATATATAATCTGAAGAAAAATCATTTAAATCACTACAAAACAGTTGATGCCCTATTTCTTTATGCTAATTAAGTGGTTTCAAATGATGGACTTTGTAGTTTCAATTACCTGTTCATTTATATTGGGGGTAGGGAAACAGCATGCTAAAAATCTTCCCTGTTTCTCAACTAGACATGTTTGGAGAAATTAGGTTTTGGCTGCTTGCACTTTGTACAAATTAGGAAAGGCATTATATTTGCTAAAACAATGCTAATTTGAAGATAGCTTTAACATCAGGAGTTAGTTTTAAGCTCAGGAACATGCATATTTTGAAGGTACATGAAGATTAGCATGTTTTGTAGAGATGGGAGTTACTTTTATTACTGCTGTAGTGAGTTTATTCTGAATATTTTAATTTGTAAGTACTTGAGTAGTTCACCATAAGGCAATGATTAATAAGATAGTCTTTGTCGTCGTCCTGTGGCCTCGGCCAAGATAGAACTCACTACACCCCTCTAGTATTCTCTATACATTTGGAACCCTGGCGCAGTTTATAGCAAAATTCATGATCTTGTCAAATAGCTGAATAATTGATGCTTCGCCAGGGCTATCAAGGGTGTTTATATTGTGACACCAACACTGGATGGGTGGTCTCCAGGCTCCATCCTGTTATTTAACCCATAACTAGAGGGAAGTGATGGATTAATACCTTTCCCAAGGGTACCAGTTCTTAAGTGAATGCAGAGTACTCAACTGGAATTCAAACTTGGCTCACCGCTTTCTCTTTCCAAACCAACATCCACTGCACCACCACGCACTTCTGTCATTGAATGTTTACAGCGCCTGGTATTCCCAAGTGGTTACCCATCTAAGTACTGACCAGGCTCAAGTTGCTTAACTTCAGTGATCGAACGAGAACCGGTGTATTCAACGTGATATGCCGTAAGCTTGGTGATAGTCTTACAATCTCTTAGTACTATAGTGAATTTGGTTCTTAATGTCATTTTAGGCCAAACTAAACTATGCTTAGTTAATACCAAAGTGTGTGTGTGATGAATATGTGGTTGATTATTTTTTTTGAATAATTGTAAAAAGTATTTATGATCTGTTGCTCTTTGTGTATGTTAAATAAATTTTTAATGGATATCCATATTTGAGTAGATACTCATCTTTTTAAAATAATTATTTTGTCTACTGGACTGAATATTTGAGAAATAATAAAGTAAGATTTATTGAATATTCAAGCTGGTAGACAAAATACAGTGTCTACTCAAATATGGGTATCAACTTTAAATAAAATTTAGTTATAAAAATGTTAGAATTATAGAAAACAATCCATTTTATGTCATCTGCAACAATATATTGACAAATGCTCTCCCCCCCCCCAATGATAATGCCACTAAGATGCAAGGGGCTACTACTGGCAGTGAAAGAATAATTTAGGAATTGGAAGACTAATACTAAACTGGAAACCAGAGATAAACCTCTGCTACCTGTCCAAGTAAAAGAATAGGGAAGAGGTATTGGAAAAATCTTTATCTGGTACCGTGACAAAAGGATTGGGGATTCTTGCACAGAGGTTATTAACATACATCACACAATCTCCATAAACCCTGCAACCATTACCAGTCACATTAGGTATGGTTTCTGGCATTTGATTGCCATGAATCTTCAAATGCCTTTTTCCAACCGCTACTTGACCTGCATTCTTTGTCACATATAGGGCATCTCTTGTTGATATAAGCTGGGATTGAAGCCTGATAGTCAAACACAGGTCCACTGCTCTGATGCTGAAGGCAGTTTTTTAGTGCAGCTGTTATGGCCTGCCATAACTCCCGCACCAGTTGACACTACAATATACTCCCGCACCAGTCAGAAACCTGTCTGTGGTGAACTGGGGCAAGAAGTGGCTTGTCAACTTCAATTCGTCTAAGATCAAGCTGTTGTCTGTCAACCGTTACAGGCAATCTCTCCTGCCTCCCATAAGCATGGAATAAGCGATTCTCCTGGAGAGCAATACACTTTGCCTCCTCAGACTTACCCTGTCCTCAGACCTCAAAATGGAACCACTATATTGAATCCATAGCAAAATCTACTGCTAAGAAGGTTGGGTCACTATGTCTATCCAGGATGTTTCTTCCGCCTGAATCCATCCTGCATATATACAAGTCAACCATCCGTCCGTGCATGGAGTACTGCTGCCATTTATGGTCAGGCGCCCCTGCCATTCTCCTCAGTGTTCTTGACAGGCTCCAAAGGAGAGTCTGTAATGTGATAGGTACTAATCTGGTGGCTCGACTGCAGCCACTTTCCCAACGTTGAAATGTGGCCTCCCTTTGTCTGTTCTATAAATACTTGCATGGCTTCTGCTCGGACGAACTTAAGTCACTGGTGCCTCCTCAACAGGTGTTTACTCGTGCAACCAGACTGGCAACTGGGTCCCACCCATTCACAGTCAAGTTAGCCAAATGCAGACAACAATTCTACTCCTGCAGCTTCTCTCGCACTTCCCGCCTGTGGAACTCGCTCCCATATTCTTGCTTTCCTGACGGCTACAACCTCCAGAAATTTAAATGCAAAGTCAATACTCATCTACTAACCACTGGACTCTAGCTCTCTCCCCACACCCGTATAACCTTCCCTTTCTCTCCACCTATGTATCTGTCATTGCACCTGCTTTCTCAGCTTTCTATTGCTCCTTTCTAACTAGTTTGTACTTCCTCACTCTTTTCTAATTAATCTTTTTACAGTTATGTAGCCCCCTGCACATCAGTGGCATTTCTGCCTTGCTCAGGGTGAAATGATTTAAAAAAAAAAAAAAATGCACAACCCAGTAAGATTCTCTGAAACATTTTGCAATGCATGTGTAATACTATTCAGCACTGAAGGGTTAAAAATGGATAGAAAGATGTATACTGATAGAAATGAATTAAAAAATTTTTTTTTTTTTTTTAATTGCTATACATAAATTTCCCCACAGAAGAAGGCAGGAAAGCCATGTGATAAGCTTGAACAGCTAATTAATGTTATCAAAACACCAGACTGACTAGAGAATTTTGTATAAGCAAAATTGGGAATGATAAAATTTACTTAATGACCATGTCAAGCAGGTATCAGACAGCATGGCATTATAGACAAGGTTAGAGTATAAGGATTTCTTCGGGATTTAAGAAATAACCCTGACAAAAATTGAGGAAATCATCTGGTAAATATTTAAGTAGGAAACAGAACTTTCCTTGCATAGGAGAAATGTAAAATGATGAAATTTTAATTGATGATCACAAGTAAATGCGAACCTGATAGTCAAAGGAGGGCTAAGGTGGTGAGCACAGGTGGAATAACAGGGAAGATGGAGAAATTGTTTATGCCCTCTGAGGAGTATTGGTGTGAGATTCTCATGAAAGAAGGAAAGTTATTTGGGTGGCTCAATAACCTGTGATTTATCTGCAGAAAAGAAAAACCCATGAATTGAAAATAATTTTCAAAAGCCAGATGACAGACGCTCTTAAGATAAGGGAAATCACCGATTCCCCCCCACCATTATTCTCCACACCAGTTTTTGGTGGAAGTCTATTTAAATGAGGGGATAAAAATGGCCACGAGGAATTTGTCAGAAGCTGCAGTTGGAATTGCATTTGAGATGAGACCACACCGCCTGACATCATGTGACATCCTGCCTAAGAAGAACTGACTTGAACCCTGTGCCAGACTTGACAAAACCAGCAGAAGTGCTGTATTTCAATTTAGGATGTGGGTTGGGACAATAACTTTCTGCATGAAAGTAGATAGATTCTGACTTGAAATGATTCAAGTATTGTACCAAAAGAGCGACAATTTAAAATTTGGAATTTTATGAAGATATTTTTTTTTCTTTTTGTGACCTGAACCAATTCATTTACACACTTCCTGAAAGTCACCTGGTTTCACCTGTTTTATGATCAAACTAATCACATGGGTAAGATAGGGTTTAGATTGAAGTGATCGATTTATTGATCCAGTTGCAGGAATTGGGTAAATTTGATGATCGAACAGAGTAAACGTCACACCTGTTAATGAAATTATTTAAGTAAAGACTGTGCACAAGTTCACTCCTATTCTGAGCAAAACCAGCAATGATCCAAAAAGAGGACATCAACATAAAAGTGGATCAAGGAACAACAACAATAATAAAAAGGTGGGTTCCGCCCTCCTCAAATCCGCCAATCTCTGAGACCTTAATGCAGTTTATCATCATGCTGTGTGTGTGTGTGTGTGTGTGTCAGCCTTTTTAAACAATGCCACACCTAGGAGCAAATAAAAATATCACATCAAAACTTAAAGTGTATGCATTTAAATAAGAAATAAAATTATCCGTTTTTAAAGAATACATACAAATATAAACTTTATTTTAATATTTCTATCCAACTGTTTGTACAGCTTATTTAATGTGAAATCTCTGCTTGGTGTTTATTTTGTGATTTCTCCAATGTTTTGTCAAATGTCCACTTCATTTGGGCATAGTTTTTCTCGCTTATTTATGTTATGTGAATTAGGCTTATCAATGCTAAATAAGTAGAAAATTGTAATAAAATGATAATGTGAGATTTTATTTGTATTGAAATTAAAAATATATCAACGGGGACTGTTGAATGGTTTATTTTGAGCTCTGGTTACTAGAAATGGTGGCCAATTCTTTTACTTCACATAACTGAAGTCTAATACTTGAAGGAACATAGTAAAAAGAATTTCAAGTGTTTAATACTTATTGAAATGTTAACACTGTACCATTGCTATTTTTCCACACACATGACAATATTTCATGGCACAGCAGTTGAGAATCACTGACACTCAGAATACCTTTGTTACCACTTGTTCATACATACATACATACATACATACATATTAATCAGTCTCAGCTGTAAGACAAATTGAACTGTAAGTTTGTGGTTTCTACTCTAATGCTTTAAATACTTGGTGTAATTTACATAAATGGACAATTTCTCCAGAGATTATATTAACTTTTTTCTTGATCAATTAAATTAATTTCTTTTTCTTTTAAGTGGTTTCCCACGCATTCTTCAGAATACCCCAATCAATCGAGATTGCATATTGAATACTTACTGCAAGTTAGTGGTAGAGAAGAATGAAATTTCTTTGCCATGCCAATATTCAGGGCTTTATCTACTGTGGTTGTCTAAAAAAAATATATTAAATGAAAGTTAATATAGTAACAATTGCTAATTTTAGCATTCTTATGTTGTATTGTTGCAAATGATTATAGAAGAGAAACTGATTGCTAGATATATAAAGGTAAGTATCACCAAAATTGAAATAACACTTACCTTCTAATGAAAGAAAACACACACATATATATAGTAATGGTTACAGCTGAATCAATAGGAGTAAGAATAATAATTGGTTGTAAAATAGATAAACATTGTAGTTTAACCAATTAACATATTTACTGTATATAACATTTAACCTATAATTTGTTAAGGGCTATTTACGAAAAATGAAATGAAAAGCTAATATTCAACTGATGAATTATCCATTATTATGCATCAATATTTTTATATTTTAACCTTATCCTTGGTTGTATTTATGATTGAATCATTTGTGGTGCATTGGATATCGGCTCGGAACGAGAAATCGGGAAGCCGAGTTCGAATTCTAGTTGAATTCAATGCATTCACTTACATGCAAATACCCTTGGGAAAGGTATTAATCCATCTCTTCCCTCCAGTTATGGGTTAAATAACAGGACAGATTAGGTTCTATAGCCTTGGCTGGCAACCAGTCTACCGCAGAAAGCAATGGCAACCTACTGCGGGATAATCATTTGCCCAGTCAGTCATGCTTCTTTCGAGACATGATCACCAAAGCGTGTTTCATGTATGGCACTGAACTGATTGATATTTTATTCTGGAGTTATCAAGGGACAAGTGTATTCGATTTTAATCAAAGTAAGAATTTTGTATATTGTAAATGTCTGCTACAAAATTAAAACCCTTGTTCTGAAAATTTTATAGCTGTACAAAATTAAATTTTTAGTTCCCATTGTCAAATTCTGGGAATATATATCTATTTTTTAAGATATACTTATAAATATTGTTTTAAAGAAAATTTTTTTTAAGTATTATTAAAGATAGGTTTACGTTTACAAATATTAAAAAAAATGTTGCTTTCTGCGTAAACACTCTCGGATGAACACTCCTCGCGAAAACGTTTCTAATTTAAATTTTAAAATCATTTGTTTCTTATGAAAGGCCAAGGACGGTCTGAAATATCAAATATAATAATAGAAATAAATAAATACTGTCAAAAAAAAAAATACAGTTTTAAACTTATAACTTTTTAGTAGTTTTTCTTATATATATATATATATATATATATATTTATTTTATTTTTTTGCAGTGGGGGATGCCAGATAAGCATTGTGTCTGAAAACACGTCACATTTTTTTTTCTGCCTATATCCTCTCTAGTATAAAAAAAAAACATTATATATATATCTCCTTCCAGTCATGCTCTCAGAGAGACAATAGCAAAACTGTGATGGCTCATTTCATTAAAGAGACAATAGCGAGGCAGCATTGGCTTGTTTCATTTTATGTTGAGTAGTGAGTAATATATATCCTCTCTATTACAATAAAGATGTGTATTTCATTCAGAAATTAGTTATTTCCGTGACCTAGGTTTCAACCTTTTGGTATCTTCAGGTGATTTACAATAATTGATTTTTACTATTTTCCAAACAATCAAACAAGAATTTTTACGAACACATGACTGAAATTTTTAAACTGAAAAATTTTCAAAATTAGGGAAGAGCTATTTAAGGATCATAGAACACTTTCATCTATGCTTGTATGAACCTGGTAGGTATTTATGGGTATGACTACATTTGGACATAATTTTTGATCTTTCATTTAGTAATAGTTTTTTTTCATTCTGGGAACAACATAATAGCTAATTTTTTCTCCTGGCATAATCTGCATTTTTTTCCACCACTGTATGGTTTGGCTATTTTTACCATGCTCCAAGTTATGAGGGTCTTTTCCATATATCCATCCTGTCACACTCTGGTTTGGATTATTTTTTAAAATTTTTTTTTAATAATAGGTTTATCAGTATATATGTGACTGTCATTTTAGATGGTACATTGATATAAATATTTTGCTGTCATTTTTGAAAGCATGGTCCTACTCATTAATATAAGTTAATACTTATCTGGTAATTTGATTGATTTTTATCTATTTATTAGTGACTTATCAATCTTTTTGCAGGTTATATAAAGTCTAAGAATTTACTGATACAAACCATATTAAGAATCCTATTGAGCATCTTGGCATGGTGTAATGGTTAGCAAGTGTGTCTCGCTAAAACCAATTACAATTGAGTAATGAGTTCAATCCTTACTGGGTTCCCCATTCTTTCGGCCTTGTGCCACATCTAAGCTGTGCTTAGAAATTCACTATACTAAGAATCCCATAGCTGGTGGTAGAAGAGGTGGATTCATACCTTTCTCAAGAGTATTTGCACAAAAGTGAATATAATGAATGTAGCTGGAATTGGAACTCTTCTCTCTAATTTCCACTTCTGAGCTGTTATCCATTGCATCTCACCATGCATCCATGCTTACAGTACCTGGTATTCCCAAGCAATTTTCTATTTAAACATTGACCTTGCTCAATGTTTAATTTCAGTGATCATACTGGTGTTTCAACATATGGCCATAAACCTTTTTTCTGGTATCAAAAACATTTAAACTTATTTATAAATGGAACTTTGTGTGTGTCCCCCATTATCTATAGACTCCGAAACGGCTGAACCGATTTTCTTGAAAATTTACACAGTTGTACTATAAGCATCTGTGAGTGTTCTTAGCTAGGTTTTGTGTCAAGGTACCCCCAATAATTATTGATAATCAAAAAAATCGGGTTATAGAAGGAGTGGTTTGATTTTTAATCAAATTTGATACTTGTAGACAAAGATATAAGAAATGATCTTCAGAAGTTTCAAGGTTGCAGTTTCTACAATAGTGTAGAAAATTGACTTATATATATATATATATATATAGGCAAGGTGTTTGTGCGTATGTCTATCTGCCTGTATGTCTTTTTTTTTTTTTTTTTTTTTTTTTTGCTTTGGATTTGGCTCTAAGTAGGTATAATTGTAGTTCTTAGTCTCAGCCATGATACCATTTATTCAGAGGACTTATTTAGCCTTCAAAATTCAGTTTACGACGAAAAAAATTTATTTGATATCGATGCCAGGGAATCAAAATTTGACTTACATCCATTCATTTTTCTTTCAGTCTACAATTTTGCTTTAACTGGAAACAACTATTGCTTTTTAGTCTTTCGTGCCAATGTCCCTGGAGTCTGAGCTCCAGGACCATGGGTTAGTTTTAAAGCTTTCATTACATCCGAGCAACACCGGGCTATACTGCTAGTCTTCAAATAAGTTACACTATGAAAAAAATGATCTCTAAAAGGTTAAGAGATTTGAATGTGAGCAAATCAATAAGTCCATTGACTGACAAAATGGAATTTTTTATCTGACATTTTCACTGTATAATGTTCAATTTTTGTGATTCATGGAGAAGCTTTCTGTCAAATGCATTGAAAAGGAAATTAGATTAAAAAATAAATACACTGAAACTTTTTTTATTTTTTTAGGACTTCAAAAATGTTTTACAAAATGTATGCAGTTTTATGTGAATTTGTATATAATAGTTTTGGTCTTTTTCTTTTAACCCTTGGTTTGCTAGTTTTTTAATTACATTTTAGGTGCCTCAACAACTGCATTATAAGTACATGCTGTGTGTGACATATAATTTCTAAAGACGTGATATCAGGTTTATTAATCTGACAGTTTATTAAACATTAGTTTTTAGTGGATACCTGTATTTTAGTAGATACTCTATTTACTAAAAACACTAGATGTATTTTCATTTATCAGCCTGATTATTTGATAAATCTTGGAGGAAAAAAAAAAATGTGCTCTTTGGCAGCAGAAACCATTGTTAGATCCAATGTGCAGTGTAAAACATCTTAAACCTGTAATACCCCCTTAAGGTTGTCAGGTGGAGCATTTGATGTCTGTCAGCAGCAGAGGAAGAGAAAAGAGCAGATATTAACTGAATAAAATGGACATTGTATTGTCACAGGGAATTGGTTGATGTATACCTGGTGGGAGTTGCAAAAACTGATGGTATTATTTGGCAAAATGAGTAACTGCAGACAGATGTGTGCATTTGTAAGGGGATTGCGTCAACCCAGTGGACACAGGCAATTATGAAAGACAAGGCGATGGAGGACTGTCTGGCAGCACAAATTAGACAGGATGGGATGAAAAAGCTTCCTACAGTGAATCCACATGATGCCATAATGTCATTGCAATGGTGCAAATCATTTTGCAAAGGACTGCATTTGACCCCTTGTCAAAAGGCAGAAACTGCAAATATGCTCCTACAGGTGTAACAAGATAGGCTGCATCTCCTGAAACAAGCTAGGGTAAGAGACTTCAGTGCCAGTTTGCTTCCCAAACCCTATCTGAATGAGGCACTGTGATTAGTGTATACATTAATAGGATCAAGGGTGCAGCTTTAATGGACATGTGTTGCTCATGTTGTTTGTTAGAACACTTTGTCACTCCTGGAAGAGGACATGCTCACTGTTGATGAGATCCTTAGGTGCTGTGAGGTTGGACTTGTTCAACTTGGCATGAGTGACAGGCATCCTGTTGAAATTTTGGTTATAGACAAGAAGTTACTGTGGTACAACTTGTTGCTTGGAGTTGACACCCAGAAATAGTCTGGAGACAACAATGATGCTCAGAATGAGAGATAACCTGTGGACACAAAGAGAATGACAATGATCATAAGCTCAGGGAGGAGTGTAGAAAGAAAAATAGCTTACCTTCTGGAACAAAATGCACTTGTCTTGTACGCAAAATGCATAAAATATAGTCAATTAAAACTCTGCAATGTAAGAACAGCATATACTTTTTTTTTTTTTTTTTTTTTTTCCCCCCACCATATTGCAAATTGTCATCTCTTTTCATTTTATAAACTCTATTGTAGAACTATAATTTGTAGAAAGATCAATATTCCAACAGTTTTAATCTGCCAGTCAATGATCCCAATTCCCTCTTAAAACCTTAAAATTCCTCATTTGGGAAGCATTAATATATCTGCTATATAAACTAGTCTGATTGTCAAGAGTTTAAATCAGATTTTTATAATATATACCTGTATTTAAATTAATTGCTCTAAAATTGGGGTGAATGTAAAATGTTTAATTTCTAATATGAGTAATTGCTGTTAAAACTGATATATTCAAAACAGTATCCTAATCTTCATTGTTAGTCACCTTTTGACTATTGTACCTTTTGGCCTTCTTCAGGTGTCTGTCATATTTTGTAACATTCTGGTAATTTTGAAATTAACCCTCTATTCAATCTCTGGCTGAAGCAGTAAAAGCTGTATGATTTGGGACAGTGAAATTAGCAGTAGAACTGCAAAGACAATTTAACTAATAGAATATTACAATATCAGGAGAATGAGAATACTGTCCCTCTCTCCTTAGATTTGGTTTGAAATTCCCAGAATGTAATTGAATATTTTAGGTACTTGAAGACGACTGCAGGATACAATGGTTGAAATGTTATTGTTAATCAAGATAAGGATAATAATTCAAATAAATCAGTGTGGTTCTCTCTGAATTTCTAAGATGAACAATTATCATTATTTAAACAGACTATTTTTCTTATCACAATAAGCAAATGGATTAAAGCATTGGTTCATAAATTTGGTGACAGTAACCAAGTTCCCTCCCTCGGTCAGGTAGTGCAGACTTGGAAGCAGGGCAAGTTATAACTGAGAAATAAGAACTAGACAATATCTCTAGACATGGATAAAGGAATTTTTTTTTTTTATAAGCGTTTCACCCCGAGCAAGGCATGTCACTGCCACTACTGTGCAGGGGGCTACGTAGAGTGGAGAAAGGCTGGTTAAATATAGGAAATAACAGAGGGTGGGTGATAGGCGGGTGAGGATACCGAGAATGAGGGTTGGGTAGATGAGTGTTGTGAGAATAGTTGGGAGTTAGTGTGATAGGAGGTGTCTATTGACCCTACATTTAAACACCTGGAGATTGTAACTGTCGGGAAAGCAGACTTGTGGAAGGGAGTTCCACAGGCGGGAAGCGCGAGAAAAGAAGCTGTTGGAGTAGAATTTACGGTTACATCTTATTTGTTTAACTGTAAAAGGGTGGGACCTAGTTGCTAATCTAGTATCTCGTGTAAATTCGTGCTTGGGCGGCACCAGTGATCTAAGCTCATCGGAGCAGAAGCCATGAAAGTACTTGTAGAAGAGGCACAGGGAAGCTACATCACGCCGGTGTGAGAGCGGCTGCAGCTGGTCTGCCAAGTCAGTATCAACCACGTTACAGATCCTCCTTTGTATTTTGTCAAGAAGCCCAAGGAGAGCAGCAGGGGCACCCGACCAGATATGGCAGCAATATTCAATACACGGGCGGATGGTAGATTTGTATATGTGCAGAATAGTTTCAGGTGGGAAAAATTTCCGGGCCCTGCACAGAGAGCCGACTTTCATAGCAGCAGATTTGGCAATGGATTCAATATAGTCATTCCATTTGAGGTCCGCCGAGAGTGTAAGGCCAAGGAGGCGTAGTATTTTACTCTCTGGGAGGCTAGCCTGTCCCATGCTAATGGGAGGTAGATGCGATAGTCTATGGTGGTTAGTTGAATAAGAATATTGTTTCCATATTTATTAAATAAAGATCAGTGTGAAACTTCATGATGGTTATTTGGATTAACAAGCATCTGATATAGGTTGGAGGTTACAGCATCCAAAATATTGTTATAAGGACAATAGTCTAAATGTAATGTAACTAAATTTGTATATAATAATAAAAACTTTATTATACATGGATTTATTAGGAATTGTCTTCAGATTCTAAAGGAACACAAAGATCTTTTAACTTTTATTTCTTCACTTTTTTTTCTCTTCAAATTTTCAGTTTTTTTTTCTTTCTATATTATCTTGTTTTTTGTCTTTGTTGTTCTTGTGTTACTAATTAAAAAGCTTAAAATAAATAAAATCACTTCTATTCTGGAAAAAACCAGAAATAAGCAAATGATTAATTCAAACCTACTCATTTCTGTGGAGGTGTGGATGGCTTCATGGCACAGCGACTGGAATTGATGTTTCAACTTCACTCTAACTTGGACAGTTTGCATTCAGTTTTCACTAATACTCTTGGAAAAGGCATGGATCCACTTCTCCCTGCATATATGGTTAAGTAGTCATTTTAATGTTTAAAACAATCAAATTTTGAGCAATTAGTGTTAGGTTAGGAATTAATACTTGTTGCTGGTATCATGTAACCTTCCATGTTATTCTAAAAGCAGATAGGCACAAACTAACCACTATTACTCTGAGAAACATGAAGGGGAATTATTTTGCATAGCACCCTGTCATGAGAAACCTCTACTTTTGAATTTATCAATCATATATGCCTTTTGAACTTAATTAGAACACATGTATTGCAAGTTTTGCTTGCTCACATTTTAAGAAATCTTTAAGGAATAAAAAAATCAATAAGAATAGTGGAGAATGTGTTTAAAGGATTTAGCCAAGTTCTGCTGTAGATAAATGTACAATTTTACAATTGATGAGAGGAATGAGATATATATATATATATATATACACACACCATCCAATCATATAAATATAATACATTATTGAAAATCTATACTATTCTACAATGGTGATGTATGGGTTAAAAAAATAAAACATTTGATGTACCACAAGGCTTGTTTGATAGAGCCAAAATTTCAGAATAGGACTGAACAATCTAAATAAAATTGTGATAATCCACAGACAACCACAGATTAATTGATTAATGAGATGAAAGATTAATGATAGCACTGGACAAAACAGAAAAAATGCTTTTGAAACTCTTCAAAAACTTTGATTTTGAAATAGAAGTCTAAACAAATAAGAAATTTGCCCAATAGACATAGAATTTAGTCTTAAAACTGTTAGTTTCTCTTCAGATATAAAAACAAACATTAAATTACCTAAATACTAGATCTAGCCATTCGACCAGCATAATCAAGCACATTCCTAAGTCAATATAATACAGGCTATAAAAAATTCTTCCCACAAAACATTGAGTCTTGCCATAAAGGCAAATCAGAATACAAACCGTAAACAAAAGAAAAATCATACTAGAAATTGAAGTGTTATTTGGTTCAACCCACCATTTAACTTAGAAGTAAAATCCAAAATAGGGCAAATATGTTTTTAAATTAGTTAATAAACACTTCCTAAATACCTAAGAAACTGAAAGGTTGAAACCTAGGTTGTAGAAATAACTCCTTTCTAAATGAAATATATTCAAAAGCTCTACAACATAAATGTATTGAGTACTTTTTTTTAATACAACTAAGTACTGGTTTAATTTAATTATAACTGAAAACTAATATATATAATGAAAATAAATTGAATGCCTTTATAAATTTATTGGTAACAGTTTTTCGTGGAAATCTTACAAAACTGCTTCTCAGACCAAAATTCTTCACAAAAATGAAAGGGTTAGATTTATCCAAACAAAATCAAAACACTACTGGAAACTAAAAATCAGACATACCCCACACATTAAATGGAGGATCATTGGGCCTGCACAAACTCCCAACAACTTCAGACATATGCAATCTATACTGGGAGGAAAAAAATTGAAATCAAATATAAAAATCCCAGTGAACTATTAAACCAGAGGAATGAACTTGTTTTCAAATGGAGACACAAAAATATTTAAAATCTCATAACAAAATGGAAGTTACACTTAAGTTTTTTTTTTATTTTTTTGCTCAATAACTGACATTGTCAAAAACCCCAATTGTTAATTTGAGATGAAGTTGAACTAACATAATGTTAGTTTTAAATATATGTATGTGTACCTGCACATGCACACACATACACATCTGTTTATATATTCTTTTTAAAATCTATTAAAAAAATGAGTTTTAGCAGCTTTAAGGTATGAAATAGCTTTTTCCAAGAAAGAAAATATTGATGGAAAATTAGGTGCTTTGTGGTGGAAAGATGTAAAATATTTAGTAAGAAAAGAGTGAATCTGAGTAGTTTAACAAATGATTTACCAATTTCAAATTCTGAGATTTCGATATAGAATCCCATATGTAGTATGTGATTCATGCCAGTAAATACCAAAAGGCCAAATTGAATTTAATGTTCATCAGAAACCTCTATCTGAAGAGTTGATCTGTTGGTGACCTTGATGTGTATTGGGTTCACTCTCTGAGTTACATCAGAAAATCATAAAGCCTACAATTGTCAAGAGTTGATAAGGAAGGTGATCTAAGAGCCAGAAGGTCTAGAATTTGGTCATGAAGGACATTGGTGAGGGTATCAATATAATCAAGGGAATGAACCCAGTTAGATATTTAAGATATGCCTACTCAAGGCAGCTGGATAACAGTAAGTTTTATAAATGCCTGATCTATGAGGAGCTGAAGTCAGAATTTTCACAACCTTGCAAAAAGATTGAACATTAAAAAAAAAAAGACTTATCAGGTGTATATTAATCCAGGTAACAAGAAATTCTGAAATGAACTCTTTATTTAATCTACAGGGGTAGACTGTTCTTGTTCCACTGCCCATGTTTAGAGATATTTCATCTTATATTTAGCACTGCTCTGTTATTGCTTGCCTTATTACCACTGAGTTCAAGTACACTGAGTAAAGCTTAACGCGAGGAAGAACATGACCAAGAACTGTTTACTTCATTCCATGCAGTTGTGGCAAAGGATATAAAGGTGAAACAATCTGTGCTCTAGAAATAAGGTTAGTAGAACATCAGAAGGGTGTAGTGAGGAGTAAAACAATATCAGGCATGGCTGATCATGTATGGTTGGGGGGAAAAGGGTAATCATCAGACCCTGTGGAATGAAGTGAAAATGCTGGACAAGGAAGAACACTGTAGAGTTGGATACCTAAAAGAATCTGTGCTTATGCTAGGCTATCAGGACCTTCTTAGTAGACCTAGGATAGAAATAAAAATGCTATGGGTGCCTGCTAATAAAGACAAATGACAGAAAGTTTTCAACACTAGCTGCAGCAAGAGAAGTTTATTAAATGCAGTCGAGCATGATAAATGCAGCAGTACTCATCAGTAGGCTAGCAGGTCAGGTTTAAGACTAAGTTCTTAATAGAGAATTGTCCTACATGACAAGTCTTGTGTATTAAAGCATTGGTTCATGAATTTGGTGACATAGTAATTGATTATTTAATCTCAGGGCTGAGTAGTGTATACTTGGACTCTGGGGAAATGGTAAGCAATAATTGAACAGTATTAAGAACTACATGAGATATCCCTAGACATGGGGGAAATGGTCAAAGAACAATCTATCCCCAGTAGATTTAAATACTGAGTTCAGTTCAGAATTCCCTGTAGGTTACTTAGACATACATCTGATAAAGGCAGGCAGGCACAACAGCCAAAATGTTTGGATAACAAAAACGGGCAATAGTCTAAATGTAAATAATGGAAAATTTAGTCTCATCTTCTAATGTAACCACGCGCACACACACACACACACACACTTATGTTTTGTACTTAGTTGTTTTGCTAGTATTTCTATGTTCAAGTCACTTTTATTCCACTCAAAACTGTAGTTGAGTACTGATAATTTGTTTTGTCCATACATAAAACATACCAGACTGAAGATTTCAGGAAATACAATAAAGGAAATCAATATATTTTGTTAAAGATTGTATTTTGAATTAATTTTATTACAATTAGCAATAAATTAATCGATTAAAGCTATTAATATAAAGTTCTTTAAACTATAAATTACTTTTGCCAAATCCATATGATCAATGCAAATGAAACTAATTGTAACATGAAATAATTTCAGTTTGTGTTTTTTCATAATCCTCACTTTATGAATGGATTACAAAATGTCCATCTCCATCAGTTAAGCAGATGTGTATTTTTTTTTCTCTTTTTATTGTATTCTTTTGTACAGAGACGCCTGAGTTACTAATAGTTTAATAATACACATCTCTTCAGTCTGTTATATTGGAAATTAATAAAGCATAAATAACTGAATTGTTTGAATAAATCTCTATTAAAGAAATAAAATTACTTCTGGTTTTGATTTCAATAAAGACCAAAATAAAACTAACAGTACACACATATGCATTTTTTTTTCTTTTTTAGCGCTTCCATTTAAAAAGTCCATGTAAATTGCATTTGAATATTGTATGCTTGTATGTAGATTTCCCTAGCATATTAACCACTTTCTGAATATTGGAAGTTTTTTTCTGGCAATGTTTCTAATGTAAGTATCACATTTTTCAGTTTGTTATTCAACAGTAAATTAATATGGAATACTGAAATGAAAGAAAATGCTGTTGGCTATCATTTTATGTTCATTCATTTTACTGTATACAATAAATAATCAGGTATGTCATGCATATACACATGCAGTCATATTGACTCTAGAGGCTTCCAAGAGAAATATTGAGTATATAAATGGTAAGTGGATAATTGCTATTCTTAAAGGATTTTTTTTTTTTTTTGAAATAGTTTACAGGGTTTTGTTGTAATTACAGGATACAAGTAATAGCTCTATTTTCTCTTGTGTATAAATGTTTGTGCATTCTAATTTTATTACATGGCATCAAATCAGGGATTCTTTCTGATTATTAACCATTGCTCCTTAGAGATTCCATGAAAGCTGCAGCACTCTCAGGCACCAATCATATTCTTTTGTCAAAAATATTTTAGTTGAAGATTTTTCTGGAAAGATTTTTCTGGAAATTTAAACTATATTTGAGTTTAAGAGAGATGGTATCTACTTCATTCTTTGTCCCTAAAATTTTGATACTAATAAAGTGATACTTATTTTATATTTTTGAAATTAAAAAATTTTTTTTTTTCCACAATGAATTTGTTCAAGAAAAGCAGTTAGGAATATTGGATCAGATTATTCAATATTGAAAACATATTATTTGTGAATGTTTTTATTTTTTATTTTATTTCTAATTTTATTTTTTTAAATTGTCTGAATTTCCCTCTTATTGCTGGTGCTTCTAATCATAATGTTCACAGGTTTCTACAAGCATTAAGTAGGCAACATGGATGGAATCCATTCTACTTAAGGCAGAATGTAAGACAACTTGAGCATTGCAATAAAAAATCAAGTTTGAAATTAATAATACAAATTATTTTGCTTTTACTTGATTATTTCACTGTTAAAATGAATATCTGTTCTTGCTGAAATGAATGAACCACATGTCAGAAGAAGCAAGTCAAATAAACAATACTGTGACTAACTGTAATGCAGTAGAAATATTTGGAATCTTGAATTATAAGTTTGTTCTTAACCAGGTATTTTGAGAATAAAAAAGGATTGGTGGGAGAAAATATACACACACAATATTTACATTGTTCAGACTGTTGCCCTTCATTCTCATATCCACAATGTTTCGGCTGTTGTATGCTCTGGCATTCTTCAGGTGATATTCAACTATCCAAATTTTTGCTTGCCTCTGCTGTGGCCAGGTATTGAACTCACAGCTTTTTGAGCCAAGTCACTTTTGGGTTACTTCAACCAATGCTTTTATCCACTGGACCATGTCTCTTTGGAGACCGGTGAGTAAATTTTTCAGAAATTTCAACATATCACCTGAAGTAAGATGGAGCTTACTATGGCTGGAATCTTATGGATATGAGAAAGATGAGTAATAGTCAGTACAATGTAAATAGTTACAATACTTCATATCTATCTCGTATATTAAAAAAAAATATATATATATAAAAATAAAGAAGGCAAGATGTTTGTGTGTATCTGTATGTCCTTTATACAAATCCGCAATTTTTATCCGATTCTCACCAAACTTCAAATATTCTTTAGGCTTCCGGTCCGGTCATACGCTACTTTTTTTTTTTTTTTTTTTTTTTTCCACCCCCAAATATCAGAAATCAATACCCTGATATCTGATCAGGTCTGATCAGGATTTCAGCCCTTTTATCATGGTTCTTGCTGCAGAATTTGCTCTAACTTGGTAAAATTATAGTTTTTAGTCTCAAACATTAGTAAATCTCAGATGACTCATTTCCCCTGATACTGGAAATCGATACTCCCGATATTCTATGGAATCTGATCAAAAACCGATATTCAGCCATCAATGGCTCATTTTCTCCAATTTTACTCCTGATGGGTACAAGTTTTCATGGACTTAGTTAGGTTAGTTTATCCTTGGATGACTTATTTGACTCATATTGAAAATTGATACCCCGATATCCTATCGGGTCTGATCAAAATCAGGTTTTCAGCCCTTTTATTTTGGTTTTTGCTTCAGGTTTTGCTCTAAGTAGGTATAATTGTAGTTCTTAGTCTCAGCCGTGATACCATTTACTCAGAGGACTTATTTAGCCTTCAAACTTCAGTTTGTGACGGGAAACTTATTTGGCATCAATACCGGAAATCATAATTTGACTTAGATCCATTCATTTTTCCTTCAGTCTACGGTTTCGCTTTGACTGGAAACAACTGCTTTTTAGTCTTTCGTGTCAACATCTAAAGCATCTGAGCTCCAGGACTATGGATTAGTTTTAAACCTTTCATTATACTTGAGCAACGCCAGGCTATAATGCTTGTGTGTGTGTGTGTGTGTGTGTGTGTGTGTATATATATATATATATATATATATATATTATTATATATATATATTTTTTTTTTCTTTTTTAAATCGTATCACCCTGAGCAAGGCGGTAATGCCACTGATGTGCAGGGGGCTACGTAATAGTGAAAAGATTGGAAAAGAATATAAAATTATAAGAATGTGAAAGAACAGTTATATTAAAATCCACTGTTTATGCATTTACTTTTTATAAAGAGTGCTCAAATACAAAGTAGAGCTTAATATTTTAATTTTGTTATGGTTTATAAAAGCATTATATCACTATAAAAAAAATTTCATATTTTAGAAAAATTCTGTTCTTCAGGTGATATTTTAAAAATAAATGATGAAAATGATTTATTTAGAAAATAAATATGAATTCATGGTTATTTAGAAAATTACAGTGTTGTGGTTGGAGGAAGTGAAATGATTGTAGGTTTGTAAATATCCTTTTTGTGTATTTTTGGCAGTTAAAAGAAACAAATACTACCCACCGAAGGAAAATATAAAATTCTGGAAAAAGAATCTGTAAATCACTCTGACATCTGTCTCTCTCTCTGTGTCTCTGTCTGAATGAAAAACTGCAGACTAAGGTTCCCTAAAAATAAAGTACTACTAAATCTTAGAAATATTTGAGGTGTTTACATAAAACCATCAATTCATCTCTCTGTAAAATTTAGCTGTTCATTTATAAATTATGCTCTAATATTACTTAAAAATTATTTTACTAAAATGACCGACACAATACTTACTTGGTCTTCATAACTCCAATATACCTTAGTATACCATAATTACTTAATTCTAATTCTAACCTAAACAATCCAGCCCCTTTAACTGATGGGGTAGTACAAAATCAGATTTTTAAAAACTGAAAATTCAACCTGCTTTTGAAAATTGTTTACCCATTTAAATATGTTCTTAGTGTGTATCTTACCCTGACAAAATTAGTGTCATGTTTTGACATTGTTACATTGTTCTTTTGCAACCAAATGGTCTTGGGTTTGATGGTAAACTTATCTGGCAGCAAGACCTCTGATTAGGAGGTTGTGAGGTGCATGAATGAAACCACCTCCTAATTGCTGTTCCCAGGTCCACCCTGACTAGGAGTGGTAGCACCTATTAGGATCCCAGCTATGGGCAAATAGTTAACACCCCAAACTGGGGTCAAAACATTATGAAAGACTTTTATAGAAATATATACATAAAAATAAACTTTTATTCAAAAATATACGTTTTTGAAAGAAAAATATTACGAACAATACTTTTCTGAAGAAAAAATTATTACTATAACACATTTTGAAGGAAAAAAAAATTACCAGCTATACATTTTTGAATACAAAACTAGAAGACATCTTCAGTTTTTTTGAAATAATAAAAAAAATTAAATAAATTTTTCATCAAAATCTAAATCAACCTTCTCACTATAATCAAACATTTAAAAAATACTTTAAAACCTTACCTTTTTGTTATTAAATAACCTACAGAGGTTGATATGCTGTTAAACAAAATTCAAATTTCACAACCCAAATTTTCAACTCCATAGTTCAAACTAATTTTCATTTTTGATTGAACAATATTGACACACCTACAATCATGAGCTTCCCTAACTATCACTCCTTAATGTTTTAAATAACTCTGTTCATCTTAAATTTTCTAAATCATTTCATCATTTTATTTTTAAAATATCACCTGAAGAAACATGTAAAATTTTGTGTAGTCATGTTTTTATAAACCATTATATTAAAAAAGTTACTACATACACACACACACTTCATTAAAGACGACTGACAAAGTACTGCCATTAAGCTTTTCATTCAAATTGTCTTAGATTGATACAAGTATTTTCTTTTCTGGACATAAGTGTGTAAAACTGTACAAATGTTCTATATATTGGAGATCTTTAATGAAACTTGCTTCCCAAATTATATAACAATGTACAAGGAGTGCTGGTGGTAATTAAAAGGTACTCCAACAACTAAAATTGATTTTAATAACAAATATACATTTTGTTCCTCACCGTTTGGTACAATTCAGAATTGTTGATGCTGAGGAAGATATATAATTTGTGTGTGTGGCTAGCTACTTGTCTGCTAGGATAGTTTGCTCAGGCATATTTGTTTGTTCAACATCTATAGGTGGGCTCTGGATTATACTGCAAATATGCTGGCAGTTTTTGGGAGATAGTGTATGAAGAAGTTTCTAGAAGGCCAGTACACAGAAATCTTCAGTCACAGTGAGTTGTGACCTCATGCTAGCACAATCATTAACAGCTTCTGAATAGTTCCATCTACCCAATTTCACTCACAAGGCTTGGGTCAACTTATATGGTTTTGAGGCACTTTCTAACCTGCTAGGGTTGTCTTCTAAGGCTGATAGCTTCAAGTCATTTTCCTGACAAATGGCAAGATTTGAACCTAGGTCTCATGGTTGGAAAGCAAACATTCTGACCACTCAGCCTGTGTTATAGAGAGGAATTTCATTACCTATCCTCTATTACAGGATTCTTTCTTTTCTCTGAACTCTTGAATGTCTTGCTTTCTTTCTGTTGATTAACATGTAGTTGGGACATATGGTCAATGGAACTGTTAATGGCACAGAAAATGAAATCGGCAAGCTAATTTCAATTTATTTCCTAGTTTAATACATTCACTTTTGCACTGATGCTTTTGAGAATGACAATCTTTCTCCCTAGCTATGGGTTAAATAGCAAAATAGACTTGGTCCTGAGCCTTGGTAGTAGCCAGTTTTAGAAAGCTAACCTTGAATACAAAATCATGGAGAAATCAATAGGAAAATACTTTTTTCCCCAAGAAGTTAGAGCAGTTTACACATATCAATCAAAGAAAAGGAATCTGTAAAGAGCAATGATCACCTGTTTTCTGAAGATGCATGGCATTTTAACCAAAAAAATTGGAAATTTTCCTATCATCCAGTTCACACTCCTCATCAGTTTTTTGAGTAGGAGTAGAGGTTTACCCCCTTGTTTCCTGCTTATTGTTTCTGGTCCATTCTAAATTATAATTTTTTTTTCACTCCTGGTAGCTCCTTGTTTTAGTTGCATTAACATCTTGCTTGGGATGATTTGATTTAAAAAGAAAAAGCATATATTTGAGAACACCGTCTTAATCCTTCAAGGCAGGAACAAGATTTTCCTCTTAATGTTTTTTTTCCAGCATTATTTTTGCTTTGTTCCTCTTGTAGGCGATTAAAATGCTAATGGCTAATCCTGTTATTTTTTTATTTTTTTAATTTTTGTTAAGCATTTGCAGTATTGTTGTTGTCATTAGTTTACTTTCTTTTTGTATGCTGTATCTCTTCAGAACGTAGGCAATCATTGTCCTCATCTTCCTGTCTCTTTAGCTCTTAATTTTTTCTCGTTATTTCTCCCAAACTCTGTTTTACCATCTCAAGTTCATCAAGTATTTTATGTGTTGCTTTCCTCTGTCCTGTGAGTATCAAATTTTCCAAGTCACCCTCTTTACATGACTCCAGAAAGTTCAGCTACCTCTTCCTGATGTTAAGTATGTTTCTGTTGCTTCAAGTCTCTTCATTTTTTTAGTTTACTTACATTACTAAATCTTCATGCCAATTAATTTTGCATTATACTTTAAAAAAAAAACAAAAAAATAAACAAATTCTTGACTTTGGATTTTTTTGTTTAATATTGTTGAATATAAACTAAATAAAATTCTATTCACCATTTTGAAGTATTTCTGTGACTAAAAGAATAGTTTATGTAGAAAAGAGTTATTCATAAAAATTTCACTGTCAAGTATAGTATTCTAAACTCTATTGTTACATGTGTTTTTTTTTTTTTTTTTTTTTTTTTTTTTTTTTTAAGTGTCAGATTAGATGTAACACTAAGCATTCAATAAGCAATTTATATTAAAACTTTGTTAGGTTCACAAAAAAAAATATCATTTTATAAGGTTAGTTATTTTTACTTTTAATAATTTAAGAAAACTAAATAAAGAAAATTACCAACTGGGTCTGACTTTGATTCTTTTATGGTAACACAAGCTGAGTAATAACCTGTATTGTTATAACAATGGAATTTTACATTAAGTCCCATGAGATGTTTATGGACATGGAGAAGCCCAGGAGACAGCACAAAAAAATCAAATTGATTATGCAACCATAAACAAATGATTGAGAAACACAGTGGTTCAATGCAAAACCAATCCAAGTGCCGACTGGAAGCGACCACCTTCCAGTTATCTGCAAACTAAGGGTGAAACATTGGGGACTAAAGAAGCCAGGGGCAGCACCCAGACTGCAACACAACACACTCCTGAATGACTTCGAACTGCAGAAAAAAAATACACTGACCCTGTGAGAAACGAATATGAAGAACAAATGTGGAAATGGAAATTCTAAATGGGAGGCACTATAAAACAGCACTAGTGACATCAGCAAACAACATGGTCCCAGAGGAAATAAGATACAGAAGAAAAAAATGAAGACTGAAGAGATTCTTGATATGATGCAAAGCAGATAGAAAACTTTTCCAAGACATGGAAATGAATACAAGAAACTAAAAGAAATAAGAACCAAGTGCAGGCAGGCTAAAGAGGAATGGCTCAACAAATGTGCTGAAGTAGAGATTGAGAAAGACTAATTAAAAAAAAATGCATAAAGAAATAAGGGAACTGACAGGACAAAGAACATACTCCTCAATAGGATGTATAAAATCCAAGCATAGAATGATCATATTGGAGAAAGAGGAAATACTCCAGTGATGGGAAGAATATATATAAAATCTCTTCCGCAAGAGAGAGCAACTGAAAGTAAACAAAGATGCTGACAGACCGGAAATACTAAAATCTGAAGTGAAAGCTGCAATGGCCAAACTAAGAACAAAGTAGCTGGACCAGACTGCATTGTAACAGATGTTGACAGCCTTAGATTTTGGCATAGAGAAAATTATGGAAATATTAAATGAAATCTACACTATGCCAAGGCATTTGACAAAGTATGCCACACCAAATTGATAGAAATGCTCAGCAACCTTGACATATTTTGCAAAGATATCAGAGTAATCCAGAACCTCTACTGGCAGCAAACGAATTCAGCAGATATATAAAGATAGAAAAGAGTGCAAGACAAGGATGTCTTTTCACCGGATTTATTTGACTTGTACAGTGAGACTATTCTGAGGACCCTAGATGTTATGCCAGGATTTGTCATTGGTGGCCACAATCTGTATAACATAAGATAACCAGGTGATACAGTGCTGGTAACTGACATGAAAACTGCAAGACCTCCTAAAGGTCGATGAAGAAAGTCAAAAGAAAGGACTATAAATAAACTACAAGAAAATCCGAATGTATGGTCATCATCAAACAAAGGAGCCCAAAATGCCAATTACAGGTGGGGGATACTAAAATCAAGCAAGTACAAAAATTTAAGTACTTGGGAAGTGTTCTGGCGGAAGACGGAAAGTGCAATACTGAGATCCAAAGGCAAATTGGAATGGCCAAGAACACATTCCAGAAGCTGAGCAGAATATTAAGACAGGAAAATTTCACTAGAAACAGTTCTGGATTGCTATGTGATGTCTGTCCTTGAATATGGTAGTGAATGCTGGATAATATTATCAAAGATGAAGGAAAAACCTGAAGCAACTGAAATGTGGTTTTACAGAAGAATGCTGCAAATATCATGGATCGAACATGTGAGCAATGATGAGGTTTTAGAAACGATGGAAACAAAAAGGAAATTAATACCGAGCATCAGGAAGAGGGAAGAGACAGCTGAAGTTCTTGGAACATGTGATGAAGGAAGAAAGGCTTGGAGAATCTGATACTCACAGGTTAGATAGAAGGAAGGAGAGACAGGGGAAAGTAGCCGATAACATATTTGAAGGACCTGAGCAGATGGATGATAGTGGGGTTGGGGTGGGATAACAGGAAAAAGTGTGCTAAGAGCTACCAGGGATAGGGAGACTTAAAAAGCCATGATCACCTACGTCCTGAAGGGACATCACACATAAGTCTCATAGCTGTAACATAGCTTCCATGTACCTTTTATGAGCTTTCTTCTTTGGTTCCTAGACTTCCTGAATTTCAGTGTGTTACTAGATTGGTGGCAAGGTCTCATTTTACAGTTGAAATGTCTAGATGTAACTGTAATTTCTACAGTAATTTAAGCTTCCTGTCTTGCACTTCTCATTTGTGGTACACTTTTCCAGCTTCTTGCTTCCCAGTCAACTTTGGTCTTCAAAAATTTAAATGCAATGTTGATCATTATTGTGGCTTAATTCTTGTTCTTTTATTGTTCTCCCTAATATCTTTTTTCCTATATTCTCTAACACACTGACCCTTTTCATCTTGGTGGCTTTATTTAATTGATCAATATATGATATTAAGTTTTCTTTTATTATAGCTTTGTTTTTAAATTGTTTCCCTCTTTATCATTTTTATTTCCATTATAACTCACTTAAGGAAACTGTCTAGTTTCTATTTATAGAATTTTATTTTCAAATATAAATTACTCTTTAATTAGCCAAACTCCAAATTTAATTCCAGATTTACAGTTGGTTTTCATTTGTACTTTTACTTATCCTTGCTCAGCAAATGCTTATGGCCATATTACCATTGAAAAACTGGCTCTTGTGTGATCACTGAAATTAAGTGACATCACGCCTGGTCTGTACTCAGATGGGTAACTGTTTTTGAATAACAGGTGTAAGCTTGGATGTGTGGGTAGTGTAATGTTTTGATTCTGAGATGAAATGTGGCCAAATGAAACTTAGATGTGTTGAGCTGGGAACTTTTCAGCAGTGTTTTTTATATATATATATATATATATATATATATATATATAGCCTGGCGTTACTTGGGTATAATGACAGATTTAAAACTAATCCATGGTCCTGGAGCTCAGACTATTTGGATGTTGGCACGAAAAACGTAGGTTGTTGAAAGGTTGATTTCAAAGCCACAGAACTTACTAAAATGAATTGATGTAAGTCAAATTTTGATTTCCTGTATCTATGTCAAATAAGTTTTCCATTGTAAACTGAATTTTGAAGGCTAAATAAGTCCTCTGAATAAATGGTATCATGGCTGAGACTAAGAACTACAATTATACCTACTTAAAGCAAAACCCAAAGCAAAAACCAAAATAAAAGGGCTGAAAACCTGATTTTGATCACTCGATAGGATATCGGGGTATCAATTTCCAGTATCTGAGTCAGAACTTTCCCCTGTCCTCTCTAAACTATTTAACTACTGCCTTTCTGCTTCCTGCTTTCTTGCATGCTGGAAATTCTCTTCAGTCGTTCCTGTATTTAAGAATTGTGGTGAACCCTCGGACACATCCAACTATCGCCCTATCAGTCTTCCACCGATATTTGGGAAAGTATTCAAGGCTATAATCAATGCTGAAATAGTTCGTCATCTCACCGCCCACAAACTGTTCTCCGACAGGCAATATGGATTCCGCTTTGCCAGGTCCACGGCCGACCTGCTAACAACCGTAACGGAGTACATGCTACAGGCCCTTGATGAGTATGATGAGGCTTGCGCAGTTGCTCTGGACATCTCCAAGGCTTTCGACAGGGTTTGGCACTCTGGCCTCCTATGCAAACTACGCGGTTATGGTATTACCGGTCGCCTGCTTGACCTAATCCAATCTTTCTTAAATAACCGCAAAATGAAGGTCATTCTGAATGGGCGTGCCTCTTTGTCCTACAGCACGAATGCTGGTGTCCCACGGGGCTCTGTCCTGTGCCCGACGCTCTTCCTTATTTTCATCAACGACCTCCCAGATGAGATCAAGTCCCAAGTAGGCATCTACGCAGATGACAGTACAATATACTCCCGCTCCAGTAAGAAACCTGTCGTGGCGGATAGACATAATCTCGCTGCTGACCTTGAGTGGGATCTACACTCTGTGGTGAACTGGGGCAAGAAGTGGCTTGTTAACTTCAATTCATCTAAGACCAAGCTGTTGTCTGTCAACCATTACAGGCAACCTCTCCTGCCTCCCATAAGCATGGACCAAGCGATTCTCCCGGAGAGTAATACACTATGCCTCCTCAGACCTCAAATGGAACCACTATATTGAATCCATAGCAAAATCTACTGCTAAGAAGGTTGGGTCACTATGTCGATCCAGGATGTTTCTTCTGCCTGAATCCATCCTGCATATATACAAGTCAACCATCCATCCGTGCATGGAGTACTGCTGCCATTTATGGTCAGGCGCCCCCGCCATTCTCCTCAGTGTTCTTGACAGGCTCCAAAGGAGAGTCTGTAATGTGATAGGTACTAATCTGGCGGCTCGACTGTAGCCACTTCCCGACCGTCGAAATGTGGCCTCCCTTTGTCTGTTCTATAAATACTTTCATGGCTTCTGCTCGGACGAACTTAAGTCACTGGTGCCTCCTCAACAGGTGTTTACTCGTGCAACCAGACTGGCAACTGGGTCCCACCCATTCACAGTCAAGTTAGCCAAATGCAGACGACAATTCTACTCCTGCAGCTTCTCTCGCACTTCACGCCTGTGGAACTCGCTCCTATATTCTTACTTTCCTGACGGCTACAACCTCCAGAAATTTAAATGCAATGTCAATACTCATTTACTAACCACTGGACTCTAGCTCTCTCTCCACCCCTGTATAACCTTCCCTTTCTCTCCACCTATGTAGCTGTCATCGCACCTGCTTTCTATTGTTCCTTTCTAACTAGTTTGTACTTCTCACTCTTTTCTAATTAATCTTTTTACATTTATGTAATCCCCTGCACATCAGTGGCGTTTCTGCCTTGCTCGGGATGAAATGATTTAAAAACAAAAAAGATAAGTCATCCAAGGATAAACTAAATTAAGTCCATGAAAACTTATCGTACCCATCAGAAGTAAAATTGGAGAAAATGAGCCATTGATGGCGGAATATCGGTTTTTGATCAGATTCAATAGAATATCGGGGTATTGAGTTCCAATATTCGGGAAAATGCATCTTCTGAGAAGATCTACTAATGTTTGAGACTAAAAACTATAATTTTACCAAGTTAAAGAAAATTCTGCAGCAAGAACCATTATAAAAGGGCTGAAATCCTGATCGGATATCTGGCATTGATTTCCGATATCCGGGGGATGGTGATTGGAAAAAAAAAAGCCCATGACCTGACCAGAAGCTTAAAGAATATTTGTGCGAAGTTTGGTGAGAATTGGATAAAAATTGTGGATTTGTATAAAGGACACACACACACACCACCCTTGCTATATATTATATATATATATATATATATATATATAATAATAATAAAATCCAGGTGAAGAGAACCAACAGTTTTAGAATTCAGAGTTCTCCAGCATTTAACTTTTTAAAAACAGTTAGCAGTAAATTAGGAAAAAATTCCGCACTTTAAGAAACACTTTCCCAATAGTAATCCATCAAGGTTTTCAATAATACTCTAAAATTGAGTTATAGTTGTACAAATAATCTGGAAAAAAACTTATAAAAAAATCAGTATTTTAAATAAAAATTTAAACCTAATTGAAAATAAAATATCCAATAACAAGAATCAATAATTTAGACAGTAATAAATGTAATTGTAGAAACCCTATAGCGTCCTTTGGAAAACGGGTGCCTTACAGAATCCATTGTTTATCAATGTACTATTTCTTGTATAGAAAACCCTGGTTATGAAAAAATTGTGGATAGTCCTCTCTGAAAAAATGATTTTATCAGCACACGTCTTCATTTAATAATTACAGAAATATAACTTACCTATTGAAATATTATTAGTATCTAAAAGAATTAAAACTCTCACATTAAAATGAAAATTAAAAAAAAAAAAGCTAGAATATGTAGGTTTTTAAATGACCCATGCCACTTGTGTCTATATGAAAAACTATATTAAGTTTCTTAAGAATAAAAAAAATCTATTAAATAAATGTCATATGTAAACATTGCAGAATGTTGACCTTAGAATATGGTTAAAGATCCATTAACTTACATATATTAATTTGTTTTATATTATGAAATAATAATCAACTATGAAAATTTTGTATTATGATATAATAGTATAATAGATTTTAAAACAATAAAATGGATATTAAAGTTTTTAATAGATATTCTTAATTTGGAAAAATTAAGAGTTTATGAAAAATTAGAATAAAATGCATTTTGAATCGAAATAAAAATGGTATAATTACACTCAAAGGTCCCTTTAAGTCAAATCAAAAATGTTTTTGTTTCAGGTTTGTTTGTTTTTTTTTTTTTTTTATAATGCTGGGTTACAGAGAAAGAATCTTGTAACATCAAAGGAAATGCAGTCTAGACAGGGGTTTTGATCAACTGACACTCTTGCCATGTATTCCCCCAAAATATTATTTTTTTTTCTTCTTCAGAATTAAGTGAATCTCTATTCTGATTAGTTAAATTGAACACACTTAATTTTTCTGTCTTCCCACATCCATAAATAACAAAAGTATTGTTTCTTATATTCAAATGAAAATCATTTTCACAACAATGAGCTAACATTGCCTGATGAAGTAAAATCTCAGATATTTCTGTATCGCAATGTAAACTGTTTTTTAAATAAAACATTATTTATTTTTTTTATAATCATGTTACCCCAAGCAAAGCATTTTACTGCCATTGTTTTGCAGGGGGTTACATAGGAGGAAAGTTATGAGAAAGAGTGACAGGTTACAGTGGGTGTCAGAAAGAGGGTAAGAGAAGGATGAGAATACTGATGAGTGGAGTGGATGGGGAAAGGAGCATGAGAGAGAGGATGCAAGTTAGTGAGATAGGAGATGACTATTTTACTTAACATTTGATTTCTTGCAGATTGTAGCTGTCTTGAAAGCAAGTAAACGGAAGGGAATTCCACGGGCGGAAGTGAGAGAAAAGAAGCTGCTGGAGTAGAATTTGTGTTTACAATTTATTGATTTTTATAGTAAAAGGGTGGGACCTAGTTGCTAATCTTGTGGCTTGAGTAAATATATATATAAAATAAAAACTTACCTCGGTTGATGTTTTAATGGATGGATTTTAAGGCAAATGTAAGTATTTTATTTAAGTATTTATAAACTATAAATAGTTTATAAATACTAAAAAATTTTAGTATTTATAAACTATTTATAAATTTTGTAAAATTAAATGCTCATAAATATTCATCAGGCCTAACTGAAAAGTTTAGGCAAGTTATAGATGATTCTAAGTGAAGTTATTTAATGTCTAAAAATGAGTAAATTTTTATGTAATACATGTAATTTAATATTGTAATTATGGATTAATTTATGTATCACCTATTTTAAATAACAGGTTATGAATTTAACTTTTCTGAAAATTTTTAGTTATGTTAGTTTGGGAAAGGAGTAATTCTTAAGTCTTATTAAAAAAATAAACATCTTGTCTATTGAAATTTTTTTTTTTTTTATGAGAGCCACATTTGTAGAATGTTACTTGCATATTATGATGAAAAAATTTAATAAACATAAAATATCTTTCATTTCTTTTTTTAATGTTTGCAAAAACTTGCTAACAAAGTAGAATGGATTTAAATTACATGTTTATGCAACTATTAATGATTTATTCTCTTTGTGTGTGTATTATCTATCTATCTATCTATCTATCTATATATATATATATATATATATATATAACAGGGACTTGTACCCACAGAAACAACACATGGACTTAAACAAAATTGACGTCATCGTGTAGAAGTTGGGACGCAAAGATGGTTACTCTCTGTCTATAAAGGCAATTTAATTTCAAAGGACATCTACAATAGAATTAGGCCTGTGATCGCAATGTCCCAGAGTGTACGACCTTCCTAAAGTTCACAAGGAAGGAGTCCTGCTTAAACTGATTTTGTCTATGGTGGGCTCCATACAACATGAGCTGGCTAAATGGTTGGCTGAGTTACTCCAACCAGTATCTGATGTACTATCCACCAATAATATTTCAGACATCTTTGTGTTCTGTAGTTTTTTTCACCTTATATTCTTTCGAAAATACTGATGGTATCTTATGATATAGTCAGTTTATATACAAATGTTCCGTTACAAGAGACTTAGCATTTGTGCAGATATGCTTTACAGAGGTAATTTGTGCCTTGCTAGCATCCTGGAAGAGCTGTTTGTGGAATGTGTTTGGCTACACTAAGTTTTAATGGCACAATGCACATTCAGATAGATGGTGTTGTGACAGGTAGCCTTTTGGGTCCGGTTCTTGTCAATATTTTTGTTGGCCATTTTGAATGCTTATTATTTGAGAAGGTCGACAAACTTTTAGTTTAAATGAGATATGTCGACGATACATTCTCAATTTCTGATTGTGCCCGTGATGCCAATAATTTTCTGGTACAATTAAATTCTCTACATCCCTCCTTAAGTTTACTATGGAGGTAGAGAAGGACAGGGTTCTCCCCCTTTTTTTTGGATGTCTTAGTACAGTATAGGGACGGAGTTTTCGGGATTAGCACCTTTCGTAAACTCACTTTTACTGGTTTATATACCAGTTGGAGCTCGTTCGTTCCAAAGTCCTGAAAAGTAGGTTTAATCGAAACTCTGGTTTATTGTGCCCCTATGATTTGTTCCCTTGGGTGGTTGGATAGTGAACTTGCAAAAAAAAGATAATGGTTATCCTAGTAATGTTGTCAAACATGTGATTGCTAGGAAAATCAGACGTTTTAAAGAACCAGCAGTCTTCGAACTTAGTCATTGTCCAATTGATTTAAAATTGCCATGGCTTGGTAGGAAGTGTCAGTTCATAACTGACAAGGTTTCGGTCTGTTACTTTTTCGGTGAAGTTATGTACTGCAAGAACCATGTTTCCTTCTTGCACTAAAGATAGGTTGTCCTATTTTCGCAAAAATTCTGTTTATAAATTTAAATGCTGTTGTGAATCAGTTTACATAGGGCAAACCAATCTGAGGTTGGAAGCCTGAGTTTCACAGCATGTCTCCACAATTATACATTCAGATAGTCCTAGACGGTCTATAAGAACAACTAGGGTTGTTCAGAATTCAGCCATAGTCAAGACTGTGCCTCTAGGTATGAGGACACCTGGTTTTTTGTTTCGCACAGCGCCTGTTTAGGCCATCATTTACATGTTTTAGAGGCTGTTTATTTGAAGATCCATCAGCCTAGTCTATTCAGACAGAGCATTTCATTCGCTCATTACGACTGTTGGAGGGATTGTGAACTTTTTTTTTTTTCAATTTTATCACTCTTGTGGAACTGTTTACACCCCTCCCCTTCACATTTCAATTATTTTGATTAAAATTTAGTTTTAAACGAGTTTGAACTTTCCCTTCTGTAAGTAATTTTCTGTTTTTCTGTGTCCTGTCCATTAACAGTAATGCCAATGAGCACTTTTGATGTGTTGGTGGAAAGGATCTTAAGGTCTACATGATGATGTCAATTTTGTTAACACTCTCTCTCTCATATATATATATATATATATATCCGCAGACAGATCTGTTTCACTGTACCACAGCTCATCAGTACGGTTAGACATCTGATTGCTTTTTACCAGGATTAAAACCCAACCGAATTGGTGTCAGTTGGCGATTCTACCTCTGAGCTATGTGCGCTCGGTAGCATGTTGGTTGGTTGTTTTGTTTTATGGCATATCAACCTCAGCGGGTCACTTATTGCCAACTAAACTATTTTTTTTTTTTTTTATTGCTGGTAATATCTTTTTTCTTTCAACTATTTATTGTTGTTATATAAGTTTTGTGTCTAGTAATACTTTTTTCTTTTCAAGTATCAAGATTCATTGGGATTTGTTTTTAAGGGCAGGGTCCCTAAGTTCTACTGTTATTTAACCCATAACTGGAGGGAAGGGATGGTTTAATACCTTTCCCAAGGGTACCAGTGCTTAAGTGAATGCAGGGTATTCAACTGGAATTCGAACTTGGATTACTGATTTCTCTTTCTGAGACGATATCCACTGCACCACAACACACATCTGTCACTAAACGCTTACAGCACCTGGTATTCCCAAGTGGTCACCCATCTAAGTACTGACCAGGCTCAATGTTGCTTAACTTCGGTGATCGAGCGAAAACCAGTGTATTCAACGTGATATGGCCGTAAGCCCCGGTAGCATGTGATATATCATGTATTCATACGCCAGTACTGGGAGTGTTTTAATTTGTTACTAAATGAACAATGTGTGGATGCTAGAGTAGCTCCTGTTTTTTTTCAGAGTCTACCATTCTTCCAGAGTGTTCAATCTGGGTGTGAGAACGTATTCCTAAAGTAGTAATTAATTTTTATATTAAACAGTGTTTTTCATATTCAGGCCTGTAGATGAAAAATGAATATGCTGATTAATAAAACAGTGTCTGCTTAAATATAAGTATACACTAAAAATAACATTTAAAGCTATTGTGTGTGTGTGTGTGTGTGTGTGTGTGTGTGTGTGTGTGTGTGTGTGTGTGTATGTATATATATATATATATATATATATTTGTTTTATTTTTTTCTGATTATTTTTTCCTTTTCTAAAGCAACTCAAAATGGGCAAAGAAAGTAAATTTTTAATCTTTGGTTTTATGCCAAGAGATTTTTCTATTTTTGTATGCTGTAAACTCTTTCTATCTCCATGTGGTATTGCTTGACAGGGAGGGGGAGTAAAAAGGTTCATGAATATTTGCTCTGACAGGAAGTTAAATGATGGTAGAAATGACAGGAAATATATTAATCTTCTAAGAGAGAATGGCTTGCCTGCTTTGAAAATGATTTAAAATTTTGTCTTTTCCCCAAGCTTAAACATTGACCACTGGTGTTGGTGAGATCTATAGCAACCAAGAAAATCCCAGATAAATATAAAAATTATTTACACTTGTAATTTTTTTCTTTTCTATTTCAAGTTAAGACACAATACTAATGTTGATTTTACACATGATTTTGTTTATTGCAAATCTTTTTAGGCTTAAGTTATGGTTTTGTTTTATGCAGTCTATATTGACACTGAAAATGGAAATAGTTTAAATTTCTGATGGTGAATGTCACTTTAAGTTTAAAAGGCAGGAACCATGAATTCGGCCTTCTCAGCATTGTTTTATTTTCATTCCTATTAAGAATGGTCTTCTCATGACATTAAAGTTAGCATTACAGAAAATATCTGGGGATCTTATGCAAGTCTTCCTTGTGGTTTATTACATTCACAACTAGCTTCTTGTAAGATAACATTTAAAGTAATATTATTTAATTTTGTAATTAATTTATAACTAGGGTATCCAAACTTAATGTAAGAGCCACATGCAATAAAATTCAGATGTTTGAGAGACACAAGACCAGAAAACCATTTACACATGTTTTTGTTGTATACTCTAACATTAAACTTAGATTTTAATCCAATGGGGGTCTCAATTCATACCCAGTAAATAATTATAAAGCTTGAAATTTTTCTTAACCTTTCAGATTAACTGTGATGAAAAAAGGGGCTTAGCCAACAAACTATTTTAAAGTCTAAATTCAATAGATCTAATTGAACAATTGTTACACAAATTATAAAGGATTCTTGTAAAGTATAACAAGACTCAAATTAGTTGTGGGGTGGGGGGAAAGGATATTTTCTTTGTCTCCAAAAAATTTCAACATAATTCTTTCTGATTCTAAATGTGTCCTTTTTTTTGTTTATTTTCTTTAAAACTAGCTTGCTGTTCTATCCATGTAACATCAAGTTTCCTCTTCATTTGTAGAAAAAAAAAAACAAATTGTCCAGCATTCACTGCCATAGAGGCCTATTGATATTATATAGCATTTCAGCATTTTAACAAAAATTTCCTGTTTCTTAATACTTTGTTTAGCCTTTAGAAAACCTTTTGCCATTCTAATGTACCTTTGAATTTAAATGTTATATTTTCTGTCATTTGTTAAAATATTTCCCAGATAGTAAAATTTTTGTACTTGTTTGCATCTTGAACTGTTCCTATTACTATATATTCTGTTTTCTTACAATTGATGGTTAGTCTTTTCTTTACACTTTTATTTACTATTTTTCTAGGAGTCTCTGAAGTTTTCTTTTTGTATCTGCTGTTAACAATATCTACATATTTTACACTGTATTATATTATTGCTATTATATATAATAATGCATTGGTAATTATTTTGCTGTAGGAGTGTATTGAAAAAAAAAATCAAGAGATTGTCAGTGGTCAGGAATTGGTGCTAGCATTAGTCTGGCTTTTCTGGTAGGGAGTGGTTAGACACCCAGCAGGATGAAAAACAAGACCTGTCGAAGAGTGGATGCACCTTATATTAATGGCCATCTAGCACAATGGGGTAAACTGAGTTTATAGCAAGTGTCTCTGATCAAGATAATCCTTCAAGAGAACAAAGAGTTCTACCAGGTTTACTTGCCCACGACCTGCTATGCATGAATGAATACTTCCCTAGCATTAAACGCTGTTATTGTAGAAGGAACTGGTAAGGTACACAGCTGTAATTATACACTTGGCCACAAAACTTTCAATTATGATGAATACTGCCAATCATAATTTTCTTATTTTTTTAGTAAATTCATTGCAAATAAATTTACTAGAGGAAACCAATTTAAGTGTTTTACTTATAGAATTGCATTGAAAATAATGCTCACTATCCCTGGTAGCTCCTAGCATGCTTTCTCTTGTTAGTACACCTAAACTCGACTCTACCATCTATCTGCTCAGGCCTTTTAAATATATTATTGGCTGCTTTTCCCTGTCTCTCCTTCCCTCTATCTGATCTGTGAGTATCAGAATCTTCAAGCCTTTCTTCCTCATTACATGTCCCAAGAACTTCAGCTATCTCTTCCTGACGTTCAGTATTAATTTCCTTTTCGTTTCCATCCTTTCTAAAACCTCATCACTGCTCACATGCTCAATCCATGAAATTCACAGCATCCTTCTGTAAAACCACATTTCAGTTGCTTCAAGTTTTTCCTTCATTTTTGATGATATTGTCCCTCATTCACTGCCATATTGAAGGACAGATATCATATAGCAATCCAGAACTCTTTGTTTCTAGTGAAATTTTCCTCTCTCTTAATACTCTGCCCAGCTTCTGGAATGTGTCCTTGGTTATTCCAATTTGCCTTCAGATCTCAGTATTGCACTTTTCTTCAATTAGAACACTTCCCAAGTACTTAAATTTTTGTACTTGATTTTTAGTATCTCCCAACTTGTAATGGGAATTTTGGGCTCCTCTGTTTGCTGATGACTATGCATTCAGTTTTTCATGTAATTTATTTGTAATCCTTTCTTTTGACTCTTTCTTTTTTATGAGGTCTTGTTTTCTTTCTGTGTCAGCTATCAGCAATTAGCTCAGCTAAAATTACTTGATGCTGAATAGAAATAAGCAACAACAGTGTAAGACCTTATTTAAATTTCTTTCACTTTTTTTTTTTCTTAAATAGAAGGATCACTTCCCCATTCATTTCCTGGCAAGTCTTGGCAATTAAATATCCTCCCCATAAAGCAGTCAGATGGAGAGAAATGCTTTGTTTTATTGACAGTTAGATATTTGTTTATGCAAATGAATACACAAATTTTTAAATGCATCACTGCTCAAATTGTCTTGACATTTCCAGGACATTTGTATATCTGATCCAGTTCTATGTTTAATTAAATTTATCATACTTGGCTTCAATCTTAAACTTTTGTTGTGATTAGTGAATAGCTGATAACAGGCCCTCTAAAAGCAAAGGAACAATGTTTTCAAATGTGTTGTCAATGTTGCTATTCTTTAATTTTGGCAGTTAAACATCTTTTGATAGAAATTATTTTTAACAGCCTTTTAAAATAGCCTAGTGGATAAAAATATTAGTTTTTAAATTTGATAGCATTTTGAGTTCAATCCCTGGGCCAGGTCATGTAAACTTGAATTTTAAAGAAACAGTGAGCAATAATTGATTAGTACTAAATAAAAAAAAAAAAAAGAAAAAAGTATATCCCTAGATGTTACCAGCAGAACAGGGAATGATCTATCCCTGTACATTGAATAAAGGATTCAGTTTGAAATTGCTTTAAGGTTAGCCAGGTCAACAGACACCTGAAAAATGCTAGATAGAACAAATTCTAAAACATGACAAAAATGAGGACATTAGTCTGAGTGTATATCAGAATTTTTTTTTTTTTTTGTTAGATCAATCCTAGGTTATTAATGCAATTTTAATTTTTCCTTATTTTATAGGCTTATAATTGTGGGGCAGATTGTCCTTTAGGCTAGTATAGGATGCAGCTTAGGGCCTTCCAAGCTTTTATAAAGCAATGATTTGAAATTTTTTCTAGATTTTATTTCTAGATGATTTCATAAACTGAAAGATATCAGTATGACAAATGCATATTTGTTTGATTTTTACAGAATACAAAACAAGGAAAGATTTTAATCTTAATTCAGAAGTAGACCTAGATGGTATTTATGAAGATTTTGTACTAGACTGTTTAGTGAAAATTTTATTTGGCTGATAATACCGAAATAAAACAAATTTAATGAGTTTTAGGATACAAGAGAAAATTCAGATACTAAAAACTTACCTATTAAATGTGGATGACAGTTTTATCGCAACTGCTTTAGACACAATTAGTTAACATCAAATATTTTAATTCGCACATCAGTACAACCTACACAATATGCATATCTCAGGATAATAGTTTCATCCTCAGCCAGTAATTTTCTTTATGGGTGTTAATGTTGTAGTTAATATTCGGCTTGCTATCACTGTCAGTAAAGAATTACCTTATAACAGAAACCACAGCAATGATTATCAGATTGTGCAATAAAGTACATTTTACATAGAGTTGGGTTGGGGGAGAAATTGATACAATATACACTGTTTAAACTTATATGACTGTAGGACGTGTGTTGTGGTGCAATGGATATTGGCTCAGAACAAAAAATTGGAGAGCCAAGTTTGAATTCCAGTTGAATGCGCAAATACCCTTTGGAAAGATATTAATCCATCTCTCCTCCAGTTATGGGTTAAATAGCAGAACAGATTAGGTTCTATAGCCTTGGTTGGCAACGGTCTACTGGAGAAATTAATGGGAAAATATTTTGCCCAGTCAGCGATGTCTCTTGAGATATGATTTCCAAAGTGTCTATCATATATGGCTTTAAAGAAGTTATAATTGTAGATTATATAAGGTATGAACAATAGTTTTTTTTTTTTTTTTTTTTTTTTTTACACCTGCTGCTATAACTCATACCAATTTAAATTGTCAAATATACATAAATTTAACATGATTTTTTGCTGGCTCACAAGCAAACTTTTTTTCCCACCTTTTGTAATGATTTAAACCTTTTCATTTTTAAAATACAGGATCATTTATTGATGTTTGTTCTTTTACTATCTATAACATTGGTATTAGATAAAACCTCACAGTAGTAGTGATAAGTTTTAGATTAGGTTTATATAGTAAGTTAAAAAAAAAAAGATACAAATCACTTCTGTTAGTAAATTTAGTGACTAAGACACCATGTTAATACTTCAGGTGCACTTAGTGTTTACTAATTCTAAACCCTGACTGACAGTAATTTTGGTAAATCTTGTCATTTTTTGGTATTGAAGTCTTAAATTCTGACAATGTTTCTCTATAGCTTAACTTAAATTGTATGGATAGATGAAAGATGCTCTGAAAGTAATACCTCCTCTTCATTACCATGGAAACCAAAACAAATACAGAAGCCCCAATTTTTCAACTATTTTTACATTTCATCCCCCCACCATATTTTTTTCTTTTTGCACTGATGAAACTCTTTATATCTACTTCCTGTGCTCACGTCTACTGTTTGGTATCTGTAAACATTTAGGAAGCTTTAATGAATTTCAGTTGGTGCATTTTTTTCTGTATGAATCAAACAAAATACACTTTAATCCCAAAAACTATTTTTGCCAGTTATTAGCGCAGAGGTTCAAACTCTACAACCTCCAGGAATTTAAATATAAAGTCAATTCTCATCTCTTATCCACTTAATTCCAGTCCTTTCTACATCACTCTGTGTATCTTGTTTTTTTTTCTTTTCTCTCTGCCTTCGCAAATGTCTTCACTCCTGTGTTCACATCCTTCTCTTGCCCTTTCTCTTTCACCCCTGTAGCTGGTTTGTCTTTGTCTTTACTCTCCTCCTGCCTAAAATTTTAACTCTTATGTAGCCCCCTGCACATCAATGGTGGTACCACCTTGCTTGGGGTGAAATGATTAATAATAAAAAAAAATGCCACCACCATCTGCCTCTGATGTGGGGCAATGTAATAGGTATAACTTTCAAAGCAACCCTTTTATTTTCAAATAAAGAGGGTGTATGTGAGTGCACACCAGTAAATATATTTAACTAGTAACCTAGGAACCTAGGCTATAGGTTTCTGTGACATTTAAAGATTACTTATATAAGAGAAAATATGTATATAATACTCCTAGGTACAAAAAAGATTTCAGATTTATCTTAGAATATAGAATATTACTGCAATTTTTTTCATTATAAAATACTTGGCTGTTTGTTACAATTTTGGATAATTGTGGTTATATAATCTCAAATACTAGAAGTTCTATTTAGAAGTAAAAAAAAAAATGTATCTTTATAAAAAGTTTACATAATGGTTGAAAACTACATAGAAAAATAACTTAAATACTTACTCAAGTTTGTATGCAACCTTGACACGGCCTTGTTACATGCTAAGATTCATTTATATTTCACCTCTATAGTGGATTAAATTTTCCACAGATGCTACTGGTTAGTGTTCAGGCCCACCTAGGTAAAAGCTAGAATCTTAAATGCTGATACTTTTTTTAAATTTTTTTATTTTATTTTATAGACATGCCCTCTTGCTTGGAAGATAGGTACAACACAATCTTTCTTCCCCAATTATATATCTTTATAAACTATTCTTTCAGACACTAAACATAAGAAAATAATACATGCACATTGTGGATTATGCTGAATCTAAATTTAGTGTTTTTCATTAATGCTTGCTTGAAAAAAAATCTTTATTTTACAAAATTCAGAAGCTTAATTTTGTCAATTTTTTTTTTATCTAAGTTGTTCCTTCTTGCTAAAAAATGATAGCTTTTTTGTTGCCAAATAAACTTTCATATATAAATAGCAAACTGTATTTTCCTTTGAGCATCAACATTTACCATCTATTATGAAATTTAATTTGTACACTTAAAAACATTCAATTAGAAATGCTTTGTTTTTAAAGTTACAGAAGCTTGATTTCAGTATGAACAAATACAAGATACTGATAAAAGTATGTTGGCTGAATAAGTATTTTGTGTGCCCTAAGAATAATGATGAAAAAATGAAATTTGTTTGTCTTTTCATATCTGGCCAAACGTTTGTTTACAACTGAATATCATGATTGTCAAGGGCTGATAGGTTATTGAATCAGCTGTAACAGCATTGTGTATCAGAATTAGTGATTTTTGCATTGATTGATAATTGAATTTCAGTACCATAATAACCAAACTCCTAAATGCCCAAGAAGCCTTGCAGGCTATTCTTGATTGATAAAGTTTGAGGCAAGAGAAATAGATGAATTTAGTTCAGTTGTCTTTGACAGCATTGGCTTTAGGCCAATAGCATTTACTGTTGATGGCAACACATACTGTGGACCAATTGATTTTAAAGATGAACAAAAGCAGATTTCCATGAGTGAAGATACTCTTACTGATTATAATGATATTATTAGCCATTTCCCTACAAGAAAGCCTTTTGACATTGAATGAGCAGCTGGTACTGCTATCAGTTGAAATTTTTAAAATCTTTATCTTAAAACAATTTTTCAGAAAAATAGAATTCTCAAGTTCAGTCGCTATTATTGCTGTTTACAATAATTTTTTTTATTTTTTTTATAATCATATTACCCCAAACAAATCCATTTACTGCCTCTGTTTTGCAGGGGTTTACATAGGAGGAAAGTTATGAGAAAGTGACAGGTTTTAGGTGGTGTCAGGAAGTGGGTAAGAGAAGGATGAGAATACTGATGAGTGGAGTGGACGGAGAAGGGAGCATGAGAGAGAGGATGTAGGTTAGTGTGATAGATGACTATTGACTTTACATTTAAATTGTTAGAGATTGTAGCTGTCGGGAAAGTAAATTGAAGGGAATTCCACAGGCGGGAAATATGAGAAAGAAGCTGATGGAGTAGAATTTACGTTTACAATTTATTGGTTTCACAGTAAAAGGGTGGGACTTAGTTACTAATCTCGTGGCTAGAGTTAATTTATAATTAAGGGGGCACCAGTGAGCTAAGTTCATCAGAGCACAAGTCATGAAAGCATTTGTAGAAGACCCAGGGAAGCCACATTGCGTCGGTGAGAAATTAACTGTATCTGAGCTGCCAAGTCGGGATCTATCACATTAGATTCTCCGTTGGATTTTGTCAAGGATACTTAGGTGGATAGCAGGAGTGGTTTCCTTTCTAACCTTTTATTTGAACTGAGCCTAATCCTACCAGAATATTGGTTATGAAGGAGTTAATATGTGTACATAGTTCATATATTGAATTTAAATTTGAGTGATTAAAACTGGCAAAATTTAAATAAAATCAGTCTGGAAAAAGTTAATGTTTATAATGTGTAGAAATTCCTTATGTCAAACTCTGTCCAGTAATGTTTGTAGACTCTGACACTTTTTTTCTTGCTATTTTATTAGTAAGCAAGAAAAGTTTGTTAGAAGCAGTTATGTGGTCTTTCTATCAACTTCCACCTGCATCTTCCTCCTGCTTCTCTGCATATGTCATGTCTCTTGTGTATTTTACTTTGTAGTCTTTCATTCTTTCCTTTTGAAACTGTGTAATTAAGTTGTATTACAATGCATTGGGTCTATTTCTTCAAAGATGCTTGTTTATTTACTCTCCTCTTCTTGCCTTGTATGAATTTTCTGATTGGGACATGACACAAATTTAATTAAATTCTTCTAATCTGTCGTTCCTGTTTGGAAACTCTGGTAGCAGATTTTTTAACATTCATTTATTGTTGTTGAAATTAATTATCAAATAACCAAATTGCTTCTTTGAAACTCACACTTTAAACCATTAACCTCTTCTCATATACTTTAATTAAAATCTTGAGTTTGCTTAATGGTTGAGGCAGTTACATACTTATCACTTGCATAATCATTTGATTCTATAAAGTTAATATTTTTGAATGTTGGTTTTTATGTCAGATATCACTCTGTATGTGACTTCATTTGCTGTGCAAAAAGTTCATTTTGCTACTGAAGGTGACTGATCCCTGAATTTATTTGAATTTCATAGTTGTCATATCCTGCTATAGCAACAGAAAATATCTTGGAGTGAAATTAACAATAAGGTTACTGTAATTGAGAGACCTTGAAAAAGGTCATGGAAAGAGGTTATATTAATAATGAAGAGTGCTAAATGTTAAGATTGATGGAGCACAGTCTTACTTCCTTTAGTACTAAGGTAACTAAGTAAATTAAGATTAAGGAATAAATTAGGGCTTTAAAAACATACACATTAAAAATATATGTAAATATATACACATAAAAACACAGAGGCAGGAAAAGCAGATAAGGAAAAAAATATCTCACCTAAAAGTTGTGGATTAAAAATATACCTACAAAAAAGGTTAAATGGTTATTGCACCTCACTCTTAAGTGCTTAGCTGAGGACAATGACCTGTATAAATATTTTTATTTTCTTATTGAATCTTAAGAAAAAGTTTATAGGAGGTGGGGTCAACCACTTATTGCTCATAGCTCTTCAGAGCTCACTCGGGCAAAAAATATATATGCACAATTAGAAAAAAAAAAGGTGGAGTAAAAGCTATGCATAAGCTGTAAGCATTGAGAACACTTCAAGGTATCAAATAGCACAATGTTGAAATGTCAGCTGAAGCTCCTAGTGTTCATTTAGCACTAATATTTTTAAAAAGGCATGAATCTACTCTAGCTTGCTCTGTATTCTATTGCCAGTGAGTTATGGCTTAGTCAGATGAACTTTCATTTGGGGTTCCTCCATGGCATCAAAACTGCTCAGAAATATCTAAACTATTAGCTCTATACAACTGCTTTCTCAGATCAAATTTAAAATGATTTCAATCAAATGAAGCATGTAGGCTTAGGGAGAACTGCTTTTCTTTGAACTTGTGGACTGGCACTTTATAATCACAAAATTCTGTATTACTGGTGTATATATGCAAAAAATACACTTCTGTACCAAGTTTTGTATTACTGGTGTATGTATGTAAAAATAAATGTCAAGCTCATTTCATTTGTAAGCACACACACACACACACACACACACACACACACACAGTGTTGGTCTGAAAGAATTCCTTAAAGTTAAGAAAAAGAATGCTTTCTTGCCTGTTTAAATTGGTATTTACACTCTGTGGTATCAAGTTCTTGTTTTTATATATGTATCAGACTAAAAAAAACGGTTGATTTAAAAATGTTTTTCTTTCTCCTTAAATCACCCCACATTTTCTTTGGTGCAAACATTTAACTCCAATCACCAAGTAGGTGTGAAGTTTTGCTCTTGATCTTTTTCCATGCTATGTCATAAATAGTTCATAAAAAATGACCAAGCATAGAATTTCAACTGGCCAGTCCAAGGGAACAGGTGTACATGCCAACAGCTATTTCAAAAACTGGTCACAACCCACTTCAGCAGCATCATATCCTTCTGTTCACTACAAGTGGCTAAGTAGACTTTTTCTCATATGCATACACACATTACATAGACCCTTATCAATGCCAATGCACACATGTGACATGGCATTGCCAATATGCATGTGCTTCACACATACATACATCTGTCTGACATAAACATGCTAAGGTTCGTGTATCAAATGTATTTTGCATTTGGTAAACCATATTTTTGTCCTTGTTTTAGAGTGTTGCTTGTCTAATTTAAACACTCACATGTATATAGTAACATAAATTAATAGATATACATATGAGGAGCATGTACATATGTATAGTATCATTATTCAGGTGTTAACAAAACAATGCTCAATGTATGAAAAAAGCTGTATACACATATCCTATGTCTATGGTATGACTGAGTTTCTTGTGTTATGCAATCATCAGGTGCATTTTTCATACTGACAGTTTAATAAATTGAATTTAAGTTCACTCAATGTTCATAAGAATTAAATCTTATAAAATTTTACTGCTATTTTAATAACAAGATTAAATATTTAAATATTCTAAAGTTACATGTAGATAAAAATTTAAAGTTAAAATAAAAAATATTAAAAATAATAAAATGCAGGGAAAAGAAATCAAAGGGCATGAATCCCAAGACTTAAAAATTTAAATATTCAAATATTAAATGTAGGGAACCAAAATAAAGGGGTTTAATCCATAATTGTTAACAGTAATATTCCTGGAAAAGAGGCAAACATATATATCAATCTGGGTTTAAGAATTTAAGTATCTTTTTTGACTGGCAACATGTGGGTCCTGGTCATGACGATAAACTGGCAACAAAGCCTCTGATTGGGAGGTTGTGAGGAGCATGGAACTACCTCTTAATTGCTGTTGTTCCCAGGTCTACCCTAATCCGGAGTGGTAGCACCTGTTAGGGTCCCAGCTATGGGTAAATAGTTAACCCCCGAACTGGGGTCAAATCACGATGAAAGACTTTTATAGAAATATATGCATAAAAATAGCCTTCTAAAGAAAAATATTACCAGCAATACTTTTATGAAGGAAAAAAAGTTATTGCCATAATACATTTTTGAAGGAAAAAAAATTATTGCCAGCAATACATTTTTAAATACAAAACTAGAAGACATTTCAGTTTTCTAAAATAAAAAAAATCTTTCATCAAAATCTGACTACATCAATCTTTTCACTATAACCAAACATTAACAAAAATAAAAAAGCCTACCTTTTTGGCATTAAATAACCCACAGAGGTTGATATCCGTTAAACAAAACTCACTTATTTTTAATAAGCAAATTAGAATTGATATCTAGTTTAAGGTGGCAAGTTTTTCTAAAAGGCAAAGATTATATTTATCTCCTTTTTCATTTTAAGTGTTGGATTTAGCTACGACATTCCAGGTAATAATTGGGTTGTTGTTATTGATTTTAAATTTAAATAGACTTAAGATAATCTTTGTGTATATATATATATATATATATATATATATATATATATATAAAAGGGGTGTGTTGAAAAATCCTCAGCTTAACCTGTTGACTAAATGATCAAATATCAGATTTATTTTAGTTTGTTTGCTTTCAGTCTATGCTGGAAACTTTTCAGCATGCACTCATAGTGTGTGTTAAATTTACTTATATGCTTTTGATTCCAATTTTTATTAATATTAGAACTAATTCTCTTAAACAACAGATCTGCAAATGTGCCTAAACCATTATGAAAGCAGATCTCTTTAAACCTAAGGGTTTTTCTACTTAGTGTATGTATAAGAGTGATATATATAGTCTTATTCTTCTGGTTACATGCTGGTAAATGTCTAAAATTTGCTGTGTTTTTCATCTTAAATATTAGATATAATTTTTGTAGTGTTTCAAATGTATTACTAAAACTATATTAACCTATGTTTATCACAAAAGTGCAAATACAGTATAACCAGGATATGAGATTTTCTCTGGTCCCAAATTAGAGCCTGTGGTAATGTATATAAAACAGACCAAACCTGGATATAAGAGAACACTTATCCGTCCCAACAACTCTCTTATATCCGGGTTACACTGTAAGTTTCATTGTAGCAATTAGACATGTAAATTAAGGTTAAAGATTTCCCGACAATTTTGTCTGCAGTCTTGAGTCACTCAGGTGCTATCTTTAGTCTGGGTGGGTGGGTTGTTTGAAGGACATAACAAACTCCTAAAGTATTTCTCACTCAGCCATACCATTTACATTTTATAGTAGTGTAACAGAACTGCTTGATCTTGTTCAATATTAATCCATTGGGGGTGAAGAATGGTGGTCAAAGGGGTTAAGTTTTGATATTGCATTTGTTGTAATATTTGCAACCACAATCTCCTCTGCACCTTATTTAATCACATTGTCATTTTTATTATGATCTTCTAAATAGATGATATACTAATAGACAGGGAAGAGATGACTATATTTTCTGGTTCAGTATAATAGAAGCAAATACATTGTTTGTTATATTTTTGCTTTTTTTCATGCTATCACTCTTGAGTGAAGGATTGCACAAATATATAATTATTATTGAAAGAAGTATGTTAAGAATTAGTGGATTAGCAATAAGAAAATAGAAATATTTACATATAGATCAATATTTTTGTCTAGGATAAAATTTTCACTGTTTAACCCTTTGTCTAGAATTATAGTATTTGTCTATTTTTACCTAACTTAGTATTTAAAAGTTTACCCTAATGTTCAAGCAGCAGAATGCTGGTCTAATAGATATGTCACTTGTCTGCTTATCTCCAGGTTGGACTTTAAAATCAGTGCAGGATTCACTTGCTAATTTTCATGTTTATGCTTATTTTAATGGCATGATTCCCAATGTAATTATGTATGTACTGTAAATTATATTAACAATATTTTTGTAAATATTTTAAAATTCTAAAATTAAATGATATTACTATTGCATATATGCAGTCTCATGTTGACCTTTTAGACTTTCTCCACATAAGGAGTTCACTTCTTGAATGAGACTTATGTCACTAAGGTGGAGGCATCAAGAATTTAGAGATGCTTAGGTATGGCATGACTAAAAAAGGTTGGGACCACTGCTTTAATGTGATATGAAACAATATGAAAAACAATCTGTTGTTATTACTGGTGGTGTGGCTGCATTGATGTTGTTAGTGTATTGAAGTAGTATTTCTTGGATTATCTAAAACTCAAGGTAACATGTGTCAGACTGCAAATATCTTTTATAGAGTTCATACCGAGTTCAAATTCCAGCTGAATTCACTGCATTCACTTACGCGCAAATACCCTTGGGAAAGGTATTAATACGTCTATTCTCCCCAATTATGGGTTAAATAGGACAGATTGGGTTCTATAGCCTTGGTCGGCAACCAGTCTACTGGTCTACTGAAATTAGAAAGCAATGGCAACCTACTGTGGGATAATCTTCTGCTCAGTCAGTCATGTCTCTTTCGAGACATGATTGCCAAAGCGTGTATCACGTATGGCATTTAACTGACTGACATTTGTGAAATTATGAAAGATAAAATTTCTAGGTTTCTGATATTCCAGTCAGTTAACAATTCCAAGTCATTTTGGGGCAGGATGTATCATGGAACAGTACTTGATATGCTAAAAAGTTCTTGCTATTCAAAAACCTTAAATGTTAAAAAAAAAAAAAGAAGCCTTTCTTTAAAAGCTTGGATATTTGCTTAGTGAGAGGAATCACTAAAAACTTTTGACCATTATGCGCATTTGATATGCAAAAAAACCATATTAATTCATAGCCTTTTACACACACACACACACACACACACACACACAGTTTAATTGTGATAGTAGTTAGCACGAAGGATGTTGCTTTTCAGTGGTCATTCAAAGCAGGTTTTTTTATCGTAAAGTGCTTGACATTGAGGTGTAGATAGTGTTGATATGTACAAAGAGTTTCTCTTTAATAGAGCAGATTCATGTCAACTTCAGTTTCATGAGGACACCATTATGATGTTCTCACTCATCAGAGCTGTTTGTCTTGAGATATATTCTTCTATGTGCCTTGTCCCTTCAGGACATAGGCGATCATGGCTTTCCATGTTTCCCTGTCCCCGGTGGCTCCGAGCACGCCCTCTCCTGTTACACCATGCAACCCTCGTTCCGTCATCCACTTGATTAGGTCCTTTAAATATGTTATCCATTGCTTTCTCCTGTCTCTTTTTTCCCTCTATCTGGTCTGTTAGTAGCAGGTTCTCCAAGCCCTCCTTCCACATTGCATGTTCCAGGAACTTCAGCTGTCTCTTCCTGATGCTCAGTATTAACTTCCTTCTCGTTTCCATCCTTTGTAAGACCTCATCATTGCTCACATGCTCGATCCATGATATTTGCAACATCCTTCTGTAGAACCACATTTCAGTTGCTTCAAGTTTTCCTTTCATCTTTCATATTGTCCAGCATTCACTGCCATATTGAAGGATGATCAGCACGTAGCAATCCAGTACTCTCTTCCTTGTTTCTAGCGAAATTATCCTGTTTCTTAATACCTTACTCAACTTCTGGAATGCTTCCTTTGCCATGCCAATTCGCCTTCAGATCTGTGTCGCACTTTTCATCTTCTGTTATAACACTTCCCAGGTATTTAAATTTTTGTACAAGCTTGATTCTAGTATCCCTGACCTGTATTTGGCATATTGGGCTGCCTTTTTTGCTGATGACCATGCATTCGGTTTTCATGCAGTTTATTTCTAGTCCTTTCTTGTTACTTTCTTCAGCTACCTTCTGTCGGAGGTCTTGTAGTTTCCTTTCTGTGTCTGCTATCAGCACTATCATCTGCATACCTTAGGTTGTTTAAATTGTGGCCTTTGATGACAAATCCAAACATAACTTCTAGGGTCCTCAAAATATTCTCACTGTACAAGTTGAACAGATCCGGTGAAAAGACACATCCTTGTCTTACGCCCTTTTCTGTCTTTTTATATCTACTCAATTCATTACCTAGAATGTGATCGCAGTAATTGTAAAATAAAAATTAAACGATTTGTCTGTTATCGCCATTGGTTGGTAGATTTTGTTGCACCAAATTATGGAACTTCTCTTGGGTGTTTGCAGATAGTATAGTGTTCTATCAATGAGATTGCTCCTTTTTTAGCACCATGAATATTTTTCTCATAGTAGCCATTTGGGATAGAGGCTTACAAGCATATGTTGAAATACCAGTTTCTGTTTGATCACTGAAGTTAAGCAACATCGAGCCTTGTTAGATGGGTGACCACTTGGAAATAGCAGGAGAGTGGTTTAATGGGTAAAGGCTTGAAATGAAAAGTAGGAAAGCCAAGTTTGAATTCCAGTCTGGTTTATTACATTCAATTATGAGCAAATACTCTTGGGTAAAAAATAGTATGACTTGTATCTGAAATTCATTATCACTAAAACAAAATTATTAATACAATATTCACTTGCAAAAACAAGTTATTCTTAAAATCTCAATGTTTTTTGTTTTAAATAAACTATAAAAGGTTGTCATAATAAAAACAAAAAAAATTTGGGATAGACCTCTTGTTTCCATGTTGTGTGTATCACTACTCAGAGAATATAAGAAAATAACTACTTTGTCTTGACAAGTTATATCTATTATCAGAAAAATTCAATTAAAAGCTCTGCTTGTCAAATTGTTTCTTCCTGAGCATAACTCCTTATGAAAGTCTAATTTGAAAAATATCCTTTCATCTCTCTGCCACCTTTCTACATTATGAACTATGAACACTGGTTCATTCGGAGTTCTCATGCTATTTAAAGATGGATATTAAGATAAAACTTTTTGTTGTCTAGTTTTTATTGATCAACTGTCTACTTGAATCAACTTCATTGAATGCTTGTCAGATTTGTTTTACTTTGTTCTTGGTGCAATGTCAAGGTTTTGGTTTTCATCACCATGAGCACCTGATCAGCTACCTCATGTGTCTCAATTGAATGAGTCTCTGAATTATATTCCAGTCCACTTGTTAATGTTGTTAGACAATTTTTTCCCCCTCTGTCTGCCTCTTTTGCCTTGTAGGATGGCAGTGGAAAGATTGTTGGCTCTCATGATGAGCCCATACTCTCTCTCTCTCTCTCTGTGTTTTATGAAGTCATCCAATAAACTTGTTTCTTGTTTAATGGTCTCTCATTGGATCATTTGCAATATGGTCTATGTAGAAGTTTGGTTCTGTATAATATAATTTCTAATTGGATACTTGATACTTAATACGCAGTAATTCTGCAGTTAATATCAAAGAATTGTAGATGTACAGTAAGATAGAATGTTGTATGCAAAGGTTTAATCTTTTGATTTCAGGTATATATTCTCTTTCTTGATTAAGATTTGTAAAAGCTTCCATTCTTTCTGTTGGTATTAAAATTTGATTAAATTGTATTTTTTTTTTCTTTTTTTTTTTTTAAGAATAGACCCAGTATTCTACAATGACTACCTTTTTTAATAAGTTTATTTTCAGGAATGTAGAACTAGCACAGTTTTGTGAAATCAAAGAGGTTTATCAAAGTAGGAAATTTTGTCTGCAATTTTATTAAATTCATTTTGATATTTAAACAAATACTTGTTGCTCAAGTTTTTTTCTCCATAACATGAAAGTGAGTTTCTGTTATTGCAATTGTATGAAAAATATTGGGTTAATGTGAAAGTTTGCTTTGAGAAATAATTCACATAGATATTAAAGTATAGTAGTTTCTCTTACTTTTTTTTTTTTTAACTTGTGCCCACTCTTGGCTAAGAACATGGTATTTCATCTGAAAAGAATGGTTTTTAGTTTTTGTTGAGGTCTCATACGATGTTATAGTGTTTTGTTTTTTCTTGTTGTTTTTATTTTTTTAATAATGCATTTATTGGGATAGCTTTTGGAAAAAAAAATTTGGAAGACCATTGATGTCAAATTTAATTTTTCCAATCTTCCTACAAGATTCTTTAGTTTTTCTAAGCATTAAAATAATGGGTAAAATTGTCAAATTTCACTCCCTTTGCTTAATTCTTCAAGTTGCTGATATTTTCCAACTTATTTCCATTTTTTCTTTTCACACTGATCTTCCAGAATGATAACGGTATTTTTTTTTCTTTGCTTGCAGTGACAAGTTGTTTGAATTTCTAAATCACTAATTTTATTCTTTCTATTCTCTTGAGCAGTTTTTTGTTGTTAATATATTATTTTTTGTTACATGGAGATGTTTACACAGTTCATAGTGGATTGTTATTACCCCATCATGTTGTTTATTGTACGTTTCTGGAGGTACTTATATGGATTGACTTGTATTTTCTTTTTCTTTCTTGTGTGAGTGACAGTTGTAATATGAAGGTTATATTTTAATTTTTTGTTTGGGGAAGAGTACAAAGATAATTTTGTCATCTTCAGAAAGTATGTTAAGTGATTAAAAATGAAATCTGTAAACAGGGAAATTTAATTTTCAGAATTAAAAGATAATTTAATTTGCTATTTTCTTTTTTTTTCTTTCTTTTTTAACTTGAAATAAATGATCATTTTAAGTTTCTGTGTAATATATCTAATAAAATTATTAGATCTGTTATATCAGGCCATTTAACCAAGACAACAAGTCAAAGTACTGCAAAATCTGCAGTCTGTCAATAAGATTTGAGAAAGATGTCATGCCAGATGAAATCTAAAAAAATTATGTATAAAATTCTTTATGAAACAGTTTTAACTGATGAAAGATGAAAATTACTTTGAAAATATGCTTGCAGATAACCAACATTTGATTAACAAAACCAGTAGATCATGAAGTAATTTAAACAAAAAAAATCATTGTGTTTATGAAACTCTGGAGTTAGGATGCTGAAAGTAATATCATTTAGCTAAGTGACAAACAACTTGTTCTTTTTTGTACAAAGGCCAAATAAGAATCTTTTTTTTTTACAAGGGTTTTACTGAGTTCAGCCAAATAGCAGATATTACTATTTGGCACTATGGGTAAATTGTCATTTTATATTTTTAATTTTCCACATGTTCATTTTTAATTTTGTCAACTACACAGAGTAGGGCCATTTGGGCTCCGTTTGGGATAAAGAGTACAATAACACAATTAACTGCCAAAAATTTTGAAATGACATGCTTACTGCTTGGCATTCATGCTGAAAGCCCCAATGTGAACTTTTCAGAGTGCTTGAGTGTTAATGTAAAGGATTTGGGAGAAGTTGGATGATATCCAGTCAACATCATGGTGCTTGGAATCTGACTCCAGAGTTTCGTTGATACACACAATGATTTTTTTGTTTTTGTTTAAATTCTCTCATGATCTGTGTGTTTTCCTTATATAGCTGTTTTGTTAATCAAATGTTGGTTACTTGCAAGCATGTTTTCAAAGTGATCTTTCTTTCATCAGTTAAAACTGTTAAAAATTTTATTTTTATTTATTTATTTTTTTTTTTAGATTTCATCTGGCATGACATCTTTGTCAAATTTTATAGATTATTATAGATATTTTATGGAGTAAAAATAAGTTCTTTTGCTACCAACATGAAATTGATTGAATCTTGTTCCCTCTTTTGTCATATTCTAATAAACTTCATAGTTTTATCTTTCTGAAACTTTGTTTTTTCACAAAGAACTACTCTTGGTACTTTGTCATCCAGAAAATATTCTGATCTTTTACAGAATTTTCTTGAATAAGTGGTAAAATCTAAAAGTCCTTTGACTGCATGTCATACAGTCAAGATACTTTTTCATGTTGTAAAGTATCCACTTTTCATTGCTTGTCACAATTTATTTCAACACTAGAATGTAAGGTCTTGATTCAATTGTGATCACCCTCAACTCTTCTATTTGACCACAGCAATTTTGGAAAGATATTTGATATTCACAGTGCCTTTTCCATAAACTGCAAAAATGCTTCTTATATTGGAGTCACATTTTTAATCTTTAGCATTCTGCATTATTCTTGAGTATTGCCCTTCGACTGCATAAGTCAGTTCATCAACTGTAGCAACTTTGTTCTTTATTTCAATCAAGGTTTTTGTTCTGCTGTTGGTATAGAACATGGCAACACAACTACAGAATACAAACACAATTGTCTGACAATTGGAGTTGCCTGAAATGGCAAGATATTGTTTGCTTATTACAGAAAGCTAAGTCCAAAAAATATATATTCTGAAAATGTTTTCCTTTTAATTTTGGAACCAAAACAAAACTTTTCAAATTGATCACAAAATGAAGTGATCTTTTGAAAGTTAAAGTTAATAATTTCTAATGGTAAAAAAACCCTAACTTTTCAGTCAACACAAAGCACTGAAAACCATTTTTTTTCACTTGATTATCTGCCATTTCTGTTAAACTATTTGTCAAGGTTGACAAGGGACTTTTTTTTTTTTTGTCTGAGTCACCTGTTGTGGCATGTGAATGACAAGAACTTGAGCTAGCTATTTAGTGATTGGACTGAGTGCAAGGAAAAGTGAATTCATACTCCTTTTTATTTATTAAGGGCATTTATGTAAAGTTTCTATCTAGGTTGACAATGAGAAAAGCAGCTTTTAAGCTTATAACTGCTTAGATGGTCATGATAGAAAGGATGAAAAAAAAGGACTGAACAAGTGAGCAACAATGAATTTTGAGAGAAAAAGGAAATAAAAAGGACACTTATACTTAACACCATAAAGTTAGTTTTTAGGGAAGATAATGAGGAATGAGGGCTTGGTAAACTTGACACTTACAGGACATATTGAGGGCTAGATGGACAGAGGAAAACAGCACATTAGCTAACAGACAAGTTTGTGTAAATCGATGGTAGAATAGGGTTTAAGAGAAATAACAAAAAGCACATTTTACTAAGAACTATTAGGAACTTGACTAAGTTTTCACTGTTTTTCAACAGATGGTGTTCCCAGAACTGCATGCATGTAGTTTCAGATGTTAATATATCTTTAAGGAAGTACTATAAGTAAGCTTGAAAGTATCATTTAGCCGTGTAAATAACTTTTTTTCTTAGTGTTAAACATGTTGGATTTTGTGGCTAAGAAAGTGTATTTGTGTGGAATTTTACTGCACTACTTTCTCCCTCCCTCCCAAAAGAAATCTGTATCTGAAGAGCACAGTATTAAGATTAAGGCAACTATGCTCTATCAGAAACAACATGCAGAGATTGGTTTAGACATTTTCAAAAATGATTTTGATGTTGAAAATAAAGAACACTTTAGGACACCAAAAAAGTTTGAAAACAAAGAATTGGAGGCATTACTTCTAGAAGACTCTGCACAAGCTGAACTTGCAGAATTATTAGGAGTTGGTTACACAAGAATTTTGCAATATTTGATAGCATAGAAATTGTTCAAAAGCAAGGACATTGGGTGCTGTATGAGTTGAAGCTGAGAGATGTTGAATGGCGTTTTGTCACAACAGCTTCTTCAACAGCAGAAAAGGAAGTCTTTTTTTTTTTTTCACTGTATCATGACCAGTGATGAAAAGGGAATACATTATGATTGCCCTAAGTTTAGTAGATCATGGGATAAGCTTAGTTATGCATCAACATTGACAGAAAAGCTGAATATCCATGGTTCAAAGTTTCTGCTCTGCATTTGGTAGGATCAGCTGGATGTAGTTTGAGCCACTGAAACTGACTGAAACCATCATGGGATATCAATACTGACTACAGTTGATATGCATTTAAGCCAAGTATTGAAGATAAAAAATAGCTGCTATATGAGCAGAGACACAGTGATTTTGTAACATGACTATGCTTGGCCACATTATAAAATCAGTGAAAGCCTACTTGGAAACCCTACCCACTCACCATATTTGCTAGACATTGCTCCATTTGATTGTCACTTGTTTTGAGTGATACCACATAGTCTGGATGAGCAGCACTTTCTTACGAAGGTGCTTCCCAATGTGAAATTCAAATGCCACCAGAAAGATGGGAAAAAGTATTAATAGTACTTGGTGGATTTGGATAATTACTGTTACCTGAATTATTTCAATTATTCCTTGAATTTTACATATCTTTAGAACCTGTTCTAAGCATGCAAATTATGATGGCTATAACTTTAATTTTTCGTGTTCTACAATTATTTGGTACTAGCAGTATAGCCTGGCATTGCTTGGGTGTAACGAAAGCTTTAAAACTAATCCATGGTCCTGGAGCTCAGACTCAGCCTAAAGAATATTTGTGTGAAGTTTGAGAATCGGATAAAAATTGTGGATTTGTATACAGACAGATAAACAAACTGAAAGAAAAATGAATGGATGTCAGTCAAATTTTGATTTCCTGGTATCGATATCAAATAAGTTTTTTCATCGTAAACTGAATTTTGATGGCTAAATAAGTCCTCTGAGTAAATGGTATCATGGCTGAAACTAAGAACTACAATTCTACCTACTTAGAGCCAAACCCGAAGCAAAAACTAAAATAAAAGGGCTGAAAAAAAATATATACAGGCAGATAAACACACACACAAACATCTTGCCTTTTATATATATATATATATATAAATATAAATTGATTTTCTGCACTATTGTAAGACCTGCAACCTTTAAACTTCTGAATATCGTTTCTTATGTCTTTGTCTATGAGTGTATCAAATTTGATTAAAATTGGACCACTCCTTCTATAACCTGATTTTTTTCGATTATTGATTTTCGATATTTATTGGGGGTACCTCGACACAAAACCTAGCTAAGAACACTCGCAGACGCTTGTAGTACAACTGTGTAAATTTTCAAGAAAATTGGTTCAGCCGTTTCGGAGTCTATAGGTAATGGAAACACACAGACAAAGTTCCATTTATAAATAAGTTTAGATTAGATTTAGATAAGGCAGGTTTCAAATATATTCCTCCCCAAATTTACGTTTTTTTTTTTTTCTCTTAAATTATCAAATCACCCCAAGCATGGTAATAACACTACTAAGATGCAAGGAGTTAATAGGAGTAAAAGAGAATTAAAATATCTTAGAAGGAACTGCAAAATAAATCAAAAGACCAGAGAAGTGTGAACTGAATGATAGCTTCACCTCTCTACTCTCCAGTTATCCACTGGAATGGTGACAAATTTCAAAATTGGAGAGGATCGATTTTTATTTAACATAAAATTCATATCTACTCTGTATTAGTTATTATCTATATATATATATATATATATATATATATATATATATAAAAATCTCATAATTAGTTTTTGGCCATAATTAGACCAATACACAGTTGTATTAAAGTGTTCAATACAGTTATATTGTAGAACTTTGATATTCATTTCCAAATGAAAAGCATTATGCTACGTTTTAGGCACAACTCAGTTTCATGCATTGTGCAATCATTAGGTGCATATTATGAGTTGAATAGTTTTCAATTTGAATTAGTTCTTTTAGCATTCTTTGCTATACTTATTTACCTCCTTATATATATATATATATATATATATATATATATATAGTTATGTGAATAATTATACACATAAGAATACACACTTGTATAATATTACTCAGGTGTTAATAAAATGGTGCTCAATGTTGTATGAACATATATATATAAAAAATGGTATGATGGGGAAATTGTTGCCATTTTATATTAATTTAGTACATTCACATCGTTTCAAATTTTGACTGCACAGTATAGTAGGGTCAGTTGCAATCCATTTGAGAAAAAGAGCACATTGACACGATTTACTTGCCAGGAATTTGGAAACAGCAAACTGTACTACTTGGCATTTGTGCCAGAAGCTCTAACATGAACATTTCAGTGTTTGGGTATAAATCTAAGGGTGGTGCAGGGGATTCAGTTGATGTATCCAATCAACATAAGGGTGCTTATTGGTTACTAGTGATGGCAATGTTATACCTCCACACAGTGGCACAGACTCAACATGGAGGCTTACATCTGGTGCTTTGAGGAGGTAGTGCTGATCTTTTACACTACATTTTAACAGATGTTTTTGTTTAATTTTAGTAAATATATTTTGAAATGCTAAAGAGTGAATGTAATCAATTAAATCGCACTGGCTTCAATTATAGCATTCAGACGACTTCAGAATCTCCTGCATCTCTTCTGGATAGTCTTTTTGTTTAATTTGGTGAATGCTGCTAAAATCCTCACCTTCAGTTCATCTCTGGTGTTACAATTAGTTTTGCTGGTCTCTCACTCAACTGCATCCCACAGGGGATCGTAGTATAGGGTGTTAAGTGGCCATATGTAAAGGGTGATATGGTTGCAGAAATTGTTTGACTGGGTTCTCCTGCTTGCGTGGCATGGTACAGTATCTTGTTGCCAGACATAGTACTTCCCTGGGTCAAGAGGGTGGCTACTGGAAGACCCCAACTCCTCAAAGCACTTGATGTAGGCCTCAGTGTTGAGTTTGAGGCTTTGTGGAAAGATGATTGGAGTCATAATGTCACTATCATTAATGATCAGTCTTTTGTAATCATAATTCATCTAAATCTTTGTGAATCCTCTGCACTGTTCTCAGATTGACACCTACACACTCTGAAAAATAAATGCCAAGCAGTACAGTATACCATTTTTATATTTCTGGTGAAGTGATTTGCATCATGGCACTTCTTTTCTCACATATGGTGCTCAACTGACCCTACTAATCTGTGTGGTTGACAAAATCAAGCCAGACACATGCTAAATTAAAAATAAAATGGCAAAAATTTACCCATCACACCCTGTATATGTGTATGTATATATATATATATGTGTGTGTGTATATATATATATATATATATATATATATAAATGTTAATGATTTAATAGAGAAATGCATTGTAAATCAGGAAGAAAATGGTAGTCAGGAATTAGCGTAAGCATTACTTAGAAAATGGGTATTATTTTCAAGTAGAATATAAGATTTCAAATTTTGTTTATAGTGTTGAATTCAATGTTCTTGATATTTGGCTGATTCATTCTTCAGCCTTTTGCCAGACATGTAACAATTGTAAAATTGGGATAAAAATAATACTCATTAAATGGATGAATCCATTTTAACGGAAGAAGCCTAACTGCCATCTATGCTTCCAGGCAATTCTCCTATACAACTGGGGAATTTCTTTAACATGTGTAAGATAATTACATGCTTAATCTTTAACATTCTGGAGGTGATTTCGTTTGCAAAGCAAAATATTTATCTTACCACTGCCAGTGACTCAGATGAATGAATGATAACATGTTTGAATTTTGCATTTGTGTTGTCATATCCTGCTATGGCAGCAGAAAATAACTGAAATAAAGCAGTCTTGAAAAAAAACCATGCAATGCAAAAGATAGTGAATAATGCATTTTGTTAAAGGTTGATACAAATTGTGGGGGTGTCTTTTAATAAACAGAGTAGTCTTAATAAATTTGATAGTAGGAACTTCCTTAAAAAAAAAAATCCCTCCCTATTTAAGAGTATACATTAGTTTATAATATTTGGCTTTAAGTCCTACAGTTTGTAATTTGATCATAAAATATATAGTTTTTATATTGGTACTATAATTTGAAACACTTGTAAGATGATTGTAGGGATTTGTTTTTTTTTTTTTTTTTTCAGTCTGTATGTCACCTTATTTGAAACATGATACAACATCAAAGTTCAACAATACAGAATAAATACTAACATGTTTCCTGCTGATCTGGGTAGTTGTAATCAATAGAAGTCGAATTTCTTAGCATAAATATGTTCATGTTCAATGAATGTCATGTAGTTGGCATGATTTGAATTCTTTGCTCTTTTGTTTCTATTGCAGATCAAAAGAATTACATGATTTTCTTTTCAGTATTCTTTGTCTAGTCAACAAATTTCATAACTTCATAAGATTTCATCCTTACAAAAGTAGTAAACGGAATATCAATATTGAAGTAATGATGTGGATTTGTTGAAGCTCCGAGAGTGTCTTAGTTCATGTTCTGTTCTGAAATGATAAATTCATATATTTTGATAATATAAAATATAATTTACAGTTGTGACTTGGAGGTATAAGGTAGTGTTTATCACTGCAGTCAATGAAATCTAAAGACTTTGAAATTTAATTGAAACTGCATATGTGCAGTATGTTAATGCTTTTTGAAAAGCCTAATCTGTCTTCAATAGTTTTGTTACTGGCATGCCATGTAGAGTGAGAAGAGTACAGTAAATGAATCCATGAATTTCAGCACAGTTCTAGAGTATTAGCAAGGTCTCATTTCACAGTTGAAATGGCTAGATGTCACCATAAATTCTATGCTAACAGTTTCTTCTATCACACTACTCTCCTCTTGCCTTTTGCTTCCCAGTCAACTTTGCATCAATGTCAATTATCTACTCTTAATTCCTGTTTTTTATTGTTCTTGCTCCTTAATAGCATTGCTTCTCCACCTCCAATTCTCTCACAGTAACCCCCTGCATCTTAGTGGCTTTATTGCCTTGCTTGAGATGAAATGATCTTATGCTACTATTCTTATATATATATATATATATATATATATATATATGATAAAATATAGTTTCTAGGTATGATATATTTGCTCAATATCAGGGAAAGAGCATGTGCAACCATAAAGCCTGAAGATTGCATTCAAACATGAAACAAAATGTCACCCTCGGTGTTAACATCAGTGTCCACTTAGAGCCAATCAGGATAGGATAGTTGGAAACAGATTAGGAAGATAGGTAATTACTGACTTAACCACCAAGATTAAAGTGTTCAGGAAAATATCTATTCCACAAAGTTCTTTGGCAGGGGTAAGCTGTTTGAGTGGAACTTTCTTCTTGCATTTGGAACACAGTAGAAATGGCATGCTGTGCCCAAAAAGTAAAGGTCTGAAGTGGTAGATCTAAAGAATGGATAAAATCTAAACATTTTTCCATTTCCAATTTGGGTTTCCTCTCTTGTTCTAGAGATGCCATGAAGAACCTCACATGTTACACTGATAAACTCCTCCACAATGGAACAGATAATTCAATAACTGTTGCATTATTATCTCTCTTATGACACTTTGGGTGAAGATAGACACGTAAGTAAATATTTTTGTCTAGAGAGATTCAATGAGGAAGCTACACTGTCATACTGCTCATATTCAAGATCATTTTATCAACCAACCAATATGAGCTTTTTAAAAATATTCTACATGGAAAATTCATTATCCTTGATTTTTGCCAGAGATTTACAGAAATTTCTTTCATTTATGGTTGGGCGATTTTTGTATTATGGCATTCTTTAATCATTTCTTATTGAATTTTTGCACTTTCAATGTGTTGACTATAGGAAAAGAAATGTAATGTTGACTCTAGTTACTTTTTAAAGCAATCTTGTTATTTAGTTTCAGGCTTTATCATTGTGCTCAGATCTTGAATGGATATGAGATAGCAAGTTAATTTGGGACAGTAAATTATAGGAACTTCAATGTATATTGTAGGTATGTAGCTAGGTTAGCAGTAACAAACAAGTAAATTTAGAGGTTCATCCATTGCTTAATATAAACAGCAATTTTTTTTAAGAACTGTTTTATTACTAATTTACTACTTTAGTGAATTAGTTTTGTATGAAGTTTGTCATTTACTAAGCTTAGTTTAGCACAATACTGTATAGAATACAAGTGAAATGACCTAACAGGTAACAATCACACAATAGCAAGTGCCTATCAGGATATGTTAATATTGATCATTATCTCTTAGTTTTATTTAAGAATTCTTAAGGTTGGGCGATGGTAGTCAAATCAGTGTACAATATCTTTTTGATATTTTTTTTTTTTTTAATGTTTTTAGGGTGACATGTGCACTTGTTAATGCTTATAGTCTGCATGATATTTTCTACAAGACAAAATTGTGACAGCTTATTAGAAAGTTTGTTGCTCTCTGGCTGTTTTATTAGTATCAAGACTTGTATGTAGTCAAAGGGTTGCTGTACATGTAACCAGTTCCCTCTATCTCTAAGCTGAAAGTTGGAGAGATATTCATCCAGGTTTGTTTTGGGAAAGTACAGCTTGCAAGCTTTGTCCCTCTCCAGGTCAAACCACAGCTGATGTCCTCCAAACTCTAAGGCTCACCTTTGTCATGGACATAAGACTGACTCCATCAAAGGAACCTTATGCTTTGACCATTGACAGTTGAGGGCTTTGTCCAGTAGTGATAGCTCATCAGCACACTGGAACCCAGTCTACCCCATTTTGCTTGACTCTACAAGACTGTTAAATTATCCTTTTGCTTTTAATTTTGATTAGTGTATAGTTATCCTCCTCACCAAGAAAGCTTGATTGGGGAACCAGTTTAGTTTTTGATGACCTAACCACGTCGCTGGCATTACCAGTTATATGGTACTGTTAACACTCTTAGAATTAGAATAGCCCAACATAATCTGCCTGTTTATACAATTTAAAATAAACAAAAATAGATCTGTTTGGTATTTGAAATAAAGTAGTCCCTCTTTATTCACACGGGATATGTCCAAAGCTGCCAACAAATACTTGAAACTAGTTAATACCAAATTCTATATATACAATGTCAAATTCTATAATGCAAGCCAATTTTCACAATAAAATTAATATTAACCAGCTGATGTTGTCAATTTTTTATGTTATATTGTCAAATACTGTAAAATAAAGGTGCACTTTTACTAAAACATCTTAAAAATTTCCTGCATATTGTATGTAAGTTTAAAATTTGTTTTAGTTGGCCGAAATTACCTACTTTGACTTTAGAGTAACTTCCATATACCTATTATCCTTATTTAAAAGGCTGTTATGCAGATTAAGTGTTATTGATAATATTAATTATATTAATTTAATCACATTTAATATTAGTACTTTGTTTCACTAAAATTATATGCAATAAACTCAAATTATATATTTGTAAAATATATTTGTTTCATTAATATTTTTCTTGCAATAACTTTCAGTTGCATTGGTATAAATATAGATTCTTTTATATCCTAATCATTCCATCAAGACGTTTACAAGATGCAGATTGTACAGATCATATAACGGAAAATTGACTGAATTTCGCCCCTTCAGATATGACAACAGCAAGAAAGAGGTTAAGCTACATTGTTGCATACAATCTTCATGTAATAAACTGTGCTAAAGAGCATGGAAATAGAGCAAGATATTTTGGTCCTTCACCTACAGAAAAAAAATGTTACTGGTGGTTGCAGGAAAATAACCTATGGGCAGCAAAGAAAAACTGTAACCTTTGCCACCCAGCCCCACACTGGCCTGAAATGGAAGAGGAAATAAAAATGTGGGTTATAGATGAGTACAGGCTGAATCATTACTATGAAAAGGATAAGGAACAAGGCTAGAAGATTAGCAAACAAAAAGGGGATTCAAAACTTTAAGAACAGAAGGTGTTATCATTTTATGAAACTGGGAAAGTTTTGTCAATGTGTACAAAAAACATCAATTACTCAGAATGCCAATTGACTATGACAAAATGTTAGTTTCATAAACTTATATATGCTCAAAAACCTTTTGAACCAGGCCAGGTCATAAATGTGGAAGAAATCCCTCTAATGTTTGATATTCCATCAAACAAAACTGAGTATTAAGGGATCCAAGACTATTACAATAAAACCACAATGAGAAAACTTATTATATAGTCATTCTTGCATATTGTGCTGAGGGCACAAAACTTCCTTCTTCTTTAATTTTTAAGTGAAAAACTATGCCGAAGAAAAATATCAAAAGGTGTTCATGTTCATCCAAAAGGCTGGATGGATGAAGCTGGGCTACAATTATGGCTACGAATTGTATAAGAAAGATGTCCTCGTAGACTGCGACAAAAGCCCTCTATTCTGGATTGGGATCAGTTCTGAGCACATTGGACTGAATCCATTATAAAGAAAGTGGCAGAATTGAAGATGTAAATAGTGGTTATTCCTGGTGAACTAACAAGTCACTTGCAACCTCTTGAGGTGACTTTGAATAGACCATTTAAACAAAACATGAAGAAGTAACGGAACACTTGGATGGTAATGCCTGATCATGGCCTTACACTTACAGGAAGAATAAGACTCAGCATTGCACAAGTATGCAAATGGGTGAAGCAAATCTAACGTAAGACCAGAAATTGGGAAATCTTTTAAAAGGTCTGGGATTAGCAATGTTCTCAATTGAATGGAAGGTGATGCATTATTTTATGATGATGATTGTAGTATTGAAAATGAGTATTAGTTTTGATAATAAAGTAGGTCTTTTGAAGAATAAGATTTTAATGGTAATTGTACTGTTTTGCTCAATTGTAATTATTGCTCTTTTATATATAATATATATATATATATAAAGTTTTTATAGCCCCCCCCTATTTTTCATTTAATTATAATCATTGCTTGTTTAACCAAAATCATACCTCATAAATATAGCCTAGGCTGTACCATTTACTAATAATTTTGTACTTTTTTTTTTTTTATTTGCCCTGCAAAAATTGGGATGTCTTATAAACCATCAAATATGGTCATTATATCTGATGAATATATCAATGATTTTCATTGTTTTTACGAGAAATATTTAGAATAACTTATTTTGTGAGATTTTATTATGCAATTTAAGGGCTGTTTATATTGTAAATATATAGAATTGTTGTTCCTTCAGGACAGGCGTGTTCATGGCTTTCTGGAACTTCTTATTTGTAGTAGCTCTTAGTAGGTTGTTTTTTATATACTATCCTTCCCACTTTTGCCATCCATTTACATAAGCTTGCTTTGCAGATTGTTTCTCATCTTAATCATTATGCCCTGTGTGTCAAATTCTCTAAGCCCTCAGTATGTGTCACAGAAAATGTAAATCAAGTGTCTCTTTTATTTCCACTGTTCTTAAAATTAAATTGTTGCTCATATGCTCAATCTATTAATAATATAGTTATTTTTTAATTTTGGAGATATAAATATTGTTATAGTTCAAAAAGAAAGATTTAACCTCAAGGAGAAATAATATATTGCAAAGTTGAGTGATGGGAATAGAATGTTGGAAATTACAAAAGAAAAAGTTGACTTGAGATTATAGAAGAATTAAAAGAAAAGCATTGGCAAGATTAGAATGAGAAAGAAAAAAACTGATTTAAGAATGCCATAAAAAGATTAGAAAAAAGATTAAAGGCTAAGAAGGAATAAAAGTGGATTGACCAGGAAGAAAATAAGATATTTGTTGCTGTGGTTGTAAACAGAAAAAAGATGCCAAATATTAACAAACATTGACAAGACATGAAAACAACCAATTTTATTTATTTTCTAGTCTTTTAAATAAACATTACAAATTTTTTTTCCACAAATTGTATACATTATGTAAGGCTCAAGTGCCATTCAAGTAGAGAGCTAATGATCAGTTACTGAATGAGTGCAAGAGGTGGTAAGTGCAGTTTATATCGAAATAGTTAAATGTAACTGCATCTTCTACTTCAACAGTTTTCCTAGCACTTCCCGTTTGTAGTTATCAGGGAAGCAAGCAAACAGTAGGGAGTTCTACAATCTCCAAAAGTTTAAATGCAATGTCAATTGCCATCTTTCTGCTTGATTCCAATCTATCTGTTATTTTTTCAACTTCCTCTATACCTTGTTTTGTTTTTTCATTGTAATCCTGTGCATACCAGTTGTTGTCCTTGGCATGACGGTAAACTGCATCCAGCAACAAGGCCTCTGATTGGGAGCTTGTGAGGAGGATGCAACCACCTCTTAATTGCTGTTCTCAGGTTCACCCTGACCCGGAGTAGTAGCACCTATTAGGGTCCCAGCTATGGACAAATAGTTAACCTTCCCCCAAACTGGGATCAAAACACTATGAAAGTATAAAAATACACTTTATAGAAATATATATACATAAAAATACTTTTTTAGAAAATATATATTTTTGAAGGGAAAAAATTATTCTCAGTAAAACATTTTTGAATACAAAACTAGAAGACATTTTCAGTTTTCTAAAATAAAAAAAGATTAAAAACAAATTTTCAATAAAATCTGACTAAATCAACCTCCTCACTATAACTGAACATTACAAAAAAAATACCTTAAACCCCCACCTTTTTGGCATTAAATAACCCACAGAGGTTGATGTGCCATTAAACAAAACTCGAACAAACAAACCTACCAGTGGCGGTCTTGCCTTGCTTGAAATGATAATTTAAAAACAAAAAAAGATATGTAGGAAAGATAAGTTAATTCTTGACTTAGAGGTTAAGATTATGATTGGGGGGAATGATTTTTCTTTATTTTTTTAGTGGTACCACCAAAAAGTATATTTATGCAAGACTATGCTCTTTCACATTTTGCAAAGTTGATTATTGCCTTTTTGACCCCTTACCCAAAAAGAAACAATTTATAAAGGATATAAAATAATGAAATGACTCATAGCCTATTTAGATATGAATCCAGTAGAAAACTAGTGATCTGTCATTAAGAGGCATGAGAATGGAAAACACTATTCAAGCAAGAAAAATCTCTGGATTTAGTTTTTTACAGTTTATCAACCTTACAGGTTATTTAGATCCAGAAAATATTTTTAGATTGTAAGAATTTTTTTTGAGATAACTATTTATTGTTATGTTCCACTAATTAACTCATAGTTGGGGGAAATAGAGGTGGATTCATACACCTTCCCAAGAGAATTTGTGCAGAAGTGAATATAATGAACCTAACTGGAATCAGAACTTGGTTCTCCAATTTCTAATTTAAAGTAGTTATACATTACACTCTATGCACATGCAAGCTTATAGCATCTGGTATACCCAAGTGATCACCCATCTAGATACTGACCAGGCTTGATGTTGCTTAACTTTGATGATGGTATGTATGAGAACCAGTGTTTCAACATAGTGTTAAGCTGAAAAGACCTATGGAAAGCACTGAAATTTGCAAGTAATGCTAAAATGAAGACTATAAAAATTATCAGTTGATAATGACAAGGATTTCATATTAATATATAAAATATGATTTATTGAGATATAAGATATTATCTAAATCAAATATATTTATATGGTCCATATCTTTTTAATTTATAAATAAAATTTATCTAGCACTTCAGTTGTTTAATAATAAAACTTTATCTATCCTAATTTAAAATATTAGGAATTGGAGATATAGAGTATGTAAGTTAAAACTCCTGGTAGTCAACCCTGAAATTTTATCAACATTAGTGGCTAATGAATTTTATTGTGAAAGTATTAATTTGCTTAATAGTATATAATTAGATTTTTTTTATATGTACATGCCTGTAATAAAACAAATAGTTAGTCTCAACAAAAGATTAACAATAACGATATATTATAAATTATGACAGAAGACTTGTAGAACTTACAATTTTTTTTTTTTTTTTTAAAGTCAAGAAACTTCAATATTTCACTTCTCTTTGGTGTGTTTGAATTGTCAGTATCATTATTTTTGCTCAGAACCACTATTAAACAAAACTTATAAATTGTATATTTCTGTAGTTTACTGCAGGTAACTTGGACGATAAGAAGTGGGAATTTATATACTATGAAGTTGTGAGGAAGAGGGTTAATAAAATGCTGTTAGCCACATCTGACCTTCAACATCTGCACAGACATTACTCATATCGCATTGTTTCTGTTTTAACCCAAGCATAAAAGCAGATGTATGGTTATGGTGCAGAGGTGTTTATCTTGGTAACCAAGTGGACAGCTGCCATATATATATATATATATATACATACACACACACACACACACATACACAATTTTATTTTTAATCAGATATTTTTATTATTTGAAGATTATTTTTAGTTGATACCTGTATTTGAGTAGACACTTTTTTTTTTTTTTTAAACAGTATTAATTTCTTCTACCAGCTTGCACACTTGAGAAAACTTTATAAAGTGTCCTCTGACAAAATTTGAACCAGCATCACACTTTACAGGAAAGACATCTGAACCATCATGCTTTGATCACTTATCTATGAAGAGATTCACCAAACATGGTTCTACTTGCCTTATAGCACATTTGTTCTGATTTTCCCAGAAGCCATATCGACCCAGTTTCTTACCTGAAATATAAACAAAGTAATTTCTGAAGAATTAGTGGATTTTATTTTTTTAATCTGGTGTAATTTTTTATTACTTCAGGCAACCTTGCTTAACTGTGAAGCTCTCTATAGCCAAGGGTTATAAGCATGATGGATTATAAAGGGGTTTTTCCTGCAAAAGGGGGCATATATTTGAATCTTGCTGAAGAGCACATTTTCTGAAATTTCTCAAGTGTGTAGAGTGGTAGATGAAATAAACACTTACAAAAAAAAAGAATCGAGAGTATCCACTCAAATACAGTTTTCCACTAAAAATAACATTTGGAATAATAAAAATGGTATGTTATTCTAATTTGGCAATTGAATACATGGTAGATTATACTCAGCTTTTGTGCATTTTATGTTCTAGTTTTGTTGAAGTTATATTTTGAATACTGCTTGATTTAAGAAATTGTATGCATTAATGCCATGAAAGAGTTCTTTGATTTTAGCTAATTAAAAAAAAAATTGACATAAATATGTAATTTTATATTTTCATAGTTTTTTTTATTTTAGTTTTTTAGTTCAACATTTGTTTATTATATACTTTAGGATTAAGATAAATTCATTTATTTTAATCCTAAAAAAATAAAGGCTTATATATTATCATTTTCAGATGTTATTCAGTACCACCTATCAAAGGTGCTTATTCACTACTCTTTTATTTAAAAAGACCAATTTCAGCCCAAGGACATTTAGTCTGGTTTTGAACACTTGACAAAGATGAAAGGAAGTTTCATGGCTTCAAAACCAGTTTGCTAACTTTGTCAATACTAAAAATACTCTGATTTGGTTAAATGTTAATCAGTATGCTGGCCTCAGACAAAATCTTCGCATTTTTTTTTTTTTTTTTGTAAAAATAAAGATCTACATCAACAAAAAAAGTGAAATCCAAGTTCTTTTAATTATATATATATATATATATATATATATATATATATATATATATATTCTACTTTTGTATTGACCACTTTTAAAAAGTAAATATCTGTGGAATGTACTTCATTATTATTAACCACACACACACACACACGTGTGTGTGTGTGTATGTATATATATATATATATATATAAAAAATAGTATTTACTTCAAAACAATATTAATATTAAGAAGCCTCCAGCTTGATCAAAACAGAATTAAAAAATAAAACAAAGACATTGCCATCTTCATTTATTCAAATTGAGAAATGTCTCATGTTAATGGCTTTTCAGCACCCTCTGATGTCCATGCAAACACACACACACACAACTGAATAAATGTTAAGTTTTTAGTTTTATTAACTTTTGAGATGAGTGTTTTTATTTACATCCTCACTTGGCATCTTCAGTCACTTTCCTACTGTCATAATATATCGTCCTTGTACATTTTCTATAAGTATTTTCATGGTAATTTTTCTGATGAGCTTTCCTCTTTGGTACCTTCACTTTACATATTTAAATACTAGATTGGTAGCTGTGTTTCCTCATTTTATAATTGAAATTGCTAGATGTAACTAAATTATATGTTGACAGTTTCTTTTGCATTTCTCACTAGTGGAACTCTTTTCTGACTTCTTGCTTCCCAATCAACTTTGATCTTCAAAAATCTAAATGCAATGTGAATTTACATGTCTCCTTAATTTTTTTTTTTTTTTTTTTTACCCCACTCAATAGCACTTTGACTTGATGATTTTATAAAATCATCATGAAATTATTTTTTTGTTTTTATTTTGAAATTAGTTAAGTATTTATTGTATTTTATATCTCAGACCATTTTCTACTCCAGTGGTTGGCAACTCCTTTGACCCTGTGGGCCGGATCGTGTTATAATGACGGGTTGCGAGCTGGACGAAGGCCATTGATAAAAAATTAAGGAAAATTACATATACAGATCCTGTCAACCTAAATATTTAAAACTATAATGAAAATAAAGATTGAGAAATCAGGAAAACAAAAAATCTAAAATTAAAAAAAAACACCTATAAGATAACAGCAGGCCTTTTGTTGAATTCGAAAGCCTCGTCTCATGTTAAAAATAGTCATTGGTAATCAGGCTTGCAGGCTGGTCATTTTGACCAGCCTGCGAGCCTGATTACCTGATTGCCTTTGCGAGCTGGATCCGGGCTTGTAGGTTGCCAACCCTTGGTCTACACATTCACAGAATGGTATTAAAAATTCATTTTAATATTAGAACAGATGAACTTGGAGGAGCTCTATTTTATTAAATAAGCAACAGTTTTTTTAAAAATTTTAATGTTGTATTGCTAAGGTGACAGGACAATACCCAAAACATGTGTGCTGAGTATTTTCAGCACAATGTTCGTACTAAAGGATATTAATGCACATAAGACAAACACCAGAAGACAACAAATAGAAGAGTGGTGAGGTGTAGTCACAGAGAGCACAGTCCGATACTAATCATCAATGACGCTTCGAATCCTAGACTGCTATTAGTCTTTATTTTTAAAGCTACCTCAGTCCATGGGCCCTTCCATTCTTGAGTGCTAGAGGGATGTTAGCTGCTCTACGACGTATAATTATATTTTAACTCATCTAATATAAGATCCTAATCTTGTGACTCTTTAGATGGAAAAAAAAAAAAATACAAAGGTCTATACTTGGTGAAACTATGGAATGTTACCTCTTAATCAGAGGCTGTGAGATAGTGTTCATCTCTATGCTAGGTCTACTGAGAAAGTTCTCTGTCTAAAACATAATCCAGGAATATTGATACCATCAGTTGATACTTCTGAGCAAGTTAGAAAATAGTTCCCATTTTTTTTCTTTTTTTTTTTTTTTTTTTTTTTTTTAAACATTTGCGAAAACATAGACCTTAACAACCAATCTTTTGAAATGAAAAACCAGATGCAAAAGTCAATATCCACTACTATGGAATGTCTCTTTTTAATCAGCTGTTATATGGTGTTCATCTTTATGCTTGGTCTGCTGAGGATGTTTTTAGTTTAACAAGTGTGTGGATGCTTTGTCATTGTATCCTCCAGTGCAGTATATTCATTCCATGCACTGATAATCACTTTTTTTTTTTTTTTCAATCTATGCATGCACAACCAAGATGAATTAATTGCTTTAAAATGATGCTGACAGTCTTATGTTGTCTAGTAATATTGATTCTATCAGTTGTTTCTTCCAAGCAAGAAAAATAAATAATAGAACTATTTTTACTGTTTTTAGAAAAAATTTATAAAAAATATAGAATACAAATGAAATTCTATTATAAAAAAATTCAAGGGTGGGGTCAATGATTTAAAAAAACTAATTTTGCATAATTATTTTAGGTGAATTTTTAAAACTTTTTTTCTAATGTCTCTTTGTTAGCATTCATGGGCTCTTTTGAAAGTTGTTAGTATGATGCCAAATTATTAATTTGGCTTGCTAAATTTATTTTCCATGTTGCTAATTGCTTGCCCAATGGCACTTTTAATAATTTTAGTCATTTGATCATCCATAAGGTAAATACATATAATCACCATCAGATTTTTGAATTTTGAACTGATTCCTTTATTACAATCACTGGATTATATGAACTTCATTCCCTTGCATAGTAGGGCCTCTTCTGGAAGTCATGAGTTATCTTAACATACTTTGGATTAGGATCAGACATATATCAGCAGAATTAAGGCTTAGCAATGGGCTCGCCATTATCACCATCACTGGCTAACATACATGGAATACTTTGACGAGACGGGATTAGAATCCACAGTTCTAAAGCCAGTTTTCTGGCTGAGATTCATTGATGACACCTTCATACTCTGGCCACACCAGGAAGAGGTCCAGACACTACTGGACCATGTGAACTTAATAAAACCACCCATACAGTTCACTATGGAAAAAGAGTGACAACAAACTGGCATTCCTGGATGTACTAATAACTCGAACAGTGGTGGGGTTCAAGACATCTGTATACCGCAAGCCAACATTCACCAGACAATACCTCAATTTCAACTCCCACCACCCATACAAATGTAAAGAAAGGGATCAGCTGCCTTCAACATCAAGCAAAATCATAAACAGCGACTCAGACTCATGAATAATAAATGGTCAGTATAAGCAGTACCCTACAACGAAACAATTATCCAGGGTACATGATAAAAACTCCATACATGGAAAGGAGGGTGCATGAGGATAACAATTCTCAGAAAACAGCCTTGGTCTGTCTACACTGTGAAGGGGTTATCAGAAAATACAAAGGATCTGTGGTCCATATAACATCAGGATGATCTTCAGAAGTGGTTCTACACTTTGTAGGTACCTCTCCTAATTAAGATCTCCAACAGAGAAGGACATCACTAAGGACTGTGTGTATACCATTCCATGTAGCTGGAAAGAAATATAAAGGAGAAACAGGCTGCCTCCTTAAGGTAAGGCTACAAGAACATTGCAAGGCCGTAACATGAGGGAAGATAGAAAAATCAGGTGTAGCTGACCACATATGGAGGGAGAAAGAGAATCACCTCTCCCTATGGGATGAAGTTGAAATAATATAGAGAATGCCACTGGAAACTACATAAACTTAAGGAATCAGCACATATGCTAGGCTACAAAAATCTAAGCCAACCAAGCATAGAGATGAATACAATATGGAACCAGTAATATGAAGTGCTAGAGAAAATCATTAGTGTCAAAATTGCAATATGAGCTCTGGTTTAAAAAAAAAAATGTTAGAGAAAACCATTAACATCAAAAATTGCAATATAAACTCTGTAAAAAAAAGTTACTGGACATTAAGGTTTATAAGTCCCAAAAATTCAGTAGTCCTTAAGGACACATGGCCCAGCGGATATAGACATTGGCTAGTTCCTGTGACTTAACCCAAGGAGTTGTGAGTTCAATACCAGGCTACAGCAGTGGTGAACTTACAGGGTTAGAGGGAAATAACTCATGACTTACGGAAGAGGCACTACTGTGCAAGTTCATATACCCCAGTGACTGTAATAAAGGGTTCGGTTCGAAATCCCTAAGAATCGCTGAAACATTGTACAAATGGAGATTAGGACAATAGTCTGTATAATGTAAATACACTAAAAATATATTTTCTATACCTTATCAACCATTTGCAGGTTATTTAAAGTCAGAAAATATTTGGTTGTTACAAAAATAATGGCCACTTGAAGTGTATTTTGAAAAGCCATTTTAACATAGTATTCACTGTGTGTGTGTGTGTGTGTGTATATATATATATATATTAGGTGAATTTTGGTATGCATAATAATGTCTGCTCTTTTATAATTAACTTATTTTTAGACAGAAATATTCTTGAAGCATAGAAGCCCTTAATTATGTACATGAGAAAACATGATCTTCATTTATTTTTCTTGCCTGAGTTCAAACTTGTGCACAGTGCCACTCAAACTTCTACCAATCTCAACAGAGCATGGAGAGATGAGTCCACAAGTGATTGGACAGTGCGAAAGTGGTTCCAGAAATTTGGTACTGGTAATGAGAGCCTTGAAGATGAAAGTAGAGGATGGTCATGCAGTCTTGACTGTTAGTTTGTTAGTGATGTGCTACTGTAAAAACCAAAGCAACACATGGCTAGCTGTGACTCCATATTTATTCCTGAAAGACAATATATCAACAAGAGACACAACCAAGTTAAATAACTCTACTTCAATGTTGAAAATGAACAATTGCAAGCAGTTCTTGAGCGAAATCCACATCAAAGTATCTGAAAAATGTCTAACGCCTGGCAACAGTCTCACACTATTTGCAGAGTATTTGCAAGGTGAAAAAGCTTGATTGTCATTAAGATCATGAGAAAGCAATCAAAAACTTAGCATTTAGCACACTTCAAAACACCTTTCTGTGTAACACCAATGATCCCTTTCTTGACTAGTCACTTGTGATGAAAAGTTGATCCTTTATGATAATTGTAAATGATCAGGTCAATGGTTTAATCATGAGTCCCTCCCTAAACATTTCTTAAAGTCAAAGTTGCATCAGCAAAATATTATGGTGAATGTCTGGTCATCTGCAATTGGTGTTATCTACCACAACTTTCTGGGAGCCAATCAGAGCATTAATGCAGAGATTTACTGCAATTAACTTGCTGAAATGCATGCACGCCTGCTCCCAAAAAATGAGACCTGCATTGGTGAATTGACGTGATCCAATTCTGCTCCATGATAACGTGGGGTCAAATGTTGGAAGGATGATGTTGCGAAAACTCACTTGGGATTTGAAAGTTTACCACTTTGTCAATATTCTCCTGATCTTTCACCCACTGATTATCATTTTTTTAAAGCACTTAATCACAATTTTAAATAGTAAAACTTAGGTCCAAACCAGAGGTGGAATCAGCTTTCAAAGATTTTGTTGCATCACAAGCAATAACTTTTTTATCAATGAAGAATAAATCTCATAGATTGGTGGTAGAGGTGCATAGAAGCTCAAGGTTTGTATTTTTACTAATTTCAACATTTTTACAGTTAATGTTTCAAGAATAAAATTGTTCCTGAAATTGGTCTTTTATTTATGTAACAACCTAATATTTTACATTGTAAGAATTTTTTATTTTTTGATATAATTGTTTAGTAATGCAATTCTTACTAATTAACCCATGCTGGGGAAGAGGTGGTGGATTTGTATCTTTCCCAAGGGTGTTTGTGCATAAGGGAATATAATGAATCCAACAGGAATTGGATCTTGGCTCTCCAAGTAAAATTTCAAACCATTATCAATTGAACTACCCACACATCCAAGCTTACAGCACCTGGTATACTAAAGTGGCTGCCTATCTAGGTACTGATCAGGCTTGATGTTGCTTAACTTCAGTGATCATACAGAAACTGACAGTAAAAGTTAACAAAAATATTTGAAGTTGGTATTGTGACTATAAACACAAAAAGACAGAATATGAAGAATATTGTTTACTTTTTTTTTTTTTTTTTTTTTTTAAATGAAAGTTAACTCTCACAATCCAGTTTGGTTTTCATTTTGCTAAGACATATAATGATGGCATATGTTATTACAACTCCAGGAGATTGTATGCCTGCTGTATTAACCTCACAGCAGCATACAACTACATCAGTAGACTTCTGCTTATCCATTTTAAACTGCCTCCCAAGTTCTGAATGCATTGATCAATTAGAGGAACTATCAGTCAGTTAAGTGCCATACATGTGATATATGCTTGGGTGATCATGTCTCAAAAGAGACATAACTGACTGGGCAGAAGCTTATCCCATAGTAGGTTCCCATTGCTTTCTGCAGTACACTGGTTGCCAACCAAGGCTATAGAACCCAATCTGTCCTGTTATTTAACCCATAACTGGAGGGAAGAAATGGTTTAATACCTTTCCCAAAGGTATTTGTGTGTAAGTGAATGCAAGGAATTCGAACTTGGCTCCCCGATTCCTCGTTTCGAGTCAATATCCACTGCACCACAATGCCCATCTGATCTGTCCATAAGATTGTCTAGCAAGGACCCCAATACAAAAATTTTCAAATCTAAATCTCATTAGGAGTATACAGAGGAAAATGAAGATACCAGTTTGTCTTTCGTCTTTTTTTTTTTTTTTTCCCTAGACTATGCCTTGCACAGATATGAAGAGATGGACACTAATTAAGCATTCTATATATCTCAAATGAATCTACCATTAGAAGACAGTAATCCTGCATTAACTCCTGAGGTCAGTATACTGATGAGAGGGAGATAATAAATTTAAACAAAAATCAACATCCTCTGTGAAGTGTTCTAAGAAATAGAGCTCAAGATAAAACCTTTCCAAAAGAGAGACTGTGCACTAGACTAGTGCTCCACAATAAAAAAGAACTGTACAAGATAATAGAAACCATATCACTTGAGGTAATTCAAGGGCAACATCAACTAAAATGGATAGCACATATAACTTGAACAGAAAATAATGATATAATAAAGATGTTAACATTCCACACCACTTCAAGCAAAAGATTAGTAAGAAAATACCCTTCCTATATTGAAGAGTGATAACAGCTACTATACTTGGGGAAACCTATTTTCCTGAGAAATTGACTTAAGAGGAAGATTTTATAAATTTCAACCAACAGTGGCACTGGCTGCTCAGTCAATGAATAACGTTTCCTTATAAGGAAACATTTAATCTTACAATTACCATTTATATCTTTAATCAAACTGTTAGTTTAAGACAAACTGGGGTAGATGAAATATTGTTAAAGCCTCATAGTCAGCAAAATTATAGTTCATTTTGAAACTGATGTTAATAAGAAATTCAAAGAATTACTGCAAGTCTTTGGATAAGAGGATCTTTTTCATGATATTGGTCATGAGTAAGAAGTCTAGGCCAAAGAGTATATTTATGCAAAATAATACTTTCACATACACCAAAGGTTTCAAGGCCATCAGATTAAAGTAATGACTTCCAGCCTCTTTTGATATTAATTGAATAAAAAAAAATTTGAGATGTCATTAAGATATAATACAAATGGAAAACAATACTTTAATAAGGAAGATCTCTGTGAAGCAATAAAACTGCTGCAAATGTTAGTCAAGAGTAAAAAAGTTAAAGTATTCTTAAAATAATATCAAGGAACCTATATTAACATGTAAAAGAATCTTTCAAACAGAAGTAGAGGTTTAGTCCTCGTCTTCTGTTTAAGATTGGGTTTCCAGCTTTTAAAGTCTACTTCAGCTCTATACTGTTAAGCTTGTCCTTTCTTATGCTAATACAAATCCACACAGTCCCCTCTACCTTGAGTGGCTCTTGGGCTTTGTATTAGGTAAGTATTAGAAAAAAAGTTCAGGTATATGGGTATTATATTAATAAATCAGATGTTTATTTGGCCACATATCCTGGTAACAAGAGAAAAAACAGATATATTAGATATCTGTCTATACTTCTGAGATGAGGTAGTATTTACATTTATATTATTCGGACTATTGTCCTCGTGTCTGTCATTTTTAACATTTTAGTCATTGTACACTCTGACCTTAAGGAGCTAGGAATTTTGAACTGAACCCTTTATTACAATCACTTGGGTATATCATTCTCATTCCTTGTACGAAGCCACTTCTGGTAGTCATGAGTTAGCTCCCTTTAACTTTCTAAGTTATTTGTTCACCACTACTGTAGCCTGGTATTGAACTCCCAACTCTTTTGGTCAAGTTACTGGAACTAATCAACATCTTGAGGACAAGAACACATGGCCCAGTGGATATAGATGTTGGTTAGTTCCAGTGAAATTTCTAGCACCTGAAGAAGGCTGAAGCATACAACGGCCAAAATGTTGTAAAAAGGAGGACAATAGTTTGAATGATGTAAATTGGATATCTCTACAAGAATTGATAAATATTAATATTTTATTTTATCTAACTGAAAGTTTCTCTAGGGAAATATTTGAGCTCTCTCATATATCATATATATATATATATATATATATATATAGTCATCCACAGACAGATCTGTTTTGCTGTATCACAGTTCATTAGTACGGTTAGACATCCAATTGCTTTTTACCCCGGATTGAAACCCAACAGAATTATCGTCAGTTGGCGATTTTAACTCTGAACTATAAAATCTAGTTTTCAATTTCATAAAAGTTGAAAGCCAAAACTCAGTTCTTCTATAAAACAAATTTGTAGCATTTGGTTCATTTTTATCTTTGTGGAGAAGTATTCTTATCATCCAGAGAAAGAAATATATCTCTGAAGCCATTCAAGGATAAATAGATAAAGTGTGGATGTTGGTGGAAATATTTTAGAAACCCATATCAACATGTAACATTGTTATCACTCAAGACATTTGATGAAAAATTCTTTTCTTGATTAATTAGATTAATTTTCTTTCAGTTTTTCTTTATTTTTAAATAGTCCCTTTGTGGTTCCATTTAAATATCTAGCAAAGATAAAGTAAAAAATGTTAAATACATTGTCAAACTAAATGCATACAAAATTATAACTGATAAATACATTTATAAAATGTATGTAAATACTACATACTTTACTTCATTTTTGACAAAATATTGTAAAATAAGTGAAACTTATTTTAAACCATTGTAGTTTAATGATAAACAACAGAAATATATTAAAATAACTACTTGCAATACAATGCTTAATAGACTGGTTACAAATTTAATTGACATTCTATAAAATATGGTCACTTGTCATATCAAATTCTGTCTCTGTCTCTTTCTCTCTCACATATTAAAGAAAAATAACTTACCTTAGTACTTATTCAAAAAATCTCATCTTGAAACATCAAACTTAACTAGCATCTTTTTCTACTGCTTTCAACAATCTGCAATGTCTTTTGTGGGGAATCTTCCCTATTCTCATTGATGGTGCTTCAAAAGTAATTTTTGTCTTTGGGGGGGAAATACAGTACCAGAGATCATAGCGAGTTTAATTTGGTTGGTGGTTTCTGTGTAGATGGGCAGATTTAGGCAATAACTTATTTGCCTAAAATCCATGCACAAGACGTAAAGTATCTCTTCTCTTGATCATTGTGAATGTTATGGTCAGAGAGTATAAAGACTCACTTAATGGCATCTTACTATTGACAGAGTAATTTTGTGTGAGAGTAGATGTTTCATGCATGTGCAGCAAGACCCTCTTTGTTTAATTGTTCTAATAGTTCTCTTTCTCTTTTTGTTTTTATGTATGTACTTTTCTCATCTATCTTGTGAGAAATTTCCTTTCCATAGAGGAGGCTAGTGGATTTGCAAGGATGCACTGTTAAACAAGTCGCACTTACCTTTTATTAGTAGAATTCTGGTATGGTCCTTTTGCAAAACAATTACGTCTAGCGTAACCACAGCTTGTTAGTGGTTATCATGAAATTCTCTTTCATGCTCGAAGGCAGTTCATAAAACAAAAAGGTTAAAATAATCAAACTGGTTGACACAAGGTTATCAGAAGTCTGCCATAATTTCAACTGAGAAGAGACACTTTTCTTGCCTCACACTGCTCCTGCAGACATTTCTCGTCTTTTTCTCTCTCTCTCTCTCTCTGTGTCTGCGGACATTTCTCGTCTCTCTCTCTCTCTCTCTCTCTCTCTCTCTCTCTCTCTGTGTCTGCAGACATTTCTCGTCTTTCTCTCTCTCTCTCTCTCTGTGTCTGCGGACATTTCTCGTCTTTCTCTCTCTCTCTCTCTCTCTCTGTGTCTGCAGACATTTCTCGCTCTCTCTCTCTCTCTCTCTCTGTGTCTGCGGACATTTCTCGTCTTTCTCTCTCTCTCTCTCTCTCTGTGTCTGCAGACATTTCTCGTCTTTCTCTTTCTCTCTCTCTCTCTCTGTGTGTCTGCGGACATTTCTCTCTCTTTCTCTCTCTCTCTCTCTGTGTCTGCGGACATTTCTCGTCTTTCTCTCTCTCTCTCTGTGTCTGCAGACATTTCTCATCTCTCTCTGTGTGTCTGTGGACATTGCTCGTCTTTCTCTCTCTCTCTCTCTCTGTGTCCGCAGACATTTCTATCTTTCTGTCTCTCTCTGTGTGTCTGCGGACATTTCTGTCTTTCTCTTTCTCTGTGTGTCTGCGGACATTTCTCGCTCTTTCTCTCTCTCTGTGTGTGTGTCTGCGGACATTTCTCGCTCTTTCTCTCTCTCTGTGTGTGTCTATGGACATTTCTCGCTCTTTCTCTCTCTCTGTGTGTCTGCGGACATTTCTCGCTCTTTCTCTCTCTCTGTGTGTGTCTGCGGACATTTCTCGCTCTTTCTCTCTCTGTGTGTGTCTGCGGACATTTCTCGCTCTTTCTCTCTCTGTGTGTGTCTGCGGACATTTCTCGCTCTCTTTCTCTCTCTCTGTGTGTGTCTGGCAGACATTTCTCGCTCTCTCTCTCTGTGTGTGTCTGCGGACATTTCTCGCTCTTTCTCTCTGTGTGTGTGTCTGCGGACATTTCTCGTCTTTCTCTCTCTGTGTGTGTCTGCGGACATTTCTCGCTCTCTTTTTCTCTCTCTGTGTGTGTCTGCGGACATTTCTCGTCTTTCTCTCTCTCTGTGTGTGTCTGCGGACATTTCTCGTCTTTCTCTCTCTGTGTGTCTGCGGACATTTCTCGCTCTTTCTCTCTGTCTGCGGACATTTCTCGCTCTCTTTCTCTCTCTGTGTGTGTCTGCACATTTCTCGCTCTTTCTCTCTCTCTCTCTCTCTCTGTGTGTGTCTGCGGACATTTCTCGCTCTTTCTCTCTGTGTGTGTGTCTGCGGACATTTCTCGGTCTTTCTCTCTCTCTGTGTGTGTTCGTGGACATTTCTCGCTCTTTCTCTCTCTGTGTGTGTTCGTGGACATTTCTCGCTCTTTCTCTCTCTGTGTGTGTCTGCGATTTCTCGCTCTTTCTCTCTGTGTGTCTGCGGACATTTCTCGCTCTTTCTCTCTCTGTGTGTGTTCGTGGACATTTCTCGCTCTTTCTCTCTTTCTCTGTGTGTCTTCATGGACATTTCTCGTCTTTCTCTCTCTCTGTGTGTGTCTGCGGACATTTCTGTCTTTCTCTCTCTGTGTGTCTGCGGACATTTCTCGCTCTTTCTCTCTCTCTGTGTGTCTGCGGACATTTCTCCGTCTTTCTCTCTCTCTCTCTCTGTGTGTCTGCGGACATTTCTCGCTCTCTTTCTCTCTGTGTGTGTCTGCGTGGACATTTCTGTTTTCTCTCTCTCTGTGTGTGTCTGCGGACATTTCTCGGTCTTTCTCTCTCTCTGTGTGTGTCTGCGGACATTTCTGCCTCTCTCTGTGTGTGTGTCTGCGGACATTTCTCGCTCTCTCTCTCTGTGTGTGTGTCTGCGGACATTTCTCGTTCCTCTCTGTGTGTGTCTGCGGACATTTCTCGCTCTCCCTCTCTCTGTGTGTGTCTGCGGACATTTCTCGCTCTCTCTCTGTGTGTCTGCGGACATTTCTCGCTCTCTCTCTCTGTGTGTGTCTGCCAGGACATTTCTCGCTCTCTCTCTCTGTGTGTGTCTGCGGACATTTCTCGTCTCTCTCTCTGTGTGTGTCTGCGGACATTTCTCGCTCTCTCTCTCTCCGTGTGTTCATGGACATTTCTCGCTCTCTCTCTCCGTGGGTGTCTGCGGACATTGTCGTCTTCTCCGTGGGTGTCTGTGTACTGATTGTATTTTTGAGCAGCAATTTTTTTTATCGCGTTTCCTTGAATGTGGCAAAGTAAATTTGAAATTTTTAATTTAGGTTTTCTAGTATTTATAGGTTTTGTGTGTATATATATATATATATATATATATATATAATGGGCTTTTATTTTTCAATTGTATAGATTTCATTACTTTAAACATTATTTTTAGTGGATACTTATATTTAAGTAGATGCTCTGTTGATTATTTTTATATATATATATATATATATATATATATATATATTAAACGCACCTAGTTCACTACTTCATCCAGTAAAGATCAAAATCATTATAGTAATGATGAGCTATAAAAGTAGATTGTTAACCATTTCTCTTTGATATTCTTTGTGTTTATATTTATTACTTCTAAGTTTTTCAGTCAGCTTACTTTTTTGTTTCTTGTTTAAGCATGTCCACTGCATTTGTTTAGAGTTTATGAAGGTATAGAATGAATCAAATTGTTCTTTTCTTCCTATAATACTTCCTATAATTTTTGAGAGTATCAATATATTTTCATGACTGATCACATTTCATGACACCTTTTATAATCAATAATTCCTCTCATAGAATCATTACAAAGCATTTGTTTCTGCATTGATTTTTAAAAAATATTTTGTTTTAATAATTATTTTCCAGGTGTGTCAGGAATCGTAGATCGCTTAATGTATTCTACTCAACCTGTTGCCTGTTCAATTAGTTCCTTGAGTTCTAACCTTCTTTACCATTAGCTTGTAGTGTGTACCAGGTGAGTTTTCTCTTTTATATACAGACTAGCATCATAGCCTGGCATTGCCCGTGCAACTCAGAACATTTTAGTAGTATGACTCGGTTATGTAAAAAAATAATTATATAAAAAATTGTTGTTTAAAAATTATTAAAAAATCTATTTTCTTTTGTTTTGTGTAAACGTGATTTGATGTCTTGTGTGATATTGTAAACAACATTGCATTTGTTTTTGCTTCAAAATTACGGGGCAAAATATTTACATTTTTTTGTAGATTAAATGAATTTAACATGAAAATAAAAATTATTTATTTTGTTTTACTGAAATTAGAAATATAAAAACTATTATGCTCAGTTCAGAAATTTTTGAATATTTAAAAATGTAGAAATTCAATTCAGAAGATTTTTTTTTTTATATAAATATTTCCTTTGTTTCAAAATTATGGGGGGAAAATATTCATTTTTTTTTTTTTTTTTTTTTGTTGACCAAATGAATTTTTAAAATGTCAGAATAAAAATTAAATATAAAGGCTAATTTTTTTTGTTTGACACGTGATTTGATTTCTGTGATGTAATCTAGCAACCATCTTAGATCTCAGATGTTTTACAGAGCAAATGTAAACAATCTGCACCATTGGCCAAAAAGTGCAAAAGGGAAAATTGCTGAACTTAAACTCAAAAAGTATGTGTTGACCTGGCTTCCCTGTATATATGTGTCCCTAGAAAGTTTGAATGGCATAGCTTAAAAAATGTAGGTGTGCATAGGGAGCAGTCACACACACTCACAGATTGCCTTTTTATATATATATATATATATATATATATATATATGACAGACCCAATATAAAGTATCTAAAAAAAAAATCTAAGAGGTGGTGCTACAAAAACAATGCAAGACTGAAATATATATGGGCTCATGATCACAAGTCTTGTAACCCATTAGCATTGTAGGGGGACCAAATGTACTGCAACAATAGCTGTGGCAGTGCGTCTTGGGCAAGAAAGCCTAATGGAGCTCAACTCTTGAATTCAGTTTTTCTTATAGACTAGTTGCAAACCAATGCTATAGGGCCCAATCTGTCCTGCCATTTACCAATAGCTAAGGGGAAGATGAGATATATTCATAACCTTCTCAAGAGTATTTGCACAATTTTTCTCTTTCCATTGTATAAACTAGATTCAGTTATACCACTGCACATTCATATATGGGAAGAGAAGAATAAGAATAAACTTCTAAGGTGAGGTGTAAATGTTTCTGGGATGTTTGTGAGGAACACTTATAGACATGAATGAGGTCAAAAAGGTTCAATTTTTGCTTGCAAAAAATTTTTTTAAATAGTTGCATACCATGATCAGTGTAGTTTATTGAATAAGATTGAAAGATGTCTAAATTTGTAAGTATAAATAAAATTTCTTATTTACCATCTACATACTTATGGATGAATGGTATGGTCATACATTTATTGGACAACCTTTTATATATGTAAAGACAGATACCAACTCTGTTTCTTTGGGGTGTAAGCTCAAATGCTACATATAGGCATCAAACGACATCTTGAAAAAGATGACCATAAAAAGAAAATAGAAACACTTAACTAACCAGAAGTGGCCGAGAGCACTTAGGACATTAGAACACAACAATTTTTATACTCCCTTATTCCCTTTCACTAAATATAAAAATATAAGAATATTATAAAAACTAAATTTTAAAAAAAATCACTATCTATTCTTTATTCAATTAAATATGTTTGAAAGAGAGGTTGCTGTCCAAATATACATTATATATCTGTCTATATTTCTGAGATAAGGTATTTTTATACTACTGACATTGTTTTGACTGTTCTCATCTTTGTTGCTATTGTATGCTTTGGCCTTTTTCAGGTGTTTGGAAGTTCAAACTGAACCCTTTAATTCATCCACAGGAGGTAGATTGTTCTAGTTTCATAGACAATACCTCTTCCTGACATATATCAATTATCTCCCCTACCTTTTTTAACTTGACTCTCCAAGTTTTTGTTCACCTCTGCTATAGCTAGGTATTGAACTCACAACACACTGGCTTAGCTAAGTCAGTGAATTCAACCAGTGCTTTTAGAAATGATGTCGGATTAAAAAATCTCTTTATATAACTATGTATGTATTTGTATATTAACTTTTCCTCTAATCTCCCTTCTACTGATGGTGGCAGTGTCATTGTTGTGATCATGGCAAACTGTGAAAAGTTGATGAAAAAATTAAGTCTATGAAAGCAAAGTACAGAAATAACATGAAAAATATATTAAGACTTATATAAAAACCTAATAATCACAAACTTAAAATAAGTTTTTGAGTCTGAGTGAATTGTTATAAACTTGTATGTTTTACTCCCGTTAAAATTGTAAGCTTTTGCTGACCTCCTCTCTGCCCAGAGTTGCTCCTGATTTTGACTTCAATTCTGTCACCAGGTTTGCAATTAAATGTAAGTAAAGCTAGATATAAAATTACTTGTAGAATATGAACCATAATACTAATTTGTCTTAATGCTATCCTGTATTTTTCATTATACTAATAGGTGTCATACCATCATTGTTAGATTTTCTAATGGTTTACTACAATATATTTTTCTTTCTACCAAAAATATTTAAATTAGTTGCTAAAATTTAAAAAAAAAAATAGCTGTCTTTGTATCAGAATGAGGCTGCTTTTTATTATTTGTGAAATTACTTGATAAATCTAGGTTCTTGAGAAACATTTTATCTTCTGTGATCTTCATTGGCTTCATTTGGTAATGTCCAAAATGACTGGAATGTATGGAAATTCAATAGTAGAAATTTATAATTAAGGAGTGAGAAACTTTTCGTCTCTTAGAAAAGTATTTAACTAGTGGTTCATACTTTTCTAAGTTCTAAGGTGATATACTGGCATAAAACAGAATTGAGTATTTCAGTTCACTTAATGCTTTTAGGCTAAGCATGAATTTATTTTTTGACAGTATTTGATTTGGGTGATTGGCAGTATTTCAGAGAAATTTAAATGCAAAAATATGTATGGAAAAATGCTGATAGGTTTCTTAATGTAGTGAGTCCCTAGCACCCACAGGTGGTGATTTGGGTGTATCCATGGGAAATTCAATGGGTCCAAGTAAATTTCCTTATTTTTTAACCATTGCCCTAAAATGCAAATTTTATGTTGAACCATATAAACTGACAATTTTTTTATAGTCAAAACAAAAGCAGTATTAATCACAGGTCAATCAGGAAACTATTGGGATTCCTAATTAAAATATAAAAAAAGGATTCAAATCAAAATAAGGCATTTGTGCTTTTCTTTAAAATCCTTTTATTTGCTTACACACACACACACTCTTCTCTCAACTAACAATATAAGAATTGAAGAAAAGACTGAGCCCAGATATAAAACACCAGAGGGTTTTCAGGATCAGACCCTACTTTTTTGTGACAGAAGAATACCACAAATCAGGGAGATTCCATGCATATTATAAATAAAAGAAATGATAAAAGGAATACTGGAAAATTAATTTTGACTAATCCAAAAAAAAAATTGACTCAAAGACTTTTGATGTTAGTTGAAACCAATTTTGCATCAGAGCCTAATCAAAGATATAAGCTAACATCTCTGAGCAAAAAGAATGGTGATAGTGATGAACTGCTAGAGAAACCAGCTACGCATGATGTGTGAAATAGTTAAGTCAACTGCTAATGATATTTCTGCCCTGCTTAAAAAAAAAAACACACACACACACACAAAAAGAAACTGTAGTAGATTGACATTGATCCCTAGCCTGGTCTGACTTCAAAATACCACTACAGGACGACATTCTTCTAAACTGCTAGCAATATCTGCGTTATAAACAAACATTTTGCTACACTAAATTATGACAGAACAAATTTAGATTGACAGAACAGAAATTGCTGTTTGTTTGTTTTGTTTCGTTTCTTTGTTTTTTTGTTTTTTGAGGGGGGGTCTTCAAAAACTGTATTTAAAACAATGGTCATAGGCAAATACAAACAAAACACAAAAACAAGAATGGAGATGTTGATTTCTATTTCACACAACCTACACATCCAACCACCCAAAGAAAGTAAGTAAAAGGAAGAAGTATTTGAAAGAATATGTGGAATTTATTACTTTTTGTGAAAATTTTCAGGTGTGGCTAATGGGATGCACAGATTGGTAAAATTTCTGTGTCAGGGACACAGGATACTCACCTATTCAGCATCTCCGTATATCATGTATTAAGACATGGCTAGATTTCTTAAAGTTGAAGGCTTCTGCTGGGAAATAATTAAAAATAAAAATCATTGATTTTGCTGTAGCTTGCCAAAAAGTTGGTTATTATAAGACGCCATTTTCTTTTTCTTTTGTTTTATTCACTAGTCGTGGTCATTTTACTCAATTGATTTTTACTTACCATTCTGTCATCTTCACTAATTTTCCTGCTTTTTAATGTTTTTTTTCTATTTTTTAAATTTACTTTTAAGTCTTAGAAATGGAATTATTTTATTTTTAGAAATACTGGTGGAACAAAAAGGATCAAAATTTGCACAGACCAACACAAGTGGTGGTGATTCAATATAGCTTCATTCAGATTTATCTATCAATCATAGTGCTTTACACTCAATCTTGTATGTTCAATTACCATTGACCATCACTTATGTTGATATTCCAACACTTTTACTTGTAGCAAATGTATTTGCTTATATATTTATTTCTGGTTATATATTTTATTTGTAAGGAAATGACTGGTCAATTGAACTGAAATCCTTGCAGGTTGGTTGAAACTCTCACACACATTGATGAACACTTTTCAGAATAGTCATTAATCATAAAATTATCTCCACTTACAAATGAGTACATCAATTAGACAGATTAGTCTGAAACTGTCAAAAGGTTTGCCTTCAGATTGATCACTTGTTTACTTATAGTCTTCAGTTATTGTTGGCTTTTATAAAAGTCTTCTTTTGTAATCATTCTTCTAGCTTATAACAAATTTATGGAATCTATTTCCTTTTACCAACAGAGTATGAACTTAGGTTAAATAATCCAAATACACGGCTACTGTTTGCTGTAGTAGCTGCAGTTCTGTCACCCCTTTAAGCACCTTTTTATAGATTGAGGGAAAGTTAAAATTTGCGTATGTTAAGATTTTTACCAAAGTCTATCCAACTCTGAAATCCGTCTTTAAATATGTCTTCCATTTTCATCCTAGAGGCAAGACATTTTCTCTAGTGTTACACTTGCTGATTGATATTGTCATTGTCAGCCTTATGATTTTACTCACTCTGTTCTGGTATTCATTCAATTAAATAATGTGGCTGTTATAGCTATAGTGGCATGTTTCGACTGATACATGCAAGAATGCTTTAGAAGGGTACAATGTATGTGCATACTCTCAGCCTTCTTGATCTCATTGAGATAAATAAGTCTGACTAGTAAAGTTGCAAGGCAAAAAATGGCTGACTGACCACCACCAGCCTATTGTCAGAATTATAAAACTGGAGATTTAATTTATCAAATTGTTACTTCAACAAACTGTAGATGTTATTTAACTATATCATTAAGTACAGTTTTTCTTTTGCTATCTGCTTTTGACATGAACTCTGCAGTGAATAATATATAGAATACAAACATTTACACCTGACCTCACAGAACTGCAAAATGTTTTTGTAATTTAAGTCACAGGTATCTGCCAATTGAGATACATGCATTTCCTTTATAAAGTAAATCTGTTAACAGTCATTCAAATTTTAGGATCCTAAAAGTTGATTGCATGCAGTAAGCCTGAGGCATCCTTTTTCTCTCTCTCTTTTTGCGTCATACATTGATTCCTGACAGAAATTTATAATAAATGCCACCAACATTTCAAAAACTTAATATATTCAAATTATTTAGGAAAATGACTTCATGAAAAGCCACATTCACTTTTTTTAGGGAAAAAATAAATTATTGTTCATTGAAAATACAGTATTAAAAAATGTTTCAAATTTTAAAATATCTTAAATTCTTTTCATTTGTTATTCATTCGTATTTATATTTGCCAAGAAAAAAATTCTTTCAGCTGTGAGTAGTTACTTTTGCCAAATTAACATTTTTCACAAATCTGAATAATTAAGCTTGATATATATAATCATGTATATTCCAACTTGTGCTTTGCTGAATAAAGTTTTGAATATTTACAGTTGGCCATGTTTTCAGTCATAAGGGTGCAGTGTTACTTCATTGAAAGCACAACAAAAGTTTGTCATTAACTTTGTGTTTAAACATCTTGACAAAAATCTTGGCACTTAACATCATCTATTTGGCTGCCAGTTGATTATTACTACAGTCCTTTGCTTCATCAACTGATCTGTTGCATATACTTTGCTCATAACTCGTTAGACTTTGTTCCCCAGTTATTTCTCAAAGCACTAGTTGAAGAGCATGCACAGATAATGGTACACAAGTAATGTAAGGATTCAGTTCCATTATGGTATGTCACAGACGTCATATCTCATATATATATATATATATGTGTGTGTTGTATTTTAAAGCATTCTACTCCAAGTAGATCTGTTTTCCCTAGCTCATATACCACATTGTGCTATTATTCCTTTTGTGCTCAGTGAGATTATGTAATGTCTTAGGTTTATCAAAAATTCTGAAATTTGTACCCTCTCAATGCATTTTCTTATTAGTGAATCCTTTTCTCTTTTGATTAGACTGGCATTTATTAAGCTGAAATTGTGGTCAGATGCAATATGGGTAACTAGCAGTGCATTTAAAGCATTGTTATGCAACATATCTCTGCAATGCTCATATAGTCACTTATTTATTTCCTGGATGGTTCACCAATGTACATCATTGGACATCTTAGACAATCTATTCCATATAGATCACAAAAGTAATAGCACAATGTAGCATATGACCTAGTAGAGAAAAAACAGATCTACTCAGTGGGTTAATTTCAAATCCAATATATACCAGCAGTTCTTACATAAATATACACTTTTGGTCTTTTGATATAAGGTAATTTAATTTATTGCCCCTCTTATTCTCAAAAATCTCAATACCCTTTCACATTTTCCTTACATTCTAACCTGAAGAAAAACCAACACATATTAATGAAATGCATCATTTATAAGCTTTTTCACTTTTTCATCATATCTGCTTTTATTTTAGATACTATTATATACAAAACACTTTTCATTTAACCACAAGTTGTTTATTTTACAAAATATTTCTGGTTGATGTTGGTAAATAAAACTTCACATGTTGAAGAACTTTCTGCTAACACTACCAATTTTTAAAATTTCTAACAAATAAACCTCTGTCAAAATGGTTAGCAGTGTTAGTCAAGAGTACTCAGATATGCGAAGACTTATTTCTCAATTAAAAAAATCAAACCGCTATTAGAAATATTGAAAAAGTAAAAAAAAAAAAAAATCTTGTAACTTCTGTTGGATGAAAACGTTTTATTCCATCTCAAATTAATCAATGGCCAGAGATGATCTTTGAAATATTTGAGAAAATTCATAGGTGCTCCTTGAACAAATTTGATAAATTCTAAAAATTAGATTTGTATCTTTTTAGTTGGTTTAAAATCAGAGCATCTTGAAATTTGACTTTTTGCTTTTTTAGTAAAAGCTTACGACATTCATAGCTTCAAGGATATTGTATATACAGTAATTAATATTTACTGAAGATTATAAACCTATAATGCCGATCTATCCCTTAAAGTATTGATTATCCCTCAACCTAATTCTTTTTCCTTTAAAACTATCCTTAATATGAATTTTGCCTTACTAAATGATCTTGATTTTTGTATACTTTTGAATATTGAGAAAATTGCTTACTGACAAACATTTTCACTATTTTGACTGGATGTCACAACCAGATGTGCGTTGTGGTGCAGTGGATATCGGCTCGAAACGAGAAGTTGGGGAGCCGAGTTTGAGTTCAAGTTGAATTCATTGCATTCACTTACGCACAAATACCCTTGGGAAAGGTATTAATCCATCTCTTCCTTCCAGTTATGGGTTAAATAATAGGACAGATTAGCTTCTACAGCCTTGGTTGGCAACCAGTCTACTGCAAAAAGCAATGGTAACCTACTGCAGGATAATCTTCTGCCCAGTCAGTGATGTCTCTTCCGAGACATGATCGCCAAAGCGTGTATCACATGGCACTTAAATGACTGTCACCTATGTCCTGAAGGAACACTGCACCTAGAAGATATTTAAATTTAAAATAATCTAGTGGAATCTTTATTTCAATGGCTTTGGTTTAATTTCTTTGCTCACTTAAAAATTTTGTAGGCTATCTAACAAAAAAAAAATTTTAACAAAGGTAAAATAAAACCAAAAATAGTTTATTTGGATAAAAAATTATTCGGAAAATTTTGACAAAGTGAAAAAATATTTTCATGTGGCAGGTTTTATCTTTGAGGACTTCATTGAACTTAAGGGATGTCTGTGTTGATGTGATTACATATGACAGGATGCTGAAATATTTTTAATTTTTAAGCTTTTTGAATTTATAGTATAGCTATTTTCATTTCACAAAGAATACATGGAAAAAACTTAAAGGAATTTAAAAGTTTACATGAAAACAAAAATCTTTTACAAAACGGTATACTCAATTCATTAGTCATCATGAGTATGACCATTTTTTAAAAATTTTATTAAAGTAGCATTCTTTTTAAGCAAAAGTAATTTACTAAGCTGAAAATGTATAGAAAGTGCTTTAATTGCTAGATCATCCACAGTAAAACAATGCCCATGTCCTTGCAATATTTTAACATTCTTGGCAGATATTCTGTTAACATAATGTGAGATATTTAATAAGTTCAAGAGAAAAAAGAAAGCAGTACTTCACACTCAATTTTGCATACATCTTTTACTGGAACTATATAACATTTTAACAAATTTTAAAAATCAAAATATTCTTTTTGTTTCCATTTAAGTTCCAAACAAAATTTGGAAGTGCCTCAGTTTCAAGGTCTCTCCTAATGTTCACAAGAAAGTTAAACCATAGATCTTAATACTATTAAATATTTTAACCCCTAAGCTACCTTTTGTATACAAAGTTGTGACTTTGTGTTGTTTCAACCCTTTAACTTGATCAAACCCAACCCAAATCAACTTGTGCTCTTTGTACTGTATGAGTTCTGTTGGTATTTTTATATAATTGTAATCCTTTGCCTGGACAAATGTGATTGCTTTTTGGGTGGGTATCATTAAATGTTATTGACTGGACTTAATGACTTGTTATCTGCTTGAATACAACAAACATTTATTTACCTGAATTTCTACCCCCCCCCCCCACCAAAAAAAAATCTTGAGTTAAACACTTAAGAACATGCTTAGTTCTGCTAATTTTTAGATGTTTCCAATGAAAGCTTTTGAAGCTAACTTATAAGCACAGGTAATAGATGACACCTGTCTTATTTAAATATATATAATCCTGGTCTGCCTCAACGTAGTTTTGGACTTGTAGCTTATAGGTGTGGCTCCATCTTGTCTGATGGACAAAATAGTATTTAGATTTCTTATTGTTAATTATAAATTTTTGACTTTTTTTTTGTTCTCTTTGACTTTTACATCATTGTAATAAAAATGAACATTGATACTTAACTTTAATGTGAAGACATTTTGATTCTGAATCTGTACAAACATTCTGTATCGTTAATGATCAGTTTAATTATAGATTTTTGCATGGAGTAATGGATAACTGCTCAGATTGTAGAAACAGTTGTGTTCTAATTTCAGTCAAATTTATTACATTCCCATACAAGCTAATACTTTTAGGAAAGGTATGAATTCATTTCTTTTGACACCAGTTATGAGTAAATAGCAGGAGAGGCTGCATCCTATAGCCTTGATTGGTGATTTGCTTAGAAGGAAAACTCTGAATTCAAACCAGCCTTGATAGGATTGGGTTTCATCAGGCTATCTCTTGCCCAGGAAACCACTGCTACTGTGACTGCAGTACATATGGTGATGCTAATGAGTTAGAGAATTTGTGATATCTAATTATACCATTTAATTAAATGAAGAACATTATTAGATTGAGATTAAAGAATTCTGATAATTATTTCAGGATCATTAGTTGTGTGTTTTTTTTCTTTTTTTTTTAACAAGCTGACTTAGATTTTATGGTTGCTTATTTTATTTATTTTTTTAAATATTTCTAATTTTGCAGTCAGTATTTGCACTCTTTCATGTCTTGATATCTTACGATTGATTAAACAAATAGGTCAAAACTTTCACTATATCTAGTATTATGGCATATTCTGACAAGAGCTAATTAAGAAAATTACTATTGAATTAGAATTAAAAGTTCGGTTGTAAGTTGTACAATATTTTCTAAGCCTCATCATTCATATTAGCAGTTACTTTTTGTTATAACTCACAGAGACTGGAAAGCAGGTGACTAGTTTGAATGGGATATTAAATATCTGGAGAAGAATTAAAATTGTAGGGAATATATATATATATATATATATATATATAGTCCTGTAACCCATTAGGGTTGCTGAAGTGCCACACATATTGCAGCAGTAGGTGATATTAAACAAGATATCCTGATGGAGCCAAACACTCTCTAGGCTGGTTTAATTTCAGTTTTTCTTCTCTCAGGCTGCCAAATAAGTCTGTTCTGCTATTTACCCATAACTGGTGTGAGAAGAAATGGATTTATACTCTTTTCTAATGGCATTTGTAGGTAAATGAATGTAACTGTCAACTGGAATTTGAATTCAGCTTTCAGTTTATTCAAAGTTTTAAATACACATGGAGGCTTGCCAAACTCTCTCTGCAATATACTCATTGATAATACAAATATAATCCCTCCATCTTCATGTTTAAAAAAAAAAAACAAACTCAAAATAGAAGAATTATTTATGAAAAAAAAGCCAACCTTTGATAATATCAACTATGAACACTGCCACATGTGCTTACCATGTTTGAAAAATAAACATTCCTGTAACTCTAGATACATACATAAAAAAATTCATACATTCAGTTAAAAGTAAAAATAAAATTCATACTTGATAATGGCTAAAAAATCACTTGAACATACAATTTGCAATATAGACAATTTCTATATAATTTACACCCCCACAAAAAAAACATGAAAAATTAAATAAAAATACTTAACCACAGTACTTTGTCAGTTGTTTTTAATGAAACTTATATAAAAGAGGGATTAATGCCCAAATACACAACTACTGTCAGCATTTTTGGCTACATACTATCATTGATATGACTATTGCTTTAGCACCTGAAAAATTATTCTCAGTTGAGCACTTTGCAGATTTTTGTTTGATCACTATTTCACAGCATTCAAGTCTATTTTCTCAAAAACAATAAAACACTTTTTGCATCAGCATGGTATCAATACAATTTAACTACTTAAAAAAAATACGCCCACATCAAACCTACATGATTACTAAATTACTCACAAAAAATAAAACCATTTATAAAACATCTGATGGAAGGCATGTCTTTTACAATGGTGGCAACAGCAACAATAATATTAACAAATCTGGATTTTCATTTATGCCCACCACAACAAAACAACTTCATTCCTTCTGAAAAGGACTTTGTAAATATAATCAATAACTTGGAAATAAACAAATTCAACAATATTTTCTAAAAAAAAACTTGGCAAGATCAAAAAATAACCAAAAACAAAACTATTTATAAAAGCAGATAAATCCAGGATAATCTGGTAAATGAAACCAACAATTACAATAAACTAGTTTACAAAGAAGTCACTAAATTTTACAAAATTACTAATAAAGAAACAGAAAGGAATATAAACAAAATAGCTAAAAACATAGCCACTAAACAAAAATTAAACAGAATAAAACTTTCTGACCAAACTATGCTGAAGTTGTCCTGGGCTGTCAGTAACTCTATTACAATGTTGTCTGGGCCATCTGCTTTGTTTCTATTTAGTTTGGCCATTACAACTTCCACTTTGGTCTGTTATATTTCTAGTCTGTTCTCATCTTTGTGTATTATTGGTTGCTCTCTCTTGTCAGGGAAAAGATCTTTTATATATTCTTCCCATTGCTGGAGTATTTCCTCTTTTTCCAATATGATCCTTTTGTCCTTAAATTTTATACATTCTGTTCAAAAGCAGGTTTTTTGTCCTGTCAGTTCTCTTATTTCTTTATGCATATTTGCTTTATTAGTCCTGCTCAATCTCTCTACTTCTGCACATTTGTTGTTGAGCCATTCCTCTTTAGCCTGTTTGCATTTGCTCCTTATTTCTTTGTGTAGTTTCCTGTGTTCCATTCCATGTCTTGGAATCGTTTTCTGTCTTCTTTACATCATTTGAGAATCTCTTCAGTCATCCACTCGTTTTTTTTTTTTTCTTTCTTTTCTGTGTCTGATTTCCTTTTCCCTTTGGGACAAAATTGCTTGCTGATGTCATTAGCACTTCCTTAAGTGAGTCTCATTTTGAGTTTGCTCTTCCAATGTGTTCTTTGTATTTGCTTTTCACACTGTCAGTGTATTTTTTTTCTGCAGGTTGAGATCATTCATAACTCTGTTGTATTGCAGTTCTGATGCTGCATTAGGCTTCCTCAATCTCTGGGGTTTCACTCTTAGTTTTCAGATGACTGGGAGGTGGTTGCTTTCACAATCGACACTTGGATAGATTTTGCATTGAACCACTACGTTTCTGAATCTCCTGTTTAGGATTATGTAAACTATTTGGTTTTTTTTGTGTCAACTTCTGGTCTTCTCCATGTCCATAGACATTGTGTGTGTTCTTGAAACCAGTTATTACCTGGTCATTTACTGTGCACCATTGGACCCATTTTTCTCTTTGTTTGTTGCAGATTCCTTATCCAAAGTTGCCGTTCATCTCCCCTTCTCTTTCTTTACCTGCCTTGACATTCAAGTCACCTATCATGCTTCTAATTTCTTGGCTTTTACACTTAGCCTTGTATCTACATTATGCAAAAATAAAAATAACACTATCTCATTTTAATGGATATATCTACCAAAATTATACAAAAATATCTTGAAATACTAAACAATAAATTTGTTCTATAAAATCACCATTGGCTACAACCATAGCACCCAGACAACTTTGAAATCTCCTACAACTCTTCTGGATGGTTTACTTAAGTTGGTGAATGCTGCCACAATCCTTGCCTTCAGTTCATTTTTGATGTTACAAGAAGTTTCGCTGGTCTAAATCTCAACTGTGCTTCACACACAATCAAGAGGGTTGGAGTCAGGTGACCAAATGTAATGTGTGATATGGTCACAGAAATTGTCTGACAGCCATGACTAGGTTTTCCAGCATCCACTCTCCTGACTCAGGGCAGCACTACCTCTTCAAGGCACTTGATGTAGGTTTCTGTGTTGAATCTTGTGAATGAAACTGTATTATATTTCCTTGTTTAATAAAATACCAGGATTTGTTGATATTTCGAGGCAGATAGCCCTACACTACTCACTTTGAAGATCAATGCAATATGATCTTTTGACCCTCCTCTACCACTTCTCTCAATTTGGTCTTTTGCCATATTAAGCTAACCTTATTAAGTATCAGCAAACCATGACTAACAAATAAATATTGAATGTATGTGAACATTTGTATTGTAAATGTGCCAGGCAGAGAAGCAAATTGTGTTGCCTCCGGCAGATTGTCAAGAAACATTTCTTTTAATATTTTTTCCTTACATTGTCATCTCTGTGTGTGTTTTTTTTATATATATATATATATATATATAAAATTTCTCTCTCTCTCTCTCTCTCTCTCTCTCTCTCTCTCTCTCTCTCTCTCTCTCTCTCTCTCTCTCTCTCTCTCTCTCTCTCTCTCTCTCTCTCTCTCTCTCTCTCTCTCTCTCTCTCTCTCTCTCTCTCTCTCTCTCTCTCTCTCTCTCTCTCTCTCTCTCTCTCTCTCTCTCTCTCTCTCTCTCTCTCTCTCTCTCTCTCTCTCTCTCTCTCTCTCTTTTTTCTCTCTCAGTAAAAGGAACAGTCAAAAATGTGAACTATGAGTTGGAGATACCAAAATCAAACAAATACAGAGGTGTAAATATCTAGTATATCTTAACATTAGATAGGTGTATTGAATAGTGAAAGATTCCTTTTACAAACTGTGCTGAGCATTAAGAAACAGAAAAATTTTATTAGAAGCAAAGAGTTCTGAACTGTTATGTAATATATCCTACTACATGGCAATCTCCTCCATAGATGAAAAGGCTTGAAGCAACCAATGTGATTCTCCAGAAATATGCTGAGAATATCATGAACTGGAAATAAAAGACACTTGGAATCAGAAGCAGTCAAGTGAAATTTCTAAAGCACACAATGAGAAAAATACTTGTGAATTTGATACTCACAGGACTAGAAAGAAAGTGGATAACCTACACAATAAGCTTGTGTAAATGGTTAACAGAACTGGATTAGGAGAGATGGCAAAAAGACAAATCTTATTAAGACTCTATAAAGTTTTGGAGAGTCATGATTGTTCTGAATGAATACTGCATATATACAGAAGAATAATCTTGGAAGCTATTCTATATGTGACTTGTATGACCTCTTTGAGGTTGGTGCTGAGCATTCTGCTTATCTTGGCTCTTCCCCACCATTTTTTTTTTTTTTAATCCTTTCACTCTAAGCAAGGTAATAAAACCACTAAGATGTAATGGGTTACTTGCTTCAAGAGAGTAAGAACATGAATAGATTATGAATGATCATTATGTATCTGGTAAATAGGATAATTGAATGAGTAAATATTTAAGTCTGAAGTAGATAGATGTAAATATGTTGTACACATTCAGAATCAAGTATGTGTGAAGGATAATCCAGTAAGTCTAATATATACAAAAAATGATCTGTAAGTGGCTAGCTAAATAAAGAATGAAGTAGGGTTGAATAATCAAGAGATATGTGTAATAACCTAGAGAGATGAGGAAAAGGAAAGAATAATAGCATAAGGAGAGGGAGAGGTGGATAAGCTGAATAGATTAATAGACTGAATGAAGGTGATAAGTACAATATATTTTTAAAGACAACTAAGACAAATAAATGAGCAACGAAATAAGGGCTGTAGAAAAAAAACTGACTGAATTTTGCTTAAGCTAGTTAGATAACATTCTTCAAAAGACAAATGTACTTGTATCAAAGTTTCTCTAGTAATATCTTTAAAAAAAATTCATGCTCTATTTATTTTTGTAATGTTAAACGGGTTTATTTTTTGTTCTCATATTTTTCTTTGCAAGCCTTTTTTTAAATTTTTTTTTTATAGCTGATTTAATTTTTGCCTGTTAATTCAGAGAAAATTTGGTTTGTAAAGAACTTGAATTTTGATCCTGCATTATAAGTTTGGCAACATCAAGCAACTTTGCTAACCAGTCATTAAGGAAAGTTGAAAATTTTTCTGATCTACTCTATTATACATTTTCTTAATTTGATTTTATTCAAAAGTGGTGGTGGTATTAGTAATGAAGCAAATGATTTTATCAACAAATCTCTCTCTGTCCCACTTCTCTCTCTCTGTCCCACTGTCCCCCTTCTCTCTCTCTGTCCCCCTACCCCCTATTCTCTCTCTCTGTCCCCCTATTCTCTCTCTCTGTCCCCCTATTCTCTCTCTCTGTCCCCCTATTCTCTCTCTCTGTCCCCCTATTCTCTCTCTCTGTCCCCCTATTCTCTCTCTCTGTCCCCCTATTCTCTCTCTCTGTCCCCCTATTCTCTCTCTCTGTCCCCCTATTCTCTCTCTCTGTCCCCCACTTCTGTCCCCCACTTCTCTCTGTCTCTTCTCTCTCTCTCCTTTTTTTTTTTTTTCTGTCTCTCTCTCATAAACAGTTGCTTCAGTAAGTTATTATGAAATATTTTAGTTCTTGTGTGGTTTCCTAAACTTTTGTAGTTTAAGTTTTCTTTAGCACTAAAATTCCAAATTCTGTGCTGCCAAATATTCTCAGTATTTGGGAAATTTTACTCATAGCATGTTGCTTAATTTCTTTTTATTTTCTGCCTGGTGACATATAAAGCTTCTGGTAAGGTTCCTGTTATTGAATTGTTTCACAGGGTAGGGTTATTGGCCCTCAAACCCAACCTCTGTATGTTTCCTAAAAGTTGGTTTACTTTTTTTTTTTTTTAGACTGCCATAGATATTAACAAATTTCAGCTATCCAGGTTTGGGAATACAATTTTCTTTCTCCAATACTGGTTGCTACTAAAAGGGTAAAGAGAGGACAATGTGCTGATTAGAGTTCATATTAGACATACAAAACAACTTGTACACCTGCTAAGAGCTGAAAATATAACATGCACGCATGTCAATTATAGATTGACAGTTAAACACATTCAATGAAAATAATCAGCTTAAATGTAGTAATTACTATAATATCACAAATATAAAAATATTGTTTAAAAAATGTTGCCTCTGGCCTGATGATAGCATTTTTAAAAGAAGTAGAAAGTTTTTTAATTCCTTTAAAAATTTAATTTCTGAAATGAGTTATTGTAACTATTTACATCATTTTTATTGGTCTATTCATGTTTCTTCAGGTGATATGTTGGAATTTTGAACTGAACCCTTTTAGTTCACAGCGGTAGATTGTTATAATTCCACATGCTATGCTTTCTTTGGATATCTCAGTTGAAGTTAATTCCCTTTAGTAACTTGACTCTAAGGTGAACTCGTTAAAATTGATTTCACCTGGTTGGAGTAAACTAGACTAATTGCTAGAAAGAACCCAGTTTTCACTATTTAATCCATAGTTGAGAGAGAAAAGATACCCTTTCCCAAGGGTAAATGACATCCTCTGCAAGAATATAGGAAATATCCTTCAGGTTTTATATGCAAAGTTGAAGTTTACATTAATATATTAAATAAATTTTTTGTTTTCATAATATTCTCTGCTAAATTGAGGGAGGAGGTTTTATGTGCCATCAAATATGGTACCTTCATATAATCTTTCACTTTTCACCTATACTGTGCTTATCTTACACTTGCTATACAACTTAGGCCATAAACACAGCTGCTGGCTTTTGACAAATAAAATATTGATTTGAATTATGAAACTATTGATTGAAATTTGTCTGAATTTCTAGGATGAGTCTTCATCAGTCAGACTAATCTCCCTCTTATTTCAATGTTCACTGTGCCCTCCAGACCTTTTAACCCTTTGTTGCATATTAAGGTTACAATTGTAACTAAATGCAACAAAAAGTTAAGTTGCTTGTTAATTCTGGTCATCAACAGAGAATTTATACAATCTATAAGAGTAGATTGTTCTTTTGCTGTTCAGGTCTGGTTGTGCGTTTTAATACTGTACGGGTCGGGTTGTGCGTTTTAATACTGTTCAGTTATTATTTACCATGTTCCCATTGTCTGAGTTTGTATTGCTTATTCCAGGCATTGAACTCACAATTACTATACTATCAAAGTCACATGCCAACAAGGCTTATAACCACATCCCTTTGAAACATCAGCTCCCCTGTATGATTACTGAAGTTAAGCAACACTTAATTTATTTTCTCTTTTCCTGACATCTGTCATAATTCCATCTTGGCAAAGAACTGTTCTCACTACCTTTTGCAGTCTTATGAGGAATTGGAATATTTTTAATTAAGAGAATTCTCTAACAGCTGGAATAAATGGTATTCCAAAGGTGCAATATCTACTAAATACATTGTATGAGCAAAAATATTCCAGCCAAGTTGTAACAGCCTTTCTTTAAATGCAAAAGGAACATGTAATCTCCTGTCACTTGGGTTTGACAAGGTAACCTAAACTGGAAAGTAAAGAAATGGTGCATGTAACTCTTGTTTGATATATGAGATTGTCATGCAAATCTTTGGTCACACCTCAACCAATCACTGACTTTTTGACCTTCATAGGAACACGTGCTGCATGTGACTGGCAAATTGACTCTGTTGTTGTTCTTCTATGTGCCCTGTCCCTTCAGGAAGTAGGTGATCATGGCTCTCCACGTCTCCCTATCCGTCATTCACCTGATCAGGTCCTGCAAATTTGTTATCCGCTGCCTTCCTCTGTCTCTTTCCTTCTATCTGGCCATTCAGTATCAGGTTCTCCAAGCTCTCCTTCCTTATTGCATGTCCCAGGAACTTCAGTTGTCTCTTCCTTTCCAACACCTCATCGTTGCTTGCATGCTCAGTCCACGATATTTGCAGCATCCTTCTGTAGAACCACATTTCTGCTGCTTTAAGTTTTGTCCTCATTTTCAATGATATTGTCCAGCATTCACTGCCGTATTGAAGAACTGACATCATATAGCAATCCAGCACTCTTTTCTTTGTTTCTAGTGAAATTTTCCTGTGTCTTAGTACTCCAATTTGCCTTCGGATCTCTGTTTCGCACTTTCCATCTCCTGTTAGAACACTGCCTCGGTATTTAAATTTTTGTACAGGTTTGATTCGGGTATCCACCCCCTGTATTTAGTATTTTGGGTTGCACCTTTTGCTGATGACCATGCATTCAGTTTTCTTAGTTTATTTGTAGTCCTTTTTTTGTCACTCTCAACTGATACCTTCTGTAGGAGGTCTTGTGGTTTCCTTTCTGTGTCTGCAATCAGCACTGTATCATCTGCATACCTTATGTTGTTCAAGTTGTGGCCTCCAATAACAAATCCTGGCGTGTCATCTAGGGTCCTCAAAATATTCTTGCTGTACAAATTGAACAGATCCAGTGAAAAGACACATCCTTGTCTTATGCCACTTTCTATCTTTGTAAATCTGCTGAAATTGTTACCTGTCCGTATGCAGGCTGTTTGGTGCCAGTAGAGATTCTTGATTACTCTGATGTCTTTCCCAAAAATGTCGAGGCTGCCGAGCATCTCCATTAATTCTTTGTGTCATATCTTGTTGAATGCCTTCGCATAATCAATAAAGCATAGGTACAAGTCTTTCTTCATTTGTATTGCCCTTTCGGAGAGCATCCTAATCATAAATATGGCGTTCCTTGTTCCAGTGTCTTTGACAAACCCACACTGTTCCTGTCCTGTCTCTGGCCTGATTCTGCTTCTCACTCTATTCATCAGGATTCTGACAATCAGTTTTGTAATGTGACTCATTAAGCTGATAGTTCTGTGTAGTTTGCACTCGTTTGCACCTGGTTTCTTCAGCAGTGCTTCGACTTGCATAGGTCGTCTGGTATTTTTCCACTATTATAAATTTCGTTTATTTTGGTAATTTTTTTTCTATGCCATATTCTTCCAGGGCTATCAGCAGCTCTATTACGACGCTGTCTGGACCAGCTTCTTTATCTTTGTTTAGTTTGACCATTGCAGGTTCCACTTCGGATTTTAATATTTCCGGTCTATCCTCCTCCTTCTTTTGTACTCTCGATTGTTCTCTTCTGTCGCAAAAAAGATCCTTTATATACTCTTCCCATCGCTGGAGTATTTTCTCTTTCTCCGATATGATTGTTCCATCCTTCGATTTTATGCATCCTGTTAAGGAGCAGATTTTTTGTTCTGTCAGTTCTCTTATCTCTTTATGCATCTCTGCTTTATTGGTCCTTCTCAGTCTCTCTACTTCTGTGCATTTGTTGTTGAGCCATTCCTCTTTAGCCTGTCTGCGTTTGTTCCTTATCTCTCTGTGTAGTTTCTTGTACTCTCCTCCATGTCTTGGCATTATTTTTTGTCTCCTTATGTGGAGAATCTCTTCAGTCATCCACTCGTTTTTCTTCTGCGTCTGATTTCCTTTGGGGCAATGTTGTTCGCTGAGGTCACCATCGCTTCCTTTAGTGAGTCCCATTTTGAGTGTCCTTTTCCAATTTGTTCTTCATATTTCTTTCTCACGTTGTTAGTGTATTCTTTCTACAGGGTGAGGTCATTCACAAGTGTGTCGTATTGCAGCCTTGGTGATGTGCTGGGCTTCTTCATTCTCCAGTGTTTTATCCTTAGTTTGCAGATGACTGAGACAAGCAGCTGCTGTATCAAAGTTTATTCCATCAAAATTCTATAACAAGCTATCTTGACATCATGATGGAGATGATGTTTGACATCAAGTTGATACCTGAATTTGATGTTTTGGTGACCAGACAGGTAGTTACTGAGTGACTTGAAGAAGTGGAACTTGTTTGAGATCTGTGTGGAATCAAGAAGGTTGAACATGTTCTTCCCTTGAGATTATTTTTCCAAGCAGCTAACTTCAGAGCTAAAAGCAGATACCAAACAGATAAAATTAATTCTGTGGATTGCCTTTGCAACAGATTGTTTCTTAACCTATAAGCAGTTCATGGAGTGTCAATTGCACCTGGACAGATCTGTCAATTTAAAAAAAGCTAGTAGGATTATTTTATGGGACATTTGAGTAAAGACAAGCATGTGCATCCATAGCAGGGCTGCCAGAACACATTAAGCAACTACTGTGTGTGTCTTAGATGTTCACATGAATGGAATTGATAATGGCACTAGTGGGCATGGCTGCTCACAGTCACTCAGAAGTAAGTTGTCCCCTCAGGAAGAGTTGGATGTATTTACCAGAAATGGTGGCACCCTAAAATACAGAGTTGGAAATATCAAGCTTGATATAGACAATACATTTCCCTCTCAATGTAGAGATCTTGGTAGTGGATAGAGGGTTGTTAGATTTTGACCTGTTGCTTAGGTTCAACACTTAAATATTAGGGTTGATTTCAAGTAAGTGTGGCAATGTACAGTTTCCCAAGCATGAGATGATTTGTTGCTTCACAATTAAAATTGAAGAACCTGATTTCTGTGCCAAATTCAACCCAAACAATAAGATATGGGTTGCATCATGGAAGTGTTCAAATACCAGAGAATTTGCAAAACAGCATGCACAAGTATCCAATACCAAAATGTGCCAAGGAAGAATATGACCACGATCTGCAGATGTGATAAGGTCTCATTTTATTGATGGTGGTAGTATAGGTCAGTATTAGACTGTCGGGAACTAATTGATTGCTTAGATACACATACACTTATAAAATAACTTCTTTTCTTAGTTTCTGAATGAAACATGCAAATAGGGTCCACTTGATTTGATATTTTCTTATGTGGAAGATGCACATCAATATGAATAACATAATCAAGCTGATACAAATGATTTTCATTGTTTTATTTAGATATTTTCAGTTTGCTGACTCTTGTGCATTGTATGATATTGATAATTATCAAGTCCTGATTTGTTTGCTATTATCCTCAGCTTGTTTATCTGATTGAAGAACACTATTCCATGAAAAATCTCCAGCATGAAACTTTACCAAACACTTGATACATTTGATTAAATCAGTCTATTGATAAACGTTTTTTTTTGTTTTCGCTTTTTGTTTTGTGCCTTGTTTTTTTTTTTTTTTTTTTTTTTTTTTTTTGAAAGATTGTGGTTTCTCATTGCCTTGTTCATGGTTTGGAATTTAAAGTTTTTTTTTTTTACTTAGACTGGTTACCATCCCAATTTAAAGAGTCCAGCCTACTCTACTATTTAGCCAAGAGATAGATTACTGCCTTTCCCAAGGTCATTTATATAGGAGTGAATCTTGGTATTTGAACTCTGGTTGCCAGTGTCACCTTCCATGTTGGTATGTTATACTACCTACAAATCCTCTACCTTTATTTTATTTATTTACTTATTTTTAATTGATTCATCCCAAGCAAGGCAGTACTGCTGATAGTGTGCAGGGAGTTACAAGTGAAGAGTGAAAAGAAAGAGGAACAAGTTACAGGGGGGGGGGTTTGAGGAAAGCATAAGAGAAAGATGAGAATCAAGGGGATAAGATGGCAATTGTTGTTGCACTTGTGAAAATTGTAGCTATTGTGAAAGCAAGTGTACAGAAGGGGTGTTCTAAAGGCAGAAAGTGAGAGAAAAGAAATTGTTGAATAGAAGAGGCAGTTACAGTTGTCTGTTTTTCACTTTAAAAGGGCGGGACTTAGTTGCCAGTCTAGTAGCATGAGTAAATTTGTGTAGAGGGGAGCACTAGGGAGATAAGCTCATCAGAACAGAAGCCATGAAAATATTTGTAGAAAAGACAGGGAAGACATGTCTCCATGGTGAGTAAGTGGCTGTGAAGTCAAGTAGCCAAATCAGGATTGATTACATTGCAGATCCTCCTTTCAAATTTTGTCAAGTACCCGAGAGGAATAGCAGGTGCGCCCAACCAAATATGGCAACAGTATTCAATACATGGATGAATGGTAGATTTGTATATAATACAAACAATTTATTTTTGTTTCTATCTTAAATGTTAGACTGTATAGCAATCAGCTAATTTTGATAATTGTAAAAATACATGCCAATATATCAGCTGTTACAATATATATATATATATATATATATATTAAATGCTGTCAATTAAAATTAAATGCTAATCATGCCACTCAAAAACAAAAACAAGTTTTGAGGCCAATCCAATACTTCAAGCTCAGAAAATGAGTCACCAGGCTAGTTTTTAGATTTGATGACTCAACTATCTGATACCTGATAATATATTATGCATATTAATTTCTTCAATAAAATAAAAACATGACAGAAAATGACAAAGGATTTATTTGATAATTATGCAGAGTAGCAATTGTGCAGCAGAGTAAAAAGGAGATTATTTCTACAAGTTTTAGATGAGGTCTGTACATTTTTGCTGGATTCAGCAAAGATCACTTCATATTTCATGATTTTTGATTCTTCAGCCTCCCTTAGAAGCTGACACACTTGTGAGCATATTGGGTATTGAAGGTCAGAACATGTTGACATTTTTTACAAAACTTTTTGAGGTAGTGGTAAAATTAAATTACTTGCTTCTGTCTGTGAAGCATGAGGGTTTGAGTTCAAAGAAGTGCTTTTTTAAAAATGTTATCAACATATCTATATTCTGTTTTCATTTAAAATAGTACATGCAAAAGGTATTTTTTATTGAGTTACTTCAACCTAGATTTTTTACTGTGGTAGAGAAAAAAGGTAAAAGTACCCAGATGGAACATTAGAAAAAGTTGTGCGTGTACATTCCACATTGTTCAATGCTGATCGATTGAGAGTAAGTTTGGTCCTAACTTAAGGCTTCAATTTTTTTTTCTCTCTGATAAAATATTTGAAAATTTCCATTTATATAAAAGAGGTTAACTTAAAAGCAAAGAAATATTTACATGTTAGAGGCATTGCAATTTTGATTATCCCCCCCTTCTTATAAGAAAGATTACAACAAAAAGGTTATTTTAGATGTTTAGTGACTTGGGAAGACCATATTCTTCACTATTTTTTTAAGATTCAGAAATCTTTCAAGCTTAGTCTTTTCAGAAATGAAGAAAACACTATTACCTAAAACAAAAAAAATTGTTTGTACTATTTGAAGAAAAAGAAAATCAGAATCCAGATTAGTTCAACATTAGTTAAAATATAGTATTTGTTTGTGCTTTCTTAAGTCTTGAATAATCACAACTTTCCTTATCCCTATAAATGAATGTTAGTTTGGACGGTGCTTTGTTTCTTCATGGGGAAGAAAATAGTTGTGCATTACAAGTTGTCAATGTGGATTTTTTTTTTTTTTTACATTTTTATTTATGTCCTTACCATTTTCTGATGCTGGACTATTCCTTGGACTGGAGATTTTAGGATCTGAATCTCCCTATTGATATTCACCACAGTTCTTTAGAATAGAAAATTAGTCTTACAATATATTTATTACTTGTTTATAATTTTATACAACTGATGCAACAGCTGGGATTATTGTTTCACATCAGAATACTTTGGGATTTTTTTTTTTTTTTTAGGTGGGAGTTTACAAGTTTAATTTCATGCCTCTAATTTGTAAATCTTGTAGCTTAAGATTTATATTGAAGAAAAAGTATTTCAGCTTAAATATACTCCCTGCATTAATTTGTGAATTGCTAAAGACTTTAAAACTTTTTTTCAAAACCTATTTTAAGACCAATTAGTAAAATTATAATTGGCAAGTACATGAACATGTTTGCATTTCTAATGCAAATTTCTGGAATGAGTTGTCATGGTGTTCTTTCTCTTGCATATGGTGTCCAACTGACAGTTCTATACTCTGTAGTCAGCAAAAAAATGTACACGTGCAAAATTAAAAATATAAAATGGCAACAATTTACCTATTGCACCTTGTGTGTGTGAGAGATACTACACACACACACATGTATGTATGCAGTATGAGATCGGTAGTTAATTCTCATTTCAATGTTGAGATTATGAGATGTAACTGCAAGTTCGTGCCGTTTTCTCTTGTTCACTTTTCATTTGGAGAACTTCTAGCTTTTTGTTTTCCTGTCAACTAAGATTTAAAAAATTCAACAGCAGTCATCTTTTGTTTTCTTAAATCCTGTTCTGTTAATATCTTCTTTCTCCTCAGCATTTTCTCAGTGTCTATCTCTCTCAGTAACCCTTGTCTTAGTGGCTTTATTATCCCTGCTTGGGGTAGAATGATTCAAAAATATATATTGTGTGTGTGCCTATACATTAAGGTCTTTATTATTTACGACCAAGTCATAGCCCTCTTGTTCTGGAGATAAGATGTGCTATCTCAAATTTTGTAACGCTGGGAGTGAACATTTTTAGTTTTGGTTTCTGGTAGTTTGTTCCTGTAGTTGGCTTAAAACTTTTCACATTTTGGATAACTTTAGCTTATTTAATTGAAGTATAAGATTTATTTTATTTTTATTTTTTGACTTGCTATATTCATTACAAAAAAGGCTTTGTTTGAAATTCATTAAAAAATTTAATTTAGGAGACTGGGTTTTATTGGAAGTTAATTTAACATTCATCTATATAAAACTTTTATTCATGAAAGTAAATACTGATTTTATTTTTATGTAATCAGTATTTGTTTCTAACAAATTAAAAATGTTGAATTTTCACCATACTTCTTATACATTTTAATTTTACTTGATTTAAAGAAATAATTTATTAATTCTATTTTACTATTTTTTATTATAAATGTTACAAAATCTCTCTTGAGTTAATTATAATTAATTTTTAACACTTGATATATTAAGATTTTTAAGTCAATTTTTTTAATTTAATTTAATTTTTTTTTAAATATATGCTTCAGGGCAAGTTGATTTTACACAGAATTAAGCAAAATATGCAATTTGTTTTATTGTATTCAATAAGTGAAAACTAAAAATTGTAAAGATTACAAAAAAGGCTAATCAACAAAATCTTACAGTATTTGTTAGGTCATAATTAATAAAAGCAAAAAACAGGTAGGTGTATATAACACCATGATAATACTGGGAACAAACTATAAGACATGCTTTAAATTTGTATTGTTTATTAAGTCACACTAAAGCTACTTTTTTTTTTTTTTTTTTATCATATCACCCCAAGCAAGGCGGTAATGCCATTGAAGCGCAGGGGGCTACGTAAGAATGAAAAGCTTGGAAAAGAGAAAGCCGGGAACCACATCCTAAACAGGGAACAAGGGATGAGCCTCTACACCTGTTCAATAGACGTGGGTGGAGTGTGAACTGGGCGATAGACTAAACTATCTACTCCAATTGAGGAGAAAAAAAAAAATAAGAGTGAAAAGAATGGAGAAGAGAAAGCCAGAAACATCCTAAACAGGGACAAGGGATGAGCCACTTCACCTGTTCAATAGTCATGGGTGGAGTGTTAACCGGGAGATAGTTAAGTCTATCTGTTATGAAAAAAAAGAAAGAAAATGTTCAGAATGGTGAGTTAACTAAGTTTTAACTTAGTTAAAGTCCAATCAAAGAAATGCACATAATATAGGTAAATTGCTCAAGATAATTCCACTTTCAAGTAAATGTTCTTATTTGATGGTACATAGTAATCTTGTCCATATATAATTTGTGAAATTTCAGTTAAGTGAACTGTTCTTTCCACACCTTGCAAATGTACAAGTAATTTCAGCAATTCCAACATTGTTTCATTCATAGGAACGTCTTGCAGTTCATTATTTGAAAAACCTTCTGCAAGTGCAGGTTCACAACCTCTATTTTGTGAGAGGTTAGTAAAATTTGACCAGTTTGTTGTAATCTCTTTGGTGGCTCGCTATTTCGGAAACAAAAAAGTATTAATATTAGAAAATTTACCCATACTTGATGATATTTTTATGATACAATTTGAATTAAATTGTAAAAATACTCTTGTAAATGGGCATAACTAATTAAATATGAATAAAGGTTTATATCCTCTTCCCTAACCTACAATTTATTTGACTTTGAGAGAAAAAATCTGGAAGCAAAGCAAAAGTGCAGCATTCTGTATTTTAGCTGACTCTATCATGTTGAAGATTCAGTTATTGGTTATGGAATTTACTATCATTTTAATTTCAAACCAATAAACTGCTTATATTTTAATTAAGACTTTCAATGATCACTGGAATTAAATTCCAAGGCTCTAACTTTAAACCTAAACTTACTCTTTAAACTAATTGCCTAAAAAACAAAAACAAAAAAAAAAAAAACAAATAATATTTTGTCATTATTTATCAAGTTATACTAACTTTCAAATTGAGTGCAATACCATGGTTCCAAAATTGACGTGACCTAATGTGCATATCTAAAATTTGTTTGTGTTATATATACATGTGTGTGTGTTCACGTATGACTGAAGGTGTTAGGGATACAGGTTTCTGGATAGCCAGAATACTTAACAACATAAGCTATGTGAAGTTAACTTCAGAGATTATCAAAGAGAAATTAATGAAATTAGTAGCAAAATGGACTGAGATATTAGGTTTGCTACGTTATTGGAGGATTCACAAAGCATCTACTTGTAAAATAGATTATGTAAAGTAATTTTAGATGTCCTTGAAGGTCACAAAAAGTCAGTATACCATTTCTAACCAAATGGAGTGAAATAAGTTCCAAAATTTGCTTAAAAAAGATGCATGATGAAAAGACAAAGATAAAAACAGAACTTTATTGACAAAACATTTGTGTTAAAATATCCTTTGATCTTTAATCTTATATAAAATAAAAATTTTAAAAGCCTTTTTAGAAGATTGGAAATTTTGGTTGAAAATATGAAAAACATTGATTTGGAAGTTCTTGAAAGAATCAAACTTCACAGATTTTTTTTTCTTGCTAAATGTTATGAAATTTAGAAACATTCTTTTTTTTGTAGTGCTTAATTTCTATATTAGCTATACACATTCTCAGAATTTAAATCATGAATTTCTTTTTTAGTCAAACAGGACCCACCCCCACGTTACAGAAAATCTACTCTGAATTGTAAAATAAAAAATAGATTAAACTAATTATTTAATGAGAAAAACATTTAATTACTTTTATGAATAAAATATATTATGAACACTATTGTCTTAATCTTTTGATGAATAACAAATTTTTAAAAGAATTTTTAAAAAAATTTAGAATTATAAGCATGTAAGTCTTAAATTTTATATTAATTTGTGGCAGTCAAGTGATATTGTTAAATTAAAACTGTATGATAAACTGAAAAGTTCACTACAATTTAATGATATACCCTCCCCAATATTTTAAAAAGAATTCTGAATTTATTTTATGTGTGTATAAACATGTTCATTTTTGTAAATATGAATATCCATAGACATTATCAGAAAAGCAGTAACTATAGTAAATTTAAAATTGATAATTTTCTAACATTTTCTCAATAAACATCTTTGTAATTAAGGCTATATAGCCCAAGTACCTAAAATTCAATAAAATATTAGGTTGCTTAAAAAAAAAATATATATATATATATATATATATATATATATACTGGTCAGATTTTAACTTGTGATATTGTATGGTACCTTTTTAGCATTTATGAATTGCAAAGAATGAATGGATCCACAATCCTGACTAAAGTAATCCCATACCACACCATTACGTTGGGTTGATTCTGGATTTTTTTCAGAGATAACAAGATCTTTCCCAGCCCAAAAGTGGCAATTGTGATGGTTCACAAACCCACTGGTGTGAAATACTACTTCATCACTCCAGGGGATATTTTTAAAGCTTCATACCAAGCCAATATATTCTTCCCAAACTCTGTAAATGTTGCAATCTTCAGCAGAGTGATTGATGGTTAAGCTCCTTGATCAGAGTACAATGGGTAAATTGTTGTCATTTTATATCAATTTTGCATGTGCGCATTGTTTTTTATTTTGACTGCAGTATAGTAAATTCAGTTAGGCCCCATATGTGAGAAAAACAGCACCTTGATGCAATTCACTTGGCTAGGAAACAGTATACTCTACTGCTTGGCATTCATACTGGAAGCTCTAATATGAACGTTTCAGTGTGTTTGGTATCAGTCTGAGGGCAGTGCAGAGGATTCTGAGTTTAATTGTAATTATGAAGATGTTTGGAGTGATTACTAGTAATGGTGATGTTAGGCTTCCATTTATCTTCCCACAGGGCCTCAGACTCAACATAGACCTATACAAAGTGCCTTGAGGAGACAGTGCTGCCCTGGGTCAAGAGGGTAGTTGCTAGAAGGCTCGATGTCTGGCATGAGATTTGACTTCATAGACTGTAACCTCCTTGATTATTATATATGGGGGCACAGTTAAGCCAGAAACCAATAAAACTCATTGTAACACAAAAAATGAACTTAAGGTAGGTATTATGGCATCATTTGCCAACTTGACAAGTAAGGAGACTATCCAGAATAGTTGCAGAAGGTTCTAAATTTGTCTGGAGGTTGTGACTGAAGCCAATGGCAATTTTATTAAAATAAATTTACTCGTTAATTTTTAAAGTTATTTTTGTGTAGTTTTCAGATATATAAATAAAATGAGCTGTTGGTGCTATTTTTATTTATGTATAATTTAGACAATTCATCCATTGCACGCTGTGTGTACATATATGTTTATATGTATATATTATAGAGCAAATAAGGACAAACTCAGCCTCAGAGGTCATTTAAGATAGAATTCATTGTATTCTGTATTGCAGCCAAACAATTATATACTTGGAGATAAATTAGTAAATGCAATAAATTAAAAGGAAAAAAGATAGGATGCCAAGGTTGCTGGAGATCACCAGAGGTCAGTTTTAGATTAAAATATTTTCTTTACTCTATGCAAAAGATGTACTTAATGCAAAAAATTGATTTCTTTTTTTTCTATTTTTTTTTTTTTTTTTTTGTATGGTTTTAAACAGCAGATGCTATTGAAATAGTAAAAAAAAAATGTTTAACATAAAATAAGCTAATTTTTTTTAAAGAAATTAAGTCAATATATAAGTTTTAATAAAAAATGACTTTAGTGTTTAATTAGGTTTATCTTCAATCATTAGTGTAGAGAGGAAAATACTTTTATTCATCACTTCTATTAATATTTTATGAATATGCATAAAAATAAAGGGTATTTTAGAAAATATAAATAGCATAAGTGTTATAAGATGATAATCTATAATATTATTAGCAAATATGTGGTTATGCATAAAATAATAAATTGGTAAAAAATGGGTAGCCTCATCTGGTTTTACATTTTAACAAAATTTTGTTATCAATGTATTTTTATAATACTGGAATCTTCTAACAGACAGTAGAAAACAATACTATATATATATATATATATATATATATATAGCACGTACTCTGTAGTCAGAATAAGTTGGTTTTCTTATTCTTAGTTTCTCGGATACCAAAATAACTACTTGCGTTAGCCTTGTATGCAATATAAATAAACAAGTTGAGCAATACTAAAATTAGTTTATTTTAGTTTGGTCTTCTAAATGAGCTTCCAATGAAATGTCAGTTGTGACCAATACTGTCTAGTGTAGTCAAAAGCTTTAAACTTTGTTATTAGGCACTATTTTTTTAAAATTGAACACAATATTTTTTTCTTTGACTTGCATTTAATGACTGATTAAAATTTAGAAGGGATAAATAAAAATGCTATGTCTGCTTAGAGGTGCTAAGCTCCTCCTTCTCATTGATTTTTATATATATATATATATATTTTTTTTTTTTGTCTTTTAGCGAAAAAAAAATTGCATTATTTTTTCTTTTTATTTCTTTTTGTTTGTTTTTTTGCTTTTTCTTCCAACACTCTAAGTCACTAGGCTAGAAAACAAAAACAGCTTTCAACTATTTCATGAATGTTGCCTTCATTTTGTTTTTAACCATTTCACTCCAAGCAAGGCAATAAAGCCACTAAGACACAAGGATTACTGAAAGTTAGAAAACGAGTAAAAAAAACATACAATTAAGGAAAGAGAACAATAAGTTAAACAAACCAATAGTTATTCTATCATCTAACTTACCCTTGTCTGATGCTTTTTGTTATTTGCTTAATTACATTGTTTTTTTTTATGGCTTTGTTTGATTTACAGTTAATTTCTTCCAAAAAGATTATTTTTTTAAATTTTTCTTTATTTTATATTGTTAGTTTTTATCATCAAATGTATTTATAAAAAAATCTAAAAAAAATTAAAATTACATATAACAAGACTGGGTTATTCAGTTTAAATTTGTTTCCTGCTTTTTAAGTTAATTTTTGTGGCTGTATAGGGTTGTAAATTGGTCATCAATATTTGAAAATGTAATTATGAGCAATAACTGAGCATTACTAAAAATATGAACTAGACCAAGATATCACTAGACATGTGCATTGTAGTAAGAACAGTCCATTTATAAAGATTTAAAGGGTTCCGTTCAAAGTTCCTAGACTGGTATACACCTGATTAAGGCCAGAGTGCACAGCAGCTGAAATGTAAATGTAATGATGAGGACAATAGTCTGAGTATAAATAGTGTAAATAATTATGAAGTATTTGAATTCTAGTTGTGGTTACATGTATAAACTTTTTTTTTTTTTTTTTTTTAAATACATGAACCCACTTTCCCTTTGCTCTGTTTCATTGCCAGTTGTCATGTCATTACCATGCTGGTTAGCCAGTTAAGTGTTGAATGTAATACACACTTTGGCAATCATGTCTCAAAAGTGCCATGATTGACTGGGCAAAAGATTTTCCCACAGTAGGTTGCTATTACTTTGTAGTAGACTGGTTGCCAACCAAGGCTATAGAACCAAATCTGTTCTATTTAACCCATAGCTGGAAAGAGAAGAGATTTTTTTTGTTTTTTTTAATCATATCACCCCGAGCAAGGTGGTAACGCCACTGATGTGCAGGGGGCTACGTGAGAGTGAAAAGATTGGAAAAGAGAAAGCTGGAAACCACATCCTAAACAGGGAACAAGGGATGAGCCTCTACACCTGTACAATAGACGTGGGTGGAGTGTGAACTGGTCGATTATCTTTCCAAAGGTTGTGTGTAAGTGAATGCAAGGAATTCAACTGGAATTTGAACTCAGATCTCCAATTTCTCATTCTGAGCCAATATCCGCTACACAACACACATCCACTTTGTTGGCATGAAGCCTAAAAAACAAATAATATGGACAGATGATCTGTCATTATCTTTATGCAGTGTGGTATTTTTTTTTTTTTTTTTATCAACTTAAGTCAGACACTAGTATCTATCCTGTCTCTATGGGAATTAGTAAAATACACAATTTAGAAACTTGTCATTCAAATTTAAGAACTATCTTTAGATTCATTTTCTCTTTATGTTGTATAGATTATACAGTTATTTAGACAAACAAAAGCACAAACTCCATTTTGTGTTAAAATTCCTTTTTATCCCTAACCCATTTGGGAAAACAATGCTATAAAACAAATATTTTTTTGTTTCATTCTTACACTAATGTATAATAGCAAAATCTGAATATTTGGTAAGGTCCATGGGACATATAATTAAATTATTTGACATTAAACTTTAATTTAATGTAGTTTAAAATTAAAAACAAAAATACAAAACATTACATTTGTAATAAATTGAATAAAAAAAAAAAATATATATATATATATGTATATAATCTCTCCCTCTCTTACACACATTCCATAGGTGCATCTATAAGTTTAATGCCTAATGATGAAAAGAACATATTTAAATAGTTATTTTTCAACATATCATTTTTCAATGCATTTCGTGTAACAATTTTCCATTAATTATTTTGAACATTATACATTGAAAATTTTTGAACAAATTTTAGGTTGAATCAGCTCAGAATGATAAGTTTGGATTCCAGCTGAATTCATGGTATTCACTTGCATGCAGATACTCTTGGAAAATATACTAATCTCTTCTCCCTCTAGCTATGGGTTAAATAGTAGGACAGGCTGTATTCTATAACCTTGGTTGACAACCAGTCTACCACAGGAAGTAAGAGCAACCTACTGCAGAAAAATCTTCTGCTCAGCCATTCAAGTCTCTTTAGAGATATTATCACCCAAGCATATATCACATATGACTGACAGATATATATATATATATATATATATATATATATAAGTGCATATATTAGAATAGAACTTAGAATAAATCTTTTCTTTGAATATACCTCTTTCAATACATTTTACTTTTCTTTGCTGCTGTTCTTAGTTAATTTCTTAGACAAAGTATTTTGATTCTGTGATGATATTCCAATGTGTTATTTAAAACTCTTGACTTCATTGTCAGTATGTTATTTTATCTGTCTATTTTTTTAATTCCTTCTATATTTTTACATTTCTGCATTTACTCCTTTGAACTTAACAGTTCAGGTTCAGTTGCTTGGAGGAATTTTTGTTTAAATAGCTTCAGAAATGATTTGATGATTCATAACATGAAAAATTCATATATGTTAAGGTCTGCTGCTGTTTTTTTAATACCTGTCATCAAAAATGTATTTTTAAATAAGATTAGTTAGAGAAGACAAGAAACCTGACAAAAATTGATCTTCTGCTTTTGTTCTTTTTGACCATTATCTGCATCTTTATTTTTTAAAACAAGCTTTTTTCCAGTCATCTTGTGTTAGATTTTTTTTTTTTTTTTTTTTAAATTAACTTTTCAGAAATATTGAAATTTAGACAAATACAATTTTTCTCAGTTTAGTGCAGAAATATAATTTTTTTCCCTTTTTGATTAGATTCATTTGTCAAATCCAGTGTAACCAAAATGAATCCAAAAAAGCTATCGCTTTGAATCTGATATATTTTAAACCCATATTTTCTATATGCTGTATTTCTTCAGGATGCAGACGATTGTGGCTCTCTTCAATTTCTTACCCATTGTAGCTCTTAGTAAAGTTGTGACCTTTTGCTATCTCTCCTGCCAACCATTTACAGAAGTTAGCTAAATTATGAGCAGTTTTCCTTTATTTCTTTTGCCTTCATTATGTTTTCTGAGTATCAAAGTTTTTAAGCTGCCTTTCTAGAATTTCTGCCTTAAACATTTCAGGTCTCTTTCTGATAAGGATAAATTTTTGATTTTCTCTAAAACTCTGTTCATATGTTCAGTTCCTGGTATCCTCAGCATACTTCTGTAGAACCACATTTCTATTGCCTCATGTCTCTTCCTGATCTGTAATGAGATTATTCAGTATTCACTTTCATTATAGGACTGATATTCATAATGGTTTAGTCCTGGTTTAATTTCTCATCTGCACTTGTCTTTACCGTTTTATTCAATTTATTTTTTTCTAACTTTATGATTAATGTCATATGCAATAATTGTGTGTTTTGCTTTCAGATTTTCATTTATCAAAAATATGTTAAAATAGTATTCAAACAATGAATATATTATCTGCTTTTAAGCTTTATCAGTTCTTTTTCAAGGCAGGTACTGTTAAGTGACTAATAGAAATGGGACATTCATCTATTAATTTTGTACTTTTTAGCCTTTTTGAATGATTTTTTTTTTAACCCTCTTTATTAACACACTCTGTTTATTGCATTGTCTCTCCCCCCGCCAACCATTAAAAGATTTTAACTGCATAGGATCCTGGCAAAGTTCATCCTTCCTTGAATATTGTGGACTGGCTCTACAAAATACAAAAATCTGTACCAAATAACAGAAACCGCATTACTTGCGTATCAAGACCAGCAACAGCTAAAGTGGATAGCGTATATAACTCAAAGAAAATGATGTTAACATTCCACACCACTTCAAATATTGGAAATAAGAATAACAGCTACTGAGATCAAGAAACCTGTTTTCTTAAATTGTTTTAAGAGAAAACTTTTGTCATTGAATGCCAAAAGTTTTCTTATAAGGAAATGGCTTTAATTATCATAGTATTAAACACCTAAGGGTAATATATATGTATTTAAAATCTGCTATATTGGAGAAATTTTATTGAAACATTTTTATTAAAATATTTAGCTTATCTGAACTTTTTTATTTTTAATTTACTCACTTTAGTTAATATGGCTGATTTAATTTCTATTGCAAATATTTCACTAACAAGTGATATCATCAGAAATGATAGCATATTTCAAGACCATAGGAATACAATTAGTTTTTCACATAGGAGTCTTTGACCTCTTTTGGCATTATTTCCAAATAAATTGGTATTGTCTTCATACATGAGTTTGTAATATTTTTGCACCATATTGAAGAGAAATGTTTATTAAAAATAATTTTTTAGTAAGAGGTTTCTAGAGTCAAGTACTGTTATTGCTTTTTTTTTTTTAACAATGGAAGGTCTTTCTTTATATATATATATATATATATATATATATATATAAATTGTTTGAACATTATTTTTTATCAATACTCGTATTTAAGTAGATATTCTGTGTTTTTTTTGTTTTTTTTTAATTAAACACTATTAGACCGCTCGACCACGAATGACCTCCAGTCCAATTTCCGTAACATGTTTACATTTGACATTACGATACATTTCAGAGCACATATGGTTGTTTGCGATGAATCAAAAATTGTGTTATATAGGCTTGATTAAAACTTTGTTTGGACTGGAGGTCATTCAATGTCGAGCGGTCTAAGACGTTGCCAGGTCAAATGGCAGCTTCCCCTATGTAGATAGGGGTCACAGGTTTGAATCCTGCCGAATGACACATTTTTGTAATAAAAATTTCATGAATAATCTGGCCAGTAGATATAAATATATAATACTGTTTAATTAGAAAAAAACACAGAATATCTACTTAAATACGAGTATTGATTAAAAAAAAAAAAATGTTCAAACAATTCATTTCAAATTGTCAGTTGTTTATAACCAAGTTTTGTTAAAATTCGTTGATTTCCGTAACATATATCTATAATTTCATGTATCAATAAAATAGACCTAGTAAATACATAAACATACATACACCATGAATTTAATGCAGGTATACATGGAAATTTTCTTTCAAATCATTTTACCCCAAGCAATATGATAATGCTGCTAGGGTGCAAGTGGTTACTGAGAATAAAACAGTGGAGTAACAGGATAATAAAAGAACAGAGTTCAGACAGAAGATGGCAATTGGCATGACAGTTAAATTTTTAAGATTATAGATGATAGGGAAGCAAGAATTCAAAAGGGAGATTCACAGGCAAGAAGTGTAAGAAGCTATTAGAATAGTACATAGCTATTAGATTGTTACAAAAATGATCACCAATTTTGGAAACACAATTTAATTCTTGGAAAATGAACTGTAGAAACATTGAAATTAGTCGAAATACGAGCCTTGATCAATGAGATTTATTCCTTGTTGATAAAGTTATTGGTTGTAATGCAATAAAATCTTTGTAAACTGATTGCACTTCTGATTTGGACCTAAGTTTTTGCAGGCATGCATGCATTTCAACAAGTTGATTGCAGTAAAGCTCTGCATTAATGCTCTGATTGGCTTTCAGAAAGCTGTAGCAGGTACCACCAGTTGCAGATCACCAGACAATTACCATAATTTTTTGCTGAATCAACTTTGGCTTTGGGAAATTTTTGGGGGACTCATCACAATCAATCCATTGATCTGATCATTTACGATTAGCATAAAGGATCCACTTTTCATCACAAGTGACGATTCAAGAAAGGGATCATTGGTGTTATGCAGAAAGAGCATTGAGCACACTTCAAAATGTCTAAGTTTTTAATTTTCATTGAGATTATGAGGAACCCTTTTATTAAGCTTTTTTTTCCCCTTGCTAATACTCTGAAAATGGTGTGAGACTGTTGCAGTGCTGACATGAAGTGTCTGAGATATTTCTCAGACACTTTGATGTGAGTTTTGCTCAACAACTGCATGACTGTCCTTTATCTTCACTTCAAGGCTCTCATCAATCGTACAGAATTCCTGGAATCACCTTTGTACTGTCGGATCACTTGTGGGCCCATCTGCCCATGCTCTGTTGATATTGACAGAAGTTTGGGAGAAACTGTACCCAAGTTTGAACTCATGCAAGAAAAGCAAAGAAAGATCATGTTTTGTCATGTTCATAATTAAGGGCTTCTATGCTTCAAGAATATTTGCCTGAAAATAAGTTAAAAATTATTAAAGAGCACACATTATTATGTATACAAAAATTCACCTAATATATACTGGGAATACTATGTTAAAATGGCTTTCTAAAATACAATACTTTGAACAGCTATTATTTTTGTAACAACCTAATAGTTCAGGAGTAGAATGAGACCTAGTTGCCAGTCTAGTAGCAGACTTAAATTCATGCACTCAAAGCACCAATGTGAAAAGCTCATCAGAATAATTGCTATGAAAATATTTGTAGAAAAGACAAGGAAGCGATATCATGTCGGTGAGAAAATGACTGAAGCTGAGTTCTTATTTTAAGATAAATTATATTACCGACCCTTTGAATTCTGCCAGGAACCTTGAAATATATAGTAGGAGCACCAAACCAGATATGGTATCAATATTTAATATATGGCTGGATGGTAGACTTATAAATATGCAAGATGGATTCTGACATTAAAAAAATATTTGGCATGACACTGTGAACCAAATTCCCTGTCAGACCTAGAGTTCAAGAAGTTTTTTTTTTTTCCTAATAAATTTTGTACATATATAATATAGGTTGAATATTATACATTGAAAATATCTGATCACTATTAAGTTAATAACTCTCATACTGCAAACTCATTGACCCACTTACCTATACTTTGAAAATATATAGGAAATCTCATTTACAGAAGTTTTTTCAACTTCTAAATGAAACAGAAACTAAGAAAAATTTTAGAATAAAGTCCCATATATTGATATTTTAAGGTATGTTTATAAAAAAGAAATTGTAGTTTTCAATGTTTTACTGTATCTCAGCAGCACCAATACTTATTTGCAATCAGCCCATGAAAATCTACAACACCTTGGTTATATGAATAGCCAAAATATTGTGAGTTCTACGCAAAGTTAGAGTAATTCCACTTAGTGTTCTAATAGATTATCTGTGAAAAATAGGTGTTTTTTTTTTTTCAAAATTGAAATTCTTTGTAAATTTTTTTTTTTTTAAGATCAAATTGTCACTTCCTACATATGGTGACTGAACTGCATTTAATAACTTCAAGTAAGTTACTATCAGCAAAAAAAAAATAATCAATAGATATTTGCTTTGTGTATAATATGAATGCTGTCCTGCAACTGTCAGTTCATAACTCCTTTTTAACAATATGAAACAAATATATGCACGTGTTGAGTGTCTTTTCTACAGATATTTTCATGGCAACTGTTCTAATGAGCTTTTATCTTTGGTGCATCAACTACATAAATTTAAGCATGCTACTAGATTGACAATTAGGTCTCACCATTTTACTGTTGTACTAGCTAGATACAATTGCTGATTCTACTCTAAGTTTCTTTCTTCACTTACCACTTGTGGAACACCATTCTGATATTTTGCTTCCCTGATAACTACAATCTTCAAAACTTTAACTGCAATATCAATTGGCATCTTCTGTCTTCCTGAACTAGTTCTTTTTTTTTTTTCTTTCCTTTTCTCAATCCTCCTATATCCTGTCTTCTCTTTCACTAACACCCTGCACATTCTACTGGCATTATTGCCTTGCTTGAGATGAAACAAAAAAAAAATCTGATACTATTCAAACTGGTTTCCAGTTTGGAAAAGGTCTTTCAGGCATAATATGGTCTTCTAATAGCCTTCCACTTTGAGGTTTGTCTTTAATTTTGATTTATTTTTTTCCTGCCTTTATGATGCTGAGAATACCATGGATTGAGTGAGTAAACACTGAGGATGTTTTAAGGAAAATATAAGCACTGAGGATGTTTTAAGGAAAATATAAGCACTGAGGGTCACATGTACTTAAAGTAAAAAAAAATAGTTGAATTTTGGGGACACATAATGAGGTAAAAGAAGCTTTAATAATCTGACCCTTACAGAAGGCAAAAAGATCAGAACAAGTAACCTACTTAATGAGCTTGTGTAAATAGATGGCAGAACAAACTGGGGGAAGAGGACGAATAATGCTTAGACCTATGAAATATAGGAAGGTATGAAATACCTTTATCACACACATCTTGAAGGGATGTGGTACATAAAAGAATATCGATTATGCAATATAAATTACTGTTTGGTGGTGTAAATGTATCATATTTTTAAGTTTGAGAAAAATGTTACCAGGCATTACTTCCAGGACAACCCTTATTCTAGAAAAATCACTTTGGTCAGTAGTAAATTCTTGATATTCACTAATATTTTAGAGCCTGAAAGAAATATACTTTCTCTTATGAGTAGCCAGTTGCTATCTTACTTTTCAAGAGACTTTATAATACTGTAAATATAGCCAAGTATTAATTAACTGTCGAAAGGTCAACTGTCTATTTAGCTGAACTATAGATTAGAAGTGTGTGTTTTATTCTGTCAGCCAAACCTACATGTCTACCTGACAAAAAGAGCTACAGTTAATTTGTTAGATTTGAGTTGGTGTATGAATGGTAGTATATACTCCTGATCAAAAATTTAAGACCACTTAAAAATCTTTAAAATCTGTCCATAAAAAAAATTTTTTTTAAACTCCTACCACTTAAGGTTACCAATACTACAATCTAAAAGGTTATGGAAACAAAAAGCTACATTCCAAACATTTTATTTAGAAATTTACATTTTTATAAAATGAGGCAATTTACACATGATCAAAATTATAAGACCAGAGACAAAAATTCTATGAAATTGTACAACGTGTATTTAATAATGAAGTCTACCTCCACTGCTTTTGATGACTTCAAAACTTGTTGGGCATGCTAGAAATTCGATAAACATCTCGTCATCCGTCCCCAAACATTTTCAATTGGGTTCAAGTCCGATGAGCATGCAGGATGTCCCAAGAGATGGACCCCATTTTCTTGTAGAAAGGTCAAGGTCTGTCTTGCAGCATGGATTGCAGCATTATCCTGTTGGAATAACCATCCATCCCCACACAAACGATGGCCCTCCGTCATCAAAGATGCTTTTTGTAGCATGTTAACACAACCAGCCGCTCTCTGACGACCCTGCATCACCTGGATTTTTAGTTTTTATTCAAGAAGTAGCGTAAAAATAGAGAAATTAGGAATAGAACATTTTGGAATGTTCTAGAGTTCTAAAATGCAAATTAGGCGTTAGCACCCTATAAAAATAGGTTTTGGGCACAGTTGGTAGGAGGATGGGTTAACCTCTGCAGCTCCGGTAGATTCAGGATGTATATCTGTAAGAATCCCTAAGTTGACAACAGGATGTGCTGACCTCATCAGCACCAGTTTCAGTTCAGGAATTAGATTTTTGGGGGGGCTGGAATATATCTAGTTGACGACAAACGAAAACTTTAAAGAGTTGTTAATGATTTTGCTGTCTCATCAACCCAGTAAAAATTCTAGGATCAAGATCCAGCCAAAAGAATTTTGCAGACAGTCAGAACAGCTAAAACCTTGAAAGAGAACCTCATGGAACTATCTGGGTAAATACATATTTTTGCCTATTCAAGCCAATAATTAATCTTTATATATGCATTTAAGGATTTCCAAAAAGTATCTGCCCTGCTAATTTAATGGGTAAGATATCTGACAACTTACTTCTCCTCCTCTCCTTGTAACACTTCGCCCTTTTTCTTTCTCTCCTCGTAACACTTTGCTGGACAGTTGATTTGAATGCCAAAACTTGTGTATATTTGTAAACATTTTGATTTAATGTTTTGTGAATTAAATATTTGTATTTTGACACTGAGTTTTGCTCTATCTTTTAATTTTCTCTTATGTTACAATTAACACGTAACATAAATGGGGGTTCGTCCGGGATTAAACGTAACAATAGTCATAGTTATGTGTACAATACAATAAGCTTTGTTAAAAAAAAAAAAGTTTTTCACAATGCATCTTAACCTTAAAAGCAGCAAGAAATAATATTTTCTATTTGATACTTCTTATAAATTTGTTTGTCTCACCTTATCCTTGTCCCATTTTTCTTCCATCTGTTATTTTCTTTCTCTTTGTTAAACATTTCTTTTTGTTTGAAAAAAGAAAAATGGTGAGAAGACAATCTCTCATTTTAAGTTCTTTTTCTTCTGTCTCTCTCTTCCCCTGTCTTACTTCAATCCATTTATACCCCGCCTCACAAAGCCGAAGACTAAAGAGATTCCAGCTGCAAAACAAGAATTGTCTTTAACCAAAAAAGACATTACTCCATTTGGGGTCTCTCGATTTGCCTTATTTTTTGCTTCCAAAAACACTTGCCAATATTGATTACAGCTGTCTCTGGGATGAAGTTGGAACAGCAAAGGTTGTAGCTAAGGGTAATGAAGAGTTTGGTCACCAACGATGCTGATACTTACAATAACAAAGCAAAACGATAAAATGGATTTTATTTTCATCGTTAGATGTTAAATATTATATTCTGGCTTGGATTAGTGAGGTTCTAAGCTAAACCAGTAAAGATATTGCTTTGGCCATTTTGAATCTTTCAACTTTCCTATAACTGGTGTCTATCAAGGATGAGAATATATATACTTGGCAGGTTTACAAGGCATTCTGCTGCTGTTATTTTATAATCCATTTTTGTTATTAAAACATTTTTTTTTCCCCTCCTCATTTTGATTTTAAGATATTAATATATTTTTATTTTTTATACACTTGATGTACAATGTTATAATTGTAATTTTATTTTGCCTGGAGAATGAAATATTTGTATAACGTAGCATTCAATTGTCTTTACAACAGCATATGTACACAAGTATGTTTCAGGCTTTGTTTTTATATATATATATATATATATATGTGTGTGTGTGTTCATATTATAGTATTCATCTAGCGAAATATATTGATTTATCTATTTAGGTTGTCTACTCACAACTCAGCTTGTATCTATCATCTGGCCAGGTGAATAGCAGCTTATTTACAACAGATATATCTATTTTATTTCACTGATAAACTGCTAAATGCACACACAATTTCCCAACAGTGAAAACATTTTTTTTCCTACTTGAAATAAGTAAAAAAAATTTAAAAAAATTCATAAAAGCCAAAAGACCATTTTTATATATATATTATATGCTTTAAAGTATAGTATATTTATGAGTAAAAGTGCTCAGTATCGTAGTGTGTGCATATAAAATATAAAGTAGACACTGAAGTTAACACCATATTGACATTTTATACTTGAATGTCATTTTCATGCCTGAAAACTACATTCATTTATAAAACAGACTGCTGCCATTTGGTATTTTGTGTGTACATTATATATATATAAATAAAATGTACACACACACTGTCTCTTAGATTTTTAAATCATTTTTTTGAAATATTCATCTTTAATGAATCTCTGAAAAATCTTGTTAAAGGGAAACATGTTAGATTAGACACTTTCCTTTTTGTTCTTTACTTATATATATATATATATAACATCACAAACAAAAATCCAAGGCCATTTTAAACTATTGTAAATTTCTAATTGTTATTTTATAAGCAGATGTTTTTTTTTAAGCTGTCTACATATGAAATTACTTTTATTATAGCTAAAAATGGCTTATGCAGAAGATTTTGGTCACCTCGTGTAAACCAAGCCAGATTCTGTGTCTGAAAAATATCCAATTAAAATAGATTATATAATGTTGATTTTTAAGGAGTTAATGCACATTTTGAATATTTGGTGTGGCTTTCTTTAGCTTGTTGATAATTGCTTCAGTACACCTGGGATGGAATGTATACAAATATATTACCATCTTCACAGGTACTAGATACCTTTCTCTGTAGTTAGGCTCCCACAACAGAAGAACAAGTGGGCTCTTCTGATAAATTTTACTCATTAGTTCTGTCATCATTTGATCCTTGAATTACGGCTGTAATATGGCCAACATTTCAATACAGTGACACATTTATTCGTCCTGGTTTTGTTGCATGCAATCTGTGACATGGAGCTCTGTGATGCCCCAAAAAGTCTTTTTTACCCAAGTGTGGTATCAAGTTTTTTTTTTTTTTTTTTTTTTAGCAAGAAGATATTTTTGGCTCTATTCAAATTAATGTCAATTTTAACCAATTTTCTTGAACTATCTCTTAATGCGGCTCTGAAACATCAGACTCTTACCATCAGCACTTCAATTTTCATTGTGTACTGTGGAAGCAAACACCTTCCAGTTATCTGGAAATTAAGGGTGAAACTTCGGATACTAAAGCCTAGGGCAGCACCCAGACTGCAATACAACACAATTCTGAATGACTTCAACCTGCAAAAAAAAAAAAATACATTGACAGTGTGAGAAACAAATGCAAAGAACAAATGGGAAATGGAAATTCAAAATGAGACACACTTAAAGAAGCACTAGTGACATCAGCAAACAGCTTTGTCCCAGAGGAAATCAGATGCAAAAGAAAAAATGAGTGACTGAAAATTCTTGACAATGTGAAAGAGACAAAATATGCCAAGACATGGAACTGAAAACAAGAAACTACAAAAGGAAATAAGGACCAAGTGAAGACAGGCTAAAGAGGAATGGCTCAGCAACAAATGTGCCAGAGTAGATTGAGCAAGAATAATAAAGGAAAAATGTATTAAAAAAATAAGGGAACTGACAGGACAAAGAACATGCTTCTCAACAGGATGTATAAAATCCAAGGATGGAATGATCATATTAAAGAGGAAATACTCCTGTCATGGGAAGAACATATAAAAAATCTCTTCCATGATGAGAGCAACCAATAGTAAACAAAGATGCTGACAGATTGGAAATACTAAGATCTGAAGTGAAAGCTGTAATGGCCAAACTGAATACGAGTAAAGCAGCTGGACATTCCAAGTTCCTTAGTGATTGGTCACTAATTCATATTCTTGGTTATCTTCCCTATATTCATCCTGCTTTCATTGGAAATGTTCACCATGATTTTAAGTAATGTAAGATTATTTAATTTTTTGTTTTTTTATTTATTTTTTTTATTGGTGTGACAGAAAAGAGAAAACATGAGGTGGCTGAAGAATTTTGTATTTCTATTTTTGGGTGTTATCTGACATTTACTCTCTTCATTCAGAACTCTTGCTAATAAATATAATTAGGTCTGAAAATGACTCTAATATGCTCAGAAAAATAAAAAGATTGACTTATGGTAGTTAATAGAAATTTACACTAATTTGAAATGATCTAAGACTTGTGTGTATATATATATATATTATTAATCACAGTGAAACTAACACCAACTGCCGCTAACTCAACTGTAATTTAATTGTCCTGAACCCCCGGAAGAGAACCTCTTCCAAGGGCAGAGAGGTGGAGGGGAAGAAACCAATGGCGTACAAGCACAAAACGACGAGTACCCATTAGAAAGAAAAAAAAAATAACACGAAACTGTAGTGTGAAACCGTGGTAGGTTTTGGTTCACGTTTAGATTTTTTACATTTATATATACACACACACATTTTTTTTATCAGACCTTATGTGCATTGGGACTTTTACTATAAAAATCAAACATAATTCAGCATTTAGTCTCCTTTAAATTAGTCCTCTTTTGAAGCCACTCATATCCAGTATCATTTGCATTGATCAAAGTATTGTTGGAACTCCTTTTTTCACAAAGTGAGCAGCTGCTCCATAACATTTCCTTGATAACTTGAAATTTTGTTCCTTTCAAGTGTAATTTGATTTTTGAAGAAGAAAATGTTGCAAGGGGTGTATAAGCTGGTTATCAGCTATCATTATTTGTCCTTGTGTCTAAATTAGTCATTTCTGTCATTTAATGAATCTAATTTTTTTTTCTATATATTGCACATGATTTTGGTCAGAAATTTCTCAATTTTAAACAAGTGATTATTCATAGAAGTGCTTCCCAATTTGATGTTGAACATTTTTTTTGACATTGTCAAAGGCACCATTTTCCTTTCTCTGTAATGTTTACTTCACTTTAGACTTGTGATGATGAGCGCTACTTGGTTTATGAAGATGCCATCACATTGAGATGTTTAAAGGACAAGCATATCTTTCTGTTGCTCTTTTCCTTCTAGCAGTTGTTAAATAGGAAAACCAATACTGGATTCTTCCACACTGGGGACAATCAAACTGCTCTTGTCAATATTTTATGCATAAAGCATTGATAAATCTATGAAAGTAAATCTATTTATGACATTATATATTTTTGTTTCTCTCCTTTTTGACTCCCTCTTTCTCTCCTGACTCCCTCTTTCTCTCCTGACTCCCTCTTTCTCTCCTGACTCCCTCTTTCTCTCCTGACTCCCTCTTTCTCTCCTGACTCCCTCTTTCTCTCCTGACTCCCTCTTTCTCTCCTGACTCCCTCTTTCTCTCCTGACTCCCTCTTTCTCTCCTGACTCCCTCTTTCTCTCCTGACTCCCTCTTTCTCTCCTGACTCCCTCTTTCTCTCCTGACTCCCTCTTTCTCTCCGACTCCCTCTTTCTCTCCTGACTCCCTCTTTCTCTCCTGACTCCCTCTTTCTCTCCTGACTCCCTCTTTCTCTCCTGACTCCCTCTTTCCCTCTCCTGACTTTCTCTCCTGACTCCCTCTTCAAAGTATTTTTTTAATTTATTTTATTTGAAAATTCCTTATTTGCTTTATACTTGGCAAGATGATTTAGTTTATGCCTCCTTCTTTTATGTGCCCTGTCCCTTCAGGACATAGGTGATCATGGCTTTCCACATTTCCCTATCCCTGGTGGCTCTGAGCACGCCTTCTCCTGTTACACCATGCAACCCTCGCTCCATCATTCACCTGATAAGATTCTTCAAGTATGTTATCCATTGCTTTCCTCTCTCTTTTTCCTTCTATCTGGCCTGTTAGTATCAGGTTCTCCAAGCCCTCCTTCCTCATTGCATGTCCAAGGAACTTCAGCTTTCTCTTCCTGATGCTCAGTATTAACTTCCTCCTCGTTTCCATCATTTGTAAGACCTCATCATTGCTCACATGCTCGATCCATGATATTTGCGACATCCTTCTGTAGAACCACATTTCAGCTGCTTCAAGTTTTTCCTTCATCTTTGATGATATTGTCCAGCATTCACTGCCATATTGAAGAACAGACAGCACGTAGCAATCCAGTACTCGCTTCCTTGTTTCTAATGAAATTGTCCTGTTTCTTAATACCTTACTCAACTTCTGTAATGCTTCCTTCACCATACCAATTCGCCTTCGGATCTCTGTGTCGCATTTTCCGTCTTCTGTTATAACGCTTCCCAGCTATTTAAATTTTTGTACCTGCTTGATTCTAGTATCACTGACCTGTATTTGGCATATTGGGCTGCCCTTTTTGCTGATGACCATGCATTTGGTTTTCTTGCAGTTTATTTCTAGTCCTTTCTTGTTACTTTCTTCAGCTACCTTCTGTAGGAGGTCTTGTAGTTTCCTTTCTGTGTCTGTTATCAGCACTATATCATCTGCATACCTTAGGTTGTTTAAATTGTGGCCTCCGATTACGAATCCAGGCATAACTTCTAGGTTTCTCAAAATATTCTCGCTGTACAAGTTGAACAGATCTGGTGAAAAGACACATCTTTGTCTTACACCCCTTTCTATCTTTGTATATTTACTCAATTCATTACCTGTCCATATGAAAGCAGTTTGCTGCCAGTAAAGATTCTTGATTACTCTCAAGTCTTTCCCAAATATGTCCAGGCTGCCGAGCATCTCCATCAATTCTTTGTGGCGTATTTTGTCAAACACCTTCGCATAATCAATAAAACACAGGTATAAGTCCTTCTTCATTTGCATTGACCTTTCAGAGAGCATCGTAATCATAAATATGGCATTCCTTGTTCCCATGTCTTTAATGAAACCACACTCTTCTTGTCCTATTTCTGGCCTGATTCTGCTTCTCGCTCTATTCATCAGGATTCGGACGATCAGTTTTGTTATATGGCTCATTAAACTGATGGTTCGCACTCATTTGCTCCTGGCTTTTTAGGTAGTGCTCTGAAGATAGACTTGCTGAGGTCATCTGGTATTACTCCACTATTATAAATTTCATTTATTATTTCAGTAATTTTCTCTATACCAAATTCTTCCAGGGCTATCAGAATTTCTATGACTATGGTGTCTGGTCCAGCTGCTTTGTTTCTATTCAGTTTGGTTACTGCAGATTCCACTTCCGACTTTAATATTTGCGGTCCATTCTCATCTTTGCGTATTATTGGTTGTTCTCTCTTGTCGTAGAAAAGATCTTTTATATATTCTTCCCATCGTTGGAGTATTTCCTCTTTCTCCAAAATGATTGTTCCATCCTTGGATTTTATACATCCTGTTGAAGAGCAGGTTTTTTGTTCTGTCAGTTCTTTTATTTCCTTATGCATGTCTGCTTTATTATTCCTGCTCAATCTATCTACTTCTACACATTTGTTATTGAGCCATTCCTCTGTAGCCTGTTTACATTTTCTTATTTCCTTGTGTAGTTCCCTGTACTCCATTCCATGTCTTGATATCATTTTCTGCTTCCTTTGTATCATGTCCAGAATCCCTTCAGTCATCCACTTATTTTTCTTTCTGTGCCTAATTTCCTTTGGGGCAATGTTGTTTGCTGATGTCACTATTGCTTCCTTTAGCACATCCCATTTTGAGTGTCCTTTCCTAGTTTGTTCTTTGTTTTTGGTTTTCACGCTGGTAGTGTATTCTTTCTGTAGTTTGAGGTCATTCACAAGTGCGTTGTACATCAGTTTTGGTGCTGCATTAGGCTTCTTCAATCTCCGAAGTTTCACTTTTAATTTGCAGATGACTGGGTGGTGGTCGCTTTCACAGTCAGTGCCTGGATAGGCTTTGCTTTGAACCACTGCATTTCTGAATCTGCTGTTTATGGTTATGTAGTCTATCTGTTTTTTTTTTTTTTGTGTCACCTCCTGGGCTTCTCCATGTTCATAGAAGTCCTGGGTGTTCTTGAAACCAGGTGTTAGTTATTACCTGGTCATTTGCTATGCACCATTGGACCCATTTCTCTCCTCGTTCATTGTGGATTCCTAAACCAAAGTTGCCAGTTGTCATACATTTCCTCTCCTTGCCTACTTTGGCATTCAAATCTCCCATGATAATTCTCATTCTTGGCTTTTACATTGAGCCTTGGCCTTATTTAAAAAAAAAAAATGTTACCTATGTGTAAATGGTGATTACTCTTTCCCTTTTGCTAATATGAATGCCTGTTTGTGGGGCTGTTTGCATGTACAAGTGTGTTACCACACACACAAATGTGTTGACCTTGTAGCAGATGAAGCTAAACTTAGAAAAAAAAATTCAATTTCTCACTCTTTAAAGATACATGTAATAAGCAATAATGATTATTCTCTCGCAGGCACATACACCCACACATGTTGAAATTTTCTATCAGCCAAGAAGCCTTTCCAAAAGAAAAAAAAAACCTGTTTATCAGTGGTTTTTCTCTTAAGTTGTATTAAATAAGACCAACAAGGAATGTTCTAAGGTGCTTTTTTTTTTTTTCAAAAGAAATGGTGGTTCTAGTGAAAATAAAAATTGCAAGGGAAGGAGAAAATTAAATATGAAAAACTGACAAGACCTTCAACCTCTAATAGTTGGATACACGTTTTTATGTGCCCACATTTATTTCTTAAAATTTAATAGCATAAAATTATTTTTTATAATTGAAAAAAAAATTAGCAACTAAATATTAGTATGGATATTTGTGTTATCTATTATTATTTACTAAAAGTCTAAGCATAAGAAATGAAAATCTTATCAATTTCTAAATTTACATTTTGTAACATTTGGAAATGAAACATTCAAATTAATATTTCTTTTTTTTGTTGTTATGAAATCTGTTTATTATAATATTAATAAATAAAATGTATTTAGCATTCAGGTAATAACCATTAAAGCTACTAACAAAGATTATTTTGGGTATAATCTAAGTAGCTAGCTTCCTTATTTCTTATATAAGATTTTTTCTATTTTGTTGACTTATAAGAGGGCAGTAAAATCTTTGTCTCCTCCTGGAGCCTTTAATATTTGTCATTAAATATTTGTCATTGAATATTTAAGAAAAAAAAACAAAACAATTCAGTGATGTGTCCCAAGGAAGGCTACAGGAACAGCCAAAAATTTTTAAATTTTCAAAATCTTTACTGCCCTCTCACGCCAGCTAAATGTCATACTTATATATAAGCTTACATCGGATATTTCTGAAGATGTGTGAAATATCAGATATAACCAAAATATATTTGTAAAAGGACTATAAATAAAGAAAAAGAAAACTTACTTTAGCCAATACATTTTGTCCTCTGATGGACTTTATCAAGACTAATGTGAGGAATTTTATTTTTTGCAACATGTATTTATAAACCAAAATAAAAAGTTATTTTTTCAAAATTGAAGATGCACATAAATATTCATCAGACTAACTGGAAAGTCGAGGTAAACTATAGAAGATGTCAAGTGATTGACATTTTTAGTCATGTATATGCCTTTCCTAAGCCAGCATACATGACTATGAAAAAATTAAAAGAAAACATTCAAAATATACAATACATAATTTTTGCTGGTTTTTCATGAAGTGATGTTTTGTTTACAAAAATTAAACCTGTCACTGAAAGTATTGTCCATCACTAGCCACTAGTTTTCCATCTTTCTGGCAGCATTTGAATTTCATATTGGAAAAATGACACGTCTTTTGAGGTTAACCACAAGTCAACTCATTTTTTTTTTTTTGCATCATCATAAAAATGAAAGTGCTGCTCAGCCCGGACATGTACCATTGATTGGAACAAGTGATAATTGAACAGGGCAATGTCTGGTAAATATGGCGGGTGTGGTAGGACTTTCTATTTAAATATTTCCAAGTAGGTTTTCACCTGTTTTGCAACATAGGGCCTAGTGTTGTCCTGTTGCAAAATCTTTTTGTAGTGTCTCTGCTCATATAATGGCCTTTTTTATACTCAACTATATGTATCAATTGTAGTCAATAGCAATCTCCTGTGATGGTTTTGGTCAGTTTAAGCAGCTGCTAAATGCAGAGCAGAAGCTTCAAACCATGGACATTTAGCTTTGCTGCTCATGTTGATGTATGACCAAGCTTACCTCATAATGCTTAGTGTTATTGTAGGGCATCCAATTTTCACCGCCGGTTACGACACCATGGAAAAACCTTTCCTTTTCTGCTGTTGAAGTAGTTGTTAATATGTTACAAGATGCTGTTCGACATCTCTTTACTTTAATTTGTATGACCCCCCCCCCCCCCCAACATCCTTGCATTTGTACCATTCTTAATGCTTTCAAACATTTTGAAACTGTTGTGTGATCAACTTCTAATTATTCTGCAAGTTCAGCTTGGCCACTGACATGAGCCTTCATGAAGTAATTTGGTGTGTTAGTGTTCGTTATCTTCAATATCAAAATCATTTTTTGAAGCATCTAAACCAATCTCTGTCTGTTGCTTCCAGCAGAAGCATGGTTGCCTTAAATCTTAACAAGAATTCTGTGTGCTTCAACTGCAGATTTCTCTTGAATAAAGTAGTGCAGTTAAATTCCCTGCAAATACACTTTCCTTGACACAAAATCCGACATGTTTAATGGTATGAAAAATAAAGTTGTTTACACTTTAGTGAAATCACATACACTGAATTTCAAGATGGGAATGCCATCTGTTGGAAAACAGAACTTTTTCAAGGTATTAATATATCACTTGGCATCTTCGATAATTTACCTTTAGTTTTCAGTTAGCTTGAAGTATATCTTGAGTGTTTTTCAATTTAACAATTCTGAAAAATTAATGACTTATTTTGTTTATAAATACTTACTGTAAAATAAAATCTTTACATTTGCCTTGGTAGTACATCAGACAAGATAAGTTTTCCATTTGTCTTTTTATATATAAAATGTGCATACATGTGTATGCACCTTAGATTGATATTTTTAATCATCCTGTGGAGAAATGTGCAAATGTGGTCTTTTGTATCAGCACAAAAATGCCAATTGAAACTGCAATATTCTCCCTGGTTCTTTTCTGCTGGTTCAGGCACTATAGCCCACAGGAATCTTTTACCAACTATACCAGAGCAACAGGTTTGACTGTAACCAATGTTTTCTCTTTTTTTTTTTTTTTTTTTTTTTTTTTTTCACTGCTCCGAATGAATGTAAGCATATTCTCAAAGAGGCAAAGTCTCTATTTGTCGATAGAATGAAACATCATATAGTCTCTTACAAGTTTGGTTCTAGGTACTTTTGGTGGCTCTGCAATAATGCACTGAACAATAGCAAATTCTTAGTCCCTGGAAATTTTAAATATTGCTGCCACATATAGTTTGGTGCTCCTGCTATATATTTAGAGATTCTTGATAAAATATAAAGAATCTGCAATGTTATTGGTCCTGATCTGATGTCTCAGCTTCACTTTACCACCACCATAATATAACTTCCCAGTGTTATTTTTTGTTTTGTTATTTTAAAAAAATTTTTTTTGTAATTACTTTCTTAGGAATTGTTCTGATTAATTTTCCTCTATGCTACCCAGACTTTGAATTTAAGTGCAGTACTAGATTGACAAGATCTCAGTAATTTACAGCTGAATTGGCTAGATGTAACTAAGTTCTATGCTAACCATTTCTTCACTCGCATTTCTCACTTATGGAATTCTCTTCTGGCTTCTTGCTTCCCAGTTAACTTTGATCTTCAAAAATTTCAATGCAATGCCAATTGTTATCTACTGTCTTAATTCCTCTTTTATTGTTTTTGCTCTTTAATCTTTTTCTTTTTTTCATACTCTGTAACCTTTTATCTTAGTGCCATTACTGACTTGCTTGGAGTGATACGATTTTTAAAAAAGACTGAAAAGTGTTTCCTTATTAGTTGAGTATCTGTCAACAAAGAAACATGTCACACCTCAAAAGGAGATGGAAAAATCAGTAGCACTCAAACACTAAAGGAGCTGAATGCTGGATCACAACAAGGAGGGCATGAACCAGGTTTCTATCCAAGAATACCAAATATAAGTATCAAGCAGCCAAAACCCTGGAAACAAACCAGTAGGAATGAATTTCAGGTGACACTGGATAACATGGAGAGATCTTTGTTCATGCATGGTAGCAATGTTATATATTCAGTGTACTGCCTCTCTCTGAAAAATGTGTTTGCTTTTATGGATCCCAGAACATTAGGAGTTGGCTAGCAGAAGGAATCTATTGTATATCTAACATCATCCTGACTATTACATGTGGAAGCTGGTAGATATTTTCTTTCTTCATAAACAAATGTCCTGGGTTTTTCTTACAAGACAGTCACTTTCTTTCTGCAGAGACAGCACATTAAGCATCATCTCTTTGAGGGTCAGTAGTAGTAAGCAGCCCCATTTGCATTTCATTTCCACTATGCTTGTATCCATAAAACATTCTCCCCTCAAAAATATTTTCTGGCTTCAAATAATCTGTAAAAGATTAATAAACCATAGTATAACATTTATTGGTCATACACCATAACTTTAATAATGATTTTCTGTTCTTACATTTTATATATATATATATATATATATATATATATATATACACACATTTTTATTATAAATCTATTTAGAAGTTTCATTTTCATCAGTTAGAAAAGACTTCAGTTATCAAAAAAGTATTTATATATCTTGGTGGGATTTGCTATTGGCTATAGAGGTTATTTTTCTGAATTGTTAACTTGTTCCTTTCAGAAAGAGAATGTTTTTACCATATAACTTGCCATGATATAGTTGCTTTTTGCCATAAATTGGAATGGAATTCAAATGATTGGTTTATATAAAGATCTGCTTAAGAGAATGTAAAAGAAAATCACCTAAAAATTAAAAAAAATGAGTATGTGTAAATTATAGCCTTGCAAATAATTAAATTTTGATTTTAAAATTTTCACTGTATGGAAATGAGTTAAATGCATTGATAAAAAGATTGTAAAATAAATGTTTTTTTTTTTTTGTTTTTTTTATCATTAGGTTAGATTTATTTATATATCTATGTACATATTTCCATTATTTCAATTGATAGGAAAGGCATGAATTATCAAATAAAATGTGACTTACAACCATACTGTGTTGAAACAGCAGTTCCTGTAGAATCATTGCAGCTAAGCAACATTGAGCCTGGTCAGTGCCTTGATTTGTGACTACTTAGGAATACCAACTGCTGCAAGCTAGGATGAGTGGGTTGTGTAATGAATGACTCAAAATTTGCTAATTGGAGAGCCAAGTTCCAATTTCGGTTGGGTTTGTTATATTCATCTATGCTATGGGTTAACAATTAGTAAGACTTATCATTATCAAAAATAAAATTTATACAATCTAAAAATGTTTTCTGGCTTGAAATAACTAGTAAATGATTGATAAGCTGTAGAAAATTAATCATTCAATCGAATGATTCGTGTATACATTTGGGTGTGGTCTAGTTGGGGTAAAAAATAAAGTCCCTCTTCAACAAATTGTTAGTCTGACATCCATATGAAGATATTTTATACTCTAGCTGACTCCAGTAGGATTGTACCATAGTTTTGGTATTAGGGAGAATTTATAAATGCTTAATTTATAAATAGAAGTCTGATTTGAGTTATTATTAAAGGAGGAGAGGGCTGAAAGCTTCTCAACCTGACTAAGGGATTAACACCAAAATTTTGGCATTAGCTTAGATTTTGTGAAAGTAGTTTGGTAGAGGTCTTTCCTCACATTTTCCCAGTCCTACTTGAAGTGATGAATTAACAAAAAAAAAAAAAATCATGGATTGTGCAAGAAATTTTGTGCTTGATAAATATATTTATCAATCTCTATAGACATTAAATTTGACACCTGGTCAAGGAATTAATGTCAATGCTTTGTTTGATGAGAAGCTACAGATTTATTTTCTTTTTCTGTCAACTTGGCCTTGAGAGAACTTAAAAAAAAAACAAAACTGCCTTCTATTACAGACTTTGCATCTGGGGAATTTGTCTATCCATTTTCTATTCAGAGAGTACCCTGCTATTGATTGCTTGTAAACTGGTATTCTCTTCAAAGAGGTTTTATCCTATTCATAAAGTGTAGCAGCTGTACCAGTACCATTGCTAACAATGGAGGAGTTGTGGGGGTGTGCAGAATGATACTTGTACTGAGAACACATGAGGACAATTCCAGTCTGTATGCAAACCTTTGTAAACAGACAGTAATGCTGTTCAAGTGGACAATAGTTTGCTAGATAAAAATGTCGGTGTATTTATTTTCATTTATAATTCATATCTTTTGGTTTGAAAATGTAATTCCTAAACTTTATATTCGATGTCAATTTTTTATTTTGTTATATATAAATATTAATTATTGCTAAGTAAATGTAATTTTAAAAATATATATTAGGTGTATTTTAATAAATATCCTGTAGTTTATAATTGATAGTATATCTAAAAAAAAAAAAGTAGCTATTGAGTTCCTAGACAATCTTGTAACCTGTTTGATCTTTGAGAGATTGATGAAAAAAAAAAGATTTTCATTGAATTTACTTACCCTTGCAGATTGCATTAATTTCTGTATTTTTTTTTTCCATACAGATTTTTTTTTTATCATTATGTAAATAAGATAGTACTCTATAATTGCCATTCTACTGAAAAGGATATGAAAATTAGCATAGCTAAAGCCAGCTTAAATAAAATGGATGTAATCTGGATCTATGATCTACCAGAGAACCTCAGACATTTTTTTTTTTTTTTTTTTTTTTTTTTTTAAGAGCCTGAGCAGGTGAATGACAGAACAGTGGCTGCATGGTGTTACAGAAGAAAGTGTGCTCAAAGCTACCAGAAATAGGGAGACGTGGAAGGCTATGATCACCTATGTCTTGAAAGGACAAGGCACATAGAAGTAGAGGCAGTGGTAATGTATAGTGCCACTGCTTGGACATTAACTAAAACCCTAGAGTCTAAGCTTGATGGGACCTACATTGGATCCAGAGAACTATACTAAATCTCTTGTGGACAACATCCAACTAAATTATGGTGCTATGGACCCATCCTTGATATTTCTACAATCTTATGCAAATGCAGAATGTGCTTTGCAGGACACTGCTGGTAAGCAAAACAAGAACTTGCAAGTGATCTGCTGCTCTGGACACCTTGTAACCACTTCTATTGAGCAGTTATGTCATGACAAAATGCTACCCTAATGACCTTCCAACTTTGATATAGGACCATGTTATTTGATACAATACACTCATTCAGTCAAGTTGGCATAAAAATTTATAAGTTATCTAACTTGAAAAATCAGTCTTCCAGTTTAGCATAAACACTGACTCCACAATATTGTCGTAGTGATAGAGAAATAAATACATAAGACTGAAATTTCACCATATCAAAAATAAAATTAATAATCACCATGCAAGCAAAGCCATAGTTCAACCAACCAATTGAAAAGCTTTCACAATCAGGATATAATGCTACTCATCAATCAAAAAACAAGCAAACTTTCAAAGCAGATCTATAGATCTGTGTATGAACAGATGGCAAACCAAACAAAATCAGTTGAATTAATGTCCATTCTCCAATGCTGCCATCATCGTAACATACCCAGAAATCAAATACAACTAGCTGGCTATCTCATTCTTACTACATTAAATAAACATACCTTCCTTTACTATATGGTCAAGTGACAGCTACTACATTTGTATACATACATGCATACATATTTATTTCCACTTGAACTCTTTCTCCCTCTTACATGCTAGGACTTCTACACTTGAAATCATAAAACTTAAATTATACTGATATATGGTGAGGACATTGTCATAAAATACACTCCTCTATAACTGATAACCTCCAATCCACCAAGTTATCATTCAGTTATCAATAGTTGGAATTTTTTATAAGTTAGTGTAACTTCGTACTTTAATTCAATTCCTCTGGCTATAATGAACAACTTCAGCTACTTAGATATGTTTATTTTTATATATATATATATATATATATATAACACGAATGGAATATGTCAGATTATAAAACAAACTTAACTTTTTTTTTCTTTTTTTTTTTAAATCATGTGTATTCGAACTCAGTAGAAACAGGGGAGCAAAATCTGAGCAGTACTTTCTACACCTGCAGATTAAATAAAGGGCTCAGTTCAGAAATTTCTGTGGGTTACTCAGATTGATATACATCTGAGGAAGGCTGGGGGTCACAATGGTTGAAACATTAATAACAGTTTAGAACAATAGTCTGAATGTAAATAACTCCTCATTCTAAATTTCAGATAGAAATTCGAAATTTTTTCTTGGGAGTGGGGGGAATTTGATGTTGATAATTTGTGTGTGTATGTATATATATATATATATATATATATATACACACACACACACACACACAGCATAGCAACCAAAACAAATAGTTCAAATATCATTATCAAATTGCTTGTTCATGCTTACAGTGTGTGTATGTGTAAAATGTTCTCTAATCTTCTAGAACACACTGACTCTTCTCTTACAAGTTACCCTACTACCTATGAATGTATTAGTTTTGCTAAATTAGATTGTCAAGATGGATATACAATATTCATGAATACTTCACTGTTAACTGTTTAAAATATAACTGAATGACAAGACAAAATGTTAATATTTTTAAAAATAATTTTTACCATATTTAATTTTTGCAGCTTAGAGATAAGATTGTTAAATTGGTTATGTAAAAAAAAGTTATTTTTATAAAATAGTTAGATCAGCAAATGAATCACTTGAAGTCTTCTCATCTGGACTCAGTTTTTTATTATCTAAAATAGTTCAGTAGAATTATGTTCTGCTAAGGTTGTCAACTAAGCAAAATAATTTAATTACATCTGGAAATGCTATTTCTATATGTTACTTAAATTTATAGATATCTAGTTCTTGGATTTATTTTTAAATTGTTTTTTTTACTCTTTTTTTTATCTGAATTTATGGGGAAGGTAGATTGAGTATGATCATCAAACAGTTCACTGTTTTAAAGAAAGAAATAAAATAATAGAACAAATAAATTAGCTATTATGGTAGACTTTGAATATTATAAGTGGCGGACCTGGAGGAGACTACCACTACCTTTAAAATTGTTGTTTTTTATTTTTTTCATAGTGCAGTTTTGTTGATTACACCCTAAATTTTCCGATTGACAAAAATTTGGAAAAATTTCAATATATAAACAATTTTAGGGGGAGGCTCAGTTTTTCATACGTTATAGTAAATCGATCCTCCATTTTGGAACCACTTGCCTGTACGTCATTACCACCATCCGTAAATTTGTTGATTATCAATCTTTTCGGACTTTTTTTCAGTGCAATCTTATCAATTAAACCCTAAATTTTCCAATTGACAAAATAAATTTGTAAAAATTTTAACATTTAAACAATTTTAAAGAAGGGGGGGGCTCATTTTTTTTGTTTTTGTTTTTTTTTCATACAACCTTAGTAAATTGATCCTGTGCAATTAACTTTTTGGCTTGAGCATATTCAACCTCTGACTGAATCCTTTGTGAAATTTTTGAATAAAGCCATTCTTGGAGTTTTGGAGGAAGATGCCATCATAAGAACTGAAGAAAACTTGAAAAAGACAAAAACAAGAGTAACAACTCGTCCCAACAAAACAGAGCAACCCCAATGCGAGTGGTTTTAAAATGGAGGATTGATTTACTATAACGTTGTATGAGAAAGTGATCTCACCCTAATATTGTTCAAATATTGATTATTACATAAATTTTCTGATTCTCAAAAAGGAAAATTGGAAAAAATTTCAATAAGACTATGCTGAAAAAAGTAAAAAAAAAACAATGAAAACAGCAAATGTAAAGGTAGTGGAAATGTTCAGGTCCACCTAAGAAGCAATTATAAAGCAATTATAAAGTAACCACATTGGCTTGATAGAAACTCAAGCTCTCTTGAGCACTTTATTCATAATTCTCTTAATTGTAATTAAGTGTAAATTCAGCAATCCAGCATTTGATGTGAAATGTATAAGAAAAAAAGTAATTGATTGGGCTCTGTTAAGATTCACAGCTTTTCCAACCATTTTCAGATGAAATTGATAGTCTTGCTCAATATTGTTTGAATATTCAGAAGTCTTTGTGTAGTTATTGTTTACACAAATGTTTTGGGACAATCTATTCTTAAGCAGTTTTTTTTTTTTTTCTATTTCTTGAAAGTTTTCATTTGTTCTTAAAGAAAAGCAACTCTACAAAGAAGGGATTTGAGTATATGATATCTTAATGGCTCTTCTCAATGTTGTAGAAATTGTCTTATTTTTTTATCAAACCACTGATACCGCAATCTATAATGGAACAATCAGGCTGTAGCTTGATACAGTTATTCACAAAATTTTGATCTGAAATTTTGTCATTTATAATTATTTCACCCCAAGCAAGGCATTCCAAACGACTGTTACTTAATGTTACTTAATCACTCTGTAATGAAAGTGTCAATTAAATACAATTTATTTACAGTAGCCACCACATGAGGTTTCTTTCTTTTATTCTGGGCCAAGGGTCTCAGGTTGAGGCTAAATCTGCCTCTCATCTGCTTATAAATTCATGGTGTTCTTTACTTTTGGGAATATTTCTTTCCCAGATATAGAAACTCCAGCTAGATGTCCTCAATTTGAGAAAATCCAAAACTTGCTGTTTTCCATTTGTAGAATATGTCCTCACCTGAGACATAAATGAATCTAACCCATTTGAATATGGAGTTTTAAACATAGACAGAATATCTTTAGAAAATACAAAAACTTAAGGAACCAGCACATATTGTAGGTCACATAACTCTCCTGAGTCAGCCAAGTATAGACATGAATACAATATGGAAACTAGTAATACAGAAAAAATTTAACAGCAAATTGAATATGAGCTCTGGAAAAAAAATTACTGAGACCAGACACATTGATAAATGTTAGTAGAATCCAGAGTTCAATACCTGGCTATGGTTAAGATAAAAAAAATTTTTGAGAGTTGAGTAAAAAGGGAGACAAATGATACTGAGATATTCAGAAGAAGCACGGCACATGAAACTAGAACAATCTACCACAGTGAACAAAATAGTGTTCAGTTCAAAATTTCAATCACCTGAGGAAGGCTGGAGTGTACAACAGTCAGAATGCTATCAATATAGCAACAAAGATGAGGACAACAATGTAAATAGTGTAAATAATTACAATACTTCAACTCAGAAATATAGATAAATATTGAAAATTTTAAAGAGCACAAAGAAAATAATTAGAATTATCTCCCTTGTTATAGAAATGCCAAGTAGATGTCTTTAGCAGTGGTGAATCATTTTGATGAATAAGGGAAAGAAAGGATCATCCATGCAGTCTAAAAATGCCCTAAAACAAAAATGTGATCATATGTGAATGAATATGCAAAATATTTACTCACTTGTGACAATTTATTTAGTAGTAATTTAGCATGAGTAAACTAGTAAATGGATGTGCATTGTGGTGCAGTGGATATCAGCTTAGAAAGAGAAATCGGAGAGCCAAGTTCAAATTCCAGTTGAATTCACTTATGCGCAAATACCTTTGGGAAAGGTATTAATTTGTCTCTTTAACCTATAGCTGCGGGTTAAATAACAAGAAAGATTGGGTTATATAGCCTTGGTTGGCAACTAGTCTACTGCGAGAAAGTCTTCTGGCCAGTCAGTCATTTTTTTAAAATTTATTTTATTTTTTGTTCTTTTGAAACCTGATTTCTTACATGTGTATCATGTATGGCACTTAAATGACTGGAACTAGTATATGTAGAGTATAATAAACTATGTAAAAATTAAGAATCACAACTGTACAATGATTTTGTTATAAGTTATTAAATTCTACCAAGGTCAAATTCTCTTGTTTAAAGAAAAATATTTTTAACTTTTAATTTCTCTATCCTAATTAATCAAGCTTGGTTGCTGTTGATATGAAGCCTTTTCTTGATTATCCTTTTCTTTCCACCTGTTAATTATATGAAGCTAATAGACAGTCGCAATATCTCCTTCACTTGCAGAAATAACAAAACACCCACTTGACCCTGTGGTCAATACAACCTATTTTCAGTGATTGCTTTTAGGCCATGATTAAATATCAGGATTGAACTTGTTTCTTGGTCCAAGAATTAAAACCTAAGAAAATGTGTGCATGAGATCCAATCAATATCATATTTTAAAATGTTGTTTATCTTGGTTTCAATGTTTCACTTGTCTTTCAATATTGTCTTACTTGTACTAGTAGGATTTTTTTTTTTTAATATATTCATTAAGTATAGGGGTAAATTTAGTGAAGAAAGTAAAAATGGACGAACATACCAGAAAGAGTAGTTGCGATTAAAGCCAAAAAATATGTGCAACTCGGATTTGTTATTAAATAGGGGAAGGTGGGAAAATGAACTCTTCCTATTGGCTAGAGTTGACAATAAAAAGTATGAATTCTGCCAAAAATAAAAATTTAAATCCAGATGAGTAGCACTAAAGTAAGGAGCTGGCTTGGTGCTTTTGGATTGAAAGTCGGGGTTACTGCCAGAGCCAATATGTTTAAAAACCCGAAATCGGCAATGAAGGCATCACATCACTGAAGAGCTCCTTTTAAAGCACTAAAATGTATTTGTGAATAGTAAATTTAAATATATTTAATTAAAAATGTATTCAATATATAATTTATTGTACTGGAATATTTTAATAAACTTACGTATTTTATTTTCTTCTTTAATCCTATTACCCCATGCAAGGCAGTAAATCCACTATGACACAAGGAGTTACTGAGTGTGAAAGAAAAAGGAGAAACATTACTCCAATGTTCTTGGTCTTTAATAATCAAGAAGACAGTTGGTAAAAACATGACATTGTCTTTAAATTTTTGAAGATCAAACTTGGCTTGAAAGCATGGAACCAGAAGAATTCCACAAGTGAGAAGTGCAAGTAAAAAAAAACAAAAACAAACTATTAGCATGAAACCTATAGTTGCATCTTGACAATTCAATTGTGAATGAGACCTTTCTTCCAATCAAGTACTGCACTTAAATCCATAAAGTTTAGGTACCATATCAAAGAATTCATCTGAACAATTACACAAAGTTTTTATAGGAAAGCTATAAAATTTATTTAATTTATTTATTAAAATGAATTTTATTGGATTAATTTTCCTTTCATCAAATCATGTCTTATCTGACATTATACACTTACTTGATCATGCATTACTGCTGCTTCCATGTTATGTACTGATTTTTCAGCTTATATGAGCTCCCACTCTAACCCAGAAACAAAAACACACTTTACATTCTGAAGATCAGTTGTGAGATATTTCTTCCCTTGTGGAATATGAAGTGGGTTAAAAAATATTTTTATATCCTCATGCAAAATAATTCTAATTATGATATATAAGATTTCTCACTATCATATGTTGATAATTCTGTCAGAAGTAGCAGCAACCCATTTTCAGCTTTTGGGTATGAAAAGAAAATAACTGAGAGCATGCCTACTGTAAATCACAAGAGGCTAGCTTGCTCTTTCACTTCAAGCTGAGGTAGTGATCTTCTATGTGCCCTGTTCCTTCAGGATGTAGGCGATTATGGCTTTCCACTTTCCCTATCTCTGGTGGCTCTGAGCACGCTTTCTCCTGTTACACCATGCAATCCTCGTTCTGTCATCCACCTGATTAGGTCCTTCAAATATGTTTTCCACTGCTTTCCCCTGTCTCTTTTTTCCCCCTCTATCTGGCCTGTTAGTATCAGATTCTCCAAGCCCTCCTTCCTCATTGCATGTCCCAGGAACTTCAGCTTTCTCTTCCTGATGCTCAGTATTAATTTCCTTTTTGTTTCCATCATTTCCAAGACCTCATCATTGCTCACATGTTCAATCCATGATATTCGCAGCATTCTTCTGTAGAACCACATTTTAGTTGCTTCAAGTTTTTCCTTCATCTTTGATGATATTGTCCAGCATTCACTGCCATATTGAAGAACAGACAGCACGTAGCAATCCAGTACTCTTTTCTTTGTTTCTAGCGAAATTGTCCTGTTTCTTAATAACCTTACTCAAATTCTGGAATGCTTCCTTCATGATGCCAATTTGCCTTCGGATCTCCGTGTTGCACTTTTCGTCTCTGTTATAACACTTCCCAGCTATTTAGATTTTTGTACCTGCTTGATTCTAGTATCCCCAACCTGTATTTGGCATATTGGGCTACCATTTTTACTGATGATCATGCATTCAGTTTTCTTGCAGTTTATTTCTAGTGCTTGTTACTTTCTTCAGATACCTTCTGTAGGAGGTCTTGTAGTTTCCTTTCTGGGTTTGCTATCAGCATTGTATCATCTGCGTACCTTAGGTTGTTTAAATTGTGGCCTCGATTAAGAATTCAGGTATAACTTCTAGGGTCCTCAAAATATTCTCACTGTACAAGTTGAACAGATCTGGTGAAAAGACACATGCTTATTTTATGCCCCTTCTATCTTTGTATATCTACTCAATTCATTACCTGTCCGTATGCAAACGGTTTGCTGCTAGTAAAGATCTTGATTACTCTCAAGTCTTTCCCAAATATGTCCAGGCTGCTGAGCATCTCCATCAGTTCTTTGTGGTGTATTTTGTCAAATGCCTTCACATAATCAATAAAGCACAGGTATAAGTCCTTCATTTGTATTGCCATTTCGGAGAGCATCCTAATCATAAATATGGCATTCCTTGTTCCCGTGTCTTTTACAAAACCACACTGTTCTTGTCCTATCTCTGGCCTGATTCTGCTTGCTCTATTCATCAGGATTCGGATGATCAGTTGTGTTACATTGCTCATTAAACTGATGGTTCTGTGGAGTTAGCACTCGTTTGCGCCTGGCAATCATCTTTGCATGTTATTGGTTGCTCTCTCTTGTCGTGGAAAAGATCTTTTATATATTCTTCCCATCATTGGAGTATTTCCTTTCTCCAAAATGATTGTTCCATCCTTAGATTTTATACATCCTGTTGAAGAGCAGGTTTTTTGTCCTGTCAGTTCTTTTATTTCCTTGTTCATGTCTGCTTTATTATTCCTGCTCAATCTCTCTACTTCTACACACTTGTCATTGAGACATTTCTCTTTAGCCTGTCTACATTTTCTTATTTCCTTGTGTAGTTCTCTGTACTCTATTCCATGTCTTGATATCATTTTCTACCTCCTTTGCATCATGTCCAGAATCTCTTCATTCATCCACTCGTTTTTCTTTCTGCGCCTAATTTCCTTTGGGGCAATGTTGTTTGCTGATGTCAGTATTGCTTCCTTTAGCACATCCCATTTTGAGTGTCCTTTCCTAGTTTGTTCTTCGTTTTTGGTTTTCTTTGCTGTTAGTGTATTCTTTCTGTAGTTTGAGGTCATTCACAAGTGCGTTGTACATCAGTTTTGGTGCTGCATTAGGCTTCTTCAATCTCCGAAGTTTCACTTTTAATTTGCAGATGACTGGGTGGTGGTCGCTTTCACAGTCAGTGCCTGGATAGGCTTTGCTTTGAACCACTGCATTTCTGAATCTGCTGTTTATGGTTATGTAGTCTATCTGGTTTTTTTTTGTGTCACCTCCTGGGCTTCTCCATGTTCATAGAAGTCATGGGTGTTCTTGAAACCAGGTGTTAGTTATTACCTTGTCATTTGCTATGCACCATTGCACCCATTTTCCTCCTCGTTCATTGTGGATTCCTAAACCAGTTTCCAGTTGTCATACCTTCCCTCTCCTTACCTACTTTGACATTCAAATCTCCCATGTTGATCTTGATTTCTTGGCTTTTACTTTGAGCCTTGTCCTTTTCTAGAGTGGAGTAAAAAGATTCTATTTCTTCCTCGGTGCTTTATGTTGTTGGTGCATATATGACTACAATTGTTATGTTGAATGGTCTCCCTTTCAGTTTGACCAGGAGAACTCTTTCGGAGTACTGGCATTATCCCAAAACACATTTGTTTTCTTTGTCCAGTATTAAGCCGAATCCTTTTTCATTTTTTGCCTCTGGCATGTATTATCATATGGTTGTCGCTGCTGAAGTTGCCATTATTTGGCCATCTGGTTTTGCATGTTCCCAGAATATTGATTTTTAGTCTGTTCATTTCCTGCTTGACATTCTCTAGTTGTCTGCAGCTGTTTAACACCCTGACATTCCATGTCCCCAAGGTAATCCTTTATTTGTTGTGCACAGTTGCAGGGTAACGGTCCAGAGACGCCTGTTGCTCATGCCATTCCTTCCGAGGCGAGGGACATATTTTGGGAAAAACTGTCCCTTTTACACTGTTGTTGCTAACAGTCGCCAGATGACAGTCAGGTGACACCTGTTGCCCATGTCGGTTCTTACTGGGTGAGGAATTGCTCTCTTTGGAAGCAACCCCGTTCACACTGTTAGGTTTAACATGTATTCATTGTATAGCCATGATTTTACGCAGGATAGAGATAGTGGAGTGGTATCTCCACAGTGGTTTATTGAGACACCAACTCTAGTTAGCTGGCCTTTGACTCAAGAGTTCCTCTGCCCTTTGCAGGCTTTTTTTCTTCTTTATCCTAACAGGTTGCTAACATACTGTGTGTGTGTGTGTGTGTGTGTGTATATATATATATATATATATATATATATATATATATATATAAAGAGTGGTGGAAGAAAGAACAAATATTAAGTATATACGTAGAAGTTCAAAGAATTCGTCCTGTAAAAAAAAAAAGTCAATTCCCCTAGTTACTCCTAACTAGCAAAAGAGAAAGCATCATATACCCAGTAAACAGAAGATATTTTCTTTGAAATTTCGTCCTTCCTCAAAGAGGACTTCTGTTCTAATTTGGGTATTTCCGGCAAATGCATATTCTTTTTGTGATACCAGTGGTCTAAGGGGTGGGGGAACAGACAGACGAATTATCCTGCTATTAAATATTTTACAATACAAAAATCAATTTTAAATTAAACAATAATATATTTATAAACTTAATACAATAAAAACAAAAGAAAAATTGAATTATTCTGAAAAAAAATATTGAAAACAAAGCATGAAAAACAGTGAAACAAAAGTTTTTTTTTTCGTCTCTCTATCTCCCTCACCTGCTATTCTAACAAAATGGAACCACAAATCTTAGCAAAACTTAGCATTTAATACCCAGTAAACAGAAGATATTTTCTTTGAAATTTTGTCCTTCCTCAAAGAGGACTTCTGTTTTAATTTGGGTATAGGATGTTAAAATAGCACTCCATGTAATACACATGTGGCTTAGACAAATACCTCACTCACTCTTTAACTCACCAACAGAGTAAGTTCAACTTTTTAAGTCCTCGAATTTGCAGTTTCTTTCAGGAACTATCCTTGAAATTCTTTCTACACAAAGCTGTTCCTGATAGAATAATTTTTCTTTTGTTTTGCTTACTTGTTTATTTTTTCTTCAACCAATTAAACACTTAGTTTAAAGTTGGAGTGTCATGTATTGAACAAAAACTATGTTTCTTAACCTAATAAGATTCTTTATTTTCTCTAAATTATAGCAAAACTAATTTCTGAACATAAAATATACTTTTACTGATTCAATTTGAAAACAATGAAGTGATGAGTAAGAAAATTTCCCTTGATAACCTTCAGTAAGAAATCTAGAAAAATTTAGATGACAAAGACACTAATTAACATAAAATATTAAGAGTCTGTTGACAAACTAAAACCTCTCATAGTACTGAAAAAGGCTGAATGAATTTAGTCCATATAGATATTTCATTGTTACTTGTTATTCTCGGCAACTCAAGAAATAAATTCTTAGCTTTTACTTAATTGCCCTAAAGTACAATAGTCATAATGTTGGTAATTTGGTTTTATGAAAGAGAAACTATACGTAAAATGTTTCTGTTCTTGATGTAATAAAGAAAAAAATTGTACACTGAGATTTGAGATCTGACAAAAATGAGTCTTGTATCCATTACAGATGTTTATTGGTGGACCTGGAGGTTGCAGCCACTCCAATCAGAAAGTTTTAATGTGAATGGCATTTAGGTAAATTAGAACAAGTAACTACAAAATTAGTTGAGCCATTTCAAAGGGGCATCACATATGTTATCTATGCTGATGCTTAAGCTTGCTTATTGTATATTATTATAATTGTCCAATTTTAGTTTCTTTTCTAGCTAATTTTTTATTGCGCTTAATTTGTAAATTGCACTATAATAGGTATGTCTAAGAAGCATTTTTGTGTGTGTGTATATATATATATATATATATATATATACACACACACAATTTGTTTCAGTCTAATACAGAAAATAAAAGTACTATATGAAACTGCACAAAGTTATAACAGCTTCTAAACTATAGTGATGAAATGAAAAGTGCTTAATGCCCAAACACAGAGCAACTATTTAGTTAAGACACAAAAAACACAAAATTGTAACTGCAGTTTTTAAAAAAAAAATCGTTATTTTAACTAATTCCATGACTTGTGTATGAATGGAATATATATCACACTTTCATTACTGTTACCTTTTTTTTCCCCTCCAAATTAAAGTTTGACAGGTAGTTGAAATTGTGTATTTGCCACTTATGATTATTTCCAGATAAAAAGTAAATTTTCAAGATGGGAAGTTTTACATTTTTTGGTCATGTACCGTGATTAGTTAACTTTGTAAATATTTGATTATTCCATCTTATGCTAGTCAATGATACAGTTTTCTTCAGTACAAATTGCATCATTTTTACACATGAAATATCAGTAAGCACTAATATTTTACTTTGTGAAACAAGGCATAGAATATTATCTGTATTTTTGAAAATGGTACAGTTAAAAAATAAAAATTTTGGTCAACCTTGTGTCTCTTGTTACAAGAATGGTGTGGAATTTCTATAGACATTTATTGATTCTATTCTACAGTTCTTTCCAGCACATGGCACTTGATTTGTTGCGCAAGTTCTCTCCTCTATATTTATAGCAATGAATTTCATCTATTTTCAGTGATAGGACCTATTGGGTGAGTGGGTGGGAGTTGAGGAGGAACAAAATACAGCAAAAACATAAAAGATCTTGAATATAATGCTTAAGAAAATAGTAACTTTTGTGTCATTAGCTGTCAATTTCCAAGTAGTGATATAGGATTTTATTTATAAAAATTGATTTTCAGTTGTTTGTGAAGTTATTTTTATTTTTTATTTTGTTTTTTATAAGGGTTTCAAAAATCTTTCACAAAATTTATGTAGTTAAGTTTTGTATATTTAATTAGGTTGTATATGACTATAGTTATTAGCTAAATTTTTCACTGCATAATATTTGGTCTGTCATTAAGTATTGGCTTAAGTCAGTTAAGTGCCATACGTGATACATGCTTTGGGTGATCATGTCTTGAAAGAGACATGACTGACTGGGCAGAAGGTTGTCTTGCAGTAGGTTGCCATTGCTTTCTGTGGTAGACTGGTTGCTGACCAAGGCTATTGAACCCATAACTAGAGGGAAGAGATGGAATAATACCTTCCCAAGGGTATTTGTGCGTAAGTGAATGCAAGGAATTCAAATGGAATTTGAACTTAGCTCCCCGGTTTGTCATTCCGATTTGATATCCACTGCACTACAACGCTCATGAATGGATTTAATGATGTACTTGTTTGTATTTAGATAATCTTATGTTTATATTTACTGGATACAGATGTTTGATAAGACAATTTTTTTTTTTTTACTTAACAGTAATTCATATCTACCAACCTGGACATTTGAGTCTTAAAGAAAATGTGCCTTTCAACAGGATTCAAACCCATGTACCTCTTCTATTGGAGAAACAACTTTGGGATGTCTATTCAGACATCTTAACCAATAAATGTAAGCTTTATGGTAATAAGAATGTCAGATAAATCAAATGCATTAATTTCTTATATATGGACATGAGGCTGAATTTTTAGAATGTTAGCTTTCTAGCTGTAAGACCCTGATTTGATTCGGCTTACGGCCATATGTTGAATACACCGGTTCTCGCTCGATCACCAAAGTTAAGCAGCGTTGAGCCTGATTAATACTTAGATGGGTGACCGCTTGGGAATACCAGGTGCTGTAAGCATATAGTGACAGATGTGCATTGTGGTGCAGTGGATATCGGCTCTGAAAGAGAAATCAGTGAGCAGAGTTTGAATTCCATTTGAATACCCTGCATTCACTTAAGCACTGGTACCCTTGGGAAAGGTATTAATCAGTCCCCTCCCTCCAGTTATGGGTTAAATAACAAGGGTATGACTTGGGAACCCTGCCCTTAAAAACAAATTCCAATGAATCTTGATTTTTGAAAAGAAAAAAAATATTACTAGACACGAAAACTTATATAAAAACAACAAATTGTTGAAAGAAAAAGGTATTACCAGCAATAAAATAAAAATAATTTAGTTGGCAATAAATGACCTGCCGAGGTATTGATTTGCCATAAAAACAAAACCAACCAACAACTGATTTGATTCTTACTATGTTCATTTTGTTAGGGTGGTGACTTCTTTGATAATATTAGCTTAGGGAGATAATCCCAGTTTGCAGCAGTACTTGAGAATACAAGGTTCTGTAAGTTCTCCAGATGCTGCTTTTCTTGCACTTCCCGCCTGTAGAACTCCCTTCCATATACTTGCTTTCCTGATGGCTACAACCTCCAGGAATTTAAATGCAATGCCAATACCCAACTCTTATCCACTTGACTCCAGTTCTTCCTACATCACCCTGTATATCTTGTTCTTTTCCTTTCTCTCTACCTTCGGAACTGTCTTCACACTTGCATTCCCATTCTTCTCTTGCTCTTTCTCTGACACCCTCTGTAACTGGTTCGTCTTTCTCTTCACTCCCCTCCTGTCTAAACTTTTACTCTTATGTAGTTCCCTGCACATTGGTGGCAGTACTGCCTTGCTTGGGGTGAAACAATAAAAAATTCAGAATTGTTAATCAGAGCCAAGTTCCAATACCAGTTGGGTTTTTTATATTCACTTATGTGTAAATACATTTAAAGAAATGTATGAATCTACCTCTTAACCCACCCAATTATGGGTTAACTAATAAGATTTGTATTACTAAACAAACATATCCAAAAATGAATAAAATTGCATTCAAAATATTTCAATTTTGGTATTAAATAACCTATAGAAGTTGATATACCACTAAACAAAAACAACCAACAATTTTGCATTACTGTCAGAAATTGCCTGTAAAAAAAAAACAAAAAAAACATGGTTTGACTGAAGCCATGTGAGTGAAAGTGGGGAGATGACTGTTTATGGTTGTGCTTGTAGGGAGGGATTAGGATGCAAATCAAGTTAGGATAACGTGTCTTTGTGCAGATCACACAGAATTTTTGAAAAGAAAAATATATTTCAGTCAGTAAAATCACTTCCCAATAAAATAAAAGCTCTCCTCTATGTTCCTCATCAAACTTTGAAAAAGCAAGAAGGCACCTGCTGATGAACAGTCATTTTGTTTCTCCAGCTTTTGACACTAACTCTACCAAGAATATTTATTAATTCTATTCACTTTATTTCAGTGGATTTTAAATTCAGTGTTCTATTACAGTGACTTTAAAACTTTTCACCATCACTACATTTTATTACACATTTGTGGTGTAGGGTGGGTTTTGAACATTCAGGGCAATTTAGACTATTGTGTCTTATCCTTAGCCATGAGCTATTATAAATTCTAGTTTTGCGTGTATATATATATATATATATATATATATCTCAACCTAATTAATTTTTTTGCTCTCTTAAAAATGTATTACTCTTCACACATGATGCCACTGACAATATGCATCAAATTTGTTATACATCAACAGCTCCCTCTTACTGCTAGTTGAGACAACACCATATGCCTTGAATGTCAGATAACAATAACAATGTAACAGTCTTTTCCTTTTCTTGTTATGGATGGTTGACTCATGTCAACACATGCAAACGACCTAATTATTGTATAGGTGAGTGTCTCTGTCTTGCTTTTATCTTTTCAGTTTGTTTACTTTTTTTCTGTTTTCTTTGGTTAATTGGCAGGATTTGTGTTGATTTTATTAATGCTTTAGTTATATATATATATATATATATATATATATGGTGGAGGGAGTAATGGATAGTAGTTAGAACAAAGGAATTGGAGAGTTGAGTTCCTTACATTTCCTTACATGCTAAGACCCTTGAGAAAGGTATGAATGCATCTCTTCTCTCCCTTCTAGCTATGGGTAAATAGCAGAAGAAACTGTTGTGCTTGGAAAATTACAATTATCATTATATAGTATGCAACTATTATTTATAGAATCAGACTGTTAAACTATAATATATGAGAACTATACAACTGAAAAGTCTCCCCGACATGCACAAACCAATCTCACCCGAAATTTTTAGACTTCATTCATCAATGTAGTAAAATTAACCTGTTAGTCTTGTTGAGATGAAGAAGTACAAAACTGCTTTTAAAGGTTATCAACTGAGGAGGGTCATAGGGTATAATGGTTGAAACAGTGGTAATTTGGTTTACATTTCTTCTTTACAATAATGTTCACCCTGTACAAGGCCCATTCAATGTAGACTGTTACAGAGGCACAGTTTATTAGGTTTTTTTTTTTTTTTTAATCAAATCACCCCGAGCAAGGCGGTAATGCCACTGATGGGCAGAGGGCTACATAAGAGTGAAGAGATTGGAAAAGAGAGAACCGGAAACCGCATCCTAAACAGGAAACAAGGGATGAGCCTTTTCACCTGTTCAATAGATATGGGTGGAGTGTGAACCAGACGATAGACTAAACTATCTACTCCAATTAAAAAAAAAATTTTTTTTTACTTTAAAAAAAATTTTTTTTTTTTTTAGTAAGTTTTAACTTGGTAAAAGTTGAAAGAAGCCTTCGAAGCTAAACTATATACATTAACCTTAGATTAAACAGATTAAGATTGTATTGATTCAGGAAGCATCCTTTTGGGAGTAGGTTCTAGAAAGTTGATTCGTGGGAAGAAGCTATTCAAGTGGAACTTAATTTCACTAATTGAATACAAAGGGAAATAGGTTGCTTTGCTACCAATGGTGAAAATTCTTCAAGAGCATGGCTTTGTATTTGTAAATTGTTTACAACCTGAGATGTGACATTTGCGACACTGTTCAAGATGATTATTCTAGGAGAGAACTTCAATTACAAGGTGTGGAGTATTATTGAGTGCTATAGAAATTGATTTTTATGTTCTAGGTTGGAGATAGGGAAAGACATGGTTTGTTAAGTGTGTCACTCCCGACTAGTTTGGTGTTTGAGCTATGATAGCTGTAATTTGTGGCCTTTTACAGTCTTAGACTTGATATTAATCTTTTTCTTTAAGAGAAAATGAGAAATAATGAAACAAATAGAAAGATACTGAATGATAGCTCAATATAAAACAAGAATAATTGATAAGGAAAAATTGAAATACTCAATAGTAGGCCATATTTGTCTGGGTTGGGGATGGTCACAGAAAATTCCAGCTGTGACGATTTTCTGAGTAGATGTAATTGTAATTTTTCACTAACAACCTCTTAAAACAGCTGATAAAATATAAATTTTATTATATTTTCAGATTTATTTGAAAGCACATATTTGAATAAATTAAATTTCAGCTATATTAAAATGTTTCATATTTTTTTTTTCTTAATCATTTCACCCCGAGCAAGGCGGAAACGCCACTGATGTGCAAGGGGCTACATAAATGTAAAAAGATTAATTAGAAAAGAGTGAGCAGTACAAACTAGTTAGAAAGGAACTATAGAAAGCTGAGAAAGCAGGTGTGATGACAGATACGGGGGTGGGAAGAGAGCTAGAGTCCAGTGGTTAGTAGTGAGTATTGACTTTGCATTTAAATTTCTGGAGGTTGTAGCTGTCAGGAAAGCAAGAATATGGGAGTGAGTTCCACAGGCGGGAAGTGCGAGAGAAGAAGCTGCAGGAGTAGAATTGTCGTCTGCATTTGGCTAACCTGACTGAATAGGTGGGACCCAGTTGCCAGTCTGGTTGCACGAGTAAACACCTGTTGAGGAGGCACCAGTGACTTAAGTTCGTCCGAGCAGAAGCCATGAAAGTATTTATAGAACAGACAAAGGGAGGCCACATTTCGACGATGAGGAAGTGGCTGCAGTCGAGCCGCCAGATCAGTACCTATCACATTACAGACTCTCCTTTGGAGCCTGTCAAGAACACTGAGGAGAACAGCAGGGGCACCTGACCATAAATGGCAGCAGTACTCCATGCATGGACGGATGGTTGACTTGTATATATGTAGGATGGATTCAGGTGGAAAAAACATCCTGGATCAACATAGTGACCCAACCTTCTTAGCAGTAGATTTTGCTATGGATTCAATATAGTGGTTCCATTTGAGGTCTGAGGACAGGGTAAGGCCGAGGAGGCGTAGTGTATTGCTCTCAAGGAGAATTGCTTGGTCCATGCTTATGGGAGGCAGGAGAGGTTACCTGTAATGGTTGACAGACAACAGCTTGGTCTTAGACGAATTGAAGTTGACAAGCCACTTCTTGCCCCAGTTCACCACAGAGTGTAGATCCCGTTCAAGGTCAGCAGTGAGATTATGTCTGTCCGCCACGACAGGTTTCTTACTTGTGCGGGAGTATATTGTAGTGTCATCTGCGTAGATGCCTACTTGGGACTTGATCTCATCTGGGAGGTCGTTGATGAAAATAAGGAAGAGTGTCGGGCCCAGGATAGAGCCCTATGGGACACCAGCATTCGTGCTGTAGGACAAAGAGGCACGCCCATTCAGAACGACCTTCATTTTGCGGTTATTTAAGAAAGATTGGATTAGGTCAAGCAGGCAACCGGTAATACCATAACCGCATAGGAAGCCAGGGTGCCTAACCCTGTCGAAAGCCTTGGAGATATACAGAGCAACCGCGCGAGCCTCGTCAAGGGCCTGTAGCATGTACTCCGTTATGGTTGTTAGCAGGTCGGCCGTGGACCTGGCAAAGTGGAATCCATATTGCCTGTCGGAGAACAGTTTGTGGGCAGTGAGATGAACTATTTCAGCATTGATTATAGCCTCGAATACTTTCCCGAATATCAGTAGAAGACTGATAGGGCAATAGTTGGATGGATCCAAGGGTTCACCACAATTCTTAAATACAGGAACGACTGAAGAGAACTTCCAGCATGCAGGAAAGCAGGAAGCAGAAAGGCAGTAGTTAAATAGTTTAGAGAGGACAGGGGAAAGTTCAGGAGCACACCTCTTAAGGACTATCACCGGGATTCCATCATCTCCACACGCCTTATGGGGGTCGAGTTTTGAAATTACTCTGGATACTACTGTCGGGGTAATATATACTTCATGCAGTTTGGCCTCAGTTCTAATAGGGAAGTCGGGTGGGTGTACTCTGGATGAGTCGAATGTGGAGTTGGATGAGAATCTGTGGGCAAAGCACTCAGCTTTGTCTGCAGATGACGTGAGAACCTCAAATCCATGGATTAAAGGAGGTATTGAGGATTTCCTATTGTTGAGCACTCGTTAACAAATCCTCCAATAGTCCTTGGAGCCGAACTTGCGGTCAGCTATGTGCTGTCGCATTCTCTCAGCAAACAACTGTTTGGCATCATTTAGGGTTCTCTTGCACTCATTGCGAGCAGATATGAACAGGTGCCTATTGTGATCAGTTGACTGTCTCCGGAATAGACGGAAGTAATGGTTCCTGTGGGCAATGGTGGCTGAGCAGGCCGGAGAGAACCATGGAGAGGAATGAGGTTTTAAGCAATACTTCCTGGTGGGTATGAAGGCATCAATGCCAGCTTTCACCCATGACGAGACCTCAGAGGCACAGTCATCAACTGATAGGTCGAACGCTTTTCCCCAAGGGACGTTGCAGAGGAAATCGCGAAAGGCATCCCAGTCAGCTTTTTGGTAGAGGTAGGAGGTCCTATAGGTAGGGGGCTCCTGGGGGGAGTGGTATTGGAAAGAAATACCGAGAGAGACTACAGCGTGGTTGGAGTTGCCGAGAGGGCAAAGCTGCGAGACTTGTCAGGCACAGAGGTGAAACATATATCTAGTAGTGAAGAATGACCTGAGGGAGTGCTTGGGAAGCGAGTGGGGAAGTTCACCACTTGCGTAAGGGATTGGGAAATAGCAAAGTTCATGGCGTAAATGCCTGCTGGATCAGTAACGGCATTTTCAAGCCACTCAGTGATGGGCATTGAGGTCTCCAAATACAAATATGTGGGTGAATGGGTGATAGGAAATAGATAAGGCTATGGCGTCAGCAATGCTATCTAGTAGGGAGCAGTCAGGAGAGGAGGGAGAATGGTAAAGAAAGAATGGGTAACTAACCGAACTGAGGAGAGACATATGTATTGGTGGTCAGTAGATTCGAGTGAAGTCACCCTAGTTATGGGGAGGTGTTCGCTGACATAGACACCCAGCCTATGCATGTGGACAGTGGAATCCTTCCTTAAAAGGGGAAGATAACCAGGGATGAAGCGGTCAGAGGAGGGAATAGCTGAGTTGAGGTTAGTTTCGCAGAGCGCAAGGATGTCGGGACTTTTCATGCAGGAACACTTCTACACTAGGAAAGTTAGTACGAATGCCCCAGATATTAGTGAAGGAAAGGTTAATGGATTTAGGTGGTTTGGATTTGTTTCTGATTTGTTTAGTCATGATTCTGTTTGTAGAAAGGGACCTAGGTTAGAGGATACAGGCGGTCATTATCCATGATCTGTGCTGGGAGGGAAACTGGCTAGGGCTGCAACAAGGTGTGGCCTCGGGGTTGCCCACCGAAAGCACTTTCAGGTACACCTATCCATGTGTGACATGGCACTACAAGAACCCCGATATTATACAACTGTTGATCAGAGCAGCCGCTCTTGACGCTACGCAAGAGTTAGGGCTCCTAACTACCAGTTGGAAGCAGCAACCAGGAAACTGCCAACCCGGTACCCTCACAGTGATGAGCCGTTGCCACCAACTGGCCAGATCACAGGAAACTCACGGAAGCACCAATACCAAGGTCTGAAGAGAGAGAAGAGAAAGCTGGAAATCACATCCTAAACAGGAAACAAGGGGCAAGCCTCTACTCCAGTTCAATAGACGTGGGAGGAGTATTGACCGGGCAATAGTGTGACCTATCTACTCCTATTTAAAAAAAAAAAAAAAAAAAAAAACACAAACTTCCAAAAGTGGAGAGTTAACTAAGTTTTAACTTAGTTAAAGTCCAAATGAAGCATGAACACCAAAAAGTGAGGAAAAAAAAATACAGATTTAAGAAACAATACGTAACATACCTCACAGTTTAACACAGGAAATTTGAATTAAGAAAGTTTCACTCTTCAATTCTTGCTTTTCCCAAAAATCAACATCGAGTTAAGCTGCTTGGTTAATTTGAATTCAAAGAACAGACCATAGCAGGGAGGGGTAACAAGTGGCTGCTGATACCTTGGCCAGGATAGCTTCGCATAACAGAATAAATAAATAAAAATCCCAAACTTAAATTGATGAAATGACTTGACAAACATAAGGCATTTTAGTTAAATGCTCAACTGTTGATAAAATATGAGAGGTGCTGGAAAGTTCTCAGCTTGGCACACTTATCGAAATCTGATCAAGACTGAACAGGCTTTCAGCTGTTTTCTTGGGTCAATCAGTAAAAATAGCTTCAAGTAAATGAATCCTCTAGGTCTTAAAGAAGACAATACTTAATCAGACTATATAGACTAGCATTTTAAAAATCCTAAAGAGCTTTATCTAAACTAATTTATAAATGGAACTTTGTGTTTGTGTCTGTGTGTGTGTGTGTGTGTGTATATCTGTTACCTATAGACTCCAAAACGGCTGAACCAATTTTCTTGAAAATTTACACAGTTGTACTATAAGCGTCTGCGAGTGTTCTTGGCTAGGTTTTGTGTTGAGGTACCCCTGACAAATATCAAATCGATAATCGAAAAAATCTGGTTATAGAAGGAGTGGTTCGATTTTAATCAAATTTGATACACTCATAGACTAAGACATAAGAAACGATATTCTGAAGTTTCAAGGTTGCAGTTCTTACAACAGTGCAGAAAATTTGATATCAATACCAGGAAATCAAAATCTTGCATCCATTCATTTTTCTTTCAGTCTATGGTTTCGCTTTAACTGGAAACAACTATTGCTTTTTAGTCTTTCGTGTCAATGTCCAAAGAATCTGATCTCCAGGACCATGGATTAGTTTTAAAGCTTTCATTACACCCAAGCAATGCCAGGCTATACTGCTAGTCAAATAAAAAAAAAAAAAAATATCACTTGAAGACTTATAACAACAGCAACAAAATTCATGGATAGTACATATAACTAGAAGGGGAAAATTATATTAATATGTTGACTCATACAACCATACAGACTTGGAAGGAAACTCACATCAGTCTTAGAAAGAAGACAACACTAATTGAGAAATCTAATTTACTAAAAAAATCTTTTATAAATTTCTACTGACAGTAATGCTAACTGCTCGGTTAATGAATGCCAAATGTTTCTTGTGTATATGTTTAAATTAGCTTTCTCTTTTTACTCTCAGCAGAACAAAATTGTAGTTTCTCTTGAGCCACCTACTGTTATCATTCCAATAAATTTAAATTCATTTTGAAATACAGTAAAGTATTTAATGTATTAACTTGAAATTGAAACTAAAATAAAAGCTTCTAAAAGTTTTAAACTTTAGGTACCATGTTTATTTTGAGGTACATACCCTAGAATCTTATTTAAATAATGAAAAACTAAGGTAATTTGCAACCCATATTCATGCTCATCTGAAAAAGAAACACTCTTTCAAGAGATAACTATTAAATGTTAAATATTGAATGCTCTTTCCTTATTGTAAATGACTAACAAATTTAGATGTAAAACAAAACAAAAAAATCTCTCCTTTACAGTGAGATAAAAGACTGGGTACAGGGAGTATTGAAGAAAGGATCAGATATGAATGGAATTCATGAATATAGAAAAGATGGCAATTGATGTTGAAATAAAATTTTTGAAGCTTCTCTATCAGGGAAGCAAGTAAATGGAAAGGAGTTCCATGTAGTTGGTACATCAAGATCATCCAAATATATTTGTGCAACCATAATAGTACCTACCATAGTTATATATATTTACCCAAACATTAAAAATAAAAATGTCCAAAGTATGTCAATGAGGGCTTCATTTTATTGAAGAGAAAACCAGCTGACAAAGTGTAGAAATGCTATACGCCTTCACTCTAACCCTAAAAAGGAAAGCTAGTGGATGTTTTTTACTCTTAAGTCCAGCATGTCATGTTTCAAGAGTTTTTTTTTTTTTACTACCTGTCAGGCAAGCATATTCTCTTCAGTGTCTACCCCAGAACTACCCATTGTCCACTGTGAAGGGTCACATGACCAGCTAAGTATGGCACCTATTAATTAAAGAGAAAGGAAAGTTCACTTCAAAAATAAATCTTAATCCAAAGAATTTTTTTTTTTTCTTATATACCTGATTTGAATAAACACTGGTGCTTTCAAGTGATGCTGCTTTAAAACAATGCTAAGGATACATTACTTCACTGTTCTCATTTCATGAGAATGTGTTGTATCTGAATACCTGCCAATGAGTGCTGGTCATGTAAGCCATTCACGATTTTGATTTTTACAAGGCACTCTATGAATCTTTGTATTGTTATTAGTTTTGCTTAGCTTCTCTCTATAGCTCAGTTGTATCTCTGGTAATGTTTCTATTTTTCAAAGATGTGCTTGATAACTTGCTTTATTGCAAGTAAGCCAACCAATTTTTTATTTAAATGTCTACTATTTGTATCTTCATGGCTCAAATAATACACGTTGCTTGTCTTAGTTACACTTATGACAATTTTATTGCTTTGTTCCTCCAAGTTTCTTTGGTGACTTGCATTAGGTATAAAAAGTGGAAGTAAATAAAATCTGCCAAGCCTACTTGTTTCCTTTACCCATAAGTCTTTTTATTGACAGCGCCATCTATCTGTTAGAACAAATGGAAAAGATCAATCACTTTGAAGTTCTCTATGGAGATAGAAATTTCTTTTCATTTCATCTATAATCATTATGTGGGAGGTTTTTCTGTGTTTTGTACTGCTGAATTCAATAAAGTTTGCAATCATATGAGATTTGGAGACAAATGCTTTATTCTCATATTTGTGTGTGTGTGTATATATATATATATATATATATATATACACACACTAATATAATGAAAACATGCAAATGATGATATTGGTATATCTATACATGTGTAAACATCAATTTATTCCTCAGCTGCATTAACACTTACATTCTTATATATATATATATTTGGTTTTAAAATGATTCATTATATGAATACATTTACACATGAACAGCTTGTTTGGTGTTTATAGTAGTGTTAGTAACTTCAGTAATTTGTATTTGAGCTCATGAAAATGGCCTACTCCTCTTGAAAGATTTATGCAATATTTTTATTCAATGAAATATAAAGAATGGCAGTTTATTATCTGGTGGGTCTGGCTAAGGTAAAGGCTCTCTGTGACCTATAAATACATAAATGGTGGTGGTGTTGATGATAACAATAGTGAGAGATAGAGAAACTGTACATCTGTGAATTATTAAAAAATAGTCTCCCCTTGTTCACCGGATGCCACTGTCATTCTATAGAGTTGCCAATTTGGGGTGTGTGTATATATATATATATATATATATATATATATATATAATATATGTATGTATTTTTTTTTTTTTTTACATAGTTCATTTCTAAATAGTTCCATAGTAACATTCTATTCAACAGTTCTATAGCTTAGTGCAATGAGAAAATGAATGTTTCATCAGGGGTACTGCAGAGAAGTTAAGCTTGTATAAATAGTAATTTTGCTTTGAATCCTTGAAACTGCAGCAAGGTGGGCAACTGATGATTCTCTCAATGTATAAAAATTGGAAGAATCTCTGGGTGGACTTATCAGGTGTCCCTTTGAAATTACATTGCCAGTTTTAACTCCCCTATCCACCCTTCAAAAAAAAACAAAACAATAATGGATGCATTTTGATGTACATGAATTATTCCTCACTACCTTATCCAACCATCCAGCATGACTTGTCAAATTCAGCTCTATGAATGTCTGGGTATATACAAGTTGTTGTTCAAAAGATCTGATGAAGTAAAATGTTTTTTTTTATAGAAAGAAAAATTTATACAAAATGACCTATTTTCTAGTGGAGTGATTTTAATTGAAAAGTTTGAGATCTGGAGAAAATATTAGATAACTTGACTGATTAATCTCTTGAAATTCCCCGAACTTTTTGATACTAATTTTTTCATTCAAATTTATGCTATACTGATATAGTAAAATAGAAAAGATTTCTCAACCAGCAACAGATTCCCTACAAATTTTGATGTTTGGTCATCGTATTGAGTTGTATGTGTGTGTATACATATATAATCTCAGATGTTTAATGATGTTGCATTTGTGGCAACATCCTTAGAGAAAGCTGAATAACTTGTCAACTGTTTCTGTTGCATGCAAAGCTTTTGGCCTTACTACTAGCATAAAGGGGTAATTCATTAGTCTCCCCTTGTCCAAAGCAGATTCAGAGTTACAGACAACCTCTACCAGTTCATCAATTCCCAGACACTCTTATACAGATTGATATGAACTTGAAGTATATGAAGTCATTGACATATTTAGAAAACAAGATAAATGCAAATGCACTCTTTGATGATGAAATAACAAATCAGATTGCCAAAGCTAAAAGTGCATTTGGGAAGCTTCACCACTATGGAAGGAGAGAGAGATATCAAATTGGATACGAAAATACAGGTTTATAGAACATCTGTTTTAACAACACTGTTTTATGGCTCACAAGCATGAACCTCATATAGGTCCTATATCAATCAACTGGATGTCTTCCATAAAATTCGTCTCCATGTGAACTATGACTATACTTTTGATGATGGGGGTGTCTAATGCTGATCTTCTTCCAAAACGAAACATTGGTGAAATTTACTTCTGATGCTGTCACAACTTTGCTGGGCTGGTCATGTTGCAAGGATGAGTGACTGCAAAAAACCTGAAGTCCTTATTTATAGCCAGCTTGACAGTAGACAAAGGGCTGTTGAATGGCTGTGGCTCAGGTATGAAAAGGGGCTAAACAGTAACCTCTCAGCTGCCAATGTGCCTTACAATAACTTTGAGCAAGTTTCTCTGGATAAAAATAACTAGATATTTATGCCAGAGTGGTATCAAAAATTTTGAAATTGATTGTATTGACTGGCTCAGATGAAAGGCAGTGATGAAAAGCATCAGCAAATATTAGTGAATATTGACTGAAGTGTCACAACACAAATATAAAAACTGAAATGAGATTGTCAGATTCTCATATGTTGAAATCAACAGGAGTCCATCATATATGAAACTCAGTTTCACACTAAGGCAATCTTCAAATAAAAAAGATCAGAGGAGGACCATATTTCAATCCCGCAGTAGAGTCGGAAGGATAAGTAAAAAAAATTCCCCATGGTCAGACCTGTCAAGGTGACTTGCTTGAAGTCTTGGAGTGCTTTTTGGTGTTTGTTTTTATTATATAAAAGCCTGCATTTACATGTGTGGACATGTATATTTATATACTATTGCCAAATTAGAAAGTTGCAGTTAACTATACATGTATTTATACCAAGGAAGCTTTTGTGACTAGTTAAAGAAAAATGTGATCATATCCCTGCACATTCATGTATAAATTCTATGTACAAACCTGTTCATGAGAACCTGTTCAAGTTTGTATGTTTGTACCAAGCAGTTTCTATTTTTAACTTTAATGAAAAGAATATGAGTGGTGGTGGTGGTGATGGGGACTCAGTTAAAGCTCTAAACCTAAATTTTTATTTTTGGTAGACTGATATTTATGTGTATAGAAATGATGTACTCATAGAAATATGAATTTTTATACATATTTTACTATAAAGTACACACACACATTAAAGGATGATGCTAATTTTGTACATGAATACATTAGGCATATATCTTAGGGGTAGTAGATACTTTTTTTTCTCTTTCTCTTTTTTTTTTTTTTTTTAAAGTATTGTGACCATCTGAACTTTAGATGGTGATACGTACTGCAATAAGGATCAATGTAGTTGAAGTTCAGTACAAGCAGGTGTTATGCTGTAAAAGCACATTAGCCATTGGGGGGTCAAATTGTGGGTTTCGACATGTCAAAGATAAATGTTAGATTCAGAGAACAAGGAAGAGGCAGCTGCTGTTTATTGAAATTGGATAAATCAGTACAATATGGACAATATTATTTTGTTCAAAACAGACAAAACAAGGCTTTTATTGATGTTTCAGAAGTTGGGAACAATAGATGCACCAGCAAAAACCTAGACAAACAGAACCTGGTAGATGTCTTTGACAGTTCCCATGGTTTAATATGGAGGGGAATTGACTTGTATCAATTTAATTCATTTAATATTGCCATGATAAAGTAACATTTGATCACTGAGCAAACACTAAATTTTTATTCAATACTGATCAGCAGTTGTACTCACAATAATGCTTTTTGTTTCAAGTGTTTATTGGTACTAAAGATCACTTCAGATCTCATCACTAAAACTTCTGAAAGAATGGTTGCTTCCTTGTACCTCTCCGGAAAGTATCTAGCTCCTACTGCCATACTCTATCTCTAGAAGAGTCATATCGGACCAAGAATGGAGTACTGTTGCTATATCTGAGCGGTTTCTACCCAGTCCTCACATGATTTTTCATTTATTATAAAATAATAAATCCAGAGAAAAATTTGATACTTTGTGTCCCACACTGAATACCTTGTTTCACTGGATAAAGAAAGTCATCAAACTTGACCTCTTGACCTCCCTTGGATATAGCAAAAGATGCTTAAAATCAACATACTTAAGAAAATTTGAGAGACTGAAACTCTAGTTTGGGCTCAGTATAGCAGGGATTTTTCAAAGTATGAGATTTAATAGGTTTCTTTATATAGTATTATTTTTTCTAATCATTTTGCCCCAAGAAAGGCAATAAAGCCACTCGGATGTAAGGGATTACTGAGAGTGAAGGAAAAAGAGCTTTATTGAGAAGAAAGCACAGTAAAAAGAGCAGGATTCAAGACAAAATGATTGACATTTTCATTTAAAGTTTTGAAGATGACTAGAAAACAAGAACCTGGAAGAGAGTTTGGCAAATGGGAAGTGAGAAATAAGGAACTTTAACTTAATAAAGTATTTTGAAAGTTTTTCAGAAGACAGTGAAACATTTGGTGTTAAGCAAATGTGGTAGAGTAAAGAAAGGCATTGCATATTAGTTTGAGGCCATTCATGAAACCTCAAACCAAATGTTAATCAGCTGAACTCATTTATAGGTATGATTAATTATTATAAGTATCTGTCAAATCTGACACCCCTTAATCTGCTTCAGGAATAGTTACATAAAAATATAAAGTAGGACAGGAAGAGGCATTTCAAAAAATAAAATGCTGATTGATGCTGTTATGTCTTCAAAGAAGGTCAGTTGTAACCCATAAGTATCTGGAGTGAAGGTCATGTCAACACGTTTTATGCCAAATGGTTCAGTAAAACTACAGTTATTTTGAAGAGCCTTCAATCTTTATGCAATTCATAAATTTGACTATTATTTATGGTGTAGACAACTTATCGCTACATATCAGAAAATGCTTATAGGATTTTGGGGGCCTAAAAAGAAAACCATAACTAGTTTAAAAGCAGCACATATTTAGAAATGTAGTTTGATTTTTATTAGCATCAAGCTTGATTATAAATCTGGTCATTGGAATGAAAATGCCAATGGAATTCAATGATTATTTATTGCAGCAAAGGTTTCACAAGCAAATAACACATTGAGGTTCTGCCTGCCTGCCTGTCTGTCTAGTCATTCACAGACAGATTTGTTTAGCTGTATCACAGCTTATCAGTACAGTTAAACATCCAATTGCTTTTTACCCAGGATTGAAACCCGACCGAATTGGCGTCAGTCGACGATTCTACTTCTGAGCTATGAGTGCTTGATAGGAGGCAGACTTTTAGCATATGATATATCATGTATTCATATGCCAGTAGTGAGTGTTCTAATTCATTACTGAATGATCGATGCATAGATGCTAGAGTAGCTACTGTTTTTTCAGTCTACCATATATATATATATATATATATATATATATATAACTCATAACATTTATTGAAGTAGGAAAAAAAGTAAAGGAGGACCCAGTTTTGTGCTTATGCAGAATATCTTGAAAAGATTGCCTGATGGGAAAGTGTAATGAAATTGAACATGGAATACCCTGCACTAAGGTTAGTTTTATCCAAAACTGTAAATTACTACAAACTACCCAAGACATTAACATAAAACTTTGAGTCATGTTCTTAAATATCCATATGAGAATCTCAATCTGAAGAGTCTGTCTTGACACCAAACTCTGCCAGAAATATGTAAACTGTCAGCTGTATAAAACTGCTTTTTCAGATCAATAATCAAAAAGGACTTGAAGAGAATTAAACTTGTATGTATTGGAGAGGACTGTCCTTCAAACTTTGTGAATTAGGACTACAGAATCACAAAGAACTGTACAAAATAACAGGCCACATGACTTGAGGACTTTCAACAGTAACAACAAATAAAATCTATCAAATAAAATTATCAAAATCCATCTTGCACATTTATAAATCTACTACTTGTCTATTAAATAATATTGCTATATCTGGTCAGTTGCTCCTGCTACTCATCTCTAGATTTTCAACAAAATCCAAAGGATCTGTAATGTAATCAGTCTTGACTTGGCATATTAACTTCAGCCACTTTCTCACCAATGTGATGGAACTTTTCTCTGTCTTTTCTAAAAATATTTTTGTGGCAACTGCTCTGATGACTAAAAGGAGTGGGACCTAGATTGGCATCTAAATCCCGCTCTTTTACTGTTAAATAATTAAATGTAAATGCCACTTCTACTCTAACAGTTTCTTTCCTCGCATTTCCCACCTGTGGATCTCCCTTCCATTTACTTGCTTCCCAGATAGCTAAAATCTCTAAAAATTTAAATGCAATGTCAATTGCCATCTATCTTTTTGAATCCCATTCATCTTTTATCCATTCTTCAATACCTCCTGTAGCCAGTCTTTTCTCTCATTGTAACGCCCTGTGAAAAAGTGGCAGTCTCACCTTGCTTAGGTTGAAATGATTAAGCAAAAACAAAATGGATATCGCATGTAACTGAGAAAATGACATAATCAAGGTGTTGATGTTTTATATGGCTTCAAACAAAAAGTTAAAATGTCCCCATCAATACTGGAGAGAGCTATAACAGTGAACTTAGGAATCTATCTTCCTGGAAAATTGTTTTAACAAACATTTTGTAAATTTCAACTGAAAGTAACATTGGCTGTTGGATCTATGAATGCCAAATGTTTCTTTATAAGGAAACCATTAATATTACTGTTTGTATAATGTTGAATTTATCGGTTACAAGTTCATGCAAGATGTGTAGATAATGTATTGTAAAAATTCAGACTATTTTTGCTATTTTAAATTTGAACTGATGCAAACACATTTAAAGTATCAGGGGCAAATTTCATGTTAATTATATAAATTTGTGATTGACTGACATAACACTAATCCTACTCAGACTGACATAAGCTATACTCTACTTAGGAGATCAAAGCAGTACATACTCGAAAATAAAATGAGATCCAAACAAGCTTATCAACCTTTCATTAGAAGTAACAAAAAGATCTTAAATATGATTTTTTTTACTCTAAATATGTCTATATGCATTGTTCTTCAGTGTAGGGTATCTCATAATAAAACAGTTTTTTGAAAGCAATACCAAATCAATATTTTAATTTGCTCATTTAAATCTAAATTGAATCTTAAGGCTCTTGATAGATAAGCAAAGAACATTTTTGTCATTCTTTTTATTTTATTTACATCAAAACTGCTAATTATCCAAACTGTTGACAATATTACTGTTCTTCTAGCAAGACCCATTATAATAGCTCAAAGATGCCTGCAATACTGAGGTCAAGTGAAATTCCAATCCATCTATTTTTCAGCCATAAAACTATGCAGAAAACAGGCATATATAATTTATGAAAGCATCAGAAAACTCATGGTCACATGCATCATTGTCATATTCTTTAGGCACCATCTTTTGGTGCCTTGTATAAAATAAACCTTTCTTGAATGCCATTGCAATAGGCACAGAAATCATTGAGAGAATACTATTCAGCCCTGACTTGGCAAAAACTCGGCATACTTGGATTAAGTCAGGGTCAGATTATTCTTTAGGCTTGTATAGGCTGCAGCTTAGGGCCCTCCAAGCTTCTACAAATTAATTTTCTAGATGTTATAACATCTGAATAGTTTCATAAACTGAAATGATGTCAGTATGACACGTTTATTTTGATTGCTTTATTTTAATGCTCATTATAAAGATTTTTTTTACTTTGGTTTTGTTAAAGTATATGATAATTTGGATTGCAATAAATAGTAGAATATTGGTAACTCTTAAAGAATATTTTTATTGACAATTAAAAGATAGGTATTCTAGTTTTAAAAAATGCAATAAGCTTATTTCAAGGTATGTAAATGTTACTAGAATATATCAAAAGTAAAAATATTCATGATGGATGTGGGTGATTTAGAGGATAGTTTCATCTGAGGAGGAGGTGGAGCATAATTTCATTAGCATAGGGACCCCAAAAGATCACAATTCATCAATAGAATATATATATAGTAGTATAAAGTAATGGATATGTATTCCATCATTTGGTAATTTTTACTTTTTATAAAATGCTCATTACAGATGTAAAGCTTTTATAGATATATATAGTTTATATATATAGATATATATATTTTATAGATATATATAGTTATTAGTGTTATAATAATACTTGGAACTGCAATTCATGTTCTATCTACATGCTTACCTTTATTAACACCACTACATATAAATGTCTCAATATCGATTGGTTTACACACAAATCTTTTAAATTCTAATAACCTCTTATTCCACAACTTTTACTTAATATGGCAGCATCTATGGGTTTGATTTTAAATTTCCACAACATATATATGACCCTGGCTAAAATAGATTTTTTTTTTTTTTTAATTGTTTCACCCTGAGCAAGGCATTCCACTGTCGCTATTGTGCAGGGGGTTACATAGTCGGGGAAGTGATGGGAAAAGGATGTGATAGACGGGTAAGGTTACCAAGAATGAGGGTTGGTTAGATGGTGAGTGTTTGAGAGAATAGATGCAAGTTAGTGTGTTAGGGGTCTATTGATCTTACATTTAAACTCCTGGAGATTGTATCTGTCAGGGAAGCAGGCATGTGGAAGGAGATTCCACATGCGGGAAGTGCGAGAAAAGAAGCTGTTGGAGTAGAAGTTAGTTACATCTTATCTGTTTCACTGTAAAAGGGTGGGACCTAGTTGCTAATCTAGTATCTTGTGTAAATTCGTACCTAGGCGGCACCAATGACCTAAGTTCATCGAAGTAGATTTCCTCTCAAAATTAGTGATTAACAATTATTGCAGCTTTTAATGAGAAAACCTTGTGTTGGTGTTTTTCATAAGAACTTATCCCCCCACCCACACACTCCATGACTATTGAGATAAGATGGATCTACTCATATGGAAAGATGTGAAAGAAAATACACATTATCGGTATTATGTGATGACATAGGTAAATGCTTCCATTAGATGCTTTCCTCTTGCTTACTTACCTGTATTGTCACTGATGTGACTACTGCATGAGGTTCAAAAAAAATTTAGTTTTACTTCCAAGACTGACTTTTTACAAATGGACATCTGTTGTACAAATATTAGATTTGATTATTTTACTTTATACTTTCTTGATTGGCAATATTTGACTGTAGAGAAGTCGTACAACCTTATCATTTAGAAATTAATGATGAGGTTTTTATCTCAAAGAAAATGCATTTTCTGTTTAAGTTTCTGAAAAGGATTTGAAGTTTAAGCAAAACTGCTATTCTTCATCCTATGATGAAACTGACTTTTGTCTAGGACTTTCTCTATCGATAGAGATCTCATTGGCAGAGAGTAATTGTTGCAATGTGAAAAGCCATTTCTTGATATTGTAAAGATCCCAAAATACCAATCATCTTGGATTAGAATTCAAGATTTGTTCTTGTTTTTTTTTTTTTATCTTATTTTATCTTATTTTTAGACATACATTACAAAGTATAATTGCCATTGAAATCAATGGGTTTTCCTAAGATTTTACTTAAGCATATATTTCCAAGTGTTTTTCTTTCTCTTCCTTACGTGAACAAGTTTCTTCACTCAGATTTTTTATAAAATTTTTTGTGATTTATTTATTTTTTCTTTGATTCCAGTGTAGATTTTTATTACATGCAAATATATAGACACTTATCTGGAAAGTTGACCTTTTCTAGGAATGAGGAAGCATTGTTAATGTCTCTATCCTGCATTGCTGTCATTAAAATTTTATCTCTTTATTTCCTGGCTTTCATTTTTATAATATTGCTAATCTCATAGTAATGCATATTTAATTCCTGCAGTAGAAATTTAACATGGCACCTCTGAAGTTAAAAAAAAATGCTAAACACACAATGATATGAGGTAGGTATTGTAACTATTTACACTGTTGTCCTCATCTTTGTTGTCATATTTACAACTTTTTGGCCAATGTATACTCTGGCCTTCTTCAGTTGATTTCAGTAAGCCATAGATACATAGCCCAGTGGATAAAACTATTGAATTAATCCAGTGACTTGATTGACCCAAAGAGTTGTGAGCTCAATTGGCCACAGCAGAGGTGAACAAAAAAAAATAATTGGAGAGCTGAGTTAAAGAGAAATAACTGAAACTAAGATATCTGGAAGAGACATGAGATGTGGAACAAGAACAATCTACCCCAGTGGACAAAATAAAGGGTTCTATTTGAAATTACAATCACCTGAAGAAGACAAGAGTGTATAATAGCTGAAACATCATATGTCAACAGAGATGTGAGCAATAGCCCAAATAATGTTTGCATCATAGTACAATGAAGAGTTTCATTTTATACAGCAAATGTGTTAAAAATTTTGAGATGAGGAATTATAACTAATGTCTTTTCTATTTGAACCTGCATACTCATTTTGTGCTAAAAAAATGTTTGGCCACTCTTCAGGCATCTTTTGTAACCTCAGAATTATTAACTGAATCTTTTAGTCTTCCATGGTAGTAGTTGTATTTTCCATGCTTAGGATATATATCATATCAGTTAGTTTTAAGTTTCAGTTGTTTTTGCTTTGAATATTTCTGCAACTTATGCCATGCTCCTGCTATATATTTAAAGATCCTTGATAAACCCAAAGAATCAGCAATATTTTGGACCTGACCTGGCATCTTGGCTTCAGTCACTTTTCCACCACTGTAAATTTACAACCCTGTGCCTTTTCTATAAACTAGAATTTTTTCCCCAACACGCTAAGGCATGTTGAAATCCTCACAATATTTACTATTATTAAAGTTATTGCTAACATTTTTTTGTCAGTGTACAAACTCTACATTTTTCAAAATTTAAATAAGCTGATTTGTTTAGAAAATACTTGACAAAAGCCCTATTTCGCAAATTCTTTAATTTTTATAACACTTCATGGTAAACAATATTTTTAAGAAATTTTTTTAACAATGAAGAATAAATTCATAAGATTTCTTACTCTTGAGCTTGCAACATACAACTGGTCATATGTAAACATTTGTTTTTGGAGCCAAATTCTAATATTTGAAGCGTTTGACCTTGTGATTTGCTCTCACAAATGAAGGGTAAGCTGGATTCTTGTCCATTTAAAAAGATATTTGGATGGCTTAGAAATAAACATTTGTGCCCCCTCCTACTTACCCGTTTTCACTTCTCCCCAAAATTTGGTTATGATTGGTCATTGTATGGCTATTTTAAGGGGTGTGACAGATGGACTGAAGTCAGCTTACACACACACACACACACACACACATATATATATATATATATATATATATATAAAAGTTTTTGGTCATAATTAAATTAGACCAGTACACAGCTGTGTTAAAAAGTTGTCAACACATTTATATTGTAGAACTTATGAATATTTTTTATTTGGAAATTAGTTGTTTCTGCAACCTAGGTTTTAACCTTTTGGTATTTTCAAGCAATCTATAACTGATCCCCCTCCCCAAACATAAATGTACAACTGAAAATTTTCAAAATTAGGGAGGAGTTATTCAAGGATTTTACAACACTTTTATCCATGTTTGTATGATCCTAGTATGTATTTATAGGTATGATTGCACCTGGACAATATTTCTGATCTTTCATTGAATATTTTTTTTCTTTAGAATTAAAATTAATAAATTTAATTTTACTTAGAATGTGTATTCATATTAATTCTAAATTTTGGCTTTGTCAAACAAGCCTTGTAGTACATCAAATGTACTTTTCTTTTTTTTTTTAATCCATGCTTCACCATTATTTTAGAATAGTATGGATTTTTGGCTATGTAGTATTATATTTACATGATCAGATGGTGTATCTGTGTTGTAAAATCTTTGAATTAATACTCCCTAATTTTGAAAATTTAATCTTCAAATACTTGATAGTAGATAGCAATTGAAATTAGTTTTTCTGATTACTCTTCTAATGTTCTTGCTTAGTAATGTTCATTTTCTAGTTTTTTCACACTCAGTAACCCCTTGTGTCTTAGTGGCTTTACTGCCTTGCTTGGTGTAAACTTTATTAAAAGTACATAAATATTTACCTTTTGTTTTGCTTGTTCATTTCTTCCAATGACCCAGAGTATGATTTCCCACATGACATAACCCATGAATTGAACTTTCTACTGTCAGGGAACCTGGTATGCTTTAACCAATATTAAAATCCATGTCTCTTGGATAATACAGTAGTGTATTTTGGAGTGTTAAACTTAATGTTTGTATCTAGATGATGAAATTTGAGTTTTTTTTTGTTTTTTTTTTTTCTTTTATGTTAAGAAAAGATGACCAAGAATTGGGATTTAGTTGTAGAAATACAAGCCTGAGACCTATAGGTAAAGTAGAAAGTCTCTGATTAAGGACACTCAAAAAGTTTTTATCACCTGACTATTCATATTAGGTTTAAGGCTTTAAAATGTCCCCACTAGATTGTTGAAGTTGATTGAAGCTTTGGTGAGAGCAGATTTGGTTTTCTGATAATTGTGAGTACAATCCATGGATTAGGTAGTACGGAAAGGTTGTATGCTATCTTTCAGTGAAACAAAAAAAACAAACAAAAACAGACAAGCAACACAAGGGTAAGTCTATCATTAATCCTTGCTTTGAATATTGTCACATTTGGTCTAGTTTGGTCTCCTGCTATATATTTAAAATCTTTTTGATAATAACATTTCAGATTGTTTGGCTATTGATTCTGAACTTGTATCTTGACTTCAGTCACTTTTCCCACTGCTGAAATGAAGCTTTCCTGGAAATTGTTCTGATGAATTTTTCTTTATAGTACCTAGACTTTGAATTTAAGCATGGTACTAGATTGGTGATGTGCATTGTGGTGCAGTGGATATTGGCTCGGAATGACAAATCGGGGTGTCAATTCCAGTTGAATTCCTTGCATTCACTTATGCACAAATACCCCTGGGAAATGTATTAATCTCTCTTCCCTCCAGTTATGGGTTAAATAGGACAGATTGGGTTCTATAGCCTTGGCTGGCAACCAGTCTCCCACAGAAAGCAATGGCAACCTACTGCAGGATAATCTTCTGCCTAGTCAGTCATGTCTCGAAAGAGACATGATCACCTAAAGCGTTTATTGTGTATGGCACTTAACTGACTAGATTGGTATCAGTCTCATTTTACAGTTGAAATGGCTACATGTAATCATAAGTTTTATGCTAAGTTTTGTTTTTTTTTTGCACTTCTTGCTTGTAGCAAACAACCCTCATTTCTTCTGTATTCCATTGGTGAGAAGTAAATTCCACTTGAACAGCTTCTTCCTGCAAACTACTGCTCTCTGGAACTGACTCTCAAGATGTTTTCCCAATCACTAAAATTTTAACCTGTTCAAGTCTAGGGTTAACTGTTATCTTCCCTTCCTATCCCTACAAACTGCCTCCTAATATAATCCTTGAGTGACCCCGGGGCCTTGTACAAGGTGAACCTATATATATATATATATATATATATATATATATATAAAACAAAAATACAGCTCTTCCAGCTACTTGCTTCACAATCAGCATTGATCTTCAAATGTTTAAAGTGTCATTCATCTAATCTTTCCTTTTAATTCCTTTAGTTCTTTCTTTTTCTTTCTCTCTCTCTCCAATTGTTCTTTTTTCTTTCTTTCTCATTCCCTAACACTCTGTAACTCCTTGCAGCTTAGTAGATTTATTGCCTTCCTTGAGGTGAAATGATTTTAATTTAAAAAAAATAAAAAATAGGTGTCTTAAGTATAAACAGAATAAAAACCATGTACCTCTTGTATAGGGTGGAGCTTTAAGTTCAAAGTTTTGAAGCTAGTAAGTATAACAGCTAAAATATCAGAAATAGTGATAAGTATATATCATGAGTATCAATATAAGTATGCTGATATGAATAGAAAATATTAATTTTACAATCTGCTTTCTTATAAGTGTAGTTAATTAACTGTTGAATATTAATCACATTGATTGAGCACTTATTGAAAATTTCAGGTAATTATGGCACAGACTTATTGATGTACACAAGTACATACTAGGTCAGCTATTGGCACAAAAATAAAATGAAATCTGCTAATTACAATTGAGGCTAATATTCTTGGGGAAAGAAAAAAAAAATTCCCTCACCTACTTCCTGTTCTGTATTGCTCGTAATAGGTGGTTTTCTAAGCATAGCTTAGCTGTGACACAAGGCTGAAAGTATGGAGCACTGAGTGAGGATCAAACTCACTATTCAATCATAAATGAACTAGTGTGACAAGTTTGCTAACCGCTACGCTACATTGAGATGCCCTGGTGATTTTTGTTTTCTTAAACATAGCTTAGATGTGGCACAAGACCAAAATTGTTGGGCAACCAGTAAGGATCAAACTCGTTCAGGCAGTCAGTTAATTGCCATATGAGATACATACTTGGGCAATTATTTCTTTTGGTTCATGACTGACTAGGCAGATTTTCCCACAATAGGTTGCCATTACTTTCTGTGGTAGACTGGTTGCCAGCCAAAGCTATAGAACCCAATCTATCATGCTATTCAACCCATAGATGGAGGGAGAAGAGATAGATTAATACCTTTCCCAAGGGTATCTGCAAAAGCGAAATGAATTTGACTCAGCTCCAATTTCTCATGCTCACTACTTGATTGTAGTTTTTCTAGTGAGACAAGCTTGCTAATCATTACACCATGCTGAGGTTCCCTTGTTGGTAGTAGATGGATAGTAGATAATATATGGGCAAACCACTCTTCTAGCTGTTGTAATATTTCAGTGATAGCAGCAGAAATCTGTTACACTCTTTGTCAACCTTGAGAAGAGCCAATGCCAGCTGCACCTTTATAATTCTTTCAAAAAGAAACTACTTTTCACTGTCTTTGTGAAAAGGAAGTTTTAGACTTTTAGAATTGTTCAAGTTTGGATTGAAAGGCTATATTTGACTATAAAGATGTAAATAAAGAGTGTAAAGAATTGTCCTTTGCTTTTTGCTTCATTTTGAAAGAAAACAAGGGGCAGGGGAGAGGAAAGATAACTTTGATCTTTTAACTTGTCTGGAATAAAAGAGAATTTAAAAGGATTTAGTGTTGTACAGATAAAACTAATGCTCAAAATGGATCTCTCCTCCTTCTGAGTGGTTTGCTCAATGTAGCATAAACACATTTTAGTTTAATCAATGAATGTTGATGCTTGCTAATTTTAATCCAAGGAATTTTCATTTCTTTTTAACAAGGAAGATCTATACACTTTATATCACATCAATATATGCTATAAAACTAAATAGCTTTAAAGATAAAAAAAGAAAATAGCATTAATAACCTTTTTTTGTTTTTTGTTTTTTTTTTTTGTTTTTTTTTTCCTTAAAGAAATGGCTATATTAATGCTTAGCTTAATCTGGAACAAGCCCAAAAGCTTAGGTCACCTAGTGCTAATCAAATGATCTATTGTCTATAGGAAAACTTGGTATTTTTAAAATTTAGTCCAATAAAAGCTTACATGTAATACTCAGCATAGTGTTGTTATAATAGTAATGATCTGTTAGGCTATTTTAATAAGCATCAAGATACTTAGATGCTCACTGGGTTTAGTCCAGGGCTACAGGAAGAAACACTTGTTAAAAATCACTTTATACCAAGTGTGTGCAGATTCTATAAACAGCAAAGTTACAAGATGAATTAAAGTTTAGTAAACATGACTTAACTCTAGGAATAGGATAAAGCTTATTGTGATTATAAATTACTGAAAATTAAGGTATTATCCAATCAAATTAATGGTTATAACTACCACTGCATCTTGGAATTGCTAAAAGTTTCTTGACTCACATTTCTTGATTTCCATTTCAACTTTGCATTTAAATTTTTGCAGCTCAATTTCATTTGTTATCTACTCTTAAATCCTGTTCTTTTATTATTCTGTCTTTAATGTTTTCTTTTTCTCATTCTCTCACATACAGTAATCCTCTTGCGTCTTAGTGTCATTATTGCCTTACTTTTAGATGAAATGATTAAAAAAACAAACCTTAAGCAATGTTTATGCTCTTACTATCTCTTCCAGTTTCTTTTCTGCCATTCATTTACAGAAACTCACTAGGTAAACATTAAAAAGTAAAGTAGTTGATGTAATAGCCTTTATAGTGTATAACTTAGACTATTATACCTACTTAAAAAGTAAAGTAGTTGATGTAATAGCCTTTATAGTGTATAACTTAGACTATTATACCTACTTTTAAATAATAAATAATATGAGGTGGAGAAGTGTATGTCCTGTTCTCACAGGAACACTCAACTTACAAGCATGAAGTATACTCTTTAATTTTAGTTTTATATTGGTCATTATCTTTTGGAATGTTTTTATTTTATTCAGAATAAAATAAATCTAATCTTTTAATTAAATAGAATTTTTAGACACATTTTCATCTACAGAATATCTTTAAAATTTAGGAGAAATGAATATTTAAATTTTTCCTTGTTTTACAATAATATAAAACTTGACAATCACACAGTCAAACCTCTAATATAGAACTAAAATAATGTGAATGATTGCCATCTGTGGAATAAAATACAAGGCATTAAGAGATTAGGTTTGAGATTTTAAAGCCTGCCATTGACAACCATAGTATTGTTACAAAATCAGCAATTCACTCTACTAAGCATAAGAACTCAAACTTAATGAATCCAAGTATCAGATTTATAACATATTTGATAAATATTCAAGAATGCAAACATAATTTACTTACAAGGCATAACTGACAATGTAGATGTAACATCTACCATGGATGTCAGTCAAGTGCCATACTTGATACACACTTTGGGCAATCATGTCTTGAAAGACATAACTGACTGGGCAGAAGATTATCCTGCAGTAGGTTGCCATTGCTTTCTGCGGTAGACTGGTTGCCAGCCAAGGCTATAGAACCCAATCTGTCCTATTATTTAAACCATAACTGAAGGGAAGAGATGGATTAATACCTTTCTCAAGGCTTTGTGCATAAGTGAATTGCTAGGAATTCAACAGGATTTGAACTCGGATCCCCGATTTGTTGTTCCAAGTTGATATCCACTGCACCACAATGCACATCCATGGATATAAGTGTCAATATAACCGTGTTAATTGACATACAAATAATATTGACTCCATCAGAAGCGAAAGATTTCTCTGGCAATGAGAAAACTTTGATATAACCTATTTTTTTACTGGTTTCTTTACTAATTTTCACTGTTTTCTGATAACATTTTTAACAATGCATTATATGTGCCAACTCCTTTTAACTTTCTTAACACAAAAATTAGAATTTCTGGAAGACCACCGTTTTTGCCTTCAATCAGCATGGCTGATGCTAACCTCCAGGAAAGTGACACATTGTGCTTTGGATAATGCTTTCAGGTAACATGAAGTAAAAAGGCTATTGATTCACTGTGTCCTGTGAGACAATTTTTTTTTTTTCAAAAATCTATCTTAGATATCTGTAAGTCTAACATTTTCCCCACATTGAGAATATTGCTGCTACATATGGTCTAGTGCTCCTGTTATTCACCTTGAGTTCCTTGATAAAATCCAAAGAAGAATCAGCAATATTATTGTTCCAGATCTGGTGGCTCAGATGCTTTCCCACTTTCATAAGGTTGCCTCTCCATGCATTTTCTATAAATGCTTTCATGGTAATTGTCCATACGAGCTATTTACTATGGTATCTAAACTCTTTGAATTTGAGCACAGCACAGTACTAGACTGATGTCAAGATCTCAATATACAGTTGAGCTGGCTATATGTAGCCATAAGTTCTGTGATAAGTTTTTTTTTCTTCACTTCTCACTCATGAAACTCCCTTCTGGCTCTGTGCTTTCCAACCAACTTTGATCTGCAAAAATTTAAATCAAGGGAAATAGTAATCTAGTGTTCTCCAGATTACTCTTTCCTCTTCCTGCTCATGATTAATGATTCTGTCCCTAATTCTTTCACATCCTGTAACCCCTTGTATCTTGGTGGATTTAATGCCTTGCATGGGGTGATACTGATTAAATAAAGTCTGCAAGACACTTTCTTTCTCAGTCCAACATAGAGACTTTAATCTATGCTCTGGTTAGCTTCTGACCCATTTGTGCTGATGCACTATTTATTGGACAAGTTAATTGACTTTTAATGTATACACAACTGAATAAACATCACAAGTACATGATTCTTGTTCTCTTTCATCTTCAGTGCTCTCCTAAAAAGTAATAGCATAAATTATAAAATTTAATTTGTCATCTACAATGCATTTCCCTGCTCTAAACTTTTGATCAACACTTCCTGCCATGATCAATATATGTTCTTTGTCTTCGCAGACTTACTGTTTCCAATTTTAATCCAAAAGTGTATGTGTCTTTATCCATGATTTGCATTATCCTCCAAATTCAATTTCTTTCACTTTAACTCTCATTGCTAGAATCCATCTATCCAGTAAATGTCTCAAATGTTAAACCTAGTATTTTATTGCTTTCTACATAAAAAGTCAGTTTGGAAAGTATTCAGTATTGTGTGACTTTGTAAGTTCATATTCAATCGGAGGAAACTTCTTTTTCTATCATTTCACTATAAGCAAGGTTATAACGCCACAAAGATGTAAGAAGTTACTGGGTATGAAAGAATTGGATAAAAATATTAAGTGGAGAATTAAAGGAGTGGAATTGAAACAAGATGAGAATTGACATTGCATTTAAATTTAACTTTTGAAAAATTTTATTTTATTTTGGTGGGGGATAGAAATTTAGCAAGACTGATTGCTTAAGTAAAAGCTTTTTGTATTGTGATTTGATTCAAATTCATTGCTAATAAAATTTTGTTCAGTCATCATAGGAAAAATGATAGGCAATTGTATTCTGTACATTTAAGGTTAATCTCACCATCACTTGAAGATTTTTGTTTCTAAGCTGAATTAAGCAAGCTTAATGGATATCTGCTTAAAATGAGATATTGGAGAGTCACGTTTGAATTCTATTTGACTTTGTTACATTCTCTTAAGCACAAATATCATAAGGAAAAATATTTTCTCTTTCCCATCTTTGGGTTGAAAAGCAGAACAGTCCTGTAGTCTTGGTTGGCAACCAGTCTACAGCAAAAAGAAACTGCCACCTACTGCAGGAAAATCTTCTGCTTAGTCATTCAGGAATAGAAAGACATGTCACCCAAGCATATATGTATTGCATTAAACTAACTGAATTAGTAATTTAATATTCAATAAATATTAACAATCTTTTAGATTATCATAATTGTTATGAATGTTGTATTTATTTTAATATAACTCCACATTATCATTGGTTTACTAAGAAATAAAATTAACTTAGCAGTATAATATATAACTATATAAGCCATCTGTGATATCCCACAATGCAATGCAGTTTTGATTACAAAAGTCACAGAATTGTCTGAAATATTGTGGGTTGAGGAAGATAGATCTAGTATAAAAAAAATTCATTAAATATTAACAGCTTATCCAAGAATTTAGATAAAAAACAATATATAAGAATTATAATTTTCATGTAAAAGATGGGCAAATTTTGTCTCAACTACATAAATGAAAAATATTTAAAAAGTATTAACCCTTTGGACATAAGTAGAGAGTTGAAGTACTAAAGTAATTTATTAAATATACCAATTCTTATGTACTGCGCTTTCAGGATGTAGGCAATCATGGTTTTTCATGATTTCTTGTCCTTTGTAGCACATAGTAAATTTATCTTTATCTCTCCTAAACCCTGTTCTGCCTTCAATCTGTCCTGTTAGTGTCAAATTTTACAAGCCCTCTTTCCTTATGTGCCTTTGAAATTTCAACTCTCTCTTCCTGATGACTTTTTTGTTTCCATTTTCTCTAAAACTTTACTGTTGATCACAGAATCATTTCATAGTATTCTCAGCCTTTACCATATAGGAGGACTGGTACTGCATGACAGTTAAATACTTTTTTCTTTGTTTTTATTTGAATTTTTATGTTTCTTCATACTTTGCTTAGAATCTTTCACTATATCAATGTACCTTTTGGATTTCAGTGTCACACATCCATCCTCTTAAAATATTTTCCAGATATTTAAATCGTAATTGACCCATAATTCCCACCTGAATTACTTCAAGCTGGGTTGGATAGGTTCCAATAGATATAATTATATTTGAACAAATGATCATTCTGGTATAATCTATTAGCTAATATATGTATTCATATGCAGCATGATATTCTTGCAGGTTGACTGACAAGGGTGCACTCATGAAAAATATTGATTTGCTTTTTCTCCTTTTACTTGATTTATTGTGCTAGCTTTTGTGCTGACTCTCCATTGATTGTATAGGTTTCAATCTCTTGTAGACACTTTCATCTTACCTCCAAGAAAGTTGTTGTTATTAATGGTTTGCATCTTATTCTCTACCTGCCTCTCTACTTACTTGCTTATACAGTTTCCTTCCTTTTTAATCATTGATTATTTTCTAGAAAAAATATAACTCTAAAGAAAGCATTTTTCAATTTGCCTCTGATAAATTCAAGAGTTTCAGTTTTCTTTCTCAATGAATTTTAATATCTAAATGTAAGTAACTCATACACTCTTTAAGATATTGTCACAAAATATAATGTGCAACCTTTTATGTTTTGATTCTTCTATTCAGAATTTACCTGTTGTTTCTGCCAATCTTTCAAATGCTATGTAAGCTTTTATATTTTTCTGTAAAATATGTGTAATTTGTCTTTATAGATTTCAATGTATGGGATTTGTAGTCATATACCTTAGTCTATTTTGTATGAATGTACTAATTTTATATTCACTTGGGATATAACTTTCATATTATGATAGATTTTTGTAGTCATTTACTCATGCTGTTGCAAAAAGAATGACAGCAATATTTTAATAATTGCATTTTGGCTTTGCTTCTTCATATTTTAATTGCTGAGTGTTGGAAATCATGGACAATTGTTATGGTTTTAAATTCAGTTTTCCTTCTCTTAGACTGGTTACTAACCACAGAAAGCCAAGTTTGTCTTATCTAACTCATTGATGGTGGTTGGGGAAAGAAGAGATGGACTCTCCCCTTTTCTCAAGGGTATTTGTGCATCAGGGAATATAATGAAGTTTACTAGAATTTGCATTAAACTTGTAAGTCAGGGTGGACCTGAGAACAGCAATTAAGTGGTTCCATGCTCCTCTAAACCTCTTTATTAGAGGCCTTGCTGCCGGACACAGTTTATCGTCATACCCAGTATGAAGTTTTGAAAAATGTGAAAAAACTGTAGAGCTCAACTGCATTCAAGGAAAACAAATTCCTGTTTTGAAGATCACACTGCATGAAACCATCTGTTATTGGTAAAAACAACTCCATTTTATGTGAATTAAACAGCTATTTAAAAAGTATATGAAATAGATTACGATTATATATATATATATATATATATAAATAAAAAGAAAAGGAATATTAAACTAGTGTGTGTGTGTGATTTCACCAGAAGCCCCTCCATAACATGCATCTTGATGTAGTGGACTATTTTTATATAGAAATTATTCTTCTGATGAAATAGAAGTCATGTGTTTAATGCTGAATAGACTGTCAATTGTTGGATATTCAGAAAGTTTTAAGCACGCAAGAGCAACAAAATAATTACTGGTGTTTTTCCTTTTATTTTTAGTTCCTATATGTTTTGGTGATATTTTTGTTATATTTAATAAATAGCAAATGGTTTGCACACACTTTTTAAGAAATTCACAGCTGTTATGAACTAAAGAAATAATGTTGGTTTAAAAATATCAAATGTTTAGAAATTAAGATTCTAATATATATAGAACATATACATAGCACACTTGGTATACAATCCAGGTAAATTCCGATAGACGAATTCAAGAGAACTCAATGTTAAATTCATTTAATTTAAGAGTAATATGAGTTGTCTGAACATTGTGATCTTTCAAAGAATTTAATGTAAGCTTTTTTTTTTCTTCAGTATTATCATTTTGTTTGAGATTTTATCTGAATAAGTTTTAGGATTTGACAAGTTGTCCATTGGTTTCATTAACAATTTTAATTTTCTTTTTTACTTTTATATATATAGCTAGTCTGAGATTATATATATAATGTGTGTGTGTGTGCTAGCTAAATCTCTGATACCAAATTTTTTTCTATGTCTCAATAACAACTTTTGGAGAACGTATTTGATATCTACTAAGTATGTGATAAACTTTTTAAATGATAGAAAATCACCCCAGAGCAGTAAAGACACAGTATTGTAAGAAATTATGTAAATTATGTAAATCTGACAATAAAAAAAACTGACAGTTTTTTACAAAAATCATTTCATATTTTTTATTAGCCTGTAAGTATAATTGTAACTGCCATATATACTCATAATTTAAAGACAGCTATTATTAGCAGCAACACAAAAGTTAACACATTTTTTTTTGTAATCATTTTTCCCAGTTATACATTTTTATGACTAAAATATAGTAAAATGTTATTAAAAATTCTTTTGATTTGAAATCCTTTATAAAAGATGTCTATAAAAAAATATATATATTTACCTTCAAAACTACATTTAATCAGCTCTTAACTTTTGCCACTTTCAAAGGAAACATCATATAAAACTAGACACAAAACTTGTTGACTCTTTTTATATTTTCAGTGGGACTTCTGCTGCTGAATCACTGAGATTTTATATCAGATTTATATTTAGTAACCTTGAGAGATATGCATAGACTGCTAGTTTCATCCATCAGGCTACTCTTGTTACAAAACTTAACAATGTTCATCTCTGAGAACAAAAATTCACAAGCACATGTAGATGAAAACATGAATACTAATGCTGTTGCAAAGCTTTTTTTAAGCTGACAAAATTTTCTGGAATGGTAATCAAAGTCCTTAATATTTTTTGTTTACTGCATTTCTCTCTGATACTCCCATCTCTAATTGCTCACTTTTCAATATTTTCCAAGTCCACTCTAAGGTCAAAGAATTTCTGCTTTCAAATTGAGTTACTCTGAAATTCAATCAACTGCATTTCAAATTCATGTCTGTCTATGAAAACATTTGCAAGTTTAGTTAATCCAGTTTGATACTGTCTGGAAACTTAATGAATTTTGCTGTCTCTTCCAGTTCTCTGACTTTATCAAATCTTCAAATTAACTGCTCAACAGTTGATTCAGTGATGTTTACAAACAGCTTTTGAAGACATTGGCAGCTTGTTCTGCTATCTTTTGGGAAATCATTGATGTATTTTAGGTTTGGGAGGTATCTAAATCTCTCACTATCTACATCCCTCTTAAAAACTTTCAGTTTCATTTGAAAAACCTTTATATAGCCAAACAATAAAGTGTCTTACCAGATCTCTGTAATTTAATATTAAAGTTATTTAAATGCTCACAAAAATTTGCAAACAGGCATCAGTTTACAAACGCACATGTTAGACAATTCTTGGTAAGATACTTATTAGTCAACCAAAACGAGCTTTATCTCATTTAAGCATTCAACAAATAATTTCAGAATTAAATTTCAGCTAAGCCAATGAACATTGTTGTATATTTTCAGTCCTTTATCTAATGATTCTATTTTGTTCAGTAAAATTTGAATTTTTTTTTTTAAAGCCCAAGTAGAAATGTAGTTAACAATCTTGGTAACTGTTTGCATCACTTCCTAAAGTTCCTTTTAGCCCAGCTTTTGCACATAAAGCCTTTTCATGTATGATGTAATAAAGAGCTATCAGTGGATAACCAACATCTTTTGCAAGCAGATTTACAAATCCTACCTTGTCACCAGTTGCGGCAGATAATACTTCTGAAATGTGGGTTTGAGTAGATAATTTGTTCATAACTGCTTGCCATATTTCTGCCCTGGTTGTATGCTCAGCTAGTGTTATAAGGGCAACCAACTGTTCACATACTTCATTAGCCCCTACAAAATCGAAAAAATATGGCTAGCTTAGCTGATGATGTAATGTATGTGCTTTCATCAACACAAATAGAAGAAACTTACATGAAGACAAATCTTTTGTCAATTGTTCAGCTGTATTCCTTTCCAACTTAAGTATCCTATCCTTAACTGTTTTCCTATTCACAGTCAGTTAAATGTCATACGTGATACACACTTGGGCGATCATGCCTCGAAACAGACATGACTGACTGGGCAGAAGTTGCCATTACTTTCTGTGGTAGATTGGTTGCCAGCCAAGGCTATAGAAACCAATCTGTCCTGTTATTTAACCCATAACTAGAAGGAAGAGACTGATTAATACCTTTCCCAGTGGTATTTGTGCGTAAGTGAAGGAAAGGAATTCAACTGGAATTCAAACTTGCCTCCCTGGTTTCTTGTCCTGAGCTGATATCTACTGCACCACCCATGCACATCCATTCACAGACAAATTTTTAATACACTGAATAATTTCTTTTTCTGAAAAATTATCAAAAAGGAAAGGTGCACATTCTAATCAATTTCCTTTGATATACTCCCCTTCATTGAATGGCTTTCTATGTTGGCCAATAACTTTTGAAACCTCAACATTAGGCTCAGTTCCAACTTAACTGCTGCTATCTGAAATAGTTCATAAAAGTATCAGCCTGTTTTTTGAGTCTTGCTCAGTGTACAAGAAATTAATTCTTTGTTCCTCCTCAGGTTTATTGCTTAAGTCCTTATGAACAGTTTCTAAATGTCTCTTTACAGAAGTCCTATAAACAATTGTTTTAGAACAGAAACTGCATAAGGCTTTCTTAATCCAATTTTTCCATTCAGTCTTCTTTAAATTCTCTAATATCCACTTCATTTGAATGGCCTCATTTCTTAGCTAATGATTGTGACATTCTGCACAATCTGTAAATGGCTGTGGTGCTTGTCTCCCAGATTTGGTGGAAAAAAAAATTTACTCATGCCCACAAATACAACACAAAATTATAAACAACACAAAGAAAGGATCTTTGCATGACCACAACAAAAAAAATGTGATATTCAAGTTGATTTTCTTCCATTTCTGCAAAGACCAAAAGTTTGATTGTTCCTAATGATTTTGCAAAAGTGAGTCTGCAGAGTTTGAAGTGATGATTTTGTTATAAGTGAAGAAAGCAAATTTGTGTGTGTGAAATGCTTGTTGTCGACATATGTGGCTGATTACATGCAGTAGCAGTAAGTGAAAACATGGAGAACAAGAGAGGAGACCTTACTTTCAACACAATTTTGTTTTTCAATATAGAAAAATTATCGCTGACTGACATGTCATGGTAACATGTCAGAACTAGTCACTAATTGTCCTCATTTTTTCTCACGAGCCATTTTTATGGCTTATGTTCAGTTTCAAATCCTACCTTTTGCATGGGGATATACTCAGTAACCCAAGCTCCTGACTCTTTTCCAGGTTATTTGGAGTTCAATACTGTGGACATCATGGAAAGCAGATCATATGACTTCTATTCACTCAGGTTCCAGAAACAACTTATTCAATTTAGAGCTCTGTTTGTGCAGTACTGTAAAACAAGTTTTTGTATATACCAATTTTAGTAAAATTTATTTGTAGGTATTTCTTGCTTGTTTGTGCATCACTTATTGACCATAAAATAAGAGTTTATATTTTATAGGGCATGAAATGAAAATACATGAGATAATGATATATATAAGAGATTCTTCACTAACTCGACACTGAATTTGACTGGAGTACCTGTACCCAACTTTCTTCTCTGAACCTAGGTCCAACTGTCTGACATACTAATTACTCCCTCAGTGGTCTCCAAAATAATTTCTAAGCTTGACCCCCATAAGGCGAGCGGTGGCGACGGAATACCCATCATTGTCCTAAAGAAATGTGCTCCTGAACTCTCCTCTGTTCTCTCTAAACTCTATTTTCCAATCTTCTCATTTTTTTTTTTTTTCAATTGGAGTAGATAGATCTATCGCCTGGTTCACACTCAACCCACATCTATTGAACAGGTTAAGAGGCTCATCCCTTGTTCCCTGTTTAGGATGTGGTTTCCAGCTTTCTCTTTTCCAATCTTTTCACTATTACGTAGTCCCCTGCACATCAGTGGCATTACCGCCTTGCTCGGGGTGATACGATTAAAAAAAAAACTTCTGCCTTTCTGCTTCCTGCTTTCCTGCCTGCTGGAAATCCTCCTCTGTGGTTCCTATATATAAAAATATTGGAGAACTCTGACTCCGCTATCAGCCTCCTACCAATCTTTGGCAAAGTGTTCAAAACCATCATCAACACCGAGGTGGTACATCTCACAGCTCATAGACTCTTCTCTGACAAACTGTATGGCCTCTGCTTCACCAGGTCTACTGCTGATATGCTCATAACTATCACTGAGTATATACACCAGGCCCTCGACAAAAACAGTGAAGCCCGAACTGTGGCCCTTGACATCTCCAAAGCGTTTGACAGTGTGGCATGCTGGTCTTCTATGCAAGCTGCAGGGCTATGGTATAACTGGATAATTGTTTGACCTAATCCAGTCCTTCCTTTCAAACCATACAATGAGGGTGGTATTGAACGGGCAAGCCTTCCAATACTATCACATGAATGCGGGTGTCCCTCAAGGCTCTATTCTAGGTCCTACGCTTTTCCTTATCTATATTAATGATTTTCCTGATGTAATAAGATCCCAAGTGGGCATATATGCTGATGACACTACGGTTTACTCTCGTCTCGATCAAAAATCTACTGAGGCTGAAAAAGCAAACCTCGCTGCCTAGCTTGGAAAGGATCTCCAATCTGTGGTGGACTGGGGCAAGAAATGGCTCGTAAATTTTAATGCTTCCAAAACGAAGCTGCTATCTAATAACCACCACAGACAATTGTTCCTCCTGCCCATTAACATGGATCAGGCTTCTCTCCCAGAAAGCAAAACACCGCACCTCCTCGGGTTAACTCTCACACCAGACCTCAAGTAGAATAACTATATAGAATCCATAGCTAAATTCGCTGCTAAGAAAGTCGGTTCTCTGTGCAGGGCTAGGAAGTTTTTCCCATTCCAAACAATCCTTCACACACACATATACATATATACATATATATATATATATATATATATATATATGGTAGAACCATCTGCCTGTGCATTGAGTATTGCTGCCATATCTAGTCTGGTGCTCCTGCTATCCACTTAGGTGTCCTCGACTGAATCCAACGTAGAATCTGTAATGTGATCGATCCTGATTTGGCAGCTAGGATACAGTAGCTTTCTCACTGATGCAGTGTGGCTTCCCTGTGTCTCTTCTACTGATACTTTCACGGCTTCTGCTCTGATGAACTTAGCTCACTGGTACCTCCTATATACGAATTTCCCCGAGCCACAAGATTAGCAACCATGTCCCACCCTTTTACTGTGAAACCAATAAATTGTAAATGCAAATTCTACTCCATCAGCTTCTTTTCTCGCACTTCCCGCCTGTAGAATTCTCTTCTGTATACTTACTTTCCTGACAGTTACAATCTCCAAGAATTTAAATGTAAAGTCAAGTCATCTCCTGTCTCACTAACTTACATCCTCTATCTCATCCTTTTCTACATCCACCCCACTCTCATCAGTACTCTTCTCTCTCCTACTCTCTTCCTGACACCCCCTGCAACCTCTCACTCCTCAACATTCCTCCTATGTAACCCCCTGCACAACAGTGGCAGTAAAATGCCTTTGCTTGGGGTGACACAATTATAAAAAATAAAAATAAGTCTAAAAGAGAATCTAATAAGTTTTGCAAATCATTAGTGTGTCATGTTTGGCATGAATGCCAAGGGTTGTGCAGCCACTGTTCTAGAACAGTGGTATCTATAAAAATTTTTAAAAAAAATTACAAAGTGTGAAATGGTTTATATCAATCTTTCATATGTATATTAAGATACACATATGGATAGATCAAAAAGTTTGTAGCTTTATATATATATATATATATATATATATATATATAGTTATTAACTGAATTTTTATCTGAAATTTTCAGTTTACTGTACTGAAAAGTTATCAGCTGAACACCCTGTCCACAATATAACTGAGCATAAATTTTCTTTCATTTTAACTTTCTTTTTGGTCACTAAGAACTTTTCACTCTTCTATGTGCCATGATGTAGGGGATCATAGCCTTCCACATCTTCCTATCCCTTGTAGCTCTTAACACTTTCTCTTGTTACCCCTCCCAAACCCTGCTCTGCCATCCATTTGCTCAAGCCAGTTGCTTATGTTTGATTTGTGTTTAATATACATCATTGATAAGGAAAAAGGTCATATTGAAAAATGGGTCGAAGAAATGCTTTCCTCTTGTCTTTATTTTTATTTTTTTTGCTTTTATCATCGCAGACTTACTAAAATACTTACATTTTTATCTATCTTGTCTCTATTTTCATTTTAATTTACCAAATGACTAAGAACATTTCTCTTAAGTTCACTGTCAATAACATGAAATTGAGTTTAATACTTCTTCTCAACTGAATAGCGATGAAATTACTTGAACTATCGACTTTTGAAGCGGAAGGTAAAAAAGTAGATTCTCATTTATTCTTTTGCTTTCAAGTATCTTAAATGAATGGTGTATGAGAAGATTTGGGGGTTTGGTGTGAGAAATCTGTAGAGAAGCATATTAAGAAATGATTAATAATAATAGAAAACTAAGTATGTAATATTTTTCATCCTGTATCTCAATACTTAAAAAAAAAAAAAAAATTCAATGTACTTCCTCTTGTAAATATGTTGAATTTGTGTGCTTCATTTATATATTTTCATTTACTGTTAGTTGTGTGTGTGTGTGTGCGTGTGTTTTATATTCTTTTTCTAATGGATCGATAACTCTAGTACACAGCCTGACACAATTATTAGCTGAAATTTGTTTAATATATGTAAACTATGAAGAAGCAGAAGAGGAAATCATTGATAAATTTATTGAAAATAATTTTTTTTCATCATTAGGCCATTTACTTATATATATCTCACACACAAGTACATTGATATATATATATATATATATATATATAAAAACAGTGTTTAAAAGTTAACTTTCCACAATATGATCAGTTCGGTTTTCATTTTTTATATATTTTTTGAAACCAATAAGTGGCAGTCACGCACATACACATACACACATATATATATATATATATATATATATATATATATATATATATATCCGAGTGAGTATAGAATGAGGAGAGAAAAATGAAAAATTTTTTTCCATTCAAAACATTAATTTAAAACAGTGCTTGATATATTGTGTATAGAGCAGTGAATATTTATTATAAATTATGTTTTAGAACATGTACATAATTTCTTCTATATATGTCCTCTTCCCTACAGTCATATGTATGTTTCAGTGTTTGGATTTAAACACTTCCTCAGGAGGAAGTTTGGATTTAAACACTTCCCCTGAGGAAACAAACATGATTGTAGGGAAGAGGACATATATAGAAGAAATTATGTACATGTTCTAAAACATTATTTATAATATATATATATAGAGAGAGAGAGAGAGAGAACACAATAGCTTTGTGTTGCTTAATAGACCAAACTTTTCAGCAATAAATTATTTGATTTCAATATAGGCACTACCATTTGCTATGAATTTTAGAGACGTTCTTCATAGTTTAAAAGCTGTGCAGAGTTGCCTGGAACATAACATGAATACAGTCAAACACTGTTGCCACTGCTAAAATACATTTCACTGTTAAAATTAATGCACACACAAGGTGACCTCAAATGTAATGTCTCTTGTATTAGCCCTCCAAAGCATCAGGAACAGATTTTGATATTTTTATGTATTATAGATAGCAGTCTGGTAAAATTGAACCTTGCATAAGTGTTTACTAAGAGATCTACCATTGAATTCATCTACATTGGAAAATTTGCATCCACTGATGTTAAATGCTCCCTGAGCATTTACAGAAACCAAATAGTAAATATGAGCAACTTTCTCTATCTGAAAGAGTTGAAAAGATGACTTTTCCTTCTAAATGTTCATCCAATACAAGGCCTAAGAGCTACTTAAGGTAGATTATTGTATAGATGTAAGAGAAGGAACTAAGTGCAGATTATGGGGATTTATAGAATAGATAACTGTTAACACTAGATTTGAAGCTATGATTGTAGTGAATGGAGAAGCTTCTTCTCGGGGAATCTGTTCCACAAAGTAACAGTTCTCAGGAAGAAGCTGAGTGGCACTTCCTTCTTACAAATGGAATACAAAGAGAATGAAGATGATTTGATCATGTGTATATTGTATGGCAGTTACTAGGTAGGAATTCACAAAACTAAGAAATGTAGTTCGTATGAACATAGAAATAGCAATAGAGTAGTAATAGGCTTTTGATGATGGAACTGTGGGAGAGAAAGGGCTGAAGGGTTGAGAATAATTCACTCACTTGCATAAAACACTTTTGAATTCTGTCAAAACTGGAAAGTGAGGATTGCCTAGATATGGTGGCAATGCTTCAGTTTTTTTTTTTTTAAGACAAATTTTAGATGAGAATTTACAAAAAGTCAGTGATTAATCATTGAATTTCACTTAATCACTACTGTAATTTCTTTATTTGCCATGACCCTCCAGGTTGTAGGTAATCATATCTCTTTATAACTTCCTGTCCCTTGTAGCTCTTGACAAACTTTATTCCTCCTAAACCATATTTCATCATCCATTTACTCAAGCTTACTTAGTATGTTATGCATTGTTTTCCTTTGTCTCTCTTGTTATTTGTCCTGTGAGTATCAGATTTTCTAAGCTGTCCTTCCTCATTTTGCAGAAACCTCAACTGTTTCTTCCTGATAAGATTCTTTCTCTTCTTTTCTGTTGTCTTTTATCTCTTAGCTGATCAATACAATTTCTGATACCACTCTGTTGCAAATATCTACAGTTATTTCTATTCAGGGAAACTATCAAAGTTAGTATGAGGCACATTAGTAGATAAGAGTTTATTTTTTTAGGTTGGCTTTTCTTTTTATATCTGAGCCACAGCTATCCAACAGACTTTTGCCCACTCAAGCTGGCCTATACATGTTGACTTTAGATATACTGTAGTTGTTCATCCTTGCAACATGACCAGTGCAGTGAAGTTGTGACTGCATCAGGAAAATCTGAATCTACTAATGTTGCATTTTACAAAAAGATCAACATTGGACTCTCTGTTGTCAAAAGTATGGTCACAAATTTCACAGGTACAACTTTTGTGGAAGACATCCAGCTGACAGATGGGGGACCTATATTGGGTCCATGTTTGTGAGCTGTACAATAATGTGGTTAAAACTGTATTTTGGTCTCCAGTCTGATACCTCTCTCATTCCATCAGCAGTGGCAATGCTTTCCGATTACATTTGTAGTTTTGGTGATCGGATTTATTTCATTATGAAGGAATGTTTTAGAATTCATCTTGCTTTCTACATATGTAAATGACTTCGTATACTTTACATCAGTCTGTATAGGAATTAATGAACTAGTAGAGGTTGTCTCTCATCTCAAATCTGCTTTGAATGAAAAGGTGACTGGTGGATTACCTCTGTTTTCTTTGTTAATGGTAAGGTCAAAAGTTTTGCATGCAACAGAGATTGACAAATTCTTGGGCTTCCTCTAGGGAAGTTACAAGTACAGCATCATCAGCGAACAGCAGATCATGAATGATGCTAATTCAAATAGGTTTGGTTTGTTTTATGGCATATCAAACTCAATGGGTTATTTAATGCCAACAAGATTTTTTACAATCTATTTGCATGAATACAATATATATTCTTTGTAAGAAATAAGTTTGTAGATCAGGTTTCATTGATGTATTTTTGTAAAGTGAGTTTTGTTGAGTCAAATGTATTACTGGTAATTTTTTTTCTTCAAAAATGTATTCCTGAAACTTACCATAAAAATCTATTTTTATACTTTCATAATACTCTGATCCCAGTTTGGGGTTTAACTATTTACCCATAGCTGGGACCCTAACAGGTGCTACCACCCCGGGTCAGGGTAGACCTGAGAACATCAAGTGGTCCCATGCTTCTCACAACCTTCCAATCAGATGTCTTGCTGTCGGATGCAGTTTGTCATACCTAACACCATTTGAATAAATTAGCTTTGAACCACTGATGGTTGAAAGGGGCCACCACTGGTTTGAAAGTGAAATTTAACACAAATGTCCTTGTCACCAAAGGCATCTTTGATCATTGCTGAAAAGAATAGAGCAAAGAGAACAGGGGCCATGACACACCTTGCTTCATACCCTTTATATCATCAAAACAATCAGAATTCCTCATCAGATACCCCAGCAGCTCTCATCTCCTCCATGAAAAATAACATTCAACATTTTGTCTGGAACTCCAAACTTTGCAAGAACTTTTGAGAGTCCTTCATGGTTTAGAGTCAAAGGCTTTAGTAAGTTTGTCAAACATCATATACAATTCCTGATTCTTTTTTACTTGTTTTGGATGTCTGATAGCATGAGAAGCTCATATCAATAGTGCCATGACTGGATCTGAATATATTTCCTGGTAAATCTCATTGACATGTTTGATAATCTCATTCAGTCAATCTAGCTAATATTTTACCAGTAATTGACAGCAGAAAAATTTCATGATAGTTGTCACAAAAATCTCTTACCTTTGTAATTGTATAGGTGTTGAATTAAGGCACCCTTGAGGCACACAACCAGCCCCACCTGTATATTACTTTGAAGAGCTTGTGTAGCTTTTTGATCAATCTCTTACCAAGATACTTGTAGATTTCGGGTAGAATAGCATTCTTTTCTGGTGCTTTACCTGAAGAGGTTTGTTTGATGGAGTCCAAGACTTCCTGCAAGATTGGCTTGAATGACATTTTTCTTAATTCAGAACTTTGGGAAATATCTGCAATAACGTCTTCATCAGTGATGAATGGTAAGTTTAAAACAAACTTGAAGTGCTGCTTTCAATGGTGCAAGATATCCGACTTGTCTGACAGAAGCATTTGTTTATTTGAGAGTATTGGTGAGACTTTGTTCTCTCTAGGACTATAGATCTTAAGACCATCAAAGAACTTGATGTCCTTTCTATCTGCTGCACACTTTGCAGACCACCAATTTTCTTTCATTCTCCTGGGGGATTGCTGAACCTCACTTTGCAGAAACATTTTATTTACACACACACACACACACACACACACACACACGGTTTTATTTAAGACCAGAGACAATGATTGTTGCAGTGTTTTTTGTCTTTTTTGGGGTGGGGGCAGATAAACATTTGCTTCTAGTGTAAGTTAGTTTTCTGTTTGTAGTTTTGAATGCTTTCAACTATCAATCATTATTTTTAAGAAATAGGATGTTATGATTTTTAAATTTAAGGAAATTTTAAAGATTTTTTTATCTTTGCATTTGATGCTTTCTTGTGATATCTAGCTTAGGAAAATCAATTATTAGGAATAGTGGATGAGAAACTGGAAAATATTACCTATGCTAATTTTCTTTATTCTTTTGTTTTTGAAATATTTAGATGTTTGAACTTTTAGAATATAAAGAACTTACTCCAAGTATTATTAGGACCTGTGTCTTTTACCATTACTTTTTATCATTTTTATTAGGACCTGTGTCTTTTACCATTACTTTTTATCATTTTTATTAGGACCTGTGTCTTTTACCATTACTTTTTATCATTTTTATTAGGACCTGTGTCTTTTACCATTACTTTTTATCATTTTTATTAGGACCTGTGTCTTTTACCATTACTTTTTATCATTTTTATTAGGACCTGTGTCTTTTACCATTACTTTCTATCATTTTTATTAGGACCTGTGTCTTTTACCATTACTTTCTATCATTTTTATTAGGACCTGTGTCTTTTACCATTACTTTCTATCATTTTTATTAGGACCTGTCTTTTACCATTACTTTCTATCATTTTTATTAGGACCTGTGTCTTTTACCATTACTTTTTATCATTTTTAAAATTTTTTTATTTTTGTGAAAAATTTATCTTGAATGTTTTCCTTCAACAAAAAAAGAATGTAGTCACATTAAATTATCATTTAGATTGGCAAGTAAGTGCATGTTTGGATGATTAAGGATTTTTAAAAAATTGTCTCTCAAATACCCTTGTTGGAATATACTGTGCTTGCTAAAAATGGATATATTAGGTTATTCAGAGAGTAATGGTGTTTTTATAAAGATATTTAAAATAAGAAAAGTTCTGGAAAACCTGTTTCATATTGAATGCATTTTCAGATATTTTATATCCATATAGTAAGAGAATTGTTTCTGGAAGATCCCCCCCCCCTCAATCTTTTTACTCCAAGCAAGGCAATATTGCCATTAGGAGGCAGGGGATTACAGGGCGTTAAAGAGAATAAGACTTTAGTGAGAAAAAGAATAAAGTAACATGATTTAGGTTGATGGCAATTAACATTGCATTTAAATTTTTGAAGATTGTAGGTGGCAGGGAAGCAAGAAATTTGGAGTACCACAGGCAAGAAGTGCAAGAAATTAAACTATCAAACTAGAACTGACAGCTGCTTTTAGCTGTTTCAACAGTAAAACTGTGATTACTAGTTGCCAATCTTAAATTCATGTAGTCAAGGCATTACAGAAAAAAAAAGCTTATAACAATTGCCATGAAAATATTTGCAGAAAAGATAGCGGGAAGTAACATCAAACAACTTAATTTTCCATCATTCAAAAATTAACTTCTTTCATAGATATTCATAATCTTTAAAGGTTGTAATCAAACTAAAACCATTACTGAATGATTTTTCAAATGCTTGGTTGATGTTTTTACAATTTGAGTTGCTTTGCATCTCCAAGAATAAGGTAGATATAAATCTGTTTCTGGATTAGAAATGATAAATTGTATATGAATCTATAAAATATATAACAACCAATTTGCAGTAAAATATACTGCTTATTTTTAGCATAAATGTTAGTGCAAAAAAAAAAAACAAAATCAATATTTTCTGGATAAGTTAACATGAAAGTAACATTTGAAAAAAAAATCTTCCTTGCAAGCATTTAACATTTGATTGACAACTAAATAATGGATTATATTGTTAATATGACAGTTATAAAATTAAAGGGTCTATTAATATTATTTTTCTCTTTTCAGGTTACCAATTTCATTCCATCAATTAGTGCAGTTACTGGCATCACTCCCCAGCGTTATGTGTGGCGCATATGCATTGCTCTCCATTGTACTCCCAGATTTGCAGTAGCATTCATGTACTATAACTTATACAAGGGCTACTTGCAGAACATTCAGAAGCAACATCAAGGACTATTCCTGGCACTCATAAAAGTCAATTTCTGGCTGAACATTATGGAAAATTCCAGTCTTATTGGTGTAACTTACATTTCAAATAAAGAAAACTATCGTAAGTTGAAAAAAAATTTCTTGGTATGATTTTAATGGAAAATCTTATTCTTTTAGAGCAGTGGTTTTCAACCTTTTTGCCTGATGCACTCTTTTCATCATGAGTCAGGATGTCATCCCCTCCCAAGTCTTTTCAAGATTGTCTAACTCAAATGGTACATTTCAAATAATATGCATATATTAAATATCTTTATTCTTTTCCCTTTTAGTACATATATGTTTACGTGGGCTATCTTTTTAGTAGCAAAAAAAAAAACAAGCTAGCAGAAAGAAACCCAATGTGACCTCTCAGTTGTGTGGACCAATCCACATTGCGAGTTGTGCCACCTTGGGGAGTTCAAAAGTTAGCATTTCGATGGCCCCAATTCCCACTGAAATTCCCTCCTGTTTTAGAACACCTGCTTTAAACAATAGCATAATATAAAACCAGTGTCTGAGTTGCCTCTTCTTTATGCTCTGTGTCTAGGTTGTGCCTCCTTTGTGCCTCATCTTCCTTTCCTTTGTTTTTATTTTTTTTTTTATTTTTTACCATTTCTGCCATATAAGCTCTGTATCCTCTTTTGTTGAATTTTAAATAGGCTTATCTATTTAAGTTCTGTTGAATTTGAAATGTTGCCATTTTAATGATTGTCAAAATATTCTTAAATTGTCAATTTTTTTAAGCAGTAACTATTTTTGTAAAAGCATTTATTTATAATAGTTCATGGTTGAATTGTCATATCCTGTTGGTATTCCTATGTGTGTTTTTTTTGTTTTTGTTTTTTTAAATGACTAGAAAAAAAAAGCTTAATCAGCATTGTTTTAAGAATGGTTCAGGATATAAAGAGGCCTCAAAAGTGATGGAAAAAAAACAAGTGTTCCACAGCTTTGTTGGGTGCATGTCATGTCTCATTTGTATCTCTGGCTTTGGGCAGAGATTGACTTAGTCGGGGTTTGGTTTACAACTGGAAATTGGCTGATAAAGACGAACCAGCACTCTTTTTTGGGCAGAGTTTGACTCAATTGAAGCCCCATTTATGGGCAGAAACATAGCTGAGAAGAATAGACAAGCTTAGTGCTCAATCTATGTATGCAGGACTGGTTAAATTTTCTTCTTCAGCCATCCTCACCAGCAGTAACAATTTACAATAAACCCTCCCCCACAGGACGATGCTATTCTCACTCTCAAGCTTAAGAGTTATCTTTGTGTAGTGCACTGTAACATTATTTCAGTTTAATGCATTTTCTTTAACAAAAACAAACTTGGCAATACATTTTTTTACTCAGGTCTTTACTTTGTTTGTGGTCTTCCATCATTCAGTATTTGTTTTTGGGCCAATATGCTACCTACAATAAAATCATTCAATTAAGGTTGGATATGTTCAAGCATTTTTACTGGGGAGAAGGGCCAGATTTTAGGTCTTAAACATTTTGTGATAAAAACTTTGGCAAAGAAATGTCAAATCTTACTGTAATTTTCCAACTTTAACTTTTAACTTAATTTTACCATAATCATTGACCAAAGGATTTTAAATCACATTGTGATTCAAATATAGCAATATAGATTTTTTAGTTATGTTTTTATCATTTTTATGTAGTTCAAATAACATAGAATTAAAAGAAACATTTTTTTCTTTGATAGGCTCAGGAAACCCTTAAAATGACTCTAGTTTATCTATATTAGGCAGTGCCAAGATGAGGTGTGGAATAGAGGAAAAGTTGATTAATGTTGTATCTCCTGTGTGCCTGCCATTAAATAAAAAAGAAAAGGAAAACTTTTTTTTACCCCCCTTACTTGGGTTCAAGCATCAGCTGGCAGTAGTAGAAATTAAGCAATTACCTCAGACTAAAGTTTTGTTTTGTTTGTGTGGTAATGTAGATTTTCAGTAAATTTAATTTAGCCTAGTTTGGGACAAAGCTATAAAAATTGAACTCTTTATAGAGTAGTAATGGTCAATGAGACTAACTTGGTAGTTATTGTATCATCTAAACTTATTTATAAATGGAACTTTGTGTGTGTCTGTGTCCATTACCTATAGACTCTGAAACGGCTGAACCGATTTTCTTGAAAATTTACACAGTTGTACTATAAGCGTCTGCGAGTGTTCTTAGCTAGGTTTTGTGTCGAGGTACCCCCCAATAAATATCAATAATCGAAAAAGTCTGGTTATAGGAGTGGTCCAATTTTAATCAAATTTGATACACTCATAAACAAAGACATAAGAAATGATATTCAGAAGTTTCAAGGTTGCACTTCTTACAATAGTGCAGAAAATCGATTATTTTTTATATATATATATAAAGCAAGATGTTTGTGATTGTGTCTGTTTATCTGTCTGTATGTCCTTTTATAGAAATCCACAATTTTTATCCGATTCTCACCAAACTTCACGCAAATATTCTTTAGGCCAAGTCTGAGCTCCAGAGCCATGGATTAGTTCTAAAGCTTTCATTACACCCGAGCAACGCCGGGCTATACTGCTAGTGTCATATATCTATCTATATATATATATAATGCCAGAATGATGTCATATAAATACCTTTCTGGAATATGATATACTTATATGAAAAAGTAGACATCATTTTTGCAAGTATTTCATGTTGTAGAAAGATATGACTTCTCATTGGGGCATACATTTTATATATAATGCAACATTACTCTGAGCAAGTGACTTTTTGTGGAATGAAAAACTTATTAGACTCTGTAACATTGCTACGTATAAAGAAAGTAAGTGTATCACTGCAGTAAAATAACTGATAAAGTTCAATAAAGGTTTTAAGTTCCTGAGGGAGTTTCAGGTTGCAAGCATAAAATATTCAATGAACCTTTTTTCATTGATCACAAACTATTGGCCATATTGCTCTACCTAAATAATCATTTTTGGCATTCTTACTGATTTGTTGCCCTCTCCCCTGACATCTGTACCTAAATGTGTGTGTATGTATGTATATATATATATATATATATATATATATATATATAAAACAGACAATGAATGTCTGTTTTATCATGAGCCCTTCTAAACATCATATTTTGGTTTTAATTTCAGGTGAAAATAAAGACAAAAATTGTCCAACATTTGGATATTTTTTATTATGCTGGTTCTAAGCATGTATATGTTTAGAAAATTATCTGCTGCCTCAAGATATATAAATATATATATATATAATGTTTTAGAACATGTACATAATTTTTTTGTATATATGTCCTCGACAATCATATTTTTGTTTCAATGTTGGGTGTCCAATGTTTCATCAGGAGGAATAAGCAAGAACTGGAATCATCCACTGTTTATATTTGGTTCATTGTTGTTGTGGAGTTGGTTGGAGTTATTGATAATGAAGGGAATGCGTCTTCCCGTTTGGACTGTTAGACTTTTGAAGAACTTGGTGTGTCAGTGCTAAATTGTTGATTAATGTCATTATCTGTTGGGGTATATCTTTTGGTTAGAATTTTGGAGAACATGGTGTGTGGAGGGGTTTGATTACTTGGTCAGTTTTGTGTATTCATGTGGTTTTTTTTTTTTTTTTTTGTGATTGGGGAACTCATCTTGTTTGTTGACCTTAAGAATTTTTAGGACGGCGTTGTGGTTGGCTAGTGTTTGATTAATTGTTGTCTCTTGTTACCAGGCAGATTTTATGTATTCTTTTTCTTTTTGTGGTGAGGCTTTCTCCTCGGGGTTCCTTAGATAGACGTGATAGGGGTGAGGTGTTTTTTCTTTTTAATTTTCATTTTTTTCAGTACGGAATATTTTTGTATTTTATTTTTGTTTTTTATATTTTTATTTTAGCAGGATAGGTTTTTTTTTATTCAAGTTTGGAGTATTATTGTATTTAGGCAAAATTATTTTCAAAAATTCTAAACTTGTCTTTTTTAGGAAGTGAATGCAAATTTGTATTTTATCAGTTTTTTATATAAAGTTGTATATTTAATCTTAATTTTGAATTTAGATGATTGGTTTTTTTCTTTTAATTTTTATTTTTCATAAATTACCGTTTGGAATCCTGTTTATTTCTTTTAATTCTTTATTTTATTTATTTAGATATTTTTGTGTGTATTTGACCTTACTTTAAGGATTTATTAGGTCAATTTTTTTCTATAGCATTTTTTATCTTTTATAATAAAAATATCTAATCAAATTTCTAGTATTTTTTAGCATGATTGTAGGGTTAGATCTTTAATGTGCTTACAGTTTATTTTTGTGTATGATATAATTATTCTGAAATAGTATATTTAATCTTAATTTTGAATATAGGGATTTTGATTCTTTTTTGAGTTTGGGAGCCATATTTTTTCGTTTAATTTTGATTTTTTTTTTTTTTTTTTTTTTTTTTTTTTTTTTTTTTCCAGTACGGAATATTTTTGTATTTAAGTAAGGTTATTATGGTAAGGTTATTGCTGTAGACTTTAGTAATAGTTTGGGAGCCTGTTTATTTCTTTTAATTTTACGTTTCATTTATTTAGATGTTTTTTTGGTTATTAGACTTTACTTTAAGGATTTATTAGATTGATTTTTGCTATAGCATTTTTAATCTTTGATTAGATATTCTTATTATAAAACTCCTAGTATATCCTAGCATGATTGTAGGGTTAGGTCCCTAATGTACTTGCAGTTTACTGTGGTTTCGTGCCTGTTTATTTCTTTTAATTTTACGTTTTATTTATTTAGATGTTTTTTGTGGGTATTAGACCTTACTTTAAGGATTTATTAGATCAATTTTTTTCTATAGCATTTTTAATCTTTTATAATAAGAATATCTAATCAAACTCCTAGTATATCCTAGCATGATTGTAGGGTTAGGTCCCTAATGTACTTGCAGTTTACTGTGGTTTCGTGCCTCTGATTTAAAAGCTTGTTACTATTTATATATTTAAGGATCTCTTTTTTCTTGAAGGCAAAGAAAACATGGTTCTTTTATAGATTTTGCTGTTCTTGCTTGTTTGAGGATTTTCCATTTAACCTTAGGTGTTTTATTTTCATCTTTTAATTTCAAAAAGTATTTGGAGAAAGATGTCATGTTTTGTTTTTCTTTGTTATTGAAGGATGAGAGGTGATTGTAGAAGCACTTTCTAAATACATTCATGGTATTCCCAATATATATTTTTTCATCTTTAGGATTATCCATGGATGAAATCGAACACACACATATATCAGAGATTTCGTCAGACATTTATTATTCATGGGGCATTGGTTGGGGTTTCTACAGTTACAGAGGTTATCATGGGACAGACTTGTATTAGTGTTGGATTTATTTTTGCTGTGTATTTTTAATATTTTGGTGTTATGCATTTTGATTATTTTTTCTAGATTATTAGAACAGCTATAGCTTAATTTATGGTATTTTTATTGAAGATTTTGCTCAGAGGATTATTCTTGGGAAAGTTCTTCTCTACTAATTTAAGAAATTTATGCCCCAGTTTGAAGTTAAATGATTGATTGAATGGAGGGTTATACCATATTATTTTCCTGCTTCTATTTTTGCTTTTTGGACTTTTGAATTTTTCCACAAAGCTGATTTTTGATGATTTATACCCACTTTCATTAAGGATTCTATTATAAATTACCTTGTGCTTATCAAATATCTCTTTACTGGATGAGTGTGTGTTAATGCAACGTTCTACCAATGATGGGATGTGCTTTACAATGGATGGTGGGTGATTAGAGTTGGGGTTTATATATATTGGGTTAGCATTGTTTTTCATGTAAGATTGGAAAGTGTTCGATACTAGGTCTAATGTTATGTCTAGGAAGTCTACTTGCTTGATATTGTGGTTAATCACTACGTTAAGGCCAAAGGATTTAAAGACTATGGATTAATTTTCTGGTTTTATCAACCTTACCTCCAGTAGAGTTATCAATTATCATTAGTCCGTCGTCCCTATATAGTCCTATATTGTCCGTTTTGATTTCCTTATGTGCAGTTAAATTGTACAGTAAGAATAATCTAATCAGATTCGAAGCCTCTGCTGAATCCAGGGCACCCATGGATAAATCAAAGTTCTCCTTTGAGTTCTTAGTCCACTGTTCGTTGTCGTGGATTATAACTGATTTCCTGCAGTTTAGGATAATTTTGACCTCATCCTCTGTGATGTCTGAGTAGAATTCCGTGAACTCCAGGGTGAGACCGAATAGGTTCTCCGAAATTGATGGGTAAAAATCCACAATGTCAAATTGTAAAAAGGTGGCATTATTTTTTCCACCAATTTTTTCAAACCACTCGATTACGTTCAATATTCACAGCTCTATACATCATATATCAAGCACTGTTTTAAATTAATGTTTTGGACGGTGAAAAAATTTCTTTCTTCATTCTGTACTCACTCGGGAGGGATATATATAAACAAAAGAAAAACTATTCCTTATCCATCTATTTTGTTCTCTGATGGATTTTACCAGAGCAAATGTAAGGATTTTATTTTGCAACCTATATTTATATTACGGATGTGTGCTGTGGTGCAGTGGATATCAGCTCAGAATGAGAAATTGGAGTTGAATTTGTTGCATTTACTTTTAGGAAAGGTATTAATCCATCTCTTCCCTCTATCTATGGGTTAAATAACAGGACACATTTGGTTCTATAGCCTTGGTTAGCAACCAGTCTACTGCAGAAAGTAATAGCAATCTACTGCAGGAAAAAAGCCCAGTCAGTCATGTCTCTTTTGAGACACGATCACTCAAACATGTATCAACCAACTGATTTATAAGAAGTTAAAACCTTGTTAGGTTTTCAAATTATTTAAGTTTAAGACTGCTCCAAAGATTTTATGGTTAGCAACTTCTATGTACCATTTTCTTTTAGGACATTGGCTGTCATGGCTCTCCACAATTCACTGTTCTTTGTAGCTTTTAATAAATTTTCTTTTTCTTATCTCTTCTAAATCATATTCTGCAATCTGTTTACTCAAGCCAGCTAGATAGGTTATGCATTATTTTTCCCCTGTTCCTCTATCTGTCCTGTGAGTATAAAGTTTTTTAAACTTTCTTTCCTCATTATGTATCCTAGAAATTTCAACTCTCTCTCTCTCTCTCCCTGATGCTACATGTCATTTTTGTTTCCATTTTCTCTCATTGCTCACATGTTTGGTCCATGGTATTTATCGGCATCCTTCTGTAGAATCGCATTTCTGTTGCTTCATGTCTCGTCATCTGTGCAGAGATTGTCCAGCATTTACTGCTCTATAGAAGGACAGATATTTCATAAGTTTTGTACTCTTTTCTTTGTTGCTAATGAAACTTTTCTGATTTTTACTTCCTACATATTCTTTTCTTGGTTGTCACTATTTTCCTTTTGACATATTTGTGATATAAATTACTTATCTAACTTGTATATCTACATATATATTCAGCTGCCTCCTTTTTTCTTTTGCTGTTGCCACACTCATCACACCATTTTTTTAAATTTTTTTTTTTTTTAAATTTTTTTTTTATCATTTTTTATCTCATTCTTTTTCTCTCTCTCTGTCTCTGCCTACTCCTTTTTGTGTACTACAAAAACTTAATATCAAGGAATAAAGAAGACAAAGGTTAAGTTGTGGAGGCTATGATTACTGACATCCTGAATGGACATGGCAAAAAAAAAAAAAAATGAATAAGGGTGGATCAATATTGCCAGATAATACCTAAGAGCTGAATTTAGATCTAATATTTTCACTTTATAATGTTTGATATGTGATTAATATTCATCACTGAATTAAGTGCATTAACAAGAATAAAATGTCAAATAAATGCTGTTTTTTATTTTCATAATTATATTTGGTTGGAACAAAGTTCATATACTTTTCAATTGGTGACATTTGAACATGTGGCTTTGTTTCACATGTGACTGAAATTTGACATTTACATATTGTGACATTTCAGCATCTTGATATGATTTGTGTATGGATTGTGGTTTTTGAATGTTAGGTTAAAAATGAAAATGCAGGAAAAAGGAAATACATTTGTGTCATTTCATGTTCATTTTTGGAAATGAGAAAATGCTGTACAAATAGGTAAGAAAAAAAATTATCATAGTTTATAATTGTGTTGCTTAATTAAAAATTGGGAATTTTGATCTTGAAAACCAAGAATGAATAATCCAATTTGTATGACAAGAGACAGCTCTCCTATAATTCATGTATATGAGCATTTTATGGGATTTGAAAACAATTACATATGTGAATTACAATTTTTTGGGGGTGTTGCATGAATTAATGGGGAAAAATTTAATGAATCACATCTCCATCTAGGATTCACTGCTCCAATGCATTTTTGAAAAGATTGATCACAGACAATAAAAATAGATTTACAACAATGTAGAATAAAACGATGGTCTTGTGGAAAAAGGGACGAGATTTGAAGAACAGTGTGAATCATAAGCTCTTACTGCAAAATCGAACATTGAATTCAGAAGAGTACTGTTCACAGCTGGACTAATAAAAGGCAAGAACTGATGAAAAAGCATCCAGAATTGTCCACTCAGAAGTGTGTTGTCTATCAGGACAGCATCAGATCTCATGTCTTTGTGCAGGTTCAGCAGAAATTGGTACAGCTTGGCTGATACATCCTACTACACTCCTCATGCTCACCTGACCATAACCCTTCACATTATCACTTATTTCAATCATGACAAATTTTAATTAGGGCAAAGAACTTAATTTCTCTGAAACATGCAACACTCTGAGAGAATAAAATTATGATGCTGCCTTAAAGAGGGTGAAGTTTAGTGGAACAAAATGTCACATAGATTTATTCAACCACATATGGACAAATATCTAAATATTGTCCATGAAATTTGCTACAAACTTTTCTACCAATCACATATATGCTTTAGCTTTGGAATAGTTTATTATATAAAATGTTTAAAACATATTTGGTCATAATACTTGAAATCAGGTCTTGTCTCTTCCTTTCTTGATCAGTTGTGGTTGTGGCTGCCAAAGTTATTTTACTATACTTTTTGATGTTTCATGTTCTTAAAAAAAATATTTCATAATTTATACTGATTTAATTATTTACTGGCAATAAACAAAACCTTACAAATGAAATATACTTTTTATTTTAATAGAAAGAAAAAAAGAAATGAAATCATTAAAATTTTCTATGTGCCTAGTCTCTTTAGGACATAGGTTATCATGTCTCTCCACAATTTTTTGTCCTTTGTAGCTCTTAGAAAAATTTCTTTTCACTATCATTTCTAACCCCTGTTCAGCCAACCATTTACACAAGCCCATGAGGTAAGCTATACACTTTCTTCTTGCTTTTAATGTCCTGTCAGTGTCAAATTTTCTAAGGTTGTTTTCTTTGTACTCTAGAAATTTTTTTGTTATGAAGTAGAAATGTCCTTTTTATCTCGATTTATTATAAATTTTCATCATTGCTCACATGGTATTCTGAGTAGCCTTCTGTAGAGCCACATTTCTGTTGAAGAGATTGTCCAGCATTCACTGCCATATAAAAAGACTGATATTATATAAATTAAGTATTTTTCCTTGTTTCTAATGAGACTTTCTTGTTTCTTAATACTTCGCTTAGCTTTTGGAAGGCATATTTGCTATTTGAATGCATGTTCAGATTTTGGTATTGCACTTTCTGTCCTCTGTTAAAACATTTCCCAGATATTGTACTTGTTTGATTTTGACATCTCTAATTTGTAATTTGCTTGTTGGGCTCTTTTTGATGACTAGATTTTACCTTACAATTGACATTTAATCCTTTCTTCTAGTTTTCCTTCAATACCTTCTTTAGGAGAGACCTTAGTTTTCTTTCTATGTTTACTACCAACAGTCATTTGCATATTTAATAATAATGTTGTAGCTACCAGTAATGAATCTTGGTAAGAATTCTAATTATTTCAGAATCTCTTCACTGTCAAAATTGAAAAAGTCCGGTGAGATGACATGTTTTGTCTTACACAGCTGTCTATTTTTGTATATTTACTGAAGTTATTTGCTGTCCATATGCAAGCTGTTTGTTCCCAGTATAAGTTTGGAATTATTATAATATTCTTCCCAGACATATCAAGCTTACCTAACAGTTCTCAAAGCAGTAAATAACAGTTTCTAAATTAAGCTTAAGTTGCAAAATACTTGAAAATAAAGGCATATAAATTATGTGGCTGAGTGCATGCTTGCTCAAATGTATTAACATTTTTATGCCCATGACAATTTACAAATGCATGTGTTCTTGTAGGTGATGCACAAATGTATACATGCAGATTTATTCCTAAATTTTTGTGATGAGGATTATCATTAACTTAATCCTTTCCATTTGGATTATGCTCAACCAAGATGAAAATGCTAATTTGTTTCTCTTAGAAAACAATACAATCAGTTTGTGGAAGGTTGGCCTTGTGGGGAAGGGAATTCAATTTGTCCATAATGAAAAGAGAAAGTAATTTTTTTATTTTGTTTTTTTTATTTTCCACAAATAGTTGTGATTTTTTTTTTTTACACACACATACACGTAAAGAACAAGTAGTCTTTAGTCTAACATGTTTTACTTTAAGCTTCTTCAGAAATTTGTTTAGAAGACATATTTTATTTTTATTTTTTCAAAATACAAAGGGACAGTATAGTGGAATGTTGATTGGAACTTGATTCCATTAGTCAGATACATGTCACATATAATAAAGCAATAGACATTTATTTTAAACATAAGTGTATTTATGTATAGAAAAGCCTGTTTATATGTATGCATGTGTAATAATACAGGTTATGTGTGCATTGTGGTAATGTGGATATCGGCTCTGAAATAAAAATCAGAGAAGTGAGTTTGGATTCCAGTTAAATTACACTTACACACAAATACCCTTGGGAGAGGTATTAATTAGTTGCTTCTTGCTCCAGCTATGGATTAAATAGCAGGATAGATCAGGCTCTATAGCCTTGGCTCGCAACCAGTCTGCTGTAGAAAGTAATGGCAACCTACTGCAGGAAAATTTTCTGCCCACTCAGTCATGTCATTTTTGAAACATGAAGCCTGTATCACATATGGTAAAGAATAAGATATAAATTCCAATTTGTATGTCAATGAAACTGGAAATTTTCTTAATGACTTTGCCTTGGACTGTTGCATCCAGTTACTACAGGTATTGTCATGCTTGAACTCTGGTTTGCTACAAGATACACAGACATAACAGTATGTACAAAATGAGTGTGATTATTCAGCAGAAAAATACTGAGCTCAGTTCTAAAGTGTATTTTATGACTTCTGGCATGATGTCTTAAAATAATATTTGGTATAAGTCCAGGTTAGAAAAAGACACAAGACATGGAATTTAAACAAACAATAATTAATATATTTTTTTAAAAAATGCATTTCAGAAGAGCAAAGAAAGAAATGAACTTCATCACTGATAGTTCATCATCTTTAGTTGATGTCTCTAAAGTATGTACATGTGTATTTTATTAGAGAAGAATGCATTGTTGCTCCAAAGTCAAAGAGAAGAGACTGCCTTTCCAGTCATGTTACCTGTAATTATTATCAGTAGTGGTTATCAAATGAATTACTTAAAGAGCATATAATTTGATAATTATACATACTTGAGCTGAATCTTTGCAGATTAATAATTTTTTTTTTCTTTTTTTTAATCATTTCACCTCAAGCAAGGCATTTTACTGCCACTCTTGCACAGGGAGTTACATAGGGGAAAGTGATGAGAAAGGGGTTAGTTATAGGAAATGTCAGGAGTAGGGTAATAGACAGATTAGAATACTGGTGGAATGGATGGAGAAAAGCTTGAGAGAATGGATGCAAGTTAGTGAGATAGATGTCTATTGACCTTACATTTAAGTTCCTGGAGATTGTAGCTGTTGGGGAAGCAAATATATGGAAGGGAATTCCACAAGCGGAAGTGCAAGAAAAAAAACTGTTAGAGTAGAAATAGCGGTTACATTTATTCGGTTTCACTGTAAAAGGGTGGGACCTAGTTGCCAATCTAGTAGCTCCTGTAAATTCATACTTAGGTGTCATCAGTGAGCTAAGTTCATTGGAGCAGAAGCTGTGAAAGTATTTGTAGAAGAGGCACAGGGAAGCCACATCATGCTGGTGAGAGAGTGATGGCAACTGGGGTGCCAAGTCGGTATTGATCTCATTACAGATTCTCCGTTAGATTTTGTCAAGAACCCCGAGGTGAATAGCAGAGGCACCCAACCAGATATGGCAACAGTATTCAATACACATGCAGATGGTAGATTTATATATGTGCAGGATGGATTCAGACGAGAAATTCCTGGCCCTGCACAGAGAACCGACCTTCTTAGCAGCGGATTTAGCTATGGATTCAATATAGTCATTCCACTTGAGGTCTGCTGAGAGTGTGAGGCCAAGGAGGCACAGTGTTTTGCTCTCAAGGAGGCTAGCCTGATCCATGCTAATGGGGGTTAGGAGCAGTTGTCTATGATGATTAATAGTGTGATTATATTTTTTAAATGTAGTTACTTTCATCTTTCTCTATAAATTATAAGTTAGATGTTATTTTAAGTTGATATCCACTCAGAAGGGATATCATATCTTATTAATAATTTTCATTAAAGACATTTCTGTTTTGTTAGAAACTAATGGAATAAGTTATATTAATGTCTGTTATAATTTGAATCTTCTCTTCATCTCCAATCAGTTTACCCAAAGCAAGGTGCTAATGTCACTAAGACACAAGGAGCTACTGGGAGTAAGAGAATAAAATTTTAGAGGGAACCAGAAACCAAATCCTAAACTGGAAACAAAGGATAAACTTCTACTGTTGTTCAAAAGACTGAACCAGACAATAGGAAAACCATCTACTTTGAAGGAGAAAAAAAAAAACATAGTAACTTAAATTTGTTTAGGCTGAGATGTTAAAAGTATGGAGATGAAGTAAACTTTAGAAGGAATTGTAAACCCAGTCCTGGACAAAAAACAAGGGATAAACCTATACTCCTGTTCAAAAAACCAGGAAGGAGTGTAAACTGGACACTAGACAAACCTGTCTACTCTTTAGGAAAAAAGAAATTCACTATAATAAAAGAGGATTGATGTTACATAGCAATTCAGCCATCTTTTGTTTCTAATGAAATTTTCCTGTTTCTTAGTACTTTGTTTTCCTTTTGGAATGCACTTTTTAATAATCTAATGTATGTTTGGTATCACATTTTCATCCTCTATTCAAACACTTCACAGGTATTTAACTTCTGTAGGCTTTTTTTTTTTAAACGTTGTCATCCTTAATTTGTAGTTTCCATCTTAGGCTTTTTCTCTCAACCATACATTCTGTCTTCTTATAATTGATGGTTAGTCCTTTCTTCTCCTTTTCCTTTACTATCTTGTTCAGGAGATTTAGTAGTTTCCTTTTTGTGTCATTCATCAACACAGCCTCATCAGAGTATCTTCTATTAAAATTTCATGATGATAATTTCTGGTCTCTAGTATCCTTAAAATACCTCACTGTACAGGCTAAACAGATCTGTGGAAAAGATACAGTCTTGTCTTACACCCTTTTCTATTGGATTGTTTGGAAAGTTCATGACAATTTTTCGTCATTCATGTGATGTCGTTTCAAATTTGACATATAATATGCTTACATTTCCGAGTTGAGCAAACTTCAAACTATCTCTTGAGAAATTAAGTTTAAATTTACTTAATTTGTGTCAATTTTGCATCCCTATGAAAATAGATTATAAGCTTCATTTTAGACGCTTGAGGGTTTTTGTTTTTTTTTTTTGTAGAGGATGAAAATGCCTTGTGAGCAAGAAAAATAAAGTGTGCATAGTGAAAGCACTTTAGCTGATAAAATTTTATGGAAGAGGTTAACTAAGTTTAGAGATCGTGATTGTAGTCTTATTGATGAAGAATGCTCAAGCACACCCTCCCTCTACAGATGACAACCAAAACACCCTTTTATTGAAGCAAATAAATATTGTAATTGGTGATATGGAATGAATTGTTTATAATATTCATTAAAAAAAAGATCTTGGTAAATGACATGAGCTAACTTTAGCCACCCCAAAAATCAGGTCTTCATCCTAAGAAGGTCATGCTTTGCATCTGATAGGATTGGAAGGGAATCCTGTACTATGAGCTTTTGCCAAGTAATCAGTCAATTGATTCTGAAAAGTATTGCTTGTAACTGGACAAATTAAAGGCAGCAATTCAAGAAAAACGCCCAGAATTGGCAAACAGGAAAGGTGTTATTTTCCATCAGGATAATGCCAGACTTTACGTTTCTTTGGCAACCTGGCAAAAATTGTTGCTGCTTCGCTGGGGTGTAATCACCAGACATCGCTCCTTCAGATTTTCACTTATTCAGGTCCATGCAAAATAAACTCAATGGTAAAAATCTTAATTCTTTCGATGACATTAAAAGCAAAACAAAAAAAAAGACACCTTAAGTTCTTTGCTGAGAAACTATGAAATTCTGGGAAGAAAAAAATCTTTAAGTTAAAGGAAAAATAGCAAGCAGTTGTGCAACAGAATGGTTCATATTTAGTTAAATATTTAATGGCATAATTTTGTTTTGTGTTTTAATTTCTCTTAAAAATCTACCTGAACTTTTTGGACAACCCAATACTTGTGTATGTACTCATTTTCTATTTGTATGCAGGCAGTTTGCTCCCAGTACAAATTCTAATTTTCGACTATACTTATTAAAATGTAAATAAACAATTTTTTGGCTTAGTAGAGAATTTTAAAGATTTACTTTTGGAAAAAAAACAAGAAACTAGTGCTGGAATTAAATTAGATTAAAATTTAAATTACATTAAATTTTTGAATGACTATATTAGCTGTCATAAAGTGAAAATTATTAAAAACCCTGATATTAAATATTTGTATGTAATGTATATGTATTGAATGGCAGAAGCTCTGTAGTAGTTATGATCTGTGTCTTATCCAATTTTTTTTTTATTTACTTTCAGCTATCCATGAGAAAATCTTCATCATATTCATGGTGACATCTCTCTGTTATATGTTACTCAACACTATTATCTTTAAATGGACAAGGGACAAGACGACTGAAGAAGTGAGTATTTCATATAAATCTAAGATGGATTTGTTTTGTTTTGAGAGGTCATAATAAAGGGTTGATCACTGGTTAAAAATAATACTTCTAAAACAGGTTTCATATAAGTTCAGCAAATTATTAAATTTAGGATTAAAAAAAAAACAAACAACTTATTGGTATAACTCCAGACAAGGCACTAAAGCCACTAAGATAGGAGTTACAGGATGTGGAAGAATTAGAAACAGGAACATTAATAATGAGCAGCAAGAGAAAAGAATAATCAGGAAATTGTGTGAGTGTCTTTGAAATGTGTGGTCTAGTTAAATTTTAATTATTGCTCAAAAATTTCCTTCCCATTGAACCTTTGATGTCGGGTCGTTTTGTCACATTTTTTTATCATTTCATTCTGGCAATGATAATCATGTAGGTTTTATTGCCTTGTATACAACCACCATAAGAAATTATATACCTTCAGTCAAAAGAAGAACCATTTATTTCTCTTAATTATCAACATCACAAAATTCCCTAAAAAAACAAAACTTTATTTCTGAGAATCTTATCTCTCTTTCTGACTTGGGGGTGGGGTGGCTGTCCCTAAGGCTCATAAAATTCTTCCAACAAATTTTATACAAGTTTCAAATCAAATCTTAGACAGTTAAGTGCCATATGTGATACACGCTTTGGGTGATCATGTCTCAAAAGGGACATAACTGACTGGGCAGATTATCCCGCAGTAGGTTGCCATTGCTGTCTGTGGTAGACTGGTTGCCAGTCAAGGCTATAGAACCCAATGTCTTGTTATTTAGCCCATAACTGGAAGGAAGAGATGATTAATACCTTTCCCAAGAGTATTTACAGCTATCGTTTTATCAATGGTCATTAAATTTTCACAATAACTGAAAGACTCACTTTTGGTGATAATGGCTATTCTATATTTTGTAATAAGAATCTTTACAAAAGATTGACTGAATTTGCAGCCAGTACTCAAGTCATAAAAAAAAAACTTTTCTTGATTGGTTATTCATTTTTGGTGGCCTTAATTTTATTTATCTATTTTTCTTGAGTGGTCTTCTCAGAATATTCTTCACCTAGCTTTTAGTGGATGAAGAAAGAAAAAAAAATTTAATTATTATCTCCTCTTTCTTTCTCAGCACCAGGAATAGTGTTATCAAGGAATTCATATTAAGTTATAACTTAGTATAACTTCTGATGTCTACTACCAACGAAAAAAAATTGGGATGCTAAAACTTAATTCCATCAATTTCTCAGTATTGATATGCAACAGTAGGTAAGAATATCCAAAATTAAGCAAGTGGGGAGGGGGCAAAGTAAGAAGTTTGATAACTAATAGCAATGGAGAGAAAACCAACAAAGGATATATGAAAACATCAGTAACAAAAACAGATAAATAAAATTAAACTTAAAAGAAAAAAGACATTTAAACATTTACAACAAAATAGCACCTTTAAAATTTGACTTTTCCTATGGATGGGCAAGCTGATTTATATTCAGTGGTGCTTTTATGAAAATTAAACTGACTAGAATGGATATTTGGGTTTCAATGGTGAACATCTCACTTGTGGAAGGTCTGGAATCACTCACTCACCCTTGATGAAGAGGGTGTAGCAAGTGAAGGCTCTTTCCTTTAACTTTTTGTTAAAGACAATGCACAATTATTTTTTTAGTTAAAAATTAATCTTCACTTTGATGTGTTTAGATATTAGCCATTTATAGTTGAACTAGACTTTAAAATAAACTGGAAACTCAATCCTAAATAGGAAACTGGGCATTATTATTATTATTATTATTATTATTATTATTGTATGCTACTTTTTCAAGTTGTTCTCATCGTGATTGCTATGGTTGCAATGTTTTGGTCAGTGTGCCACTCATATTTGACAACTGAGGAATTTTAAACTGAGCCAACCATTCAATCTATGAAACCTGTATCACAAATAACTTTGTAATCAAGTTTACTTTTTCCTCTTTTTCCCATTTTCAAAGGAGGACATTTTGAATAAATGTTTCACTAAATTTTGAAATAGGTTAGTGTTGCAATTGTTCCATATTGTTTGTAAAATTTCATTTCAATTTAATTTCTATTTTTAAATAATTTTTCTGTTTGTTATGTGACTTTCTAGAAAAGAAAAAAAAACTTTGTATAGATAGATTTTCCTAAAACCTGAATAACTAGTTATTTACAGCATTTACATTGTTTGGACATGTTAACCGTGTTTTGGCTGTTTTATGCACCAGCTGTCTTCAGGTGATTGACATTTGAAACTGAACCCTTTATTTTGTCTACTGGGGTAGACTGTTCTAGTTCCATGAGCCATGCCTCTTTCAAATGTTTCAGTATCAATTATTGCTCTTTAACTGAACTCTCTAAGTTATTTGTTCATCACTGCTGTAATCAGTAATCTCAACTCATTGGGTCAAGTCACTTTTATCCACTGGGTCATGTACAGGCAAATATTGAACAACTGGTGCTTAACAAAATTATGCTGCTTTATTTTATAAACCCTCCCCTCCAACTAGAAATTCATGAATAAGTCATGCAATGCTTTATTTTTATTTTTCAAATTTAAAAGAATGAAAGTAAATAATTTTAATTCCTTTTCATTCTCTTTTATTTTCTTGTTCTGCTTAATTATTTCTTATTTAACACTCCACACTTTTACCTTCTTCAATGGTTTACTTCCCACTTTTCACAAATTAATCACTTGTTTCTTACCTTTTCAAAAGAAGAAATCAAAAAAATTTAGTTTTCAAATGAGTTCATTTCCCCAGTTATATCTGAGGTTTTCCAGAATTTACAGATGCCTTTTAATCAGGTGCATTTTTTCTCCTGCTTAAAAGTAAATGCAAAAAGTGAATCCAATGCACTTTCAGCAAGCAACAGGAAAGAGAGAAAAAAAAACAATATTTTAAAAATATTTATAAAACTAAGTCTGCAGAAATGTTTTCTGCCTCTTACCAAAAAAATGAAAAGATTAAATGGAATATGCCAAGGTTGAGGGGAGTATGTTTGTTTATTTATTTATATATATAGTCATCTGCAGACAAATCTGTTTTGCTGTATCACAACAATCAGTATGGTTAGACATCCGATTGCTTTTTACCCAGGATTGAAACCCAACCAAATTGGCGTCGGTCAGTGATTCCATCTCTGAGTACAAACTACTACAAAATTGTATATTTTGTTTTCATATTGAAAGAACAATGTCTCATCAGGTAGTTAACAATGATAATGAATGTTTTATTTATTTATTTTTCTTTTAATTTAAAGAACACTTCTCTTTGTTTTTGGAAATTTTCTTTGTTTTTTTTTGTATGAGGTAAAGATATTGAAAAAAAGAAAGAAAATTTTCAATTGGAACAATCTAAAACTTAGTTGCACTAATAATTTACAAAAAAATAATTAAATTACATAACAATAAAATATTGAAATTATGACAATAGAAATTCTACTACGTATCTTAATTTGCCCCATAGCAATTGTAGAAATCTCAACCAAAGCCCTTTATCCAACAAGTGTTTAAGTAAATCGCTTGTCTATATGAGCTTTATCTCATCAGTAGAAAATCGGTAGTAAATTATAAATTATGAAAAGTGACATAAGGCATGAAACTACAGTGAATTGTAAACATATTAAAGAATTAACCTTAGAATCCTGCTGGTATTATTAAATCAAAGATATGAAACTATAGGAATTGTAAACATTTTATAGTATAAACCTTATGTACATACAACTGAGATTAAAAAGACCTTTTCACACAAATGATAAATTTCCTCAAAATAAATTACAAATTTTAGAAAAAAAATATGTACATATTGAAAATAACTGTAAAAAAAATAGTAGATAGGTTATTCTATCACTGAATTTATACTCCTTCATGGCCTTTAGAAATTGGACTGAATTTTCAAACATGAAACAACTGCAACACTGATTTATTTCAGAATTCAGTTCAACATTTGTTCAAATTTTTTTTTTTCTTTGAAAAGGAAAGAATGCAAAGAAAGTTTGATTACTAAGTTAATTGTGATAGATTTTCTGAATTGAATGAATGGCTCAGTCTGAAATTCCTCAGTTATCAGATGTGATTGACACGATCATCATTGCAATCACAAGAACATTAACTTAAAGCAGTGTACAATAATAGTTATACAAAAAGAAAAGGTTGAAAATTTCAAACAATATTTTAACAAATGTTTGTCTTGAAGTTATATAAAAAATATATAAATCTACTCAAAAATTATAAGTCTTTGTACAAGTATTGCTTGTTTTGTAATAAAAAATGGCTTTAGTGGTAATGAAAGCATCCAAACAAATGAAGCTCTTGTAGGGGGCTTGATCACGTTGATTAAATTGGCCTTGTGTCAAACATAACTGCATTCTTCACAATTTACCTCAGATCAGAAGGTTGAGAAGATAAAACTTTTGTTTGTCTAAATAAACGAAAATTTATCAAAGTGTGTAACATCAAATTGAATGTATGAAATTATTAAACTGAAAATGTTCTAAAAGAAATAGTAAATCATGTAAAGAATTAAGAGTTCATTCGTTTTAGCAAAATGTGTGTGCAGATGTTTTTTGCTGTGTGTATCAACAGAGTAGTAGTAAATTCTTTGTTCCTTTCTTTTTGTGGACACGAGTAAGTGAAAAGGAAGAAAAAGCAATACAGGAAAAGTGTACTTATCGTTAATTTTGGGAGTTGGTTGAAGTGTCTTATTCTTGTCTTCTATTTGTTGATGGCAAGTAGGTGAGGGAGTGTGTATGAGTGTCACTGGGATATGTGTGTAGTTCAATAGTTTGAAATTTCTCTTGTTACATTGTAGTAGTGTCTTATCTGATATCTGCTCCCTTCTATTTACTTGGTCAATCAAGAAATGTGAATAAGTAGTTAACTCAAATCACTTAATCAAATTTGATTGCAAACTGATTTCTTTAGGTGATAAGAAATGACATAGGTCATAAAGTTTCATTTGTTATTTTCTATCTAATCAGAATCCAGAAATACACTCCTGATCAAAATTTTAAGACCACTTAAAAATAATTAAAAAGTAATATTTTTTTTTTACAGATAGATTTTAAACTTCTCCCACTTAAGGTTACCAATACTACAATCTAAAAGGTTATGGAAACAAAAAGCTATATTCCAAACATTTTATTTAGAAATTTACATTTTTATAAAATGAGGCGATTTACACAAGATCAAAATTATAAGACCAGAGACAAAAATTCTATGAAATGGTACAAAAAGTGTATGAAAAGTGTATGAAAACATTCAACAACCAAATTTAATGAGTTCTATCTCCACTGCTTTTGATGGCTTCAGAAATTCTGTCAGGCATGCAAGAAATAAGCGTTTCCATTAAGGTGTGGGGGATGTTACTCCAGTTTCTGAAGATGGCTTCATGAAGTTCATTTTTTGTTGAATATTGTTTGCCATTTCGATAAACATTTCTTGTCATCTATCCTCAAACATTTTCAATTGGGTTCAAGTCTGGTGAGCATGCAGGATGTCCCAAGAGATGGACCCCATTTTCTTGTAGAAAGGTCAAAGTCCGTCTTGCAGTGTGGATTGCAGCAGCATTCTGTTGAAATAACCATCCATCCACATACAAACGATGGCCCTCCATCATCAATGATGCTTTTTTGTAGCATGCTAACATAACCAGCCACTGTTTAACAACCCTGCACCACCTGGAGCTCCATCGTCCCTCTGTAAGAAAAGGCACCCCATACCATTAGGGACCCTCCACCACTATGACGTGTGGAGAAAATTTCAGGAGGCATGTTTTTGTTATGCCAATATCGTTGGAAGCCATCAGGACCATCTAGATTGAATTTTTTCTCATCAGAAAACAGGACTTTCTTCCACTTCTCAACATCCCATGTTTGGTATTCACAACCAAACCTTGTGACGTGGAAGCAGCCAAGGAATTTGTTTACGCTTTTTATTTACCATGCCTTTTTGTCGTA